>JAQPPZ010002683.1:1722500-2362919 GCA_028583015.1 Wollemia nobilis | reverse complement strand
TGAATCTAAAGTATGAGCTTCTTTTTTTCGAATTGGGATATTTGAAGGTTTTGAATAATTTGCAAGTAGGGTCTTCTCCTCCACCAAGGAGGAGTCATAACATGATCGAATGATCGGGTATCTCTTCTTCAGGTGGCCATATTGCTTTAAGTTATAACATCTTAAGAATAAGTTTTTAAATTCAATATTTTGGATCCATTCTCCTTTGCTTGAGGAGATAGTAAGGGGTTGAGGCCTAGGAACTTAAACATCCATCCAAACAACTAATCTTGCTTTACTCATATTAATTTACTAGAAATAATTTCTTCTATTTAGGCATTAATATACTAGAATGTACCAATGACATTTACTAATTTTTGTGAATATCTTCTCTCCCCAAAACTCCATAGGGAGAGCATAAATATTCACCTAGACTAGGAAACCATAAAATTCCTTTGTAAAGTGGTTGAAACTAAGAGTTCATGGTCTTATAAAGATACCTCTTTGTCAAAAAAACTAACTATATGTATAATCCATTACCACATCTCTATCCCCTAAATTAGAAAAGGAAAAAAAAAAAGAAATTTTTGGGTAGGAGAGTTACTAAGAATTCTATACTGGTCCACCAATATTTAATGTATATTTTGAGCTCCTTCAGGCCTAGTTTTGATTGTTGAGTTTATAGGTAATTATTCAGACTTCATGATCAACCAGAGGGTAGATGTTCTTCCACCCATAAATCCAAATATCTTTGAGATATATTCTTCTGAGTAAAGAAACTTTCTCACAAATTGAAGAGATGATCTATGAACAACCCTCTTTCTTCAATGCTTGATTGCACATAGGGTTTACATCCCTTTTGTGAATATTGTAGCCAAATTTATCATTGTGTCCCATCGCTTGATTGCACCTAGGGTTTACACCTCTTTTGAGAAGACTCAAAGATCTCCTGATAGGTCCTTCTTAGTGATAATTTTTAATATAAAATAATTTTCTATTTAACATTTATTTATTTTAAAATCAATAATACTATAGTATAATATTAAAACTTAAACCATTTTCACTATTATTTTTTTATTGTTTATATGATATGGACATGAATTTCATTAAAATGAGTGTCATTATTAACAACTATTCACAAGCTTGACTACTTCTTCTACAAGGATTAAAATTATAATAGAAAAAGGATGAAAATAATTCTAATTGATGAGGATTCACAAATTATTAACAATGTTATCAAAAAAAAATGGATGTAGGGATTGGACAAAAATTAATATTATGGATGATTTTCTCTTGGAAATTTCAATATATTTATAGAGAAGAAAATTGGATGACAAATAATCTAGTCAATCATGGTGTTGATATTCATCTTGGTGAAATTTAAAATTTAGAAGGTAATTGACCAAGTGATATTTTATCTCCAAATTAAAATGATGTCAAGAATATTTTTAATAGAAAAATAAATTAAAAAGATTTGTGATTAAAATAGACGCTAGATTTAGTTTTATTGAACTAATAACAAATGTAATATTTTGGTATTTTGATGGGAGTGATCTCAATAAAAGAAAAATATTTAGTGTGCACACTATAAGAACATATATAATCTAATAAATATATTTAGGAATAACTCGTAAAAGGGTTGATATTAGAGGATTATTTCCAATGGATAACAATGGCAACTAATGAAACTTATTTTTCTATATACTCATTAAATGTTTTAGGATTTTATTTGAAATAATTTGAAAAATGCGTTATGTTAGGAAATCAAAGAAAAATCAAGGCCCTACAACCCCTTTCATGGTCCTAGTGCCATCATGGCTAGCATAATATTTTCTAACTCCCTTCAACTTGACATTACGAGTTCAAGTTTTTTCTCACTTATGTTTTGTAATTATCAATTTTCTCCTTTTCTAAGGTTTGAGATATATTTTGCATCATGATAGTTGATTTTTTTATCCCCTTTTGTTACTATGAATATTGTACAAAACTATTGTTCATATTTTCATCTTTTATGATCTCTTTAGATGTATTCCATATATAACATGGTGTATTATTCCTAATACCTTGCATTAGTGTATTGGTTATAAGATATTATTTTGATCCACTTTTCTTGATGATCATAGATTTGAATCTCATAAGTGTTTACTCAAACTTATTACCATCATAATTATCTTTATTTATCTAGGCTTGCACTTCCATTCATACAAATAGTGGAAGATTTAATGGAAAAAAGTTTCTAGTGTATTTTATTGCATCCAAGGCATCTAGAGTTCAAATATTTCTAATGGTATTTTTGTCATACATGTTAATTAGATGCATTATTCCCATGTTAAAAGACATGGTGATTCATTTCTTGCAAAAGTGCATGTGGATGTAGTAATTGGTAAGTTATTTTGTAGTCTCAAGGATAGGAGTCTAAGTCTTTCTCATGGTATATTTTTGTCCTTCTAAGAATAATGCCACATATACCTATTTTTGTACCCCAAGTGGAAGTACACCTCTTCAATTTGAAGAACAACAGGCAGTTGACCAATTAGCTTAGTAAGCTTAAGGCTTTCTTTGATGATTGAGGTCATGGGTTAGAAATTCATCCAAGACTTTTCATTTTTTATCCAATTGATAGCATGGTTGGTGAGTTACTCCTTTTAGATCATGACATGTGGTAGATTTTGATTTATATTTTAAATTTTGAAGTCTTATTGTTTTTTTCAAATTTTTTACTAGTACCGACCTTCAAAAGACCATTAATTTTATAAATGGAAATATTTTGGGCCAATATTTTTCAAATCAAACAAATTTTGAGCTCTATGCATTGATGACATTATTTTAAGAATGTATTATAGTTTTTATGGTACATGTGTGATATGCTTTATTTCTATGGGTCCCTTTTAGAAAATGGGGGTTGATTATTTAGAGGTTTGCTTCTATTACTTAGAAGTACTTTGAAGGAACAAAAAATATTTTTTCTTCTTTATGGCATTATTCACTTTTTATATTAATGGATAAATTATATTTCCTATTTGATCTTGAATATGCACTCATGCCTTTATGTCCATGTAAAATTTGATCTATTCTATGTACCTTTAGTAGAGTAGATAGCAAAATTTATGATCAAGATTGATTGATGCATTGAAATAATTATTATAGTAGGGGGAAGATGTTATCTTATGTCTATTCTATTTAGACTATGAGAGGTATTGGAATATTAGTAATATGACCTTACTATACAAGGTCAATAATGATTATATAAGCCTATAGAGCATGTGAATTATATTCCTTACATAAAACTGCATGCCTGATTCAATGTATTCAACACTAGTACTCTAAATTAAACCACTAATATTTTTTTTGGTAAATTAGATGAATTTCATTAGTGTCTGGGATTTAAGGATCCCAAAACCTAAATACAAAATATAGTAGGATCCGCTAAAGGATAACTAATAACCAACAGGGGATGCAGCCCCAAGCCCAAAGCAAGCAAAGACTAAAATGGGACGTATCCCCACACATCAAGCAAAAATAAAGGATAAAAATAAGGTTCACAACCCTAGAAAAACCAAAGCACTACAAGGATAATCAGGCTCCATGCAGGGTAGCCTCAAAAATAAAATAATTACTGATGAGAAAGTTAATCCTTAGTAACTTCCTCATCATCATCCTTTTTGTAACAAATATCCAAGATCTATATTCTTATATGCCTAATTTATCTACAAGGATGAGATACTGCTAATGTATCTGTGGATGCAAGGATAAGTACTATTACTGATAGGAACAATTAAAAGGAAATATGTCTCCTCTATGGGAAAAAGGGTTATCTTATATAAGGTAATTCGAGGGAAATGATGAGAAATAGAGTATTAACCATTGATAGGGGTAAATAACCCTACTGGCAATGCATCTGCCAGTGGTCCATATAGATGCATATCATGTAGTTGCATTAATAGGAATTCTTTATGTTTGAAAAATTATGAGCTTATGATGTTTTGTTGGTAATGAAAATGCTTAAATGCATGGGAGCCATATTTAAAACAATTGGCAAAATGTGAAGTAATGTTATGTTTATTTTTTATCTATGAATTAAAAGAAAATTTAAGAAAAGCGCATACTGAGTAGAAAATAAGGATAAAATAAGATAATTATTTATATATATATATATATATATATATATATATATATATATATATAGAGAGAGAGAGAGAGAGATAGATAGATATAATAACAACATGTAGATGTGTTATTATTTTAGAATTTATTTATTTATATATATTAAAAACAAATAATGAATAAACAAATAATATTTATTATAAATAATAAAATAATAAAGGAAATAATATTAAAAGAAAATATATATATATATATATATATATATATATATATATGGATAAAAACCATGTTATCTATTAACAACGTAATTTGGAAATATAGCATGCCATAAAATTATAATAAGGAAATGGTTGTTGAACATGGAAAAATTGTGCATTCCACATGGTAAGATTTAGAATGAGAACTGGTAATTCATTAATAGTTGTTAAGCATGAAAATAGGGTACTTATTCTAAAATGGGAAGAAAGAGAAAAGGATAAAAAAAACATTGTCTTCTTGGAGCAAAGAAGGGAGGAGGATTTTTGAAACAAGGAAAGGAAACAAGTGTTCATCAGTAAGTGAATATTTTTCTAGAAAATTCATTTGACAAATTAATGTCATGAAACAGTAGTAAACTAATTTCTAAATGTGTTGGAAATTTTATTGTGTGGATATAAATTAATAAATGAAATGTGAACTAGAGATGAACAAAATATATTTTGGTGCATGTAATTGATTGCATACTATGATGGTTGTGAAATGATTCTATGCATGTTAAAAGTTAGCTGCATGTCATTTAAATTTGGCCACTCTAACCCTTGGAAGACACCGACAAACCATGGTGTAAAATTTGGAGAACTCTTGAAGACGAAAGCCAAATTCTTTTCCTTATTAAATTATTTGATAAACCATTTGTGTTTGGATACAAGGCACTGCACTTAGTTTGGATGAAGTGGGCATCTCTCCTAGGTCATTTCCTGTTAGTATGGAGTGATGGTTCTTGTGCTTGAATTCATTATGGGTTATTAACAACACAATGGAATGGGACATTATGTTATCAAGACAAGACATCGGGTAGTACCAAGGTATTGGTAGACCCTAGATGTAGTCCAAGAGATATGGATAATCATCTAGATCAGGCATGCATATGCTAACTCTTACATGACTAAAAGTCTTGGTAAGAGATGGAAAAATTACACGTCCAACCTCTAGGTGAAATAGGCCCTAGAGGAGAAACCACTGCCTGAACTTAGAATCTCGAGTGGAGAGTGAAGTTCAATAGAGATAACTATACCGAGATTTGACCAATATTGATTTTATAGGTATTTCAACTACAGCAGAATGACACTCATGAAGAATTTTAACATACTCATACTATTAATTAATTTGGAAATGATTGGAAAATATTTCTCACTACGATCCCTTATGTAGGAAACCAAGTGGATAGGACTTGGTTTGTTACATTTGGTATCAAAAAAAAGGTTTTGAAACCCTAGGCAATGAATTTTTTTTTAATATATTGAAAAATTAAAGCAAAAAATTGACAAGGCTCTTTCTTTTGCTGAACAGGAAATGGCATCTGGAAAAAAAGCTAGTTCTTCAAAGATATCTATGGTGGTTCAGTGCGAAGGGCTAACTAAATATTCTAAAAGGGTCTTTCAAAATGTTATGAGGATTGGGGATACAAAGGAAGTTGTACAACATCCTCGATTAATGAGGAAAGAAAAAGAACTAGTTGTAAAAGAAGATTAAATTTTCTAAATGACGTGATTATTGCAAGAGAAAATGAGCCAACAAAAAGAGAAAATGGAACAATAAAGTGCTTAGATGGTTGAGCACAGGGCTCAACAAAAGGGGACAAGAATTGGAACAAGAATAGTAGTAATGGCAACAGAAATAGGTTTGAAAAGAATAATAATAGGTACCAAGGGAATAGAGGAAATTAGAACAATCAAGTTGGCCAAGACAAGAAATTTTAGGGATAGGTATGATCAAAGAACTAATGCACCAAGAGCTGGTACTCAGGAGGGAAATGAGGAAATTAAGAGAGAGAGAGGGTACCACGAACTAGTTACTAGACTATCAAGAACCTCATTATACTGATAAGTTTCCTTTAAGGGCTGATAAAAGAAAATAACCTGAAGAGCCCCACCATAATATATGTGGTAACAGGTAATCCTAAACTTAATCTCCAATAATATCTTTCCTATTGAAATACATAATTTACAATAAAAATGTTTGTATTTTGATTAATTTTGGAGCAACTTATAGTGTTATTTCTTTAGCTATTATGAGGGACATATCTAAAAAACCTGGTTTATGGTAAATGGGTGGAAGGTTGAGTATGGATTCGGGCAAACCTATACCATTGATCAATTTTTATTTGACCCTCAAAAAATACTACCTCAAGTAAAAACCAACTAGCATTTATATGTGGCTCCATTACATGCCTTTGACATAATTTTAGGTATTGACTAGCTCAAAGCACACAAAGCATTGTTAAATTTTGAAGAAATATGGATGGAATTCATTGATAAAACCAAGTAAATAATTTTTATTTACTGCGGTCATGAATCAAAGGAACCATATATTTTGAAAACAATGCAAGTTAAAAGGGCAATAATAAAGGGTAGTAGAGCCTTTGTAGTCAAACTTTAAAAAAAGGAATAAATCGAGTCTGGGGCAAGTCTTTTCCAAACTTATTCGATATTAAATGACTTTCGAGATGTCTTTCCTGAAGATCTACTGATTCTTTCATCCCAAAGAGAATTTTATTTTTCTATAGAACTTCTACCAAGAGCAATTCTCATAGCTTGAACACCTTATAGGATGACTACAATAAATTTGCAAGAGCTCAAGACTCGGCTTCAAGAGCTATTAGAAAAATGACACATTAAACCTAGTGTCTCATCGTGGGGAGCTCCAGTTTTGTTTGTTAAAAAGAAGAATGCGTCACTAAGGCTATGTATTTACTAAAAAATGTTAAACAAGATGAAAGTTAAGAATAAGTACTCTTTACCCAAAATAGATGATTTGTTTGATCAATTGAAAGGAGCCACAATTTTCTCTAAAATTGATCTCAGATCTGGTTATCATCAGCTGAGGATTTGAGAAGAAGATACCCATAAAACTGCCTTCTAGACTAGATACGGCCACTATGAATTTACAATGTTACCTTTTGAATTAACTAATGCTCTAGCAGCCTTCATGAATATTAAGAATAGTGTGTTTCAAGAATAGCTAGATCGATTTGTACTAATATTCCTCGATGATATACTGATCTACTCCAAAAGTAAAGAAGAGCATGGCCATCATATGAAGATTGTTCTTGAAATACTCATAAATAACCAATTATACGGGAAATTTTCCAAGTGTGAGTTTTACGCACCTCAATTATAGTATTTGGGTCATATAATCTTCACTAAAGGGGTGTTTGTTGACCCAAAGAAAATAGAGGCCATTGTTGATTGGCCTACTTCAACAAATATTTCTAAAGTACGAAGTTTTATGGGTATGGCCGGGTATTATCATCTTTTTATCAAGAATTTTTCTAAAGTGGCAACCAATCTCCAAAAGAAAGAAAAAACTTTTAAATGGATGGCACGGTGTGAAGAAAATTTCATAACACTTCAAGAAAAATTAACAACAATACCTATTCTTATAATATCAGATCCTAAACAACCATTTATAGTATGTACTAATGCCTCCATAGAAGTATTAGGTGGGATCCTCATGCAAGAGGAGAGTGTTATCACCTATGAATCACGAAAACTTAAGAAACATGAATTAAACTATGCCATGCATGATTTAGAATTGGTTGTAGTAGTTCATGATCTTAAAATATGGTGTCATTACCTGCTTGGTAAACCTTTTGAGCTTAGAATAGATCATCAAAGCTTAAGATATATTTTTACTCAACCTATGCTCAATGTTAGGCAAAGACGCTGGATGGAATTTTTGGTAGAATATGATTTCGGCATTGAGTATATAAAGGGGAAGGAAAAAAAATTAGCAGATTTTTTGAGTAGAAGAAGGCATATCAGTGTTATGTCACAATGTCAATTTGATATAATTTAGAAAATAAGAAACATTCAACTTCAATATGAATATTCGCAAAAATTTTAGGATCTGATTTAGTAATGTTTTGATAAAGCAAAAGAGTTTAGAATATGGGAAGATGCATTGTATTTTAAAAACATAATGGTAGTGCCAAATGATCATGATCTAAGAAATATGTTACTGTAAGAGGCACATTGTTCTCCTTATTTCGATCATCTGGGCTATGTAAATATGTATGAAAATATGAGAAAAGATTATTATTGGCCAAGGATGAAAAAGGATATCACTGAATTTATGGCTAGATGTTTAGAATATCAAAATGTGAAGTCGAAATATCTGCATCCAATTGGATGCCTATATTCACATGAAATCCCAATATATAAATGGCAAGTTGTGACTATGGATTTTATTGTTGGGTTGCCTAAAAACTATTTTTAGCATGATATCATTCTGGTAGTGGTTGATAAATTGACTAAAGTGGCACATTTTCTGCCTAGAAATATTAAAAATGGAGCTCCTTCTGTAGCCCAAAATTTTGCTAGGGAAGTGGTAAGGCTATACGAATTTCTTGAAATAATTATATTAGATAGGGATTCTCGGCTCACATCTGAATTTTGGTAGACATTGCATCAAGCATGGGAAACAAAACTTAATTTTAGTACCACTTATCATCCAGAGATAGATGGACAAACTAAAAGGGTAAACCAAGTCTTAGATGATATGCTACGAATATATTGTATGGATCATCAAACAAAGTGGGAAGATTACATTTTTCTGGTGGAATTTGCTTATAATAATAGTTACCATACTTCCCTGGGTATAGCTCCATTTGAGGCTCTATATGGGAAAAGGTTTAGAACGCTATTATCATGGAGTAGTCCGAGGATCGGGTGATTATCAGGTTGGATATGGTTAAATAAATAGAAGAGCAACTCAATGAAATTTTTTAGAGGCTCAAATAAGCTTCAAACTGGCAAAAGAGTTATGCAGATCTTAAAAGAACGCATGGGGAATTCACTATGGGAGACAGAGTATTCCTAAGGTTTAAACAAACTAAAAGCTCTATAAAATCCTCTAAGTTTAGTCCACAATTTGTAGGACCTTTTGTAATTATTGATAAAATAAACCCAATAGCCTACAAGTTAGCCTTACCACCCAAATTGTTAAAAATCTATGAAACATTCCATGTGTCCCTTCTCAATAAATATGTGCCTGACCCCTCTCATTTTTGAAATGTTGATCATTTGCAGATGGATGACCCCTGCGCATTGAGGTGTGACCAGTTAAGATCCTTGGTTATAGGACAAAACAGTTAAAAAAAAAAACTATTGAATAATGTAAGGTCCAATGGGACCAGTATTCTGAAAACATTGCCACATGGGAGGATGTGGCTACCATGAAAAGACAGTTTCCATTTTTGTTTGAACAATGATATAATCATGTTATAGTTTTCATTTTTTTCAACAAATGTATAATCATGTTTTTATTTGATAAGTATAATATATATTTGTTATTTGTGCATGTGTGTTATTACAATGATAAAATATGATTAAGTTTTTTACCATGTAACTTTACTACTGTACTATGTTGATTTTATACTATTCATGGCAATATTTGTTTTTTTTTATGTTTCAAAGGGCAATGAAAACACAAGGACTATGTTTAATCTTAGAGAGGGAGTATGTAATAACTCTCCAAGATCTATTTTCTTATATACCTAATTTATCTGCAAGGATAAGATACTGTTAATGTATTTGTGGATGTAGGGACAGGTACTATTACTGATGGGAATAATTCAAAGGAGAGATGTCTTCTCAGTGGGAAAAAAGGGTTGTTCGGTGTAAGGTAAGTCAAGGGAAATGATGAGCGGTGGATTATTCATCGTTGATAGGGGTAAAGAACCCTTCTGACAATGCATCTGCTAGCGGTTCATATAGATGCATATCATGTAGTTGTATTAATACGAATACTAGATGTTTGACAAATTATGAGCTTACGATGATTTTTTGGCAATGAAAATGCTTAAATGCATGGAAGCCATATTTTAAAATAGTTCAAAAAATGTGAAGTAATGTTTATTGTTGATCTATGAATTAAAAGAAAATATAAGAAAAGTGCATACCGAGTAGAAAATAAGGGTAAAATAATGTATATATATATATATATATATATATATATATATATATATATATATATAATAACATGTAGATGTTTTATTTTGGAATTTATATATATTATATATATTTAAAAATAATAATGAATAAACAAATAATGTTTATTATAAATAATAAAATAATAAAGGAAATAATATTAAAATAATATATATATATATATATATATATGGATAACAACTATGTTATCTATTAACAAGGTAATTTGGAAAGATTACATGCAATAAAATTATTATAAGGAAATGGTTGTTGAACATGGAAACGTTGTGCATTCCACATGGCAAGTTTTAGAATTGGAACTGGTAGTTGATTAATAGTTGTTAAGCGTGAAAACAGGGTACTTCTTCTAAAAAGGGAAAAAAGAGGAAAGGAGAAAAAAAACATTGTCTTCTTGGAGCAAGGGAGGAGGATTTTTGAAACAAGGAAAGGAAACAAGCATTCATCAGTAAGTGAATCTTTTCCTACCAAATTCATTTGGAAAATTAATGTCATGAAACAATAGTAAACTGATTGCTAAATATGTTGGAAATTTTATTGTGTGGATATAAATTAATAAACTAAATGTGAGCTAGACATGAACATAATACATTTTGGTGCATGTAATGGATTGCATACTACGATGGTTGTAAAATGATTGTATGCATGTTAAAAGTTAGTTGCATGTCATTTAAAAATGCCACTCTAATCCTTGGAAGACACCGACAAACCATGGCATGAAATTTGGAGAACTCTTGAAGACAAAAGCCAAACTAATTTCTTTGTTAAATTATTTGATAAACCATTTGCGTTCGGGTACAAGGCGTTGCACTCAATTTGGATGAAGAGTTGCTTTTCAATATTGATATTCTTGTGATTTAGCACAACAAAATTGTGAAACATGAGCTCTAAGGATAATTAGAATACCCAAAACAAATGCTATATGTATTTTATCTGTATTTTGAAATATGGATGTTCTGAAAGAATTGCATGGCATCATTTTGAGAGTCTTTTTGATAAATGTAACCAGTTCTATTGTTTCCTTTAGAAATTATGAATGGAAAAAAATACATGGTGGATTTCATTCCATATCTGTGCATTATACTTTAAATGTTTTTTTATTTGTGTTCTGTGTGTGAAAGATATGTCAATTTAACGTGATGACCTTTCTATTTGCCTAAACTATTACTCTATGGATTTCAAGATATTATGTTGGTTGTCTACTCTGTTCATATATTTAATCCTGCTTGTATTTGGAGAATGTGAATAAATAGCCAGTTATGGGTGATTTTTCTAGAGGATGCATTTTGGGTTAAAGCTCTCCAAGCGAATCCGAGAATGCATGATGGGAAACTTAAGATTTAGACCTTCTTTATCATATTTGTGAATATGTTGGTTGATAATTGTCTTCATATGCATTATTATGATCACATTTTGATTATCAAATTTGAGATCTATTTTTCTCTTTGCTTCAAGTTGAAATACCGCACAGTAGAACCTTCTATTTTTCTTAGAGACTTGCCTTGTATGTCTCTTAACTCAAATGATAGAATTTTTTTTTTATATTATTTAGATAAAGAATCTCCAGCCTAGTGATGCAATCATATTCTAGCCATCATTATTTGGCCATTTGGTTTTATAGCTTGGCCAACCGAGCAAGTTTAGATGATCACCGATGTGTGAAAGAACATAAACCCACATAGTTATATTTGAGTTATATAATATAAAGTAATGCTTAAATATATTTAATATAAATTACTAAAAAAGGTTTATGATTTGGTAAGATGTGTAAGAAAACCATGAAAAAGCTATTAGGATATTTGTTATAAATTGAATGATGACACATTTTGTCTTGTCAAGTCCATGTGAGAGATTCGGTGTTAGACCAAAGACAACACTAGATAACTATTTGAGTCAAAGGACTCTTTTATTTTGTTATATTCTCCTTTGAATGAGTTACAGTCAATACAATGAAATGATGATTTAAAATGTAAATTGTCTTCATGTGTTAGTATGGTATTAAGTTTTACTTATAATGAAAATATGCAGTGACACAGTAAGAAGTATTAGTTTTCTCTTGGTTTGAGGTCACTTTATGTGAATTAATAGTATTGTATTATCTATCTTAGTTAATGTGGATTGAATCATAGACACCTTAAAGCTCATTTAATTTTTATATTATAGCTAAAGCATTAAGGTAGTCCTAATTTTTCTTAGACTTAAAGGAGTCTGTCTACATGACATTGTGGCTATAGTTGTAAATCTTGTAGTGTAATATTAGAGAGAGAAAGAGATTTACATGAAAACTTTAGAGTAGCTCTTAATCCATTGCAGAATACAATTAGAAATTTAGGCAAAATGAAATCTAATTAAAATTATTATAGTGATGTCTTTAATATTCTTTAATTTCGATTTTTCTAACTATTATGACATTCTTATGACTTCTCTATTTTCCCTTCTTTCTTAATGGTAAACAAACAATTATCTATATGACAATCTTGAGATCATATTTTATAGTAAAATTTATTATTAGGTATGAAAATGTATTTGCTTGTAATCCATTGCATAGCTAAACCTTTAAAAACTTCAACCCCAAGTAAACCTTTGATTAAGGTACTCCAAGATTGTTGGAATACAATCTTGATACATAACCTGAGATTGTGGGTAGACAATCTTAAAATTATTTAATGGTGCTTGTGGGTGGACATATATAGGGATTAACCGTATTTTTGATGGGATAGGTCAGGACGGGAGGTAACAAAGGATGAAATGGGCATCTCTCCTAGGTCATTCCCTGTTAGTATGGAGTGATGGTTCTTGTGCTTGAATTCATTATGGGTTATCAACATAGTGGAATGGGACATTGTGTTGTCAATACAAGACATCGGGTAGTACCAGGGTATTGGTAGATCCTAGACGTAGTCCAAGAGAGGTGGATATTCATCTAGCTCAGGCATGCATATGCTAACTCTTGCATGACTTGAACTCTTGGTAAGAGAAATGGAAATTACGTGTCCAACCTCTAGGTGAAATGGGCCCTAAAGGAGAAACCCCTGCCTAAACTTGGAATCTTGGGTAGAGAGTGAAGTTCAATAGAGGTAATTATACCGAGATTTTGTAAATCTTAATATCATTGGTATTTCTACTATAACATAATGGTACTCATGAAGAATTTTAGCATGCTCATACTATTAATTAATTTGGAAATGATTGGAAAAAATTTCTCACTACGACCCCTTATGTAGGAAAACAAGTGGGTAGTACTTGGGTTGTTACACTTGTCCTTATTCTTTAGTTGATCCTTGGGCTCCTCCTTGACCTCAATCTTATACTTGTCCACTCAGTAGGCCTCAGTCTCCTTGGATTCAACTTGTCCTAGCTTCTCATAGAAGAACAACATTTGGAGGGTCTCCCTACGATCGATGATCGAATTCACCATTATGTTCATCATGTTTGTGGTTGTAGAGATGATGAATTTCTTCAATATTATTACATCAATATCAGCATCCTCATTGTCATCCTTGATCTTGATCACTTTATGTTTACCGTTCATGATCTGCTCCTAGAGGTGAGCCAATTTTCTCACAGGTCCTTCAGATTTTTTAAACTTGATGTATTTTCTCACCCTTAATTCATGAACAACTTCGATCGAACTCCTCTTTATTTCCATTAAGTACAAGTGGGTAGGAGGACCAGCAAATTTTCTAGTAGGACTTGGTTTAGTCAAGGAGGAACTAGGGTTTTCCTAGGGGCTATTAGACAGAATGTGATTTTAGATGACTTTATAGAGCCCTTGGTGAGAAGGAAGGTCATTTCCATTTTTTTTCCTACAATATTTAATGGTATAGTTCATGGAATTGATAAGGAATTATGGGCTATTGATGGGATTCACCTCTCGAAAATGGTTTACAAAGGTCATTTGGAAGCTACAAAAAACCTTTTCTAGGTAATCAACATGATGAATTCCATCACATGTTTCATTACATCATTACATAGAGAGAGGATATCCTTTCTTTAAATGTCCTACTTCACCTCTTTGTAATTTTTCTTATTGTCCTTGAATTCCTTCAGCTCTACTTCCCAGTTATGCTTCTCCCAGTGTATGGATCATCCTTTCACCTTTTGTCCTATGATGATGGAGTGAGGTTCACATAAATAAGGAAG
This sequence comes from Wollemia nobilis, assembly GCA_028583015.1. Taxonomy (NCBI): domain Eukaryota; kingdom Viridiplantae; phylum Streptophyta; class Pinopsida; order Araucariales; family Araucariaceae; genus Wollemia; species Wollemia nobilis. Next base: position 2,348,487 of record JAQPPZ010002683.1, on the reverse strand, counting down.
CTCCTCCCATGAAATGTTACGTATTCTTTATCCCAAGTCTCTAGGATGGTCATGGTGATGTCAATTTCATCACCATATAATTTATTTAAGAAAGGAATAAAGTCCCTCTTAGTAAAAATTCATTTAGCAAGGATGTCCCACTCAACCTTGCTTGGCTTGATGGAACTCATATTGGGTAAATATTCAAGAGTGTGGATGCGCACAACTAGGTTTAGGAGAGAAGCAGAGGGTAATTTTTGGGAGCAATACAATGACACTCTATAATTGTGGGCAAATTTTTAGGCTCAAGGATGTGTGTAGCCGGGATTGGGACATTTCAAACGAATGAAGGAGGATTTTTGTAGAAGATGGTAATGGAGGAAAGTAGAGCAACCTTTCCTTTATGAATAAAAGCCCAATTCTTTCAAGTGCTTTTTTGAATCTTACCGTTGTTGGGCTCTTTGATGAATTTTGAGTGTGCTAAGGAAAAATTTGTATTTCCAATACTCTTTTGCTTATAATTATTTGGTGAGGACATATCCCAAGGGGGATTTTGGATATAAATTATTATTATCCCATGTCCTTCATGCATGAGCCCAGGTTTGTTTTTATGATTAGACATTGGGTAGCAAGATTTACTCCTGTAAGATGAAGAGTCACCAACATTGCTAAGGTCCATTAGGACGTTTAGTCCAGGGGAAAAGTACTAAAAAAAATAATGCACACTCTTGGACGTAGAATATCTACATCATCCTATGAGGACCCTCTATATTTGAATTGCATGACTATGGAATGTCATACCTTTGGAAACCGAGGTGCCTTGGTTAGGTCCACCTTTGAAATAAGTCTTGTTTTGTCCAATAAGGGTGCTCCAACTAGGAAAAGAGTGATTAAGGTCCTTGGAAAAAATTTCTTCTTGAATCATCCCACCGTTGAAACCTATATTGCTAAACACAAGAAAGGAAACTTACCATGAGCTAAAAAAATTATTAGTATAAGTTTTCAAAAAAAAAATTAAATCAATTCTAACCTTGTTGTAGTGGGTGGTGAACCACTCAGCCTATAAGGGATGATTTTTCTCAAACATTTTGAATTATATCTTGGTCCACAATCCTTTTAACTTCTTGGGGAAGGTCTTTTGTCCATGTAATTAGCCTATTGGCTATGACACCTTAGTTATCTAGGCAATCAGTGGCCTTGTTAGATTCTTTGAAGTTATGCTGGAAAATGTTCTATGAGTGGCTAAGGATGAGGATCCTAGCCTCCTTGATATAGTCCTTAACTCTCCAAGGTGTATTTTTGTTCTTCTTAAGGTAGTTGATAGTATTTAAATAATCACCTTCTACAGTGATATTGCCAAGGTCGTTTTTGGCTAGCTCAAGACCCCTATTATAAGGTTGTAATTAGACTTACAATTTAACCTTTAAGTTAAGTTATATCAACTTGATATTAATTTAACATCATTTTTGTAGATTAAGGACCTACAATAATACCCAAAAACACTAATCTATGATATTATTATGTGATACATTATGGGTTGCTTTTGGGCACCCAAAGTTTTGTATTTTATATTCACCTATTTGCTCCCTTATTTTGCTCTTATATCACTTTACATCTAATTGCGGTGAATTTTATGCTTTAGAAAAAAAATTGAAAGTATTATAAAATATAATATGGTATCAAAGTAGATGCAAAGTGGAACCAATTCATCACATAGAAAAATTTTATTTTTAGAAATATAAGGATAAAATTGAAGAATGAATCTCCTTTTTTTAGAACTTTTGGAATAAAAACTTAAAAAGCAATGAATAGAAAAATTAAAAAATTTCACCAAAACATCATAGGCTATTCTGGCAAAGATGTCTTTTTTGGTAGAGATGGTAATATTTATATAGAGTGTCTATTTCCAAATATGCCTTAATATATCATAAGTTTGAAGAACACAAACTTATACTAAGAGGGGGAAGTGAACAATATAATACCAACTTTTACTTTTCTTTCCCAAACAATATTATCCAATATTATCAATGGCAATATCAATTTTAGTAATCAAAGCAATGCATAAATCATCACACACAATAGAGACATCAATTTAACGTGGTTCACCCAATGTGGGCTATTCCACAGAGAAAATATTTCCACTAAAATTTTCTCAAAAAATATCTTGGGAATAACTTCCCTATTACAATATTTATGGACCTCCATCCAAAGGAAACACCAATCCCCTAATGCTCAAATTTGTGGATCTCTAACCATAGGAGAATAATTTCCCATTTTCTTGGTTCATGGAACTTGACCCATGAGAACTCTTTATCCTCAATTGGTTCGTGGATATCTCTCCACATAATAACTCTATCTTCCTAGCTGGTTCATGGATCACACTCCATAGAAGAACTATTTCCCCTTGCTTTGGTTTATGGAACTCTATCCACAGTAGAACTCTTTACCCTCTACTCTGGTTGGTGATTCTAGAAGAATTTTACCCCCACTGCACTTGCTTATGGATCTCTCTCCATAGAAGACCTCTATCCTCACTACCCTGGATAATGGATATCTATCCACTAGAGACTTTTATCCTTTGCTCTGTCACCTCCAAAGCTTACTCTCAAATCTATCTCATATTTGCACCAAACTTTGTCCCAAGTGTAGTATAAATCTTCTCTAAATTTATCTCAGGTCTAGCACAAATATACTTACAAATTTGCACCAAACTCTATCCTCAAATCTATCTTCAAGCCTTAACACTAAGCTTGATAAAATCACCAATCAACTCTGCTCATATTTGCCCCAAGTCTTAACACAAATCTTGAACAAATCACCAATCAAATCTACTCTTAATTTTGTCTCACGTCTTCACAAAACTTGTTCAAATCTATCTTCAACCCTTCACCAAGACTTGGTCAATTCTACCTTCAAGTCCTCTCAATAACTTATTCAAACTATTCTCAAATATTCACCAATACTTGCTCAAATCTGCCTTCAAGTCTTCACCAAGACTTACCCATTCTAATCTCAAGCCTTCACCAAGACTTGCTCAATCTGCTCTCAAGTCTTCACCAAAACTTTCTCAAATATACCTTCAAGTCTTCACTAAGACTTCCTCAATCTACTCTCAAGTCTTCACCAAGACTTGCTCAATATTCTCTCAAGTCTTCACCAAGACTTGCTCAATTTTACCTACAATTCTTCACTAAGACTTGCTCAAATCTACCTGCAAGATTTCACAAAATCTTGCTCAACTCTATCCTTAAGCTTTCACAAAAGCCTGCTCAACTTTATCCTTAATATTTCATAAAATCTTACTCAAATTTGTCCTTAAGCTTTCACAACAGCTTACTCAACTTTGTCCTAGATCTTTCACAAAAGCTCACTCAACTCTATCCTTAATTCCCCTCAAGGACTTGCTCAAATCTATCCAAATAATTTCAAATATTGCATACAAAATACCACTCAACTATCTTTTAAAAAACCTCTCTTCAAACAAATTCTACTTACCAATATTCTTATCAAATTAAATCACTCAAAATTTCTCACAAATATAATTTATTTTGCTATCCTAGCACAAATTATTCTCACTCTTTATCTCAAAACTTCTCAAAACTCATTTAGCAATACAACCTAGATTTTTCTCAAAAATATATCTTAAATATTTCCAAAACCATTCAACAATGAGGTACACAAAACTTTCTCAATAATTTCAACAATACTTATCAAATAATCCAATCACTTTAAACAAAATATGATTTACCCATACCTCTTATTTTATTGATGAATAATTATCCACAAAACCTGTCTTACTCACAACCAAATCCTTTTGTCTCAAAATATTTACAAGAATATTCAACTCAGCAAATATTTCTCCATACAATGCCAAATCACTTATACACCTTATTACTCCTATCTTAAAAATAAATTTCATCAACAAGAGTTTAGTAATCACATAAACAAAAATTCTCACATCCACCTTATAACTCCTTTTTAATAATAAAGCACTTTAAATAAATTTAAAGTATTACTCACTAACCCTTATGACTCCCAACTATGAGCATACACAATAATATTTATTTAACCCTCATAAATTTTAAATAATAACAACAAAAACTTTATCAAAACCTTATAACTCCCAACTATGGCAAATAATAAAAAATTATTTAAACATTATAACTCCCAACTATGGCAAATGTACATATCTTAATAAATAATAAAATTCTACCACCGTCGATCGAACATGCGACCTCCTAGACTTACACGCCCTAACACAAGGGCCACTATCACGTGGGCTATGCTGCCCCATGTGAACCAAGGAGCACATGCTACTTAATGTCCTTCTTCACCGGTGCAAAAGTTGAAAGGTTTGCACCCAAGCAAAACCTCTATGCATTTTAAACTTCACATCTTGCTGCTCCCACCACTCTACACAAGCCAACTCGGCTACCACCTGACTTCGGTGGGGATAGACACCTTCCACGGTTTGACCTTTGGCTTGCTTCAAAAATTGTGAACACTTGTACCTTCCTTCCTTTGCCACGTATGAGAAATAAAACGTGCAAGCTATTACTTTAGGAAAATATCGAATGCACAATATTCCAAGGCTTAGTCTAACCTTAGCCTTATTTAAAAACATTCCTAATTTAATATATGACGTTGGTTGCTTTTGTTTTAATTCAAATTTGGATATTTCAAATTATTATATTTAATTATAATTATTTAAATCCTAAAGGATTTAAATATTATAATTTAAATATTTAAAACATTTTGGGCTTTTTCTTTTAGGGAGAACCTTACCACCATTAGTAAATATTTTAACCTTTGTAAAATTACCACCAAGGTAATTTATTGCCACCATTAATATTTTAACCTTTGCCAAATTACCACCAAGGTAATTTGTAAATCCTTTTTCAAATATTATGGGGAGGTCTTCCTTTCTTCTTGCTTCTCTATACCTCATATACCATCAAGAGAAATATTATCATAAATATTTCCATCAATTTAGGACCTCTAACCTTTTGATATTAATCAACCCTTTTGACATTAATTTCATCAAATTGGGACATCCAACCTCTTGACATCAATGACAACAAAACATGCTCAAATTTCTAACAAAGTTAATTTCTACGTTATCAAATATCACTCACACAAAATTAAATTAACATAGTAACACTAATATCTCACAAAGGAAAGCTTTATTTGTAATCAAATAAATACATCAGACTTGTTATGTAGCATGGAACTTTGTATCCAATACATAATTTTACAATTTTTTATCCTCTAACTCATGGAAAATACAACCTTTTACATGCCCCAAAATTATGACAAATATTTTATTATTTCATAACATCCTATTTTATATCTTGACACATCTTAAATGACTCTTCACTTTCACGCTTCACAACTATCCCCTATGACTTTTCACTTGCACACTTGAAACTTTGTACACTGATAATTCAAACCTCACACTTGCACACCTTTCACCTTTCACACTTTAGTATATAACACATTAACACTCTCCACACTTTGACATATACATTAGACAAATAATTAATTCAATATCTAATCTAGCCATTTACAATAGTAATCCATGTTATTTTTATCTATCAAATATTGTAATATCTTGAACAATGTCACATAATTTGATTTCATTCAATATGCAAGACATATTGGTAGGCATAACCATTCTCAAGAATTTCAAGTGAGAGAGGTGAAGGTTCAATTCTCACTTGGAGTAATTTTTACATGTATATCTATCTATGCGCATAATATTTTCTTAGACTATACAATACACAAATGACTTCATGGTAGAATATCTATCTTGATGAAATGTGGTAACATTGTGATAACTAAGTATAGTATATTATTGGAGATCATAGGTTTAATTCCTTGTGCCACAAACATATTCATGTCATGACACAACTTAAAATTAGAAGTAATTTTTCTTCTAGCTTATTCACCTACCTTGACAAGTTCACATATTATCTAATTTAGTTTATAATTGAGAATAACATGCTAGAGGCACTTTTTTGTATAGTCAGTTGCTCAAATATTATGGCTAATTCTTCCTGAAGATTTCTCTTTTTCTCATTTTCTAGGAAATTTTAGGGAAAGCATTGACTTTATGGGACAAGGATTCCTTCAAGCCATATATTGGGTTGCTCTATTGGATAACGTAGGAGGTGTGGAAGATTTAGAGGATGCAAACCAAAATCTTATCAACAACATTCATTTTTCAAATATTTTTTCTCAACATATTATAAATATCTGTATGATGTTCTCTACTACATCAATCTAGTAAGTTTAGCATTTTAGATGGCATGACAAAGGATAAAATCTATTATTTCAAAGGTAGTAGGATTGAATACTACACAATATTTTTCCTCTATTCTCTAAATAATCTTTTCATTGACATATTCAAGTATTTCAAAGTAGATCGTTATTATCAATAGTCAATGGCAATGTGGCGATAAAGTTATTTTGTATGTCGTAGATTCAAATTTTGAAATTTCTGATAATAGTTTGTTGGGTGTTGGTTGCAATTTACTAATCCTATCTTTTAATATTTTAATAAAGTCCCTAGTGCCTTTATCTCAACTAGGCCCAAGATCATTATGAATAACATAATATTTCTAACTCCCTTTGAGCCTACGATCATGAATTTCATTTTCTTCTACCATGGATGGCATGTAATTACAATGTTTCTCCTTATAAATTTAAAATGAATTAACTAATGCTATACTAAATTATTTTGAAATAAAATATTTGAGGTTGATGCATTACATCCTTCGAATGGATGTTCATCAACATGAAGATGAATTTTTTATTTTCCATACAAGGGTTGTTAAAGAAGTTTTATATGGATAAATGTAAACTAGTTTCCACTTTAATGCTCATGGAGTAGTGTTGTGCAAGGAATAAGGATCTAAGAAAGTAAATATGATAGATTATAGGAATATTATAGGGATTTTAATATTTCTTACTCACTAACACTAGACTGGACATTGCTTATGTTGCTTCTCTTGTTTCAAGCCACATGAATAAACTTATGTTGCTTCTCTTGTTTCAAGCTACATGAATAAACTATGTCAAATTATTTTGGAGGTTGCCAAGAGAATCTTGAGGTATGTGAAAGGTAATCTTGATTTTGGCATTCATTATTATGCAAATAATAAAATGGATATTGTTGGTTTTAGTAATTTTGATTGGGGTGGTAACTTGGATGACTAAACATCTTCTTCTAGAAATTTTTTTACTCAATTTTGGATTGATCATATGGAGGTCAAAGAAGTAAGGATTAGTTGTTATTTCCTCTATATAATTTGAGTGTATTAGAGTCACTTTAGCTAGTGCATAATAATTATCACTTAGGAAGGTATTGTAGGATATTTATGAGAAGCAAGATCGTCCTATAGTCATTTTTTATAATAATATAGGTATATTTCATTTGGAAAATAATACCAGCCATCATAGTATGTCCAAAATATTTTATTGGATTTATAAGTTTATAATGGACATGATAGAAAAAAAAAATAGAGTTGAAGTATTGTAGCACTCAAGAATAGCTTATTGTTGTATTCATAAAAGGAGTTTCCAAATCCTAGTTCTTAAAATTTAGAGATAATATTGTGAGACTTCTTAGGATCAAGGATGAGAATGTTAGAAATATGATGCTAAGAAAAATTAATAGCTATAAAAATAATTAAAATATGAAGTTGAGCTTATAACTATAGCTATGCAAGTTCTCAATTGAGCTTGTAACTATAATTATGGAAATTCCCAATTGAGATCCTAACTATAGCTATGTAAATTCTCAATGGATATTGTAACTATAAGTATGCAAATTCCTATTGAAGATTGTAATTGTGATTGTGTAGATTCTCAACTTAGATTGTAACTACAACTATGTAGATTCCTAGCCGAGTTTGTAACTATATCTTATAATTAAAGCTATGCATATTCTTAGTTAAGCTTAAAATTATATTTGTGTAGTTTCTCAGTTGATCTTACAACTGAGTTGTACATATTCCATCTAATTTTATAACTATAGTTATGTATTTTCCAAGGTTTATTTGTAACTATAAGGAAAATTTAGTTTGTTGGTATGTGTGTGTAGAAAAATTAGAATGTTCTTGTTGTGTAATTTTTCTAAGATTTGATTTTTTTATTTTGTTAAAAAAAGTTTTGCAATTTTCACAATTGCAAACTTGTGCAATTTTTTTTTTATTGAGTAAATATTTCTATATATATATATATATATATATATATATATATATATATATATATATATATATATATATATATATATATATATCCACCATGGGGATTGAACTTGGGTCACATCATCGATAATGCAAGTGGCGTCCTTGCCGGTAGACCATACAAAAATTGTGAAAATGTAATTAGGAAAAAAATAATCTAATATCTTTTTTGGCTAAGTGGAAGTAAAAACACTTTTCCTAGTTTATTCTAAGGTGTTAAGTTTATTTAGTATCAAACCAAAAATCAATGAAATTTATAAAACTTTCCATCAAGAGGTAAAATAACATTACAACATCATCCATATTTTCAAATGTTGGATCATAATTTCCATAGAAGATTCACTAGAATCCAAGCTATTTAAATGAATATAGTTTTGCAGCAACTTAAAAAAAATTAATTGTATGGGGATGATGACTCCCATGATCCTAGGGAATATGTAGTCAATTATGCTTTATTGGCTAGTACACAGCTAGAACTGTCTAGCTATGAGAAGTCTTGTACTAAAAATGTATGGCAAGAAGCCATGAAAGAGGAAATAACCTCTATAAAAAATAATGATATATGGGAGCTAGTAAAGCTACCTAAAGGAAAAAAATGTGTTGGATGTAAATGGGTCTACAAGACCAAGTACAATGATGATGGAAGCATTGAAAGGCATAAGGTGCGACTAGTAGCAAAAGGTTTTACTCAAAATTTTGGCATTGACTATGAGTAAACCTTTGCTCCTTTTGCACGACAAGAAACAATCAAATCAGTTCTTTCCTTAATAGCCCATAAAGGATGGAATGTTCAACACATGGATGTGAAAAGTGCTTTTCTGAATGGATACTTGACAAAAGAGGTTTATGTTCAACAACCTCAAGGTTTTCAAGAATAGGGAAAGGATAACCCTATTTACAAATTGAAGAAAGAACTTTATGGCCTCAAGCAAGCGCCAAGAGTTTGGTACTCACGCATTGATGGCTATTTTAGCGAGTATGGATTCACGAGAAGTAAAAGTTAGCCAACTCTGTACTACCTAAAGCATGGAGTAGACATTCTCATTGTTTGTTTGTATGTGGGTGATCTAATTTTTATGGGTAGTAACAATAAAATGAATATGGAGTTTAAAAACTCCATGATGAAACAGTTTGAGATGAAAGATATTGGTTTAATGCGATACTTCCTAGGGATGGAAGTGCATCAATAAAATAAAGGGATCTTCATATGTCAACACAAGTATGCTTGAGACATGATCAAGAAATTTTCCATGGAGCAGTGCAAATCAGTTGCAACTCCAACTAGACATGGGATCCAATTAAGCAAGGACGATGGAGCATCAAAGGTTGACATGACCACTTATAGAAGAATGGTTGGGAGTTTGATGTTTCTCACCAAAACCAGGCCCAATATTCAATATGTTGTTTCTCTAGTTTCAAGGTTTATGGGTAGTCCATCTGAGTTGCATCTACAAGCAACTAAAAGAATATTAAGATATGTAAAAGGTACATTGGATTTTTGAATCCATTACCAAAAATGTAATTTTGTAAAATTAGTTGGCTCCAGTGACAGTGATTGGAGCAGCAATATAGATGACAATAAATCTACATTAGGAAATTATTTTAGTCTAGGATCAGGACTAATTACATGGAGCTCCAAGAAACAAAATGTTGTAGCATTGTCATCGACTGAGGCTGAGTAAATAGCCATCACACATGCTAGTACTCAAGCCCTATGGTTGAGAAAATTTCTTGAAGAGATTGGAGAAAGTCAAAGTGGTCCAACTCGATTGTATTGTGATAACATAAGTGCAATTCAGTTGGCATACAATCTAGTCCACTATAGCAGATCAAAGCATTTTGATATGAAGTATCACTTCATTCGAGATATGGTGAAACAACAAATAGTTGAGCTTCAATATTGTAGCATTTTGGATAATATTGTGGACATATTCACCAAAGGTATAGCTAAAGCTCAAAATATAAAGCTAAGATACTGTATAGTTAGTCCTCTCAACTTTAAGGGGGAGAATGTTGGAAATTAATCCAGTTAAAAGGAGTAAAAAAAATATTTGCAATGGTAAGCTTTGGATCTTACCCTTTTACCTCCTTGGATGGCAGCTGACTGGGCAGGTAGTTTGACTTGGACGAAAACTGACTGGGCAGATTGGACGGCATGGGCAGCAAGGCAGACAACACCAAATTCCCTTTCTCCTTTCCTCCATATTCTTCTTATTTTCCTAACTTCTCCTATATGCTCTAAGGTTGTTTAATCAACCACTATTTAAACTTTGTAATTCTTATGTTTCCAAGGTTGAATATAATATTTTTGCATTTTTCTATTGCTCCTAATTCTCATGTGCCCACAGTAATACTACCATAATTTATTCCTATATAAAATGAGTATTTATACATTACATAATTTTTTATTCATAGCCAAATTGGTTGTCTTCAAGCTATTGCTTGGAATAACAAACACTCACATTGGACACCCAATAGCAGACTCAAACAAACAACTATAATAACTTTAACCATTATTCCTATGATGTAATACATTTTTATAACACCTTACTAATTACATCAAGTTCTTAATAGGTATAAGAACACCAATGGCTAGATTGGTACAAATACAAAAATCCAAACAACCACTTGATTAACTTGAAAAACCTCAAAAATTCACCACTACATAAGAATCATATACTAGGACAAACTCTATGATCCATGACTCTTATAATGATGTGAACATGGACAAAAACAACTACTCACACCTCATTATATTCTCAATCAAATATAAGGATAAACTAAACTATCCATAATTGTACAACCAAAATACATAGGGATACATACTCTATCCATCAAACTAGCAAACAAGGACAAACACATTATCTTAAACATTTGGTGAGCACTCACCAACAAATAGTATGAAATTTAATATTTAAATAGATAAACACTAAAGTATTCACATCCTCATGACTAAGAATATATACAACCAGTCACAAGTACAAAATAACTCATGTATATATTGGACATACATAATCATTCACAAGAACATTTTTTATTTCTTTTGATTTTTTTAATAGGATATAATCCTCACTTTTCTTGTGTGAAGGGTCTTAAAAATATGTCATCATACATATTTTCCTAGTGATCTTAATGGCCTATTGAAATTTCTTGACTAACCATTTTTCATTTGGTAAGATCAATTACCTTCAAGTTTCTCTTATGCATCTTGATCTTTATCATCTGAATAAGTCATTACCTATGATAAGCGATCGATTTATGCTTCCTTTTTCTAGTTATCTATTGTGTCACTAATGAATGCAATAAAATGTTGAGTTCCATATGCAAGGAATCTAACTCTATTATCAGAAAATGAGATTATGAGATCTATTCAAAATCATGCCCAAAGGATGAATAAATCTATTTAAAAAATCTATTGAACAAACTTTTCAGAAAAATCTTAATATTCCAAAGAATAAGGGAAAATAATATGAAGAATTATATTATAAGGGAATAGAAAATTTTAGAGGAAGATTATGTATAATCAAAGGAAGTAGTAGTGGATAAGGAAGAGCAAACTATAGTAGTAATAAAGGAAGAGGTGGTAGTAAAAATGGAAGAGGTAATCAAAATCCTGAAAAATCATAATTTCAATGTTATTATTCTAGAAAGTTTGTTTATTATAAACATGATTGCTAAAAAAATCATATGCGGAACACTACTTTTTTTGAAAAAATAATAAAGAATTTATTTTTTGTTTGTGATATTACAAAATATGTATCTAAATATGTATGGATTTTGGATAGTGATTGCAATAGTCACATGATAGGCAATAAAAACATCTTTGTAAAGATGGATGAATCTATCAAATATCAAGTATGACTTGAAGATGACAAGTAATTTTAGGTCACAAGTAAGGGCACTTTTGTAGTTAAGACAAAATAAGGTGAGATAAATTTTATTTATGGTATTTTATATATTCCTGGATTAGCTCATATTTGTTGAGTATAGGACAACTTAGTGAAAAGGGATATTTTACAAATTTTTAAAACATTGAATGCATTATCTATGATAAAAATAGTAGTAATTATATTGTAAAAAAAGTACTTATGCTATAAAAAAAAAACAAATCCTCTTAGACATGCATATGGATAAACTTAAAACCTAAAAGTTGTTAGAAATGATGAATCTTGGATATGGCACATGACGTATGGACACCTAATATTTTGAAACTTAAAACTACTATATTAGAAGTAAATGGTGAAAGTATTACCATTTATTGAATAAGGTGATCAATTTTCTAAATGTTATATTTTTGGTAAGTAACATCCAGATTCTTTTATAGCAAGAAATGAATGGAAAGCAAAGGTGCCACTTGAATTAGTGTATGTTGATATTTGTGGTCCAATGTAAATATTTTTTCTCAAAAAAAGTAGGTATTTCATTAATTTTGTTGATGAAAACAATAGAAAAACATGGGCATATTTCATCAAAGAGAAGTTGAAAGCTTTTTTTTATCTTTTAGTAATTTAAATCTAATGTAGGAAATCAAGGTGGTCTTCCTGAAAACTCTATGTATAGATAGAGGAGGACAATTTATGTCTAATAAATTTTAAAATTTTATAAAAATTATGGTATCTTAAGGTAATTAACTATAAGTTATATCCCTCAAAAAAATAGAATAGTTCTATGTAAGAACTATATAATCCTGGATATCACAAGAAGCATGTTCAAATCTAAAGTTCTTAGAAATACTTTTTGGGTTGAAGTAGTAGCCACATTTGTTTACATACTAAACATATGTCTAACAAAAGGTGTAAAAAATATGACTCCTTATGATGCATGGAGTGGAAGAAAGTCTGGTGTGGCTCATCTTAAGGTGTCTAGTTACATTTCTTATGCTCATATAGCCAAAGAGAAGAGACAAAAACTTGATGATAAAAATAAAATAGTGCATTTTTTTTGCTACAATGAGGAGATAAAGGGCTATAGGTTGTATAATCTAGTCAGAAAAAACTTAATAGTCAACCATTATGTAATTTTTATGAAAAATAAAACATGGCAATAGAACAAAAATGTGGAACAAGGAAAACCAATAATTACGAATACATAACAAGATGCTTCATCTCATTCTACTAGACCAAACAATACCTCAACTTCTATTTACACTCCTCCATCAAGTTCAACATCTTCTTTGTCAAATCCTCCTTCAAGTTTGATCCCTCTTCCAAGAAATATAAAAGTTCTTAAAGAAATTTATGAAATAACTACTAGTTCTAACTCAATTATGAAGCTTGATTTATTATCTCATATTCAAGAAGATCCAAGACATTTTAAAGATGCAATAAAGCATGAAGTCTAGTGTAAATACATGAATGAAGAGATTACTACCATACTATTGGCATTTTTGCCACATTGTTTTGATTGTTGATTATTCATGCATAAATTGTTGAGTATTCACTCCTCTATGTTTTCTCTACGAGTTTTGATGCCAAAATAGCTAAGTCCGAAGACTGTCGCGATATCGCGACCAAAAACAGCATGGAGAGCACAAATTCAAAACTGTCGCGATATCGTGACATGTCACGTTATCGCGGGTTTTTGAGGAGAGAGAAGCCAAAATCGAAGAATGTCACGATATCGCGACGTGTTCCAAAATCACGGTCAAAGTGGTCAATGGAGGCAGCGCAGTAAAATTGTCACGATATTGCGACATGTTGCATTTTTGCGACTTGCGATGGCCATGGAGCAGAGTGACAAACAATGTCACGAAATCGTGACATAATTGAGCAAAGGGCAATGACAATGAACCTTGTCATGATATCACAACAGAAAAGTGAACAAGGAACAAAATGTAGAAATGTCACGATTTTGTGACGTGTTCCGTTATCGCAGACAAGGTTGAAAGAAAAGCATAAGGCATGAAAGACGTCGCAATTTCACGATATTTTTGAAGATGAGGTCAAGCAAGAAGAAGACGTCGCGATATCGCGACAAAAAGCGGCAACAGTAGAGAAAGCAAGGAAACATCGCGATTTCACGACATATTATGGAGAAAATGCTAAATAGAGAAGGATGTCGCGATTTCGCGACATGTCTTGTTTTCGTGATGGGAAAGCACAGAAAGAACAAAATAGTATGGAACGTCATGATTTCATGACATGTTTCGTTTTCGCTACTTGCAAGAGGATGAAGGCCAAGGAAGAGAAAACTATCATGAAATCGTGACATGTTGCAGTTTTGCGGGTATACGAAAGAGAAGGGCATAGAAAGTAGAAGATGTCGCGATTTCACGACATGGTGAAGTTTTCGCAACATGTTGAGGAAAGAAGTCCAAAAAAATGAGAGTTTCACGATTTCGCGACGTATCAGGAAGACAAATCCAAGTGAGAAAGGTTTAGCAAAACTGCGACTTGTCGCGTTTTAGCGGATTTGAAATGGAGCAAGGGCAACATGGGAAAGAACGTCGCGATTTCGTGACAGGTCATAGTTTCATGAGAACAGAGCAAGGAAGGAGCAAAATAGTACGAAACATCGTGATTTCATGACGCGTCGCATTTTCGCGACCTAAGGTGACGAAGGAGAACAAAGAGCCGAATACGTCGTGATTTCGTGACATGGTTGGTTTTCGCGATCCAAAATGGCAAAAGCGTACGAAGCAAGAAAATGTCACGATTTTGCGACATGTCACGTTTTCATGACTCGTCACAGTTTTGCACCAAGAAGCAGTTCAAATGGCCCGATGAAGTATTGCAATTTCCAAGGATTAAAAGCACTCCATAATTTAATGTTTGCTGCTTTCCAATGTGTGCAAGATAGAAGAATGTGCTTAGGCCTGTAGCTTTCGAAGCCACCAGAATTGAAGAAGCCTCCATTATTCAAAGCTTTTGTTCATGATTTTCTAACGATCCGAGCATGCTCCGAGAATGACCATTTAATGAAGATGATCGGTTCCTTGTTTCATTTAATTTATGGTTTCTCTGAGGCTGGTTTAAGGGGATCATTTTCTTATTTGTTTTGTAGATCTCGAGGAGGTTCGTTTCATGTTTTAAATGCTGCAAAGAGGCAAGAACTCTATAAATATCAATGTATATCTCAAGAACAATCATTGGGGAGTTTGAGAGACATGTTGCATGAAAACATTCAAGTTCTCTGCGTAAATAAGAGATATTTGGCCTTTGATTTTGCAAGCGTCTTTCTGTATATTTTCCTTCTATCTTAGGAATTTCTCCTTTACGCTCGTATTTCTTATCTGCTGCTTAATTTGAATTTTGCACCTGAGTTTAAATATTGCTAGTGAGGAAATGAGTGCTGGAATGCGTTTTTGGAGGTTATCTGTGCAAGGTTGTAAGTAGATTATGTTGTTATATTTTTTTATATGTTGTTCATGTGCTTGAGGTTATCTACTGCTAATATTTCCCCGATCTGACAAATTCGACCAGTGGCCATATTTCCCGTCTCTTTTAGTAATTTCTCATTTCTTTCTGCATATTTCCCATCTCTTTCCTGCAACTCTGGTCTTCAACAGCATAGAATTTAGTAAGAGAACCAGTACTCTCTGGAGATTGGTCTGGGAGACATTTCTTTCTCTCAGCATTTCAATGTTGGTTGAGTCTAGGGCACATTTTGCATAAAATCCTTTCTTGTGGCAGATTCGTGCCCAATAGTTTTTGGCACGCTCGATAGGACAAACTATTTCTGTCTCAGAAATATCCCATAGTATTGAGGGTCTAATGTTCGCCTTCATGCCATATAGTTAGAACATTTGGTGACTCTGCAGTACCCAAAAATCCCTGAACGTGGATACAGTGAAAGTTGTACTTCATGATCACGAGATCAAAGTCCAAAAAAGTTGAAAATCTTGTTGAGTTTTTTGAACTTGACATCACAAAAAAATGTGAACAGTCTAGGTTGGTTTCCCCATCGCTTGCATCATCTGCCATATCTACACAAATCCCTGGTATCGTTACTAGTTTTTCGTCCTCTCAGTCACATCCACTAGTCCCAATGGCCCAGTATCCTCAACCCAGGAAGTTCTCGGCATGGAATACTTCAGGAGCCTTGAATTTGCAGGCACAAAATCTAGTTCCTCAAGCTTCTTTGAAAGTTTTGCCAACCTATGATGGTACTGGTAAGACTGCTTATAAGCATATTAATGATGTAGCTTCTTTTGCGGCCATCCATGACATAACTGACGAAGATGAAATGATAAATTTGTTTGTGTTATCACTGAGAGGTAAATTGTTGTATTGGTACCGAAAGTTGCAACCAGGCACCATTACATCATGGGATCAATTAGGAGAATTGTTAGTCAAAAATTTTCATGAACAAGCTGATCCATACTCTTTATTGCATAAATTTAATGTAATTCAAAGGCACCCGCAGGAAGAGATAGCTGATTTCAATGTCATATTTACCAGAACCTGGCAGAAAATTCCTTATGGTCTTCGGCCTACTGATGAGCTAGCTGCATTTTATCACCTCAGAGCATTTAACATAGACATCGGTTGGGCTATCTAGTAGTCCAACGTGACTACATTTCTAGAGTTTTTCGAACAAGCGTTAAAGGCGAAAGCTGATTTGATTGCTATAGGTAGACTTCCTCCAAAGGTAACAATGCCTATCATACCTGATCTTCCTAAGTATTTGTACTCTGGTTTGCTTTCACAGCCCATGCCTTCCATGTATCCTACCCCATCATGGAGCTCAAGTGCGCCTCAGATCGCACCCATTCTAGTTCCCTAGCCTCCTACTCCAACTATTCCCCAATTGCTTGCATCGAGAATTCCACGGTTAGTCCCTCCACTTCCAACTCCTGCATTATCTTCCCCACAGGTTCCATTACCTTTACCGGCACCGCCTGTGTCCTCAAGCCCAGATCCTCAATTGGCTATGTTACAAGAAATTCAGTCGGCTATGAGATCTCTCACTGACAAGGTGACATCTATGGAACGGAGAGAGGCAAAAAGGAACTATCAGCCATGAAGATTTATGCCAGAAATAACTAGAGAACAACCTGCTCCTAGAAAGTATATGGAGAAAGCACCTGAAAGGAACTCAGCAATCCTGGTAAGTGAAGTGGTTGGCCCTTCTGAAGTTTCACATGAGCCATCTTACTGGTGTTCTTCCTGCAATGACCCACATGATGAGCCCACTTGCATGGTCCACCAAAATTATTTGCAAGTTCTTACAGGGAGTCGTGTAAACATGATTCTAGATGTGGATCTTACTTCCGTGGAGTCTCTGGAGGAACATATAGCAATACTGACACGCAGTGGCAAGAAACCAATGTTGGTAGATCCGGCTAAGATGGAGCCATTGAAAGTGCCTCCTATACAAGCAACGAAGCAGCAAATGCCAACAAAGGCTCATGATTCCCCAACGTAATGACAATCACCTATTTTGTCGAAGGATTCACTTCCACCACCAGTAAAAGACAAGGAACAAGCTTCTACTTCCCAGCTGCAAATAGAAACAAAGGAACAAGCCAAAGAGACGTTGTGGCATCCATCGTTGACCAAATGGCAACGAGTGGAGGCTACCCAGCAATATAAGAGCACATTTGAATATGCTAGTGGTGGGAAATAACAGATCTCCATGGAGTACAACATTGTTGAAGAACTCAAATGGATACCAGCTAAGGTAATTCTGTATGACACCTTACAGTTGCCTGGATAGGTAAATCTCTTACAAGAATCCCTGAAGACCATACAAAGTAAGGGGAAAGCTCCAACCCAGGTAGTTATGGCTCAAATGTTAACTTCTTTAGCCACTAGAAGGAATAGACCACCCATGTTTTATCTGTCACTCAGGATGGAGGGTTGGATTGTACATAATTGCCTGATTGATTCTAGTGCTGTGACAACTGTCATGCCAAAGGCAATTTGTGAAGCGATGGGAATGGAATATATAAGAAGTAGCCCTGGCGTCTTGCAGTTGGATGGGACTCTAGTGAAAACAATGGGTGTAATCAAGGATGTTCCTATTGCTCTGCATAATATGCCTCCAATTACAGTAATTTAGGAGATATTTGTGGTCAATCTAGAACCGTATTTCTGTATGTGCTTATCAAGAGAATTTACTGCAAAGTTTGGAGGCTACCTTGCTTTGGATTATTCTCACTTGGAGATTCCTTTCAAAGGAAGACGAGTCCGGATCTATAATCAGAAGCCTTCTACTTTTCATATTGAGAAGATAGAAGAAAAGGTAAAGTCCAAACATGTTGTCCATATGATAACTAAAGAGTTGGAGGATCCTGATTTGGAGGATGAGTTTTCAATGCTCAATTTTAATGCCATGATCGAAACTGAGATTAGGTGTTACTCCATTACGAAGCCTGAAGAGGTTGAATTCAAGTTACCTCCTGATCAAGTTGGTCAAGATTCTCTGTTGGATTAGCTCTATTTTGATGGAGCACAATACAAAAATGGCGTTAACACTGGGACTAAACGATTATGCCTAGGTCTCAAGATGGCTAGGACACTTGGAGTGCAGCAGTTTCAAATATTTAGTGACTCTGAGCTGATCATCAACCAGGATTCTATTGAGTGTCTTTCAAGGGTCTAGGATCTAGGAGACAGAACCGTTTTTGGGTTCGTGTCTTTCCCGAATGTTCACAGCTAATTCGGGAGTTACCCTGTACATATAAAAAAAATTATTTTTACTTTGGCTCTTTTTGCATGTGAGCCCGTAGGTACATTTCTTTCTTTTCTTTTCCTTCCTTCCCAGTAGTTAGTGGTTTCCTCTCTATTTCTTCCTTCCCCTCTTCATTCCCTTCTTCTCCTACTCATTTTTCTTCTGCAAGTAATCAAGCCACTGTTGTTGTTTCTACTCTCCCCTCTGATGTTCCCATTTCTACTTTTCCTTTCTTCTAGTCCTTTGTCATGGGAGTACTTCATCACAGCTATGGGTTCTACCATTACATCCACTTCCATTTCATTCTCTATTTCGTAGCATCTCCATAGTGGGTAGCACAGTAGCATTCTATTGTTGTATCTACTATTTCCATTCCACCATTTCCATTCCTCCATATTTCACCATTCCATCATTCCCCATCCCTGTTCCATGTCCTGTGCATCTGCGGGTCATCCCTCCATTCATTTCCATTTTTGTCTCCTTGGTGCTTTCATCACTGTCATGGAAATCCTTTTACAGCACCTAGTGAACTAGGCCAAATACAGATTTATTTGAGTTTTTTGTAAGTCAGCAAGAGTTGTTGCAGCAGTCCATAGAGATGTCTCCCATCAGTCAACATTTTGTTCTTCCAGTTTTCTTGACTCTGTTGCCCAATGGATTCAGGCCTGGGATTCGTGCATACAACAGAACTGTATACCCCGTAAGCTGCCAAGAATGTTGGCATTTTTGCCACATTATTTTGATTGTTGATTATTCATGCATAAATTGTTGAGTATTCACTCCTCTATGTTTTCTCTATGAGTTTTGATGCCAAAACAGCTAAGTCCGAAGACTGTCGCGATATCGCGACCAAAAATAGCATGGAGAGCATAAATTCAAAACTATCGCGATATCGCGACATGTCGTGTTATCACGGGTTTTTGAGGATAGAGAAGCCAAAATCGAAGAATGTCGTGATATCGTGACGTGTTCCAAAATCACGGTCAAAGTGGTCAACGGAGGCAGAGTAGTAAAATTGTCGCAATATCACGACATGTCACGTTTTTGCGACTTGCGATGGCCATGGAGCAGAGTGACAAACAATGTCGCGAAATCACGACATAATTGAGCAAAGGGCAATGACAATGAACCTCGTCACGATATCGTGACAAAAAAGTGAACAAGGAGAAAAATGTAGAAATGTCATGATTTCACGACGTGTTGCGTTATCATGGCAAGGTTGAAAGAAAAGCATAAGGCATGAAAGACGTCGTGATTTCGTGACATTTTTGAAAAAGCAAGAAGAAGACGTCGCGATATAGCGACAAAAAGTGGCAACAGTAGAGAAAGCAAGGAAACGTCGCGATTTCATGACATATTATGGAGAAAAGGCTAAATAGAGAAGGATGTCACGATTTCGTGACATGTCTTGTTTTCGTGATGGGAAAGCGCAGAAAGAACAAAATGGTACGAAATGTCATGATTTCGTGACATGTTTCATTTTCGCTACTTGCAAGAGGATGAAGGCCAAGGAAGAGAAAACTGTCATGAAATCGTGACATGTTGTAGTTTCACGGGTATACAGAAGAGAAGGGCACAGAAAGTAGAAGATGTCACGATTTTGCGACATGGTGAAGTTTTCGCAACATGTTGAGGAAAGAAGTCCAAACAAAGGAGAGTGTCGCAATTTCGTGATGTATCAAGAAGACAAAGCCAAGTGAGAAAGGTGTAGCGAAATCGTGACTTATCGTGTTTTTGCAAATTCAAAACGGAGCAAGGGCAACATGGGAAAGAACGTCGCGATTTCATGACAGGTCATAGTTTCATGAGAACAGAGCAAGGAAGGAGCAAAATAGTATGGAACGTCATGATTTCATGATGCGTCGCGTTTTCACGACCTAAGGTGACGAAGGAGAACAAAGAGCCGAATACGTCGCGATTTCGTGACATGGTTGGTTTTCGTGATCCAAAATGGCAAAAGCGTACGGAGCAAGAAAATGTCTCTATTTCATGACATGTCGGCATTTCAAACGGCCTGATGAAGTATTGCGATTTCTAAGGATTAAAAGCACTCCAGAATTTAATGTTTGCTGCTTTCCAATGTGCGCAAGATAGAAGAACATGCTTAGGCCTGTAGCTTTCGAAGCCACCACAATTGAAGACACCTCCATTATTCAAAGATTTTGTTCATGATTTTGTAACGGTCCGAGCATGCTCCGAGAATGACCATTTAATGAAGATGACCGGTTCCTTGTTTCATTTAATTTTTGGTTTCTCTAAGGCTGGTTTAAGGGGATCATTTCCTTATTTGTTTTGTAGATCTCGAGGAGGTTTGTTTCATGTTTTAAATGCTGCAAAGAGGCAAGACCTCTATAAATATCAATGTATATCTCAAGAACAATCATTGGGGAGTTTGAGAGACATGTTGCATGAAAACATTCAAGTTTTCTGCATAAATAAGAGATATTTGGCCTCTGATTTTGCAAGCGTCTTTCTGTGTATTTTCCTTCTATCTTAGGCATTTCTCCTTTACACTCGTATTTCTTATCTGCTGCTTAATTTGAATTCTACACCTGAGTTTAAATATTGCTAGTGAGGAAATGAGTGCTGGAATGCGTTTCTGGAGCTTATCTATGCAAGGTTGTAATAGATTACATTGCTATATTTTGTTATATGTTGTTCATGTGCTTGAGGTTATCTACTGCTAATCTTTCCCCGATCTGACAAATTCGGCCTGTGGCCATATTTCCTGTCTCTTTCAGTAATTTCTCATTTCTTTCTGCATATTTCCCATCTCTTTCCTGCAACTCTAGTCTTCAATAGCATAGAATTTAGTAAGGGAACCAGCCCTCTCTGGAGATTGGTCCGGGAGATTTCTTTCTCTCGGCCTTTCAATGTTGGCCGGGTCTAGGGTGCATTTCGCGTAAAATCCTTTCCTGTGACAGATTCATGACCAACACATACAAAGGAATGAAATATAGGAATTATTAGATTCTCCATCATAAAATGATGTCACTAAACTAAAGTGGATCTACAAAATAAAATATAAAGTTGATGGATCCATTGAAATACATAAATTAAGATTAGTAGCTAAAGGCTTCTCACAATAACCAAGTAGAGGTTATAATGAAACTTATGCTTCTCTTGTCATATTAGATACCGTAAGAGCTATTTTGTCATTGATAGCATAATTTAAGTGGTTAATATATCAATTTGATATTAAATTATCTTGTATGAATGGTTTCTTGAATAAAGAGATATTTGTAGAACAACCACCAAGTTATAAAATTATAGAAAAAGAAGAAAATATTTACAGGTTGAAGAAAGCTCTTTATAGACTCAAGCAAGCACCAAGAGCTTGGTATAGCAAAATATATGGGTCTTTTTTTTAGATGGCTTTAGTAGAAGTGAAATTGAACCCAAACTCTATGTCAAATCCAAAATTATTGATGTTTTACATATTGTCTACCTATAGGTTGATGATTTGATTTACACTAATACTAACAAATTCTTAATAGAGGAAATAAAAAATACCATGAAGAATGAATTTAAAATGACAAATTTAGATTTAATGCTTTACTTCCTTAACTTATAAATAAGACTATTAAATGATAGTATTTTTATCTCATAATAAAAGTATGTATTTGATTTACTTGACAAGTTCATAATAAAAAGTTGTAAACAAATGGACACATCCTTGAATATGAGTGAGAATTTAGTCAAATATGATGGTAGTAAAAAGATAGTTGTTATACTATACAAGATTTTAGTTGACAGTATTATGTATCTTACTACCACTAGACCTAACATCATGTATGTTGTAAGTTTAGCTTTAAAATTTATGCAAGATGCAAGTGAGATTCCTATCTATGTAGCAAAAAGAATACTTAGGTATAGTTGTGGTACAAGTAACTTTGGTGTTTTGTATACATTAACTAATAATTTTGGATTTGTTGGATATATAGGCAATGATTGTGTAGGACCTATTGATGATCAAAAATGTACATTAGGATATGAATTCAGCTAGTGATCAAGTTTAATCTCTTGGTATTCAAAGAAGCAATCAATTGTTGCACTATCATCAACAAAAGTAGAATATATTACAATAACATCAACTTCATCAAACAATTTAATTGCAAAGAATTTTAGCATATTTGAGGCATGAATAAAAATGTGGCAACAATAATTTACTGTGCTAATAACTCCGCAATTTCCATAGCAAAGAATCCACTCTTCTATAGTCTTACTAAACATATCACTTTATTAGATATTTTATGGTAAAAGGTAATACTGAATTGAAATTTTGCAAAATAAGTAACCAACTTGTTGATTTGTTTACTAAAACATTATAAAAATATATAAATAAGATAATAAATGTTACTACATTAAACATTAATGGGGAGAATGATAAGAATAATGCTTAATGATTACCGATATTAAGATTTAACTACAACTCCTATAAATTTTACTTCTCATATTTTATCCGAAAAAAGGGTTATTTTTTATCTACTTGTGTAGTGCAGTTGGTGACAGTTTTGGGTGCTCGTAGAGGCCGACCCAGATTCCATTCTTCTTACCGCCATGTTGCAGATATACGGTTTAGTTGGAAAAGTCCTATGTGCTGGTAGAGGTCGACAAGCCTCCATTCCTCTACATCCACCTTGTTCATAGGGGTTTGGGCCCCTCTAAAATCATGTGTTTATCCTTAACAATTTTATCTACTTGCGTAGTGTAGTTGGTGAAAGTCTTGGGTGTTGGTAGAGGTCGACCCAGGTTCCATTATTCCTGCCTTCATACTGCAGATATACGATGTAGCTAGGAATATCCTATGTGCTGGTAGAGGTCAATAAGGATCCATTCATCCTACACCCACCTTGTTAATAGGGGTCCAGACCCCTCTAAAAAGTTTGTGTTTACTTTAAATATTTTATTTGCTTGTGTAGCGCAGTTGGTGAAAGTCTTGGGTGTTGGTAGAGGTCGACCTAGGTTCCATTCTTCCTACCTTGTTGATAGGGATCCAAGCCCCTCTAAAAATCTTGTGTTTACCCTAAATATTTATCTACTTGTGTAGTGTAGTTGGTGAAAGTCTTAGATGCTCGTAGAGGCCAACCCAGGTTCCATTCTCCTTGCATCCATACTGCAAATATAAGGCATAGTTGGGAATGTCCTATGTCCTCGTAGATGCCCATAGGCTCCATTCCTCCCACACCCACCTTATAGGGGTCTAGGCGCCTCTAAAAATCTTATGTTTACCCTAAATGTTTTTTGTCCGCAAATATGGTGTAGCGGTTAGGGCTTTGTTCTCTCTTTGGGAAGGTCCAAGGTTCAAACCACTACATACCCAGAAGGGGATAGGCTGGATGGTAGCGACCAGATGGTCTAACAGTTAGGGCTTTGATCTCTCTTTGAGAAGGTCCAAGGTTCAAACCACTACATATCCAAAAGGGGATAGGCTGGATGGTAGCAACCGAGTGACTATCGGTTGGCTACCCCTAGTTCGATATCCTGGAGGATCGGGATCATGTTGATTGTACTTTACGCAGCGAGCTTAAGGTTTATAGAGACAGCCTATTCATAAAGTTACCAATTACCTTATAAAATGAAAAAATAAAAATAAATAAACATACATAAACTAAAAAAAATACCAAATAACACGCACAATAGTGAAAACTACTTAAAAAAACAAAATATTCACTTTTTAAAAACTTTATTGAAATAATTAAAATAATAATTTTTAAATTAAAAATATTACAACGATATCCAAGCTTTTGTTTTAAGCGTTAAGTCTATAAATAATAATGGTTCTTATTAATAAGACTTATAATAAATAAGTTAATAAATAAAATGACATGTTTTGGTAAACAATTTGTACCTTCCCTTAAGATTTGTTCTGCAATATTGTTTTTATTCTCTATGAACCATCTTCCCCAATTCACAGAGTAATCATATCTCACTTCCTCAATATGCAGAGTTCAACGGGGCCCCACTTTGTACCCTTCCCGAATGGGGTCATATCTCACTTACCCCAATTTCGAGAGTTCGACGTCACGTGTAGCTACTCACGTGAATGAAGAACTCCTGGTAGCCTACATTTACGGGTTTTTCAAAGAGTTTAACGAAAATATACCTTGCCTGAACGAAACCATCATTTAAGCTTTGGAATTTTACAGCGAATATATTTACCTTGATGTCACAGGCTCCAACATTCTAACTTTGAAGATAACCTGCAACGTGTTGGAATTTTACAGCAAATATTTTTACCTTGGTGTCATGGCCTGCAACTTTCTGACATTGAAGATAACCACGAATATTATGCACACCGTAGGAAGAATATTATGCACGCCGTAGGAAGAATGTTTAAGGCTCTGGGATACCATTCAATGGAAGGGCCGTGGGACGGTCCTATGGGAGGAGATAAATGGACGGATGGAACATACTCTGATATCAGTCGCATCGTGTTAAGAGTTGGAGCTGTTGTTGATGCCATTCAGGTCCATTACCGTCTTCGTGGTGGTGCTGGTCGAGTATACACTATTGAGGCACCTCGACATGGAGGTGCAGCGGGTAATGAAATAACGGTAATAATTTAACACAACCCATGATACGTAGTTGTAGACTCGTTGTTGATTCGAGGAGTTTGCGTTTATTGCATTTATTTGTATGGTCTCATTCACTTCACATTATCAGAGAAATTGCTTTTATTTGTGAGCAGATAGATTTGGGCCGTGAGGAATACGTGACAAAAATAAGAGGAGAGGCAGGACTGTGGTCAAATCCATAACATTCACCACCAATTTTAGGACATATGGTCCCTACGGTGGTAGAGGCGAAAGGTGGTTGGTTTCTATGGACGATCTGGAGAATACTTGAATGGAATTGGAGTTTACACATTCCATCTTTAAAAACATATACTTGTAAACAAAACTAGTATGGCTCTTGTCATGTGTGTCTGTTATCTTTCCTATGTCTGTGTTAACATATCTAGTTAAGTATGGCTATTGTCATGTGTGTCTGTTATCTTTCCTATGTCTGTGTTAACATATCTGGTTAAGTATGGCTACGGCCATGTGTGTCTCTGTTATCTCAACCTATTTATCTAGGTGGATTGTGTGTTCTGCTTTCTGGAACATGTTATTTTTTAATATATAATCATTTTGTTTTCCTTTTTAAATCATGGTATATTTTAATATAAGAGATTATGTTTTATTTATGTCTTTATTTTAATTTATTATTTAATTTATTATCGTATCAATGTTTTGATAATGGAGTTTATTTTTGTAATTAATAATATTAAATTAAAATTGAAATAGGTTTTATTAGTTTTATTTTTTAATGTTTGATTATATAGAATCAAATATAATTCATAATTATTTAAACATGTTCTTTTATTTTTTAAATTAACTAGTAAATTTCAATAAATTAACTACATAATAATATTGTATAACAATTTATATATGTATCTTAATAATTTTAAAACCTTAAAAAATAACAATATAAGACTAATAATGTTGAATAAATTTATTTTGCTAATTAAACACGGGAGAACTGACCTGCTAACAATTAAGGTTTCAAGTCGATATTTCTATAGGAACGAAAATTCATAATTTAGATGATGTTAGCCATTGCTTTACGAGAACCAAATCCAAGTTATATTTAAGAAAATTAGAGTACTTTTAAATATAATTTAGGTACATCTTATTTTTAATATTTTAAATTATTTTTATATTTATTGTTATTTTTGATGAAAGGTCATATTTATTTTTATATTTATATTGTATTATTGTACATAATGGTATTATAACATTATAGTTATTATTTATATATTATTTTAATAAATATTTAAATATAAATTTTTATTAATTAATTTATTTAATAAAATTAATATTAAAAATTGTTTATTTAATATATATTTATCTAATAATATTATATTTGATTATTAGAAATTGATTATTTAATATATATTTATTTAATAGTATTTTAATTATCAATTATTTAATATATATTTATTTAATAATAATTTAATTATCCATTATTTAATATATATTTATTTAATAATATTTTAATTTATAATTGTATTTTTTTCATTTAAATCTTAATTTTTTTCTAATAATTTTTCAATCCTTTATCATTAAATTCATTTAAATTATAATTTTTTTTTTAAAAAGAGTTAGTTTTTTTAAGTAGAGTTTTGAAAGGGTTACCTTTACCCTTTTAGATCAACTTAGTCATATTAGGCTATTTGATGCCATCGAGATTTGAATTTTGGTGTGGGCTACATCAACTATTTTTCCTAACCTTTGAACCAAGAACTCATTAACATTCACTTAAATTATAATAAAAAAACATAAACTTACCCAATTAAAATGCAGGAATTTAACCATAAAATCAATATTATAATATATTATAAAATTTAATTGTTTTCTTCAATAATTATAAAAAAAAATTAAAAAATATAAGTAAAAAATTTAACCAATAGAACGGACCCTTATTTGATGAGTTATTTAAAAAACACACTTGACTTAGAGTATGTGAGAGGACAATATGCTAAATATAATATAATTATTTAATAAGTAGCTTAATATTTTTTAGGTAGTTTAATATACTTGAAAATGTTGTATAGTGCATATTATAATTTTAAATTAGGTTAAATTGCTTTGTTTTTTTTAAATAAGAGGTTGAAAAGTACGGGTATAAGTAGGATTATCCTTCTTCTTGAATATTTGTTAGGAGAGTTCAATATCTTTTGTCATTATAGTGTATCTATCAAGATCAAGTTAAATTAGTTTAATGTATCTTGATCTTAGTTAAATTAGTTTAATGTATAATTATCAATACGTTTTATTTTTAAAGTATATAAATTAAACTCTCCTATGGAGGGTTTTACTATTGGTGGCTTTAAGTTGGTTTCGAAGGTAGATTTTGAGTGTAGTGATGATATTTACATGTTTACCTTTGGTTCGGGTCTCGAGAAGATTTCAAGAAAGATTCTGGTTTTAGTTAAAGGGGTTCGTGATAAGGCTTCTGATGGTGGTAATTGTGCTCCCTTGGTTGACCCCTTTGTTAGGTTTAATGTCTCCTAAGATGGTTGTGGTGGAGCTTATGGATGTAGATCTGAAGTCCACTCATGTTGTTGTCGATAGTGGCATTCGTAAATATAAACTATGCATAACAAAATGGGTGATGATGATGGCTCCTCCTCTCTATCTCACCATATTGACTTCGATTTCCTTTCGCATGACTACCATCGGGAGAATTCGGTCAATGATATTTATGCTCGGAAGGTCTCCGAGGAGAAAAATTGATCGATCTTTCATAATTTGAACCTCATTGATATTAATCAAAGAAAAATTTGGAGTTCACTGAAGTTGGCAATGGATTACGCTAAGGATATTTCTCATCTGGTTGCTTTTGTTGCTCAAGATATGGGTAGGTTAGGGTCGACCTATCTCAGTTCTCCTCTTATTATATGTCCTAGGGTCTTAGTTTTTTATAGTCTTTTGTGGTCTACTTCATGGTGTTTGGTGGGGTTTAGTTCTGGTATTTCTTAGCATTTTGGTTGTAGTGGTTGTGGGATCCCTTTAAAACCCTCTCCTTTATTAATATTACCAAAAAAAAGTATATAAATTAAAATAAAGAGTTACATGAAAATAATAATTTAAAATAAAAATTAATATTAATTAAATAATTTATTGAATGTAAATAAAATTAATTTATGTTTAAATATTTTAAGATTAATTTGATTAGTTTATTTATTATAAATCTAAATAAAGATAATGTGACCAACAAGTGGGTTCCAAAAATATGGTATTATGATATTTTAAATGTTATGATAATGAATATATAGCAAGAGATTGCAAATTAAAAATGATAAAAAATATTGCATTATAATATCTCAAATGTTATGAGATTGAACATATAGCAAGAGATTGTAAATTAAAAATAATTGAAAATGATAAGCAATGAGATGGTAAAAGTTGGATTAGATCAATAATAATCCAATCTAAGAGGTAAATAAAGTTTATCTACAACATCAAATGAGAAGATCGAACATTATAAGAAGAAAACAAAAAAGATAAAGGGTGAATAAGTGCAATATGCAAGTAAAATTTTTAAAGGAATTAAATATCAAAATTAATATGTGAAGGCATTTTTTTTAGAGACATGCAACGTATTTTGCACATCATTTCATTGGTGGGAAAGAATGAGTATTAAATAGGGTTTTAAGGGTGGCATACAGAGGTAATCACTATGGAAGAATGTTCTTGTGTTTAAAGTTTCCCAAGACAAAATAAAAAAGTGCTTTTGAGGTTATGCTCAACCTATAGATGATAAGTATGAAAAATGGACAATATGAAAAAAAATTAAGAAAAATATGAAATTTAACATCCAAGAGGCTATAGGCATATGGGTTAACCCTTATGAAAGATGTTATTTATCCAACAATATTATGATTATCAAAGCATGGTGTACAAAACTACTCAAAACTACTCCCTGTAAGATTCAAGCCTTGGACCTCCTTTTTAGAGTTTCAAAGTCTTCACTATTAGGCCCACTAAAGTTTTTGTTGGGAAAAAAAAGTAAGGAAGAACAAAGAGAAAAGGACACCAAAAGGGTTATTGATATGGAAAACAAAAGCAAAGATCACTAGTGTTAAAAAGGAGGGGCTAAGCACATAAAAATAAACAAAAATTGATGATGAAAATGATATCTTGGAATATTAAGCAACAAGTATACAACTACTAAAAATAAAGGTATTAGGGAATTGATAAGTTTTTATAGATAGCATATTTATGGAAAATAAAATTGGGTAACAATATTTGTAAGCATTAGGAAGTTGATCTTTCACTTAACAAAATTTAAATTTTAAAAGGATCTTAATACAAATGATATTGAGGAGTTAATTTCAAAATCTTAACAATTTGAGAAATATGACAAATATATTTGATGAAAATTAAAATTAAAAGTATCTCTGATAAAAAGATAAACTAAATATGGTTTAAAAAATTCAAAACAATATATTCAATTCAAGCAATGGAACAAAGTGATAAATTTGGCTACAATATTCATGAAAGGGGTGTAAACCATAGGTTAAAAAAAAAAAAATTTGGCTGTAGTATTAATGAAAGAGATGCAAACCCTATGTGCATCCAATCATTGAAAGAAGAGGGTTATTTGCAAACTATCTCTTCAGTCTGTGAGAAAGCTTCTTTGATCATAAGAAATATCTTCCATGGATATTTGGGTTTGCAGGTGGATGAACCTCTACCCTCTATGAGGATTTTAGAGGATGAATTAGGGTTGGATATGATTGATCATGAATTTCAAACAATTATTTGTTGTAGACCCAAAATTTTTGCACCCATTTCCTTTAGGATAATGGATTCGTGCTTGAAAGGGGGAGGGAAAATAAATGGTCTACACCTCGGACAAGAAGCACTTGAGTTGTGCTCTCCTTGGTTTTTGTCAATGAATTATATGGGATTCACCAAGAAACACTTTATTGCATTTTCCACTCCTAGGTAAGGTGGATGTTTGATGGATTCTTTGATTTACACACACCTAGGATATTTTGCCAAATGTAATTATACCCTAACTATATGCATTTCAAATTTCCATGAAAGCAACAATATAGATTTTAACTAGAAAATGTATAACTTTAACTACAATGCAATGGTTCTTATAATTACTAAAATCAAAAAAGCAAATTCTATGCTATCATGTTTTGGTGTTTTCTTTCATTTTTTTTTTGTATTTTCTCTTATTGAAATGATTAAAAGTGGGAAAGTATAAAATGAAATTATGAAAAATTAAAATACATCAGAAACCAGAACCTTACCTGATCCAGATGATTTATTTTCAAATATATTCGGGTCTGTCAGAGCAAATTCAAAAACATGGAGTAAATTTGGATCCTCGAAAATAAATTTAGAACTATCATGTAGTTTTTTGAATATATTCAAAACCTATAATTTCATAAGTAGGGCACTAGAAATTGGGATTAGCAGTGAGGGATTTGCTTAAGCCACTTCCAATTTTATCCTTAGTGATGTGGCAGTCAGATCCCCTCAGTTCTTTCGGTAAACTGTAAGAAAATAGCTGATTTTTAGATCTAATATAAAATGTGTATTGAACAAGAAATAACAAAATAGTATGAAATGCAACAAGTAATGAATCTTATAATAGCTAATATGTAAAGCATAAACCAATGTGAATATGAGGATAATATTTTACCCACAGCATGTGTTTGTGCAAATTTGAACGCTCCTAGCGAATTTAGGAGTATCTTGACATATTTTGAATTCATTCAAATCTGCAATGCTCAATTTTAAAAAATTCTAGAACAATTTCAATGGTGCTAAATTTGTTTAAAACTTGCAAAATGATAGATACATGCTAAAAATAAAAGCACATGGATCAATGGTATCCATTGTTGTCTTAGCTAGTCTCTTGAATGATGATAGAATGACAATATATTTTTAAAAAACCTACAACAAGATATAAAAAGGGCTCTTCTCCACTTGGATCTCCTACAAAATCATCATTAGGTCCTTCTGAAGGTAGCCTATAGATTTTAACAATGAGAGCATATCAAGAAATAATCGAGGTGAACAAAGATAGATCAGGATTGTTAGGGAAAATTAGGAAATTTTCCAATTTGAGCGAATTCAAACGGCTTCAAATTTGCTAAAAATTTAGGATTACCCAGATTGGAGGTAAATTCCAATGGTGCGTAGACTATTTTAGGTGCACATCAAATTTGGATAAATTCATACGGTTCTTGATTTGATTCGATCGTCCAAATTTTCTAAAAAAAAGAAAAAATATGTTAAATGGGCACAAAAATCAATGCAAATAGCTAAGGGGGAAGCTACGTTGTTGAGAAGAGAAAACATGTTGTTTAGAAAGGCAAAATTCCATGGCTACAATTTACCCCCTCTTTGGCACATTTATGAATAATAAATGCATTAAAGAAAAATGTAGCCAAAAAGGAATTGCGTTGCAAAAAACAAAAAAAAATTACGTGTTCTCTTTTATTATTTAGTATCTACAGTACCCATTCGAGTTTTGTGAGAAATTCAAAATTTATTATAATACTCAAAATTTTGCAAAAAAAAGGGGTAAAAAGTGGTAAAAATAAAAAATTAGGGTAAAACCCAATTCATTTTTACCCTCTCATTGTGCAAGTTTTGCTCTGAATAAAATGGTTGCTCCTATTGGAAATAAAGCTAGTAAAAGGAGCAAAAAGGAGTAAAAAAGGTAAAAAATTTGTTTCAATGGTAAGCTTTGGATCTTACCCCTTTTACCTCCTTGGACGAAAACTGACTGGGCAGGTAAGTTTGACTTGGACGGCAGTTGACTAGGTAGGATTGGACGGCAACGGCGGAAAAGTGAACCAACTCATTTTATCTTTCTATTTTCTTCCATATTTCTTTTATTTCTCTAAATTCCCTATATTCCCTAAGGTCATTTATTTTTACGAGTATAAATACCAATATAACCTATTATTCCTAAGGTTGAATACAATGTTAATTTCCTATTTTTTGCTCATAATTTCTCTCAAACCACATTTGGTATCAGAGCCGAAGCCAAGAGGGCATGAGGATCAAGGTGAGGGAAGCTCGAGGACCGAGGAGAGAGAAGCCCGTAGCACATAGCCCATAGCGAGGTCGAGGTGGGGCCCGTAGCACGTAGCTTGAGGTGAGAGAAGTTCAAAGCATGTGGATCGAGGTGAAGTCTAGAGTAAGCTAGCATATAAAGCACACAAATATAGGAACAACACAGGAGAACCAATCAGAGAGTGGCACGTGGCGAGAGGAGAACAAGACCCACATTGACTGGATGACTCAGAAGTTGACATGGACAGACAACATGGCAATGAAGGGAGCAACGTGGCGAGGAACGGTTGGCTAATCGAAGGTAAAAGGGGCGATCGTTGATTGCCTGAAGGCAATTGTTTCAAAATGTGCACGCCTAGGGTTATAAATCCTTGCATTACCTCCATCCTATTGAATGTGGGATTATTATTTTTTTTTCTTTCCAATCGGTGACAAGAGCTTGTTAAATACAAAACCCTCCTCCTACATACTCATTCGTGGGCTTAGCTTGAGCGGCTAAGGCACAGCGCTTGTGATCTGGGTGTCACGGGTTCGAATCCCGCTGGGCACTATTTTGCTTTGTTTTTTTGAAATCGCCTGGAAAGCATAGTTGAAAAGGATTGTGGATCATTTGAGTTTTAAATTAAACTTCATGGCGCATTGGTCTAAGGTTTTGTGACTATCAAGAGGTCACGGGTTCAAATGGGCTAGAGATAAATTTTGTTTAAAAATTTTTTATTATTTAAACTTTAGAAATTTAAAATTATTAAATATTAATTTAATAAAAATTAATTTATAATTATTTTAAAAATTAGGTTTTAATGATTGTAAAATTATTTTTTCATTAAATATGAATATTTAATGTTTTTTAATAAGTTTAAATTTTAAAATTTTGTTGTAAAAGCCTTGAAGGCTTAATATTATCATCCACAAAGAGATTGTACATTTCACATTTTTGTGAAATACTCAGAGATTGAAAGAGAAATTGATAACTTTCCTAAGAGGAAAGAGTGTGTAATAAGCCAAAGAGGCTTAGTATTTTGTAAAAGGTATTTGATGATCAGACCTAATGGGTGTTATCATGCCTTATGTGTAATTCTAGCAAGATAAGGTGCAAAAAGGTTTTATGAAAAGGTAAAATGTTATGGACTCAACATTGTGTTTAGTCAACTTCAAAATACAGTAATCGCACATCAAAGGCATCCTGACTCAGGATACGAAGCGGATTTTGAAGATAATTCATTTAGAAGTCAATTTGAACAATCATAATCCATCCAAGTTGCACCACAAGAATCAGAGTACACACACTACAGCATTTCAGTGGAAATCCTAGAACCACCATCACCGGAAATCATACCAATAAGTGACGACGAAGAAGAAGTGGCAGATAACTTTGCAAATCAAGAGATCGCATCCCCACATCAATAGGAGCAAGCAGTCAATGATAGAGTAGAACAA
This sequence comes from Wollemia nobilis, assembly GCA_028583015.1. Lineage (NCBI taxonomy): Eukaryota > Viridiplantae > Streptophyta > Pinopsida > Araucariales > Araucariaceae > Wollemia > Wollemia nobilis. Next base: position 2,314,613 of record JAQPPZ010002683.1, on the reverse strand, counting down.
GTTAGATTTGACTTAAATTTGTAATCTCTTCCTTCTTCCTTCTTCTTCTTTCTTTCATTCAACAAAGTACTTTTGTAACCGTGAAATAAAGAGAGTTTTTTGGTAACTATGGCCTCACACAATAGCTTACCTATCCCATAATTTAACGGTTATGACTATGAGGATAGGTCTATAAATATGAAGACCCTACTCATAGGAAGAGGTTTGTGGGACATCATAGAGGAAGGCTATACAGAACCCACAGACTGGACCACACTTAATGTAGCAGACAAGAAAACTTGAAAATAAGAGAAAAAGAGCAACTCATCTGCTCTTTCTCATCTCCAAGCCGCATTGGAGAAAAGCATATTTCCTAGAATTATTTCTTGTACGACTGCTCAAGACGTATGGAAAGTATTGAGTGATGGATTCCAAGGTAGTAATCAAGTGAAGCAAGTAAGGCTTCAAACACTAAAGAGAGATTTTGAAAATATCTTAATGAAATATGATGAAAAAGTTGGTGATTATTGTGTTAGAGTAAAAGCAATAGTAGATAAAATGGTTACACTAGGCGAAGCAATCAAGCCTGAGATAATTGTAACAAAAGTGTTGTGAACACTTACACAGAAATGGAACCATATTGCCATAATTATAGAATAATCCAAAGATCTTTTCCTTTTAACACTAGATGCATTAATTGGATCGTTAATGTCATATGAAGAGAGGTTTCCTGAAACTCCTTCAACCAACTACGAAAGTAATGATAAGGCCTTCACTTCCAATGAAAATAATGAAATAGGACATGGAAGAGGTCAAGGTATAGGCAAGCAAAGAGGTAGAGGCAGAAGCAACTATAGAGGAGGCAACTCATACAGAGGAGGCAATCAGCAAAGAGGTGGAAATCAAAATTGATGAGGAAATCCAAGACAAAGTGGAAATTAAGGGCGAGGAAGTGATAAGTCCAAATTAGCTTGTTTCAACTATGGCAAGCCAGGTCACTTCGCTCGTGACTGCTGGTCAAAATCTTCACAAGGTAGCAATAGTCAATATGGTAATTATGGAGAAGAAGATGATACCTCTAATATTTTTTTGTCATATGGACAATCATAATAGAATCTAAATGACACATGGATTCTGGATACTAGTTGTTCAAACCATATGAGTGGCAAAGAACATTTATTTGCTACTCTAGATTTCACTTATAAATCCCAAATCAAATTAGGGGATGATAAGAAACTGCAAGTAGATGGTATTGGATCCATGGAGGTTCCAACCAAAGAAGGAATAAAGAAAGTGCATGACATCTATTACACTCCAAAGCTCCAACACAATCTGCTAAGCGTTGGGCAATTGATGGAGAATAATTACAAGCTTGTATTTTATGAAGGATAATGTATCATTTTTGATAAAAATAATTGTAATTGTGTCATCACATAGGTCCCCATGACCAAGAATAGGTTATTCCCTCTCAAATTTGATGAGCCAGGAGGAGCTCAAATTGAAAATGTAGTTATAATAAATCCAAGTGTGTTTTGGCACTTGCGATATGGTCACCTTAATTCTGCTAGCTTGAAACTTCTAACTTCTCAAGCTATGGTGACAGGACTTCCCAAAATCAATGAACAAAATGAGGTTTGTGAAGAATGTGCTTTGGGAAAGCACTCAAGGTCAAAGTTTCTGAAAGGACAAGCATGGAGAACCAGCTATCCACTTCAGTTAGTACATTCAGACATCTATGGACCAATGCAAACACAGAGTCTCGAAAAATATTCTTATTTTCTCACTTTCATAGATGACTTCTCTAGAATGTGCTGGATTTATTTTTTTAAACATAAATATGAAGCTTTTGATTGCTTCATAGATTTTAGAAACAATGTCAAGAATCAAAGTGGGAATTATGTAAAATTTCTTAGGACAGATCGAGGAGGTGAATACTCCTCAAAAGTATTCTTGAAATATTGTAAAGCAAGTGGGATCAAAAGGCAATTTACCACTGCCTATACCCCACAATAGAACGGTGTGGCAGAGCAAAAAAATTGCACCATAGTTGAGATGGCAATATCGATGCTACAAACTAAGCATCTAACTTATATGTACTGGGTAGAGGTTGTAAGAACCAGTGTATATATTCTAAATAGAATTCCTACTTCTATTTTAGATGGTGTCACTCCTTATGAGGCGTGGTATGGAAAGAAACCTAATGTAAAGCACTTCAAAGTGTTTGGTTCTTTAGCATATGCACACATTCCTGATGAGAAAAGGAAGAAGCTTGATCCAAAAATTCAAGCTTGTATATTTGTAGGGTATTGTGAGTCTATAAAGGCATATAGACTCTACAATCCCAAGACTCATAAAGTTATACTCTCCAGGGATGTAATTTTTTATGAAGGGGGAGAATGGGGTCATCAAATAATTTTTGTTGATGATGAGTCCCAAGATGTAAATTCTTCACAAATACAACAGGTACAACAGGTGTCTCCCAAGAAAGGCACACCACCCCCTCCAAGGCCAAGCAAGAGTACTACATCAAGTACATCAACCACCAGTCCAAGTCCTTCTCCACAAAGATCAGTAAATTCTTCACCGATGGACATTGACTCTCCATCAAGAGGTAGAAGAACTTTACAAAATCATCCTTCCTTTCAGATGCTTGATCAAAATTTCCAAAGAATATTCACTAGAAGCCAAGCTAGTGAAATGAATTCAGTTCTGCAGAAACTTGAGAATTTGCAATTGTATGGGGATGATAACTCCCAAGAACCTAGAGGATATGTAGTCAATTATGCTTTATTGGCTAGTGCACAGCTAGAACCAGCTAGCTATGAAAGGCATGTACTCAAAATGTATGGCAATAAGCCATGAAAGAGGAAATAACCTCTATAAAAAATAATGATACATGGGAGCTAGTAAAGCTACCCAAAGGTAAAAAATGTGTTGGATGTAAATGGGTCTACAAGACCAAGTACAATGTTGATGGAAGCATTGAGAGGCATAAGGTGAGACTAGTAGCAAAATATTTTACTCAAAAATATGGCATTGACTATGAGGAAAATTTTGCTCCTATTGCAAGACAAGAGACAATCAGATCAGTTCTTTCCTTAGTAGCCCATAAAGGATGGAATGTTCAACACATGGATGTAAAGAGTGCTTTTCTGAATGGATACTTGATAGAAGAGGTTTATGTTCAACAACCTCAAGGTTTCCAAGAACAAGGAAAAGAGAACCTTATTTACAAATTGTAGAAAGCACTTTATGGCCTCAAGCAAGCACAAAGAGCTTGGTACTCATGCATTGATGGCTATTTCAGCGAGTATGGATTCACAAGAAGCAAAAGTGAACCAACTTTGTACTACCTAAAGTATGGAGTAGACATTCTCATAGTTTGTTTGTATGTGGATGATCTAATATTTATGGGTAGTAACAATAAAATGAATATGGAGTTCAAAAACTCCATGATGAAATAGTTTGAGATGAAATATCTTGGTTTAATGTGATACTTCCTAGGGATGGAAGTGCATCAATCAAATAAAGGGATCTTCATATGTCAACACAAGTATGCTCGAGACATGATCAAGAAATTTGCCATGGAGCAGTGCAAATCAGTTGCAACTCCTATTGGACATGGGATCCAATTGAGCAAGGATGATGGAGCATCAAAGGTTGACATAACCACTTACAGAAGCATGGTTGGGAGTCTGATGTTTCTCACCAAAACTAGGCCCGATATTCAATATGCTATTTCTCTAGTTTCAAGGTTTATGGCTAGTCCATCTGAGCTACATTTACAAGCAACTAAAAGAATTTTAAGATATGTAAAAGGTACATTGGATTTTGGAATCCATTACCAAAAATGTAATTCTGTGAAATTAGTTAGCTTCAGTGACAGTGATTGGGGCAGCAACATAGATGATAGGAAATCTACATCAGGTAATTGTTTTAGTCTAGGATCAGGACTAATTACATGGAGTTCCAAGAAATAATTTTTTGTAGCATTGTCATCAACTAAGGCTGAGTATATAGCCATCACTCATGCTAGTACTCAGGCTCTATGGTTAAGAAAAGTTCTTGAAGAGATTGGAGAAATTCAGAGTGGTCCAACTTGACTGTATTGTGATAACATAAGTATCATTCAGTTGGCATACAATCGAGTCCACCACAGCATATGAAAGCATTTCGATATGAAGTATCACTTCATTCGAGATATGGTGGAACAACAAATAGTTGAGCTTCAATATTGTAACACTTTGGATAATATTGTTGACATCTTCACCAAAGGTATAGCTAAAGCTCAATATATAAAGCTGAGAGACTGTATAGTCAGTCCTCTCAACTTTAATGGGGAGAATTTTGGAAACAAAGCTAGTAAAAGGAGCAAAAAGGAGGTAAAAAAAATCAACGGTAAGTTTTGGATCTTACCCCTTTTAGCTTCTTGGACGGAAACTGACTGGGCAGGTAAGTTTGACTTGGACGGTAGCTAACTGGGCAGGATTGGACGGCAAGGGCGGCAAGGTGAACCAACTCATTTTCCCTTTCTCTTTTCCTCCCTATTTCTTCTATTTCCCTAACTTCCCTATATTCCCTAAGTTCGTTTATTTTTATGAGTATAAATACCAATGTAACCTATTATTCCTAAGGTTGAATACAATATTAATTTCCTATTTTTCGCTCCTAATTTCTCTCAAACCATAGCTCCTCTACACTGAGTGGACGAATTAGGAGTAGGAGGCAACAAAGAAAACATACAAATATAGGTAAGCCTTATTGCAACCTTAAATTTTATATTTTTGAGTTTATTTGATGAATTTTTAGAATTTTTTAACATGGATAAAAGGGAGTATAGCGCATGTTTGGGCTAGTACAAGGGATACCCTCAGTACAGGGTTTTTATACCGATGAGTGACTCATGATCGAAATACTACTAGCAGGGTGCCTAATCTTAGTTGGTTCACAAATTTGAATGAGGATGATCCTATAGTATTACTCCCAAAGGCATATGACGTGGGAGTAGAGGATGAGTACCTTGAGTGGTATGCTACCATCCTTCCTGCTAGGATCATGTAGGAGATAGGCACAATAGATCAGGTACAATGAGATTATTATGAGGTTGTTATATGGACATCTACTAGATGATAGTAGGGGGGAGATAAACATAGATGAGGGGGGTCATAAGATGATAGGAGTTCAGTAGAGATAGATGTCCTCTCGATAGGAGAGAGTTCTACAAATAGGAGGGAGTGGTTAGCAATAGTAGGCTCTATCACCACAGTGGTAGGTATCACCACCATAGTAGGCTATGTTATATCCTCATCAAGAGGTGCCATTATCATCTCGATAGGACTCACTCAGGAAGGGCATTACAATGGAAGTTGAGGATTCGAATAGTGCTAGGGAGGTTTCTACTCTACAAGCAAAGGATGTTGGGTTAAGTTTTCATATAAGGATACGTATGAGTCAAATTCAAGCGTTGGAGGTATAGTTTTCATAGTCATAGACTCTACTAGGATAGACTCAAGCTTAGTTATCTCAAGCACATGCACAACTTGTATAGGTGCAGGTACAGTCACGACAGACAAGGAGTGGAGCATCAAGTCAGTCCTCAGGTAGCGGTGCATTACTGGTAGAGGTGATCCTAGCATCACAACGGGTGATCTTCTATCAGATACTATATTTTTATGTAATTCTTAAGGGTCAAATGGATCCATTGCCTCCAGAGTTAGCGGCTTCGAGTCGCTCTAGATTAATTTTTAGGTCAGTTTTTAAGGTCCCTTAGTTTCAAGTTCCCTAACCACCTCCTGATGATACCCATAGTTCGAGGGGATCTAGGGGATGATATACCGAGGTTTATTTTTGTGGTATATCCCCTAGTGATTGAGTATGCCAGTTTTTATTATGGCATACCAGTCGATCACAAGTATTTTATGTATTTTTTGAGAGAGTAATACTATACTACTATTTTAATTTTTGTGTTGAATTTGTGTTATGCAAAAATGTAAAATGTGTTTATTGTTTTTGATGATCTTCGTAATAATTTTTGTGGTCATGTTTGATTGCTAATGTTCTTTTATCATGCTTAATCAAGATGTTATTGTAAAAAAGTAAAGTGTGATTTGATTGATATTTTGTAGTGTAGTGTGATTTAATTATTTGTAGAAGAGAGATTGTTTGTAAAAATATACCCTTACGATTTTTATCAGTCAGCAATAAACCTCAAGGATGTGTGCTTGTATATGACTATTTATGGAGGCTACCCCTCACGTTGGTCATGAAGCAGATCCTGTGTGAGGTTTTTTTGTTATGCTAACATCGAAGGGTTATGATCCAAAAGTAGTTTGAGATTTGTTGATTGAAAGTGATATAGTTTATGATAAGTAATGTGTGATATTAAGATTAATTTTGATTAATATTAAGATAATTATGGCATAGTATGGGTGTTTAAGCATTCAAAAAAAAGGATAGAGGACTTGCGCTAGGCATACTATTCTTAGTGTGAAGTAAATAGAGAGATTTTATTAGGATTATTTCATTCCATCAACTATATCAATGTAGTATGATCAATGAAAATTTTGTATATGATAAGTAACCATGTAATATAATGAAATGAATGCATTGTACTAGGTGGTATATATGACATGAAAGACTAATCAGTTTTAGGACCAATTGCTTATGCTAATAGTCATACAAATCCATGAGGATATAGTGACTTCAACTAATAAAGACTCAAAGAGAATCTTGGTCATTTCAGAATGAAATCAAGTTTATCAAGAACTAGTGTGTGATTTGTGTATTCATTTTCTATCTTGATCTTAATTATGATGTAAAATCTCTCAAGGATAAAATGTGTGTGCTTATGAAGTTTATTTACCAATTTTGAGTAAGGTAATAATGCAAACCTACTTTTAGAACCATTGTGTGTACAAATGATGAATTCATTTACCATGATTGTATGCATGTAGTTGGACTTAATTACTTTGTAATACAATCCACCAAAAACTAGCTTATCCATAAGCAAACATTGGTCTATAAAAAAGAAGGTTTTTAATGTGACAGACATGTCACCACGCGTAAGACTACCCCATTGCCAATCTGGTTTAATTCAGCCTATTGTTGTAATGGGAATCACCCCACGATTTTTGAATAACTAAGGAATTCTAGGGATTCAAGCTCATTACCCCCTTCTTTTCTTTTGATTTCTTTTATGGGGAATTCTTGCTCATTTGTGAACAAGGGTATTTTTATTTGCTTTCATGGTAAAAGCCATTTTTTATTTCTCTTTTTCTCTTTTGCTTTTTATTTTTATTTTTCTCTTTATCGGGATACTTGCTGACTTTTTAATTCTCAGCATTCTAGACTATGCACATAATAGGATACCAAGGGAAACCTTTCACTCAAGGAGCTAGGACTACGATATAGCATCATTTTTCCTAGTGCAAAAAATTCATCTTAATATGTGTATGTGTGTCTTGGTTCAAAAAGTGGTAGAATCAGTTCCAAAAACTTAAAATTTTCTTAATGAAGTAATGATTTTGGTTCAAGAGAGATTTATAATAAATATCGAGAATCGATATTTTATTAAAATGTAAATTTTGTGAGTGGTTCAAAATAAAATTTGAATTGCTTCAAAGAAAACCAAAATTGACTCTGAACCTTGATAACATTGGTTTGATATTTAAACAATATAGTAACTAGATGTGACTATATGTCATATGCAATTGGTCTAAAAAGTTATGATAAATATAAGGTAAATGCAATTATATGATAAATGATTTATATGAGATAATTGCAATTATAAATGAGGCTATATGCGAGAAATGTAGTATGTACAAAATATATAACAATTATATACAATGGTGAGACATGGCTTTATGCATATGTTAGTCTTACAATGGCACTGAGAGGGGGGGTGAATCAGTGTAGTTCTTTTAACTTGAATTTATAGCTTTTAAAATTGAAATAAAGAAACCTTAAAACCAGATAAAGCAAGCATCACAAAATAACATATCACACAACACAAGATTTTAACGAGGTTCACCAATTTGGCTACTCCTCAAGAATGACTACTTGGACTACCATCCAAATCTAGCATTTACAAAGCACCAACTTTACAAATAGTTTACCAGCATCCACTGGAAGGAGCACCAACCCCTAATTTATCTGTACCAACAGAAAGGAGCACCAACCCTTGATTTACCAGCACCTACTGGAAGGAGCACCAACCCCTGATGCCAAGCTGCAACCTGGACATCAATTTTGAATCTATAAGTTTGATAATGAGATACCTTTGCTTTTGCATGACCCTAACTGGTCTTCTCCACCTTTGCATTCTCTGCGCACTCTGCTCTTTCTACGAAAACACTTCACACACTATGATTTGTTGCAATCCAACTTCACGATCATCTTCCCCCTTTTGCGCACTCTGCTCCTTCTACTTTCTCTGTGCAATCACAGACATACTTAGGACAATTTGACATGACTTCTTTGCTCACATTGCGCACTTCGCCATCATCTCACCATTTCTGTGCTTTCTACGCTCTTACGGCCACATTTATCACTTCGACACATATTCGACAATGCATTCATTCATGCTTCAAATCTCCAAACAGCCCTCCTTTTATAACAACATTTTCATGATCAAAACCCTAATCTTAGTCGGCTATAAACCCTGATCTTAGTCGGCTACAAACCCTAATCTTAGTCGGCTGCAAACCCTAATCTTAGTCGGTTGTCATAGGTCTTCATCGGCTTCAACTCAACCGTGAAAAAGCAACATGTCGCGATATCACGACACTTTTGCTTACTCTCTCTTTCTCCTTGCTTTGGTCCCAAAAATACATGTCACGATATCGCGACACTTTTGTTCTCTCTCTCTTTCTCCTTGCTTTGGACTGCAAAAATACAACATGTCATGATATCGCGACACTTCCACCTCCTTGCTTCTCTTCTTGGCTTGTACCCGTGAAAACTCAGCATGTCGTGATATCGCGACACTTTCGCCTTCGTACCTCTTTTCTTGGCTTGTACCCACGAAAACACAACATGTCACGATATCACGACACTTTCGCCTCCTTGCCTCTTTTCTTGGCTTGTACCCACAAAAACACAGCATGTCATGATATCGCAACACTTTTGCCTCCTTACCTCTTTTCTTGGCTTGTACCTACGAAAACATAGCATGTCGCAAAATTGTGACACTTTCGCCTCTGTACTCTTCCTCTTTACTTTTGTCGCGATATCGCGACACTTCTGCCTTCTTGCTTTCTCTCTCCTTATTTAGTCACGAAAATGCGACATGTCGCGATATCGCGACACTTTCTCTCCTTTGCTTTTTCTCTTGCCTTCGGGTCGCAAAAACATGACATGTCACGATATCGCGACACTTTCTCTCCTTTGCTCTTTCTCTTGCCTTCGGGTCATGAAAACGCGACATGTCGTGATATCACGACACTTTCTCTCCTTTGCTCTTTCTCTTGCCTTCGGGTCATGAAAACATGACATGTCGCGATATCGCGACACTTTCTCTCCTTTGCTCTTTCTCTTGCAATATGTCGCGAAATTGTGACACTTTTTCTTCCGTACAATATCTCTTGCAATATGTCATGAAATCGTGACACTTTTTCTTTCGGACTCTCTCTCTTGCAGTATGTCACGAAATCGCGACACTTTTTCTTTCGGACTCTCTCTCTTGCAATATGTCGTGAAATCGCGACACTTTTTCTTTCGGACTCTCTCTCTTGCAATATGTCATGAAATCATGACACTTTTTCTTCCGTACTATCTTTCTTGCAATATGTCGTGAAATCGCGACACTTTTTCTACTTGTCTTTTTCTCTTCCAGCATGTCGCGAAATCGTGACACTTTTTCTTCCGTACTATCTCTCTTGCAATATGTCACAAAATCGCGACACTTTTTCTACTTGCCTTTCTCTCTTCCAACATGTCACGAAATTGTGATAGTTTTGCTTGCTTGCGCTTTCTCTCCGAACATGTCACGAAATCGCAACAGTTTTTCTTGCTTGCGCTTTCTCTCCGAACATGTCGCAAAATCGTGACAGTTTTGCTTGCTTGCGCTTTCTCTCCGAACATGTCACGAAATCGCGACAGTTTTTCTTTCTTCTCAACATGTCGCGATATCGTGACAGTTTTTATTTCTTGCTCAACATGTCACGATATCGCGACAGTTTTTCTTTCTTGCTCAACATGTCGCGATATCGCGGCGGTTTTCTTGTGATTTTCTTTTGACTTTTAGCATATGGGCCACTTCGATCTTTTGGAAAGTCACTGTACATACTCTGAAGAACCTCTTAACTCCTGTCCACTGCATCAACCGATCTATCTGACTGTGTTGACAACAATGACAATATTGTTGCTGCACCTTGCTCAATAGCATAATATCGTTTAAGGTGTATTATATTCATTGGTTCCTTAAGGTCTTTTCCATCTAAGGTAGCCAAACAATATTCACCTGGCCCAAATTTAGTAGTGATGATAAATGGACCTAGCCAATTTGGTTGAAATTTTCCTTTAAGATCAGTTTGGTAATTTGTGTTTTTTTGTTTTATTTAAGAACTAAATCACCAACTTCAAAATATCTAGTATGGACTTTCTTGGAATATGATCTTTTGAGTTTGTCTTGATAAGCGTGAAGATACTACAAAGTGTTTATGCACTTTTCATCTAATAGTTCTTGTTGGCTTAGTCATCTAGCACGATATTCATCTCCTACTTTTGCGTCCTAAAGTAATATCCCTAAAGAAGATACTTAAAGCTCAAAATTAAATACGACTTCAGTGTCGTATACCAAGACAAAGGGAGAAGCACCTACAGGGGTTCAGACACTGGTTCGATAAGCCCATAAGGTGGGATATAATTGAATATGCCAATCATGACCTTAATATTTACCAATATTTTTAAGATTTTAATTAAGGTTTTATTGGATGCTTCAGCTTATCCATTTTCTTGTGGGTAGTAAGGAGTAGACCACTTATGCTAGATTTTATATTTTGAATAAAGCTTTTGTATGTCTTTATTTTTGAAGCAAATTCTATTATTAGAGATACGTGTTACAAATTATTTGATTAAAGATAAATTTTGAGACTTGGGTTCCTGTACAAGAATCCAATGGCATAGCTTCTACCCATTTTGTAAAATATTCAGTTGCGGTTATGATGAACTTATGACCATCATATGAGATTGGATTAATCTTCCTGATAATATCTAGGTCCCATTTGAAAAGGGCCAAGGGAAAGATATGGCTTGGAGCTCTTGTGTAGAAGCATGAACAAGACATATGTGTCACTGATATTTTTCACATTGGTGCACATAATCATTAGCATCCTTTTTCATGGAGGACCAAAAATATCCCATTCATAGGAGTTTTTTGGCTATGGCACTACCACTAAAATGACCTCTGTAATATCCATTGTGAACTTTGCTTAGTGCCCTTTTGGATTCATCAAGGTTAAGACATATTAGAAGGATACCTTCAAAAGACCTTTTATACAACGTACTTCCTATGATTACAAAACAAATAGTTCATTTACCTAAATTCTATGTTGATTCCTATCTAGACCATTTGAGAATGAGCCATTTTGAAGGAAGTTCAAGATATATTTATACCATGGTTTTGAGGATGTTTCTTCAATTGCAAAGACATCCAAAGGCATTATAGAAGATTTGATCAAAGTGGGTTCCTCAAGTTGGTGAATAATGATAGTATCATAATCATCATCCAACTCTAATGGAATGAGAGAAGCAGTTGTGGCCATATCATCCACAGGATGGTTACTAGTGCGAGGGATAGCTTTGATAGTGACTTTATCAAATAAAGATATGAGTTTTAAAACATATTCTTTATAGGGACAGAGTTTCTCATCTTGGGTTTGGTAAACATTATTAATTTGGTTTACCATGAGTTACGAGTCTCCAAAAACTAATAGTATTTTAATACTCTAAGGCTAAAGTTGCTCATAACCCAAGAATCAAGAATTCATATTCTACTATGTTATTTGTATAGGTAAATTGGAGTTTGAAATATAATGGGATAAGTTGTTTTTGTGGAGACACCAATATAATTCATGCACCTACACCACCCATGCAATGAGCTCCATCAAAAAATAAAGACCATAATTTTGACTTATCGTCCTCTAAATTAAGGCATTCATCTGAAAACTCTATTATCAAAGGATGAGTAGAATTAATATGGGTAGCAACGAGTTGATCTGCTATGACTTGCACTTTAATGGATTTTTGACCAATAAAGGTTATGTCAAACCCACTTAAAGCAAGAACCCATTTTGCTGCTCGTCCTGATAAATAAGACCTACTCATCAAATATCGTAATGGGTTGAATTTTGCTATGATAATTGTCTTCAGACTAAGCATATAGTGGAGCAATTGTTGTGTAGATAACACAACACCTAAACAAATATTTTCGAAAAGGGTATATCGAGTTTCATAGTTTATCAAAGTTCTTCTAATGTAATAAATAGCTCGTTCTTTCTTATCCTTATCATGTTGTGCTAGCATTGCTCCTAACGCAAGTTGTGAGGCAAAAATGTATAAAATAAAGGGATGTTCTGGTCTAGGAGGAACAAGCACTAGTGGTGTAAGCAGATATGTCTTAATATATTCAAAGGCTTCTTGAAATTCATCATCCCAATTAAAAGGGGTATCTTTCTTAAGTATCTTAAGAAAGAGTTGATATTTATCTGCTAATTTTTCAATGAAATAACAGATGGATTAAAGATTTTCTTGCATACTTTTGAGTTCTATTAAAGTTTTTTGTGGTGGCATATCGATAATAGTTTTTATTTTAATAGGATCTATCTCTATGCCTCGCATAGATATGATAAATCCCAATAATTTACCATATTTTACTCTAAAAATACATTTATAAGGATTTATTCACTTTATACTCATGAATTCTATCAAATACTCATCGTAAATCATGAATGTGCTCTTCCTCCTTAATAGACCGAGTTATGATGTCATCCACATAATCATGTAAAATGTCATACATCATATCATGAAACACATATGTTATAGCTCATTGACAAGTTACCCCTGCATTCATTAAACCAAAAGATATTACTTTCCAACAAAAATTTCCCCATGGTGTAATGAAGGCAGTTTTGGGTTGATCCTCTGGTGTTATATGAATTTGATTGTACCCTGAGAATCCATCCATAATGGATAACATCTCACTTCCTATCGTGAAGTCGATAATTTGATCCATGTTAGGAAGGGAGAAGTCATATTTGGGACAGACAGCATTGATGTCCCTAAAATAGGTGCATATTCTAATTTTGGTAGCTTCTTTTTTAGACATTGGAACAACATTCAATATCCAATCGTAATAGTCGATAGCTTGAATGAAATCAAGATCTAGCAATTTTTGTAATTCCTCTTTAACCAACAAGGCTATTTTAGGATGCATTCTTCTAATTTTTTGTTTTACTGGTTTTGCATCTGGATGGACTACCAAATGGTGCATGACTACAAAAGGATCTAAGATGGTAATATCTGCATATGTTCATGCAAATATATTAGGGTATTATACAAGAAGTTTTGTATATTTAAGTTGTTCATCTTTCCTCAAAGCAGCTCCTATTTTAACCATGTGAGGATTGGTTTTTGTTCTTATGTTAAATTTTAAAATATTTTCTACCACAATGTTCAAATCTCTTTTGAAACTGGGAGGAGCAAGTGAAACACCCATTTTCTAGAGTTCTTCTAGGGATAGTTTGGCTAATTCTTCTTGTGTGGTTTTTTTTTGGATGCGTGCTATGCATAGAATGGACTCATCAAAGAAGAAACTATTTCACATAATTTCTTCATGAGAGATGTCACAAAAGACATCTCCTTCTACACTCATTTGGAGCTGTAATTATTTTTGGATGTGTTGAGCAAGGTGTAGCGACAGTATTGTCATTGTTGTCAACACAGTCAGATAGATCGGTTGATGCAGTGGACAGGAGTTCAGAGGCTACTTAGAGTATGTACAATGATGTTAAATGCTTATGAGGATGTTTACCCACCTTTTTGCATATTTTCCAAGAAGACCGAAGTGGCCCATATGCTAAAGATCAAAGAAAAAGTAAAACACCGCAAAAGAAAAAAAGTGTCGCGATATCGTGACATGTTGTATTTTTGTGGTCCAAAGCAAAGAGAAAATGCAAGGAGAAAAAGTGTCGCGATATCGCGACATGTTGCATTTTCGCGATCCAAAGCAAAGAGAAAATGCAAGGAGAAAAAGTGTCGTGATATCGCGACATGTTGCATTTTCGCGGTCCAAAGAAAAGAGAAAATGCAAGGAGAAAAAGTGTCATGATATCGCGACATGTTGTATTTTCGTGGGCCGAAGCAAAGAGAAAGAGCAAGGAGAAAAAGTGTCGCGATATCGCGACATGTTGTATTTTCGTGGGCCGAAGCAAAGAGAAAGAGCAAGGAGAAAAAGTGTCGCGATATCGCGACATGTATTTTCGCGAGCCGAAGCAAAGAGAAAGAGCAAGGAGAAAAAGTGTCGCGATATCGCGACATGTTGTATTTTCATAGGCCGAAGCAAAGAGAAAGAGCAAGGAGAAAAATTTTTGCGATATCGCGACATGTTGTATTTTCACGGGCCAAAGAAAGGAGAAAGAGCAAGAAGGAAAAAGTGTCGCGATATCGCGACATGTCGCATTTTCGCGACTCAAAAAGGGTAGCCAGGAAGAGAAAGAAAAAGTGTCACGATATCGCGACATGTCGCATTTTCGTGACTCAAAAAGAGTAGGTAGGTAGAGAAAGAAAAAATTTCACGATATCGCAACATGTCGCATTTTCGTGACTCAAAAAGGGCAACCAGGCAGAGAAAGAAAAAGTTTCGCGATATTGCAACATGTCGCATTTTCACAACTCAAAAAGAGCAGGCAGGCAGAGAAAGAAAAAGTGTCATGATATCGCGACATGTCGCATTTTTGCAACTCAAAAAGGACAGGCAGGCAGAGAAAGAAAAAGTGTCACGATATCGCGACATGTCGCATTTTTGCAACTCAAAAAGGGCAAGCTGGCAGAGAAACAAAAGTGTTGCATTTTCGCGACTCGAAAAGGCCAGGCAGGAAGAGAAACAAAAGTGTCGCGATACCGCGACATGTCGCATTTTCACGACTCAATAAGGGCCTCAAAATAGAAACAAAAAGCCTTTTCTTTTTTTTGGAAACCAAAACACATGCATGGATAAGGGAAAAGAAAACGAATAGTCATGAAGGAGAAAACGAACAGTTATCGAAGGAGAAAACAAATGCATGCACAAGGGAAAATAAAACGAACAGTCATGAAGGAGAAAACGAATAGTCATCGAAGGAGAAAACAAATGCATGCACAAGGGAAAAGAAAATGAATAGTCATCGAAGGAGAAAACGAATAGTCATGACCGAGAAGACGAATAGTCATGGTAGGAGAATATGGTGTCAATTATTTGCATGTGATGTGTTTGACGAAATGCCTTCTCAAAATATACAAAAGGAGTTACATAAATAAGGAGTTACAATTGACAAGTGGCAGATGAGAATATGAACGAAACAGTTACAATTGACAAGTGGCAAATGAGAAATTAAAGAAGTTACAATCGGAGTTACAAAGAGAAAGGATTGTTATAAAAGGAGTGCTGCTTGGAGAATTTTAAAAAAGAGGATTCTATCTTGCGAAGAGAGCGAGAGGAGAGCGAGAGGCAAGCGAGAAGGATGTGTGTTTTGTGAATTGTGGGCGATGTTGAGTAAGCAATATACCAGTCAGGGTCTTGTAAAAGTGAAGGCATTTTTATGTCAATCTTCTAGTTTCAAAATTGAAGTCCAAGTTGGTGCTTGGCATCAGGGGTTGGTGCTCCTTCCAGCTTGGTGCTTGGTAAATCGGGGGTTGGTGCTCCTTTCGTTGGTGCAGATAATTAGGGGTTGGTGCTCCTTTCTGTTGGTGCAGATAAATCAGGGGTTGGTGCTCCTTCCAGTGGGTGCTGGTAAATTGATAGTAAAGTTGTGTTTTGCAAAAGCTGGATTTGGATGGTAGTCTAAACAATCATTTTTGAGGAGTAGCCAAATTGGTGAACCTCGGTACATCTTGTGTTGTGTGATGCTCTCTTGTTATATTTTCTTTATTTGGTTTTAAGTTTTCATTGTTTTGGATTTAAGAGTTGAAGATTTAAGTTTGAAAGAGCTACACTGATTCACCCCCCCCTCTCAGTGTCATTGTGAGACTAACAGGATGGATCACCGAAAGCATATTACAAGAGAAAATATAAGATTCCTTTCTCTTTTTAATGTTTGTTAAGTGCTTTTGATTCTCTAAATACTCACCATAGGTGATTAGGTTATCATCTTCATTGAAGGGTAAAGGCTAAGATTTTATAGTGATATAGCCTATACCGCATCGGGGATGCCATTCCTCAACCTCAAAAGGTTCACGTATGTTGTTTTTAAAATAACCCAAACCTTTACCCTTATACCCCATATCACACATAATTTGCTTAGATTTTATATATCTATTGGAAAAATAACATTGAGCAAAACTTTTTTCATCAAAAGTAAAGCTCATTTGCCTAGCGTTGATTTTATCTGGGGAACACCCTACATAAATAAATGTACAATTTCCAACATGATATATTCCCCTATTTGTGAGGTAAACTCATTGTACGTGAGGATGGCAAAAATTGAGACAAGATAATGGAGTCTTGTACAACAAAATTAGTGTGTTCAGTTGGGGCTAATATGGCTGCTAAATTTGGTAGGGCCTCATCTATAATGTGTATAGTCTCGCATTTTTGTTACTCCTCTTATTGGATTCTAGTTAAATTTGATTGTTATAAGTTCACCTCTATGATGAGATAATTCCTATGGATCATATGGAATAAGGTTTATTCCTTACCAACTATCCCTTGGAAGCTTTGCATCACTCATAAGTCGCAAGGCAAGGTTGGCATTATTGATCCCATCAATCAAGGCAAATATCTTACGATAAAGTAGATATCTAGAGCCTTAATAGGAGGTGAACCTTGGGAGGCTTTCATCAGATCTAGGATCTCTATAACTAACTGTAAATACAAATGGATCCATATTCCTTGGCAAGACAAAGTTCTCATGTTATTATTTTATTCCATCAATGGTTCACTACCTCTCCATAGGAATTGGATATCACAAGCCTATAGCTCCTTGATTAAATAGAAAGCTTCCTCCTTGTGGGTTGGTCTTTCCATAGCCACTAACAACATATGGTGAAACCCTTCTATCTACTAATAACCCCTTAGCCTTTTCCATGGAATGCAACACTTTGTTCTTAGCAACTATGGGTTTATTACTTCTTTCAAATCTTTGGGATGAGTCTTTAGGGAAGTGATTGTGGTTGTATTGGAAACAAGGTTTTACTATCTCCTTCCCCATTATAGAGTGGTGTTTTAAGAGGTTATCAAGTCTATTCCTAGCTTAGGTAATATCTAAATGAATTGCTTTATTTTGCCATCCTGGTTTGATTGGAGATGGTGGAACAACTGCCCCTTACAAGCCATCCATTTAAGGAAGTTATCAAGTCTATTCCTAGACTAGTTACTATCAAAATGCATTGCTCTATTCTAACCTCCTGGTTTGATTGGAGATGGTGGAACAATTATCCCTTACAAGTCGTTCATTTTGAATAGCTATATTTTCACCTAATCCCTTTCTTTTACTTCTTTCCTCAACTTAACAAGAAGTGAGACCTTCATATTTCTAAACAAGAATAGATTTTTCTCATTAACAAACTATGGAAGTGCCACTTGCTATCCAAGATCTATTCTTTGGAGAGAGAGTATATAGAAAAATCCCTTCTCTTTAACACCTAGCAAAGCTCAACCAACCCAAACCTTCTATGCCACCTATGGACAAGTGGAGTCTATCAAACACTTATTTTAGTTTTGTCCTTTTGTTAGAGGAGACTAGGAAGTGTTTGTTGATCTTCTCTCACCCTTCTTCACTTGTGTTAACTAGAAAACCTACCTCCTTGATCTCTTGGTTGATTGTGATCCTTATAATATGAGTTGGAGTTTTTTGAGTCATTGTTATATGATTTATTTGGAGAGTAAAATATATTTTTTATAACTAGGGGGTTGTGCTCCCTTAGGATAGACACAGCTCCCTCGTGCATGGCATCCTATTGTAGGTGAATGAGGTTCACAATCAAAATTAGGTTCTTGGGCATCTTATCATGAAGATCTATAACAAGCTTGGAAATGTGGAATTGAACCAAGAACAGATAATGAAGACAATGCTACCCAATAGCTCCATTCCTAATCACAATATGCCTACTACAAAGGAGTAGCCTCATAATGTTTTGTTTGTTGAGACAATGGCATGAAATCTAAATCCACCATAATTCTTATTACATTGTTGTATGGAGAGTTGTTGGTAAATTTATCTATTATTTTTCTTAGCAATCAACCTTGACGTTCTTATATGTTTATGTATTAGTGGTTATATTGTACAACAAACTATTACCTTGAGGGATCTAGCTATGTCGTGCGCTATATTAACCTTGAGGTATCTAGCTATGGTGTACACTATATTAATCCATTGTGTTTATAGACTTAGATATTTTATGTTTTTGTTGTTTTTTTGGTATGTGGTGGATTGAAAGCAATATAATTTACAAGGCCTATATATATATATATATATATATATATATATATATATATATATATATATATATATATATATATATACTATTAATATAAACTTTATTTTCTATTATTATAATAATAATAATGTTTTTAGGGTTTATCACACTACGTAAATCATAATCATAACAATAATAACAATGTTAATTTATCTTATTTTTCAAATATATTATTTTGATATGAATTAATTTTAAATTGCAAGCTTAATGCAATGGTAAGGGCTTTGGCTTCTCTTTGAGAGGTCCAAGGTTCAAACCTCACTCAGTATGAGGAGATTGGAACCCCTCATAAAAACCCTGTGTAAACTCATTGAAATATATATATATATATATATATATATATATATATATATATATATATATATTTATCCGCTTGAGTGGGTGAGTTGGTTGATCACGATAGGAAACTTAACAAAGGGTGTTGGTTGTGGCCAACCCGGGTACGATTTCCACTCCCTCTTACGGATACACAAAAAACCTATTCCTTATTAGTTGTGGTCGAGGGTCTAAGGGTTTCTTTGGTACCCACCTTAAACCAAAGTTTGACCCATGAGGGATACCATAGTGGTAAGTCCTTGGGTTTTCGTTCAAAAGATCCAAGTTCAAACCACAATAAGAGTTTCTTTGATAGCTACCATAAACTAAAACTTGATTGTGTAACCCCTTTTCCTCCATATCCGACACTGCTCTTCAACCAACAACTAAACATCCTCCATGGATTTCTGAAGGAGAGGGCCCCTAAAATCATCATAAGTTGGTAGCTTAAATCCTGGGCCGCAAACTATGAGGGCATCTACCATTCCCCACCAATATGGAGACCTTTCCACATTGAAGGGTATGTTGGAAAATACCAAAACCTTACACAAGCCTTCATCGTGGCCTCGTGCCTCTCCTCATTCCATGCAGTCATACCCTAGAGAGTGGTTATAGGGTTTCTTACACTAACCTCAAACATATATATATATATATATATATATATATATATATATATATATATATATATATATATATATATATATATATATATATATATATATATATATACCCAACATGGACGGGTGTGTGGTGGTTGTGTTAAATTTCCTATTGATAAACATAGATCTCGGTTTTACAAAGAGTCATGGTTGAGAGGAGACTGTTCAACCCATATATATATATATATATATATATATATATATATATATATATATATATATTTTATTTATTTGTATTAAATTTCCTATTGATAAACATAGATCTCTGCTTTACAAAAAGTCATGTTGAGAGAAGACTGTTTAGCCCATATACATTGATTTTATATATATATATATATATATATATATATATATATATATATTAATTTTATAAAAACTAATAACATTAATTATCAATCTTAATCTTGAGTTTAGCACTTATGCTCCCATGCATACCAGCTAATATTAGAAGACACCCCTTAGCGTCTTTCACAACTACATTACATTTTTAAGGCATCCAACACTTCATAAAACACAGCTTTGACTTCTCTCTCTTCGCCCGTCGCTAAAAGCCCCTTTTCCACCCTATTCGCTTCTTTTAATATGACAGTACTCATTTCGTCAAATGTACCCTGGGAGACGGTACGTATCAATACCCATTTCCCTTCACGCAGGTCTATCCAGCGGGGACACCCTTCTTCCATCCACGCCAGAGCATCGTCTTGAGAAAGACAATTTATGACAAAACATACGATAGTCACCTCCTGTGACAAAAAAGTCTTTGGATCTATTGTCCACGTACACATCTCATCCTCCTGATCCGACTGGACGGACCAATACGTCTTTCTATATTTTAATCTGCACCCATCAGCATCGGCTTCCTCATCCCCGTCATCTTCGTCGTGGTCGTCGTCCTCGTCATACACATCAGCTTCGTCACTTCTCTCTGTCTCCTCAGCCCCCCAATCCTTGGCACATGCTTCATCATCTTCGTCGTCCACGTCATCTTCGTCATTTCTCTCGGTCTCCTCACCCCTGTCATCGCCGTCAGCACATGCTTCAATGACCATAAGATTGGAAGAGGTGAAAGCTTTCACAACTGACTCCACACTACCCAATGCCCCTGCGAATATTGTCACTTCCCCTGGCCATGTCTGCGAATTGGTCCAAAACATTCGGCCAATAATAGAAAAGATGAGTAATAATAATCAAGATGACAATAAAATAAGAGTTTCATATTAAAAGAAACATTTGTTACCTGCAATGTTTTTAAGCAAGGTTCAAGAGCCCCTATGTTGTCGGCTAAGAGTCGTAATCTCCGCAATCCATGCGCGTGCTCCAAACTTGTTATACCCGGCACCTCCCACTGACTGAGGACTTCCAGTGTCTCCAATGACGCCAGCTGCTCTATTCCTTCCAATTTTCCTGAAATTTGGCATTCTCTGATTACAATTTCCTTCATGGAAGCGAACTCTGCAAAACTTGGGAGCTCAGCTAACTCTGGACATCCCCATATGGTCAGATATTGAAGGTTTCGGAGACTACGAATGACCACTATATCCTTCAACCTTTCACAATGCGACAAAAATATATCCTTGATTGTTCTCGGTAGGGTTCTTATCTCCACTAAAAAATCATTATCTGACACGTCGAGACTTTCAAGGCTGGGGCAAAAGTCTTCGAGAATTGACATAGTTGACATCCTCGTCCGCATAAGAGATATGTTTTTTAGCCTGGGCAATGAAGAAGACTCCTCTAACCCAAATTTTAATTCTCTGATTGGCGAGTCATCAATGGACAATTTTTGAAGATTAATCAAGTGCCCTAATGCTTTGGGTAAAGACTCAACTCCTGTGTAGGACAAATCTATGGACTCTAAAAGAGAAAGACATCCGAGAGACTCCGGCAAAGATCTCACCTTCTCACAACCAATGATTTCAAGACAAGTCAAGCTAGACAAATTTCCGAGAGAATCTGGCAATGACTCCAACTGTGCCGAGCCTATTCTCAACCCTTCCAATCTCTCGAGCTGACCAATGCTGTTCGGAAGCTCGCTAAGGCTTGTTCTTTTCAAATTCACTTCTCTCAAGAACGCCTGCTTTGTGATGTGATGAGGCAACACTTGCAACCCCTCGCATCCTTCAAAATTCAAGTACTCTAGCTTTGTGATGTTTTCCATAATATCGGCATTATGCTCCGTAAATGTGAGGTTGCTACAATCTTGTAAGTTAAGATATTGCAAGTGTTTCAGCTGCTTGAAGGAATCAGGCAACATCTTCAACTGATGGCACATAGTAAGATTTAGATGCCTTAGGTTTGTTAAATCCCCAAAACAGTTGGGTAGTGATGATAGACCTGACAGACATTGTAATTCCAAGTACTCGAGTGACTGCAGATTACAGAACCCTTTTGGCAGGTTTTGAAGGTATCTTGGCGAATAAAAAGGCTCTCTTCCCCCAATGCAGGATAACTTTTTCAAATGCCCAAGACGTCTTATTGACCTTGGAAATCTTTGGAAACGATTCTCATTATCAAGATGAATAATCAGCTCTCTCAACTGCAAAGGAGGTTGCTGCAACCAATTTTCATTTGAGTTAAAACAAAAGGCAAGCACCATTTGTCAGATTGGAAATATACTATTTACAGACCTGGAGAGCAAAACAAATTACTTACTTGCATATCATCCTGCCACAATTCTTTTAAATTGGGAGCATCATAAAGCTCTAAAACTCTCAGATTTTCTAATGAAAGCCATGACGGAAGACATGAATGCTGAAACTTAAACAAGCGAAGCCACCGTAGTTCTTTTGACAGCGTTGCATATTCTTCAGAAAACTCGTTCGCAGCAACAAGAAGTTGTACTCTGCAACTGGAAGGTTTATGTTCTATGTACTCTTTGGAAAACGGCCTATAGTCTGAAGAGGGCTTCGCAGTGTCCCCCCACCAATAATTATGAACTGACGTTGAGACTTCCATTATCCCCCGAATTGGTATTCTTTCCTGAATGGAAAAGCAAAATCAATAAAGCTATTAAAACAAGTTTCCATTCCATCGGTAATGACAGCTGATAAAATAAGGTATTAAACTCACTTGCACCAGTCTGCAGATATCCAGATCCGATGATGGCAAGAGACGATAGGGTGACCTTTCCGTTGCAATCTCTCTCCCCATATCACGTAGGTGATCATGCATGTGTATGCGGTTCTCCCGGTCCAGTTCAACAAGACACTTACTAAGAAGCGTTTCCCAATCATATAGCCCGCTCCAACCTGAGCCATTCCATACTTCAATGGCTAAACTTTTTCCTTCTCCTAGGAAGAAACATGCTGTATCCAAGAACATCTCTTTCTGCTCTGTGTCCAAAGCATCAAAGCTTATTTTTAATATCTTCATAATATCTTTGGGCAATATTCTAGATATTTCATCCAACTGAGAAACCCAATAATCCTTTGGCCTTTTATAAAGCTGCGCGCCCAAAACCTTAAGGGATAGTGGAAGCCCCTGACAGGCATTCATAACTTTCTTGACCAGGTCTTCAAATTCCTGAGCTGGATCAGATCGCATGAAAGCATGCCAACAGAAAAGCTGCTTGGCATGGATGGGATTCAGGGGTTTCATTCTATAAATACAAGAGATGTTGAAGGATCGAAGAACATCTGACTCCCTTGTTGTCACAATAATCAAACTACCCGCTGCAAAGATACAACCCTTTTCTGGTAAGAGAGCATCGATGTGATCCACATGATCTACATCGTCCAGAACAATGAGAACACGCAGAGACCTCAAGCGTGCTCTCAAAATCCCCTTCCCTTCTGTTATATTGTCAATGCGTTCGTTGAATTTTTTTTCAGACAGGAGGTCTCGCAGAAGTTTTTCCTGCTTATTATGTAGGGTGTTCTTAGCAGCAGCATCTCTCACTTCAGAAATAAAGCTGTGCCTACCAATTTTGAGACATTTTCTATTGTACAATTCTTTTGAAAGTGTGGTTTTCCCAATCCCTCCCATCCCCACGATCCCCACAATGTTTACATGCTGCTCAGAAGATTTAAATGTATTTTCAAAGTCCTCTACAATCTCATCCAATCCCACTGGATGTTGGGCTACCTCTAACATTGATGGTATATGTTTAAGCACAGACTCGACAATACTTTTCAACAGCCCACCTTTATCTCTGAAAATTTAAAATTAAAATTAAAAAATCAGATCAATAGGTTTACATTTAATTAAAGTAAGCTAAAAAAATTTAATAGATCTAGAAGATAAGAGTATTTTATACTTACTCCTTATTCTTCAGCTCATGCCCATAAAAAAACGAAACATTGTAAAGAGCTGTTTTCCACTCCTCAAGCTTTTGTGGCGTGTATCTACGCTTCTGCGAAAATGCCTCGACATAAACTCCTTTTCCTTGAGCCACCCATCGCAGATCAGAAGGCTCAACATTATAGAAAACGGGAATGATTTTCTTTTTGTTTTTTACCATAAATGACAACTCTTCTAAACACCAAGAAGACTCAGCATAGTTGGGAGAGAAAATGGCAATACACACTGAAGCATTACGCATCGCAACCTCTATCTCTTCTGGTATAGAATCTCCATATTCAAGTACTTGTTGGTCTAGAAAGACTCGCCGTCTCATGCGGTTAAGTTCATGGTAGATATCTGTGGCAAGTCCCTCTTTGACATCGCACCCGCTATAATTCAGAAATACATCATAGACCATCGATGAGGATGCAGATGGAGGCAGTGGCTGTGGTAGAATATCTTCAGTGGAAGAGGAGGAGGTAGATGCCATAGCAACTGAAACAAATTGGGGAAACTAAAGAAACAAAAGGCAGAATGGGCTTGGGGCTTGGTTTCTCGCAGAGCAACGCGTGTGGAAGGCAAAGGGTAAATGGGCAATGCGAAAACAAGGGGAGTTAAATTAGCATGTGGAACCAGGGAATGCGGATTAATTTGAACACAATAACATTGCTTAGGATTTACGAAATGTAAGCAAAAGGGTAAAACAGACAATGCTGAGACAAGGTGAGTTCAATTGGCATGTGGAAACAGAGCATGCGGATTAAAGTGAACACAAAAACATTGCATAGGATTTACGAAATGGAATTTCCAGGGTAAAAGGGTAGGGTTACCGGAAGAATGGTAGGTGGATACTCGGGTGGGATCAATCAACAAAGTGTTCGTCAAGTTGAAAAGAGACCTAAAGAATCTTCAGAACTGTGAAGACCCTTCAACTTTTCCGTACTCGCACTAATCAAAGTAGCTGGGTGGAAAGAATAGAGATGGAAAGTTTGCAGCTGTACAAGTCTTTTTGATGGAATGTCCAATCAAATTCGTGTTCTTCTCTCGCTTTCGCTATACAAATTTTCATCCACCAATTAATTGTGAGGACCCTTCTAGTCTGCAGTACCGGCACTCATCGGATGTCGGTGGAAGTTTGTGGGTGAAAAGAATCGAGACGGAAAATTTGTAGGCTTGACAAGTCTTTTTGCTTAATTTCCAATCAAAGGCGTGTTCTTCTGTTGTTTTCACTCTACACATTTCCACCCAGTGGTTTCAAGAGGTTCCTTACTTTAACAGAGTGTCGGGCCTAGTTTAAGTTCTCACTCTACACATTTCCACCACTTGTGTCACGCAAAGTTTATGTTAGGATCCCATCCTAACCCTTAATGTAATAACTTTAATGTAATAATTCCTAAATAACGTGGATAGTATCTATGATTAATATTTTGTAATGTTCTAAGTTTTAGCTTATATAGTGCTTATGACAAATGGCACCCTATTTATGTAACACATGGTAGATAGGTTATATAAGGTGGCCTTGTGTATGTAATTCGAGTGGCATTGTGCATGTAATTCGGGTGGCATTTTGCATGTAAGCCAACCATGGAAGGGAACTCTTTAAATACCCGAGAAAGCACCAATGTATTCATCTTTTGCAAATTAATGAAGTGTTGAAGGAGGTTGCCCCTTTGAAGAGGCCTACGATTCTATCTTATTGTGAGATTGTCTTTTATGCAAATTTTTGTTATAATGTGTAATTTGTTCTGAATATTAACATGATGTTTATGTGAGTTTATTTCCAAGCAATTGTGTGGGAGTGTGTTATTTGAGTTTATTTTATAGCAGGATCCTAACAAGTGGTATCAAAGCGCTTTCCAGGGCCAAGTTCTGCTGCAACAGTAACGATTCTTGTCTGTTAGGTATTTTTTTTTTATTATCAAAAACAAAAAAAAGACAAATACCAATCAAAAAAAAATAGTCTTTTTTAGTTGAGTAGGTAGAAACCTTATGCTGGGGGTTTTAAAATATCACGAAGGATCTGTCGTTATTGGCTAAGCTAGATAGCCCATACAACATCTAGTGAAGTGAGGGGCGATCAGGCTCTAATACCTAGGCCTCGAACAGAACTCGTGCACGGACTTGAGCTCCCACGCGTCTTCGGGTGTATCAGGAGACCATTCTAGGGTTAACAAAATTTTATCCAGTAGGAAGCTTCTCGACCTTGTATCATCCATAGTCCATGGGACACAGCATCCCCGACGATTACCCTCTCGTATCGTCGGAGAGGCGAGATAGTGTGCTCAAGGGTATGTGTGGAATCCTCCTTGGGTAGTGGCACCGAAATATTGGTTCGAGCACTATTGTTCATCACTTGTGGTATAACGAGAGGGCCTGTGGGTGTTACATACTCCTTTACTTAGCATACCCTGGTTCTGTTAAAACTTCAACCTGCAACAAAATCACAAATCAAAACTCCTTGTTTGTAAACCTGCATTCCAAATTCCCAAAAGTGAGCATATAAAAAAGGAATCCTCTACCAAAAAAATAGCATACATGGATTTGGGATAAAATATGAGGGTGACAGTTAAGTTGACAGTCTGGAGAATAACAGTAAAATTTACAATGGTAGTAACAGTGAGATCAGTCAGGTCAGCACAGTCAAGTTAGAGACTGCAGTTTTTAGAACATAACTATCATAATAGTAACCTATAGAATACAGAGAATCTTCAAACTAGTGAGGTAAGCAGTGTCAAAGAGACTATCCAGGCTGAGCAAAACAATGAGGGAGTGACCAGAGACCAATTATAGATAGTGCTCGAGTACCCAACTTTTGCACGGTAGCTCAAAATCAAAAATTATAAACACTGTTAGACTCGGTAAAGTAGGAGATTAAAAAAAAGTAGTGTTGTGGGATATAGCTCATTGTGACCACCTCTTCGAACTGATCGTTTTGATATATAGCACCCAAGCACTTTTTTGGACACTTATTAAAAATAGTAAGTCCTGAAACCCAATTCTAATTTTAGTAACTGGTCATAAAAGGTTCCAAAATGGCCCAGGGTACCCGTGGACATCAAAAAGAGCTAGAACAAATGGACTCATTAACCAAAGCCATTGAGAATTTGAACTTGGCAATTTTCTCCATAAGGGAAGAGGTCCAAGGTCTTCGTCTAGATCATGAGGCCACTAGCGCTCGCTTAGAAGAAACACTGATAAATATGGGTAGCAAGTTACATAAGGGACCACTCAAAATAGAACACCAGGCTGAAAACTCTGCAAGGAATGACCATGACCCATCCTTTAAAATGCCAAAATTGGACTTCCCTCGATTTAATGGGAAGGATGTTGATGGGTGGTTATGTAGGGTTGATCAATTCTTTAGACTTCATAATGTTCCCATATATCATCGAGTTCATATGGATTCCTTTAATTTGGAATTTGAGGCTCTACACTGGTTCCAGTGGTTACGTAATTCCAACCCAAATCTCTCTTGGGAGGAATTTGAGTCCCAACTACTGACCCGCTTTGGGCCTAGTGAGTATGAGGACTTCATAAGGGCCTTGACCAAACTACAACAAACATCCTCAGTCCATGATTACCAAACTCAATTTGAAAAATTAGCCAATAAGACAAGAGGATTGACAGAGGGGTTCTTCACGAGTTGTTTTATCAATGGGTTAAAAGGGGATCTCCAAGCTGAAGTAAAGATGTTGAAACCACATTCCATGATGGAAGCTATCAGTTTGGCCCGTCTGGTCGAATCTAAACTCTCAAACCAAAGGCGCCCCCCACGATTTTCTCCAAACCGACCTTCATTTCCTTTTTGTGCCCAAAATTCAATGGATAGTAAACCTACTACACCCAAGAGACTGACTACGGAGGATAGGAATGCACGTCGTGCCCAAGGCTTATGTTATAATTGTGATGAAAAGTTTTTTAAAGGACAGAAGTGTGCAAACAAAATATTGTTCTTGATAGATGTTGAGGAACCTACTAACACTGACCAGAGTGATGAGGATGAGGCCCCCTTGAAACACCTTCTCCACAGGAAGAAGATATACAGGGGTCTGAGGCAGAGATTTCAGTCCATGCTCTTGCAGGCATTACCACTCCACAAACCATGAAAGCTGTGGGATTTTTCATGGGCCAACGTCTTACCATCCTTATTGATTCAGAAATCACACACAACTTCATTGATCCTAGAGTTGCTAAATAGGCAAATTGCTATATCCACACTTGTAATTAATTCGAAGTCATGGTAGCCAATGGGGGAACATTACCTTGTAAAGGAAAATGTCGCAATGTCAAGATCATGATAGGGGACTATGAACTCAAGTAGGACATGTTTGCCCTCCAGTTGGGAG
Source organism: Wollemia nobilis (assembly GCA_028583015.1). Taxonomy (NCBI): domain Eukaryota; kingdom Viridiplantae; phylum Streptophyta; class Pinopsida; order Araucariales; family Araucariaceae; genus Wollemia; species Wollemia nobilis. The sequence goes on along the minus strand of JAQPPZ010002683.1, from coordinate 2,286,364 downwards.
GATGTGATATGGTTTTGGGATCTCAATGGTTGAGTACATTGGGCACTATTAGTTGGAACTTTGCAGAACTCTGGATGCAATTCTCCCAAAATGGACAAACACACTTACTCAAGGGCTCCCCTGTAGGAACACCTCATCTCATTAGTTCCAATCATATGGAGAAAGTGCTAAAGAAATTAAAACATGGGGTCATTGCACAACTCTTCTCCATCCAACCAACCACTTCACTAATGATCGAAATTCCATCAGACTTGCAACTAGTTCTACACAAACATGATGTTGTCTTTGCAGAACCAACTACACTACCACCACATCGCTCTCACGGCCATGCTATCCCATTGCTTCCAGGTAGTGCACCACCAAATATTAGGCCATACAGGTACCCTCATGCCATGAAATCAGAACTGGAAAACTTGGTACATGAATTACTCAAGGCTGGTGTCATCCGGCCTAGTACTAGCCCCTACTCCTTGCCTTTCCTACTTGTTCCCAAGAAATATGGCTCATGGCGCATATGTATTGACTATCGGGAACTCAACAAGACTACAGTCAAGGATAAATTTCCTATTCCAGTGGTTGATGAACTTCTCGATGAACTACACGGGACCAGGTATTTCACCAAGCTTTATCTCTGCTCTGGCTACCATCCGATCCGACTCAAGGATGATGACATCCCCAAAACTACCTTTCGCACTCATGAAGGTCATTATGAATTCTTGGTAATGCCATTTGATCTCACAAATGCTCCTTCTACATTCCAAAGTCTTATGAACAACATATTTCGGCCCTTTCTGCTAAAGTTCATCCTTGTGTTCTTCAATGACATATTGATTTACAGCCACACATGGGAAGAGCACCTCAATCATGTGGATCAAACTTTACAGTTGTTGGTCACCCATAAAATTTTTACCAAAAGGTCCAAGTGTTCCTTTGGCCTTATTGAAGTAGAGTATCTGGGACACATTGTCTCACAGGATGGCGTCAAGGTTGACCCTAAGAAGATCCAAGCAGTTCAAGAGTGGCCAAAACCTCGCACCCTTAAGTTACTTCGAGGATTTTTAGGGCTTACAGGCTATTATCATAAATTTGTCTGCAATTATGGGAAGATAGTTGCCCCCTCCACCTCCTTGTTGAAAAAATATTCCTTCACTTGGACAGGGCCTGCTGAACAAGCCTTCATTGAACTCAAGCATGCTATGAGCACCACTCCCATCTTAGCCATGCCAGATTTCTCTAAACCATTTGACATTGAAAGTGATGCTTCTGGTCGTGGTATTGGGGCAGTATTGATGCAAGAAGGATGACCTGTGGCTTTTACTAGCAAGGCACTCTCTGATTGTAATCTAGGGAAATCCACATATGCTAAGAAAATGTTAGCCATATTGCATGCAATCACACATTGGCGACCTTACCTCATTGGACGTCTCTTCTCCATCAAAACCGACCATCAAAGTATCAAATATTTTTTGAAACAAAGAGTTGTCATGCCTGACCAAAAAAAGTGGGTGTCTAAACTCATGGGCTATGATTATGATATCACCTAAAAAAAGGGAAAGGAGAATATTGTGGCTAATGCTCTTTCTTGCCAAATGGAGATCGTAAGTATGTTGTGTGCCATCTTAGCACCACTTCCCCAATGGACTGATTCCTTGCGTCAAGAAGCACATCAGGATGCAGATTTGAAAGCTTTGATAGCCTCACTAATGGATGATCCAAATTCTGCACTAGGATATAATTGGAATGGCCGTGATCTGTGCTACCATCAATGCCTGGTTCTACCTCATAATTCCCCACTTCGAGAGCTCCTCATGAAGTAATTGCATGCCACTCCCTCTACGGGCCATTTAGGGTTCCTTAAAACATATGAGCGACTCAAGCACACCTTCTGAAAAGGTATGAAATGGGACATCCACTCTTTTGTTGTTTCATGTGACACATGTAAAAGGATGAAAGGTGAAACAATGCACTCTTCGAGCACTCTTAAGACATTGCCTATCTCGGATCAGGTTTGGATCAACATTTCCATCGACTTTATAGAAGGGCTCCCTAAATCTGGAGGCAAGTCAGTTATTTTTGTGGTAGTGGACCGCCTTTCAAAATATGCTCACTTTTGTGCCCTTGCCCATCCTTATACAACATCCATTGTTGCATAAATTTTTCTTGACTCCATATTTCGTCTTCATGGCATGCCCACCTCCATTGTATCTGATTGTGATCCCACCTTCACTCAAAATGAGTTCAGCCTACCATCCGCAAATGGATGGTCAAAAAAAAGTTGTTAATAAATGCTTGGAAACCTACCTTCGCTGCTTTGTCTCAGATCATCCCACTCAATGGGCCAAATGGCTATCCTTGGCCGAATGGTGGTACAACACTTCCTATCATACCGCAACCAAACTCACACCATTTGAAGCAGTCTATGGGTACCTTCCACCTATGCCTTCCTCTTACATTCCTGGCAGCTCCAAGGTCCAAGTCATCGATAACACTCTAAGTCAACACACCGAGGTCCTTCGCCAACTTAAGCAAAATTTGAACATGGCCCAAAATCAAATGCACCAACAGGCTAATCAACATTGTTCTGAGCGTAGTTTTGATGTAGGTGATATGGTCTTCATTCACTTGCAGTCATACAAACAATCATCCCTACAACTTCGTAGGTGCCAAAAGCTTGCTGCAAAATTCTATGGCCCTTACCAGGTTCTACAAAGGATTGGCCCCACAGCTTACAAATTGGTGCTTCCACCTACTTCCAAGCTTCATCTGGTTTTTCATGTTTCTGCTCTCAAGAAAGTTGTGGGAACACAGGTACAGGTTCAATCCACAATTCCTGAATTGGATGAAGAAGGCTCCATATTACTTGAACCTGAGCAGTTGTTGGATCGTCAGACTCGCACTCTTCGCAACTATACAATTACAGAGATCCTGGTTCAGTGGCGTGGGCTTCAACCTAAAGATGCTACATGGGAATCGCTCCACCAAATCCAGCAACAGTTTCCTCATTTCAGCTTTGAGGACAAAGCTTCTTCAAGGGGAAGAACATGTTAGGATCCCATCCTAACCCTTAATGTAATAACTTCTATGATGTAATAATTCATAAATAACATGGGTAGTACCCATGATTAATATTTTGTAATGTTCTAAGTTTTAGCTTATATAGTGTCTATGACAAATGACACCCTTTTTATGTAACACATGGTAGATAGGTTATGTAAGGTGGCCTTGTGCATGTAATTCGAGTGGCATTGTGCATATAATTCGAGTGGCACTATGCATGTAATTCGGGTGGCATTATGCATGTAATCCAGGTGGCATTTTGCATGTAAGCCAACCATGGAAGGGAACTCTTTAAATACCCAAGAAGGCACCAATGTATTCATCTTTTGCAAATTAATGAAGTGTTGAAGGAGGTTGCCCCCTCGAAGAGGCCTGCGATTCTATCTTATTGTGAGATTGTTCTTTTATGCAAATTTTTGTTATAATGTGTAATTTGTTTTGAATATTAATATGATGTTTATGTGAGTTTATTTCCAAGCAATTGTGTGAGAGTGTGTTATTTGAGTTTATTTTATAGTAGGATCCTAACAATTTAGTTCCTGTTGGATTGGATCATCGACCTGATTCTTTATTCATTCTTCACAACAACTTGCATTGGTCTCTAGAGGAACAGTAAAAAATGAAAATATTAAAATAAATATATTTTTTAGATTTAAAAACATAGTTGCTAAGAAGAAAAATAGATGACTAGAGTAATATTTCTTATACGGGATTGGACCCGGTTCACGTGGCCTCCTTGCCGATAAACTACACTAATACTTCTTATGTTAAACTTTTAGTTAAACAATTTTTATTTTTATAGCTTTATTAAAAATTAAATATTATCCGCTCATGTAAAGGAGTTAGAGAGCAAGTGGGTAGTTAAAACTCTCTAGTTGTCGAGAGGCACAGGTTCAAATATTTCCCCTCACATGTTGTGGATATGTTGTATATAAAAGGTTCCTCATCAAAAAAAAAAATTAAATATTGGTTTTTATTTTTATTTTTATAAGAGAGTTGATTTTATTAATCTTTTTTTCATAGTTTTATTAAAAAAATATATTGACTATTTTGTTTTTGACCTTTCAGGAGTTGAGCATATCAATAAGGGTTAAATAAGTTTTTTTCATAGGGAAATAGTACAAGGGTTCGTGCTTTGACTTTTCTTTTGGAGGTCCAAGATTCAAACCACAACGTGGGTGAGTGTGTAAGGGGGTAGATATGAGTGTATAACAAAAAATATATATATATTGACTTTTTGTTGTTTTTTTTACTTTTCATAAGAGAGAGTTGAGCTTATCAATAGGGCGGAAACACACACCTGCCCACACCATGTTTAAACCTTGGATGTTTCAAAAAAAGCCAAAACCCAATCCATTGTTTTATCCCCTTGAATTTTTTTTATTATTATTTTTATTTATAAGTATAATTTATTAAATTAAGAAAAATAAAAATAAAAATTATTGCCATCGCCAATGTATATAAGAAGTATTTCTAAAAAAATAAAAAAAACAATTAAAACCTTAAAAATAAGAATATAACCATCTAGAGTAATATTATTTAAAAAATCAAGGGTTCCGGTTTTGGTTCTTCTTCGGAGGTCTAAGGTTCAAACTGGGGCATGGGTGAGTGTGTGGTGGTTGTGTGTTAAATTCCCTATTGATAAGTATAGTATTTGGCTTTATGAGGGATCATGGTTGGGAGGAGACTGCTCAATGTGTTGGTCATAGGGATTTCTCACATTAATCTAATAATAATAATAATAAAATTAAATAATATATTATTTAATAAATTACTCGGGCTAGGTGGATTGGTAAGTGCAGGTGTGGTTGAGCACTTAGTAAGAAGAAACCTAAGTTCAAACCCTCATAATTTAATAAATCTATTTTATTAAAATAATCTCTCATAAAATATATTTATTTTATTTAACACATTTATATTAATTAATAAATTTATTTTACTCACAGAATTCTTCATAAAAACCTTGTGTAAACTCAAAGGGTGAGTGGGCAGCTGAGTTTGGGTGAGGCGGCCAACTAAGGTTTGTGATTCATTTTATGGGTCTATTCAACTCCGGTTCAAATCACACTGGTTACCATTTATTTGTAAGTTGATTTTATTCTGTTGTAAAAATTAAGGATCCTTTTAATTCCTCTTCTATAATATATATATATATATATATATATATATATATATATATATATATATATATATATATATATATATAATTTACTAATTGAATATGGGAGACAAAATCAAATAACAGTTAAAGTTTCATAGAACAAAAAAAATATAATTTAAATGATGATAGCTAGTGTCAATATTAGTGCATTGGGTCTCATGGAAGATCTGGAGGTATTGTTACTTTTTGGAATCCTCAAAAGCTTTCTCCTTTATGGTGGATATCTGATCATTGTTCTCTTTCTATGGTTACCTCTTTCCAAGAGTCGGGTGATGTAATTTTATTAACTAATGTTTATGCCCCTATCGATCTTGTTGGGAAAATTGTGCTTTGGCATCATATTTGGGAGGTTCGGTTGATGGTTCCTTTGTATCATTGGATTCTTGCTGGTGATTTTAATACTATCACCAGTTTTGAGGAGAAAAGAGGAGGGGTGGGCATCGTTGGTCAAGCTTCTTTGCTTTTTAATAATAATATTTTGTTGCATAACCTGATTGAAATTAAACCTGGTAATGGCATATTTACTTGGAACAATAGGATATGTGGGTCTAAGGGTATTGCGAAGAGATTGGATAGGTTTTTGGTTTCTTCCTTATGGATAAGTTCTAACTAGAATATTAGTTTTGCTATTTTGGACTGGAACGGCTCTAATCATTGGCCCATCAAGTTGATGGTTAGTCGTTATGGTGTTTATAGAAAATTCTCCTTTAAATTCCAGTTAATGTGGCTCTAAGAGCCTTCTTTACAGAATCTTATACGAGTTTGGTGGAATCAGGGTAAGCGTCATCATGGTACTGCTATGTATTCTCTTGTTAATAAACTTTAGCATGTCAAATATCAGATAAAGAAGTGGAATGGATAGACTTTTGGTAATATTTTTCGGGCTAAATTGGATGCTCAAGAGAAGTTAGATGTTATTACAAGATATATTAGAGATTATGGTCTTATAGAGAGAAATATCCAAGATGAATTTGTTGCCCTTAAGGAGTTAGCTGAGTGGGAACTTAGAGAAGAAATTTATTCTAATTATAAGGCCTAAATTGATTGGTTACAATAAGGGGATAGGAATACGATGTTCTTCTTCAATTTAGTGAAGGCTAGAAGACACAGTACTATCATTTTATCTCTTAATTCATCTCAAGGGGTTCAGTTAATTGCATATCAGGATATTTCATGTGAGGTTGTTAGGTTTTCTCTTCTCTATGTTCTGAGGATTCTCTATTTGTGGATGTTGAATAAAATAGTGTGTTGAGTTGTATTCCTCCTATGGTTACTGATGAAATGAATGATGCTCTCATGTGTCTTATTTCCATTTATGCTATTGAGGGTGTTGTTTTCCAGATGAAGAAATGGAAAGCTCCAGGACCTGATGGTTTTTCGATGGAATTCTGTCAAGAATTTTAGGCAATTGTTAAACTAGATCTCTTTTCTATTGTGCAAGAGTCTTTCAAATCTCATCAAATGTTGCATGCTCTAAATTCTACTTTCTTGGTGATTATTCCTAAGAGAGAAGGAGCCAATTCTCTTGATCATTTCATACCTATTGCTCTCTACAATGTGGTGTATAAAATTATAACAAAGCTGATTGTTAAGCGTCTTAAGCCTTGGCTTAACAAGGTCATTTCTAATGAACATGGAGGTTTTGTGGTGGGCAGACAAATCCTGGATGGGGTGACTATTGTTGCTAAGACCATTCACTCTATGGGTATTTCTAAGAAAAAAGTTATGTTTATGCAACTAGAAATGGCTAAGGCTAATGATAGGGTTAAATGGTCTTTTTTAAGCAAGATCCTTCTATCTTTTGGTTTCCATTCCAGCTGGGTAAGTTGGGTGATGAGCTGCATTACTTTGCCTTCTTATTCAATTATTGTTAATGGTCAACCATATTCTTCTTTTTAAGCCTCAAGAGGTCTTCGACGAGGCGACCCTTTGTCCCCTTATTTGTTTACCATTATGGCTTAAGGTTTCGGTAGACTTCTGAAATCACATGTCAATCAGGGTTTGATTCATGGTTGGAGGTGGGGTATGAGTTTACCTGCTTATTATCATCTTCAATTTGTGGATGATATAACTCTGATGGGGCTTACTTCTATTTAGGAAAGCTACCAACTTCAAAAGGGCTTTGGATATATATTTGACTACTTCATGGTAGAATATTAATGAGGGGAAATTTTCTATTTTCTTCTTTAACACTAATCCGCTTATACAGGCTCGTACTGCGCAGATTCTAAGATTTTAGATTGGTGCTCTTCCCTTGCAGTATCTGGGTATTCCTCTTTCTATGGGTCCTTTACCTCGTGAGATTTGGAACTCCATTTTGGACAAATTCCATGCTCATGTTTCTCATTGGACTGTTATATGGCTCTCCTTTGTTGGTAGAGTTTTACTCCTTAAGTCGGTGGTTCATGCCCTTTGCATCTATAGGTGCATGATTCAAGTTTCTACTACTAGCTTTATTCATGAGTTGGAATCTTTGTCTAGAATATTTTTATGGGCTGGTAATTTGGATTTTTTGAAGTGGAGCTTGGTTAAGTGGGAAACTATTTGCAGACCGAAGCAAGAAGGGGCTTTGGGCCTTCGTTTGTCTTCTCTTTCTAGAGAGGCTTTGACGGCTAAGTTTTATTGGAAATGGTGTATTTATCAAGACCAAACTTGGGCAAATATTATTTCCTATAAATATTTAAATGGGGTTGAGGACTCTGAGATTCCTCAATGCAGTTTGTCTGGCAGGGGCTCTTTCATCTAGAACACTCTTAAGAAGGGGGTGAATCTTGTTAAGAAATGTTTTTTCAAGACATGTCATAAGGGTTCCAAGGCTCTCTTTTGGTAGGATGCTTGGGATGAGTTACCTGCTATTTTATCCATGTATCCTCATCTTTAGAATCTATGTAAGGTATTTTTAGATGCAGGTTGGCATCGGGTTATGGACTATAAATATATTGACAGAGTTGGGCAGGTTGAGGTTGTTCGTTGGAAGGATCCTATAGATTGGTTGACAGGGGGTACTTTTCTAGAAGAGAAGAGTTGGATCGTATTTTGGCTTCTAGTAACTGCTCTTCTTTACAGTATTATGATGTTTTGGCTTGGGGCTTGGATCGTAGAGGGGTTTATTCGATAGCTTCGGGATACAGGAAGTTGGATCAGTAACATTTTTGGGATGTTGAGGTGCCCTGGTGGAAGCAGGTGTGATCAAAGTTCTCTTGGCCTAAATGTAATTTTTATATGTGGTTAGCTACTCACAATAGATGCCTTACCTAGGATAATTTGCAAAAGAGAGGTTTTTAGGGACCTTCTTTCTATTTTTTATGTGTGAAAAGCGAAGTCTTCAGGTCATCTTCTTTTTCAATGTTCTTTTGCATAGGATATTTGGCCTCTTTGGTGGGGGGTGTGGAAGCAGCCTTGTGCCCATGCTTATTCTATTTTGGAGTTCTGTAGGAGTTTAGGGAGACCTCCCACTAAGGCTTTCTTTCTCTAGGTTGCTTGTACTATTGGACCTTCTTGCATTCTGTGGTAGATTTGGTTGGAAAGAAATCAAAGAATTTTTCATGATAACAAGCTTACTGTTCCTCAACTTCTGTAGCGAATCATTGGTATGATCGAGGAAATTATCTCTTATAAATGCTAGAATAGTCTTCCTTTGGATCAGTCAGAGATTTTGATGATGCAAAGTTTAGGATTTGTGGAGAATGGTCCTCGTCAGTCTATTTCGTCTGGTAGAAGAGATGTTAGACAAAAGGTGTAAAGAGATGGTAGATGGCATGCTCCTCCAGGGGTATTCAAGATCAATACATATGGGTCTTCTCGAGGTAATCCTGGACATGTTGGTATTGGAGGAGTTGGGAGAGATAGTGTTGGGAATGCTTGTTTCATTTTTTCATGCTATAATGGGATACACTCTAATAATTATATGGAGGCTCTTATTGTCTGTTGTGCTTTGGAACAAGGGTTGGCTATGGGTTGGTGGAGGATAATTTGTGAGTATGATTCATAGATTATTATCAATTTGTTAAAGACTCACCATCTTGATAATGTTCATTGGAGGTTGACCTTGGTTGTTTGACAGATTCTTCAAATCTATTGTAATTTGGAGTTTATCTCTTTTGTTCACATTCCTAGGGAATGGAATAGGGTTACGGATTGTTTTGCCAAATGGTCTTCTTAGTTTTATGGGAATTGGTCTGTTAAGGGTTGGTATCACCTCCCTTTTGACTGTTCTTAGCATCTTCATAATTTACTTGCTAAGGATATGTCTGGTTGAGGTTTTTTTTGGCTATTTTTTGGTGGTTGTTTGTTCTCAGTTGTAAGGTTTATTTGATCTAATAAATTTTTACCCCTCTTTTATTAAAAAAAATACAATGGCCATCATAGTTCACATGGATCAACCATTATAAGAAACAAAGAATGATACAAGGAATGGATAAGTACATGCAAGTTAAAATTTTAAAAGAATTAAAGATCAATTTAAGATGGAGAGAAAATTTTTAAAACATTGAAGACAAAATAGGTCAAGTTTATTCCTATTAAATTGTCTTCATTTTTCTCAAGTAGCATAAAATCCTCCCCTCGTAATAGAATTGGAAGTCATGTAGAGGTTATCCCTTTCATTACAAGTAAGTTTTTTCTAATAAATTATCTTTTTTTTTCTCATGTAGCATAAAATCCTCTTCTTGTGATAGAAATGTAGTATACATGTTATCCCTGTCTCTTAGGGTTTCAAGAGAAACATAATAGAAAAACAACAATGAAGGATATCCATATAAATATAGACTATTATGTAGGGGCATGCAACTTATTCTACACATAATTTCATTGGTGAGAAAGAATGAACTTTAAATAGGGTTTTAAGGGTGGCATAAGGAGGTAATCACTATGGAAGAATGTCCTTGGAGTTAAGATTTTCCAAGATGAAATAAAGAAGAAAGTATTTTTGAGGTTATTCCTTACACTTTAAATCCTTCAAAGCAAGACCAACCTATAGCTTCAAATCCTTCAAAGCAAAACCAACCTATAGATGATAAGTCTCACTATGAAAAATATAAAAAAAAACAATTATGAAAAGGTAAAAAGATAAAGTAAAAGTAAATTTTATCATCCACGAGGCCATAAACATATGGGTTAACCCTTATGAAAGATATTATTTATTGAATAATTATGATTACCCAACCATACTATGATTAACAAAGTATGGTGTACAACCCTAATCCTTATAAGATTTGAACCTTGGGCTTCCTTTCTAAAGTTCCAAAGTCTTCACTATTAGGCCTGCTCCAATTACTATTGGGAATAAAAAAAAGAAAAGGAAGACCAAAGAAACAAAAACAAATAGAAAAGGAAACTAAAAGAGATATTTGTATGGAAAACAAAAGTAAAGATCACTAGTTTTTTTTTTATATTGGAGTTGGTTACATCCATAGTTCTTTTCTACTACCAAGCAAGTTTAAATATTGGGGTTGCCCCAAAAACACCTATTCTACCTCATTGTTATTTAACTCGATGTGAGGAGGAGAACTAGGAACTTTAGATTGGTACCATTATTATAGAGTTGGCGTGCGCTTAGTGAATGTAGGTCAGACTACTACCTTTGCACAAATAGATATATCCCCAAGGTTTGAACCTAGGTCTCTTCTTGTTAAGCACTGGAACTTACCAATCCACATAGCCCTTAGGGACTAAGACCACTAATCTTAACAAATAGGGCCTAAGCACATAAAAGCAAAAAACAATGATGATGAAATGATATATTGTAATATTAGGGACGTGTATAAAACCCCTTAAAATATAGATACTAGGGAATTGATAAGTTGTTATAGATATCATTTTTGTAGAAAATACAATTGGGTATCAAATGGTGTAAGCATTAGCAGTTTTGATATTCCTCTTAATATGAATTTTAAAAGTATCTTAATATAAATTATATCAAGGAGTTGAATCCAAAATCTTAATGATTTGAGAAAATGAAGAATATATTTGACGAAAAGGAAAAAGAAAAAGGTCTTTGATAAAAAAAAACTTAGTAAAAATGGTTTAATTAACTTTGCAACAATATAATATTATATTATTTTAATGAAATGATCCCAATTAAAATAAAAAACCCACACAAATTTTTTATATTAAAAAAATAACAATAATAAGCATATGAGCTATAAAATCTTGGATACGAAAGTTAAAAATTGAAAACAGGTAAGATTGCATACCATATTCTAATTATCCATACTTTTATCATATCCTTCATAACTATCATCTTATATGTCCTATAATCTCAAACTTAAAACTTACTTTACATGGGGGGAGGATTGTATGTGAGACAATTGCATGAATCGATCATTTGAGAATCAAGATGAGGTTTTCCAGAGTTGATTGAGGAGGAATATTTTTCGTAAGACTACTCAAAATATTGAACTTGTTTCGGCCATATTTCACTCATCCAAACTCGAATTGAGATGAAATTTTAAGGGTAGATTCCTGAAAAACCCTAGAACATCTCCATAAATTTTCAAATCATTTTGAGCAACACAGATCCTAGCACATCTCTATCTGTGAACATTATTTTTGGTAAGCAACTGTGCGAGGGTTTCATCTGGGTTGAGTGTAAATAGCTCCAAAGGTTGGTTTTTAGGGCCTTCGGGCCCTAGAGGCCAATATTTTTATGGTTTATACTCAATATTTTAGTAGGATATGTTGCAGGGGATCCAAGATGGGTTAGAAATCTATATTCTAACATATCATGCAATGAATTTGAGTGACAACGGCTTCCAATTTGTTGCACAAAATAAAAGTGAAAACCATATCTTTCCATGACATCTAAAGCTGATAAAAAAATGGGTATCATGAAATAAGTTTCAAGCAGCTAATCAAAAAATGGCTTAGATCTCAAGTGAATTTGGTGCTAAGGTGCACCCATAAAGTAAATCTACTATGAAAAACCTTGTCAAGGGTAAGAATTTCAAATAATCAGCCCTAAAAATGAATTTTAGAGATGCCCTCCGTGGTGGATAGCCTCAGCCCAATGCTAATATTAATCTTAGGGCTTCCCGTAAACCTCTAATAATGCCTAATATTGATCCTAGTAAAATGGATTCAGGATGTCTTAAAGTAGCTGATGGAACTCCTATTGTTAAGCTTGATATGGGTAACATTCAGACTAGCATTGAATATTTGGAAAAAATAGGACTAACTTGTCGATTCGTGGGTTTTCATCCGAGTCTATCTGCTTTCAAAGTCTAGGCTGCAAAAAGATAGAAAATTAAAGGTGAGTTACAAATCTATATTTATCCAAATGGTTATTTTCTTATTTTATTTTCTAATAATGAAGATAGAGAGAAAACGTTTCAAGGGGGTCCCTAGTTTTTTGGAAGGGTAAGGCTTTTCATGAAGCCCTGACATACTAAATTTAAAGCCAAATAAGAGATACCTTCTACACTCCCGTGTGGGTTACACTCTTTGGCCTTCCTATTGAATTTTGGAATCCTACTATTTTTTCTTCAATTGGAAACTCTTTAGGAACTTTTATGATGACTACTTATTGTACTCAAAATTTTGAACATATTATTTATACTCGGATTTGTGTTTTAATATATTTTGACAAACCCCTACCTAAAAATATCATATTAAAATTTTGGCAAGACACTTGGGAGCAAGTAGTGGACTATGAGAACATTCCTTCTCATTGTAGAATTTACCATGAACATGGTAATTTGGCTAGTGCTTGCCCAAATAAAATTCCTAATTAAAATAAAGAAGATATAAACTCAGCATGTTTCCAAATGCCTAAGAAGAAGAACACTCAGAAAAACAAGTTATGAAGGATCAATCAAAGTCATGTGCTAATATGTTTGAAATCCTTTCCACAAATGATACCCCAAGTGAGGAAGAGGAAATAATGGAAACAGAAATCTTAGAAACACAATTTAAATATGAAGGGAAGAACTTAGAGACAAACCAACAAATCAAAGGTTTTCAGCACACAAAAAAATGGAGAAAATTTACACAAGAAAAACAATCTTTTAAATGTCAAAACTTCGAATAATATAGGTCCCAATATAGATTCTGTTGAATCCTCTAGTAAAATTTTGGTTGTGTATGAGCATTCTTCAAGGTTAGAAGCTATCTCGGATTCAATTGGAGTAAGTCAAGAAATGGGGAAAAAGTTGGAGATGGATTCTAATCAAAGGTAGGTCGCAATACCAATCAATATCATATGGTAAAAGAAGGTGAAAGCTTGTAGAGAAAGGTAATATAATACCCTTCTCAACTTTTTTATCCATGGTATTAATGAATATCATCACTTGGAATATTAGAGGACTCAAAGGGAGTCTTTCAAAACAAAATGAAATTATAAGAATGATTCAGATAAATCATCCACATCTTGTTTTCCTTCAATAAATGAAGATGTCAATGGAGGATATGGACTCAATTACCGATAAAATTTGGCCAACTGGAAAAGTGGTTTCCCTCAGTTCCCAAGGGACTTCTGGTGGTATTGCTTGTCTTTGGGACCCAAAATAGGTTGTTATTTACCATATGGTTTGCAGTTGGTATCTTTTTGCTATAGCTATTCAAATTAGACATTCCAACCAAATTATGCTCTACATTACTATTTATGCTCTGACTACTTTGGAGAAAAAAGAAGATAGTGGAAGGATATAACTCATATTATCTCTCATTTTCCTGAAGCTTGTATCTTGATCGAAGGATATTTCAATACCATCCTCTCTCTAGATGAGAAAATGGAGGGAAATAGACATTTGGACAAAAGCACTGACCTCATGAGTGAATATATTGTAAACCCTCATCTTGTAGACATCCAACCAGATAATGGCATTATGACTTGGTCTCATAGAAGGTAAGGCTTAGTTTGTATAATGGAGATATTGGATAGGTTTTTTCTCTCTAAAAATTTCTTAATCCATAGGCACATTCCTAAAGTGAAGACTCTTAACAATGCTAGTTTGGATCACTGGTCGGTTATGGTGGAAATGTGGAGAACCAATGCGAGTTTCTCTCCTTTTTGTTTTCAATTAATATGGCTCAGAGATAGTTCCTTTAAACCTCATGTGCAAAAATTGTGGAAGGAAGGTATGTCCATGTATGGGACTAATATGTTTTGTTTTTCCAAAATACTGCAACACATTAAATCCAAAATCAAGACTTGGAACTAGAAGGAGTTTGGGGATGTTCATAAAAAAAACATAAATTTATTGCTCAACTTGAAAATTTGAATAAGAAAATCTATTTAGATGGGCTCACAGAGAATAGAAGTTCAGATGAAATTAAACTCACAACTCAGTTAGAGGAATGGGAAAAAAGAGAACTCTTATGGAAGCAAAAATCTAGAATTCAATAGCTTAAAGAAGGAGATAAAAACACAAATTTCTTTCACAAATCTCTTCTAGATCGAAGATCTCACAACTTTATTTCTTCCCTAAAATCAAATTTTGGATATGTTGTCTATACTTGGTATGGAATGAACTCTATTGTTGTCGATTAATTTTTCAATCCTTTTGCTACTACTCCTCTTAACTCAGCTTCTCAACAAAATTTTCTTCAAGAAATCCCTTCTCTTATCACTTTCGAGGAGAAATCTATTTTGACTACTCTTGTCACTATCAATGAGCTTCAACAGGTAGTTTTTAAAATGTAAAAAGAGAAAACCCTGGGTCCTGATGGTTTTCCCATTGAGTTCTACCAAAAGTTCTGGGATATCCTTCATGTTGATTTATTAGAGGTGGTGGAAGAAGCCAAGAAATACAAAGAAATTTTGAATTTTATGTGGAAGGGCATAAAATAGTAGATGAGATAGTTCTTGCTCAGGAAGCCATCCATTCCATGGATATGCAAAAAACCCCTTCCATGTTCATTCGGTTAGATTTATCCAAAGCTTATGACATAGTGGATTGGCACTTCCTTATCAAAGTTTTGAGGTAATTTTATTTCTCTAAGGATTGCATGGATTGTATTATGGGATGTATCTCTTCAGTTTCCTACTTAGTTCTTATTAATGGTAAGCCTTCTCAGTCATTCCCAGCTTCTAGAGGTATTAGGCAAGGTGACCCGTTATCCCCTTATTTATTCATCATTCTTGTTGAATGCTTGGGTAGGACTATAACCAAAAAGAGGGAAAACAAAACCCTTAAAGGAGTTACCATTGCTCATGGAGCTAGACCTATCTTTCATCTTCAATTTTTTTATGACTCTACTCTTTTAGGTAAAGCTACAGTTAAGGAAGCTTCCAATATTAAGCAAATCATTCATTGTTTTTCTAAGGCTATTGGGCAGTTGATCAATGAAGATAAATCTAAAGTTATTTTCTTTCACTGCTCTACCAGATAGGAATCCATGGTCTTGGATAAATTAAGATATAATAATAACTCCCTTCTGATCACTTATTTAGGTATTCTTATCAATATTCAAAGGCAAAAAAAAAAGATTGGAATTGGTTGTTGGACAAAGTCAAGAAGAAAATTGGAAAGTGGATCAACAAGTGGCTTTCTTTTGGGGTAGAATCACCTTGGTAAAATCAGTTCTTCAAGATATTCCTATTTATTTTTCTTCTCTGTTGAATTTCCCAAATGTTGTTCTTCGAGAACTGGATCAAATTAGTCATCAATTCCTCTGGAGTGGTACTAAGGAGAAAATAAAATGGACCTTGGTGAAATGGGACACTTTATGTCTTCCTAAGAATGAAGGGGGGTTAGGATTTCGGTCTTCTATTAATAACAACAAATATTTAGCTGCTAAATTATATTGGAGGATGTTGCATAACCCCAATGCTCTTTGGGCCAATAATATCCGTGCTAAATATGTTGAGAAAAAAAGTCTTGAAGACCTTGTTCGCTATCAAATTCCTACCAAAGGTTCTTCCATTTTAGCAGTTCTTAAGACTGGTGAGGACTTGATAAAGAAAAAATTATTTTGTATCATTCATAATGGTCAATAGGAAAAAATTTGGACAGGTTCTTGGGATGGTCACAAGCCTTTGATAACTCGGTTTCAAATTGGAGGCCTTGGATGGAGGAGCTTCACCGAGCTAACTGGATAAAGGTGGCTAATTATTATCGATACCATACTGGTAATTTAAAGGTTGGTAGATATTGGATCCCTATTGAGTATTGGCCTATTCAAATCCCAAAAAGTTAAATACAAGATATCCAAGGCATCCTTCATATGAGATCTCTCTCTTGGTCCCATGAAAAATATTGTTTTGGATGGAACAACACTACTAAGGGTGAGTATTTAGTTTCTCAAGGTTATTTAACCTTATGCCATAATAATCCCAACCAATATTCTAACATATTTTCTCAGTTGTGAAAATATTTTGCCTAAGGTGAGGTTCTTTACTTGGCTTTTATTGCATCGTAGGGTGCTTACTGGTGAGCATATTATGAAGCATGGTTTTCATGGCCCTTTTAGATGTGAAATGTGTGGAGAGAATGTAGAAACTCTCAACCATATTTTTATTTAGTGTACTTTAGCCCTTGAGCTATGGAGGAGAATGGCCACTTTACTTGGCTTACAGTGGTCCAAATTTTTTACTTTTGAACAACTTTGGAAGGATTGGCATAAACAAGAGGTTGTTGATCATTTTATTAGTCAATTAGTTTGAATGGGTTCTACCATTCTTCTTTGGAATATCTAGAATGAAAGGAACAACCGAATTTTTAATCAATATAGGAAGGATATTCACTATATTTTGGAAAAGTCAATACTGATGGAGCCTCTAGATGGAACCCTAGAAAAGCTAGTGCGAGAGGAATTTGTAGACTTTCAGATGACTCCCTAGTTTTTACTTTTTCTAAGAATTTGGGTATTCTTTCCAATGACCTTGCTGAGGGGTATGGTATCCTCAGAGGCATTCAAGAGGCTACTAATATTGGATGGGAAAAGGTGTTAGTTGAGTCTGAATCTCAACTCATGATTAATATTTTGAAGACTCCTTCTAAGAATCATAAGGTTGATTGGAGAATAAAAAGAATTGTTGAGAAGATTCAATTAATCCAGATGGGATTTTTGAAAGTTAATTACAATCATGTGGTCAGAGATCAAAACAAGAGTGTTGATGCTTTAGCTAATTGGGCTTTGGACAAATGTGATCTTACTTGTTATGGTCACCCTCCTAGATGGTGGGCTTTGCAAATAAGGGAAGCTCTTCTTTCTATCATTTCTTTGGATGGCTCCAGTTCTGAAGGTACCTAGTTTCTTCTTGCTTTATTTTTTATTCTCTTTGGTTCGATCAGGGTATTTTAGTTCCCTAGCTCAAACTATTATTTCTTTTGTTTCCTCTGTTGATTCTTACCTTAAAAGTATTTTGGTCTAGGAAGGTCATTGTTACATTCATTTTTTCATTTTTTCTTTTTTGTTTTTTTGTTTAGTTTTTTAAGGTGTGGGTGTTTTTTTCTTTTTTTGTTCTTTATGTTGTTTTTTGTTGTTCTTGTGTTTTTGTTGTTTTGTGTTTTTTTATGTTTTTTGTTATTGTTCGTTTTTTTTTTTTGTTGTTCTTGTTCTTGTGTTTCTGTATTTTTGTCTTAATTCATGTTTTTGTGTGTGAGTGTTTTCTATGTTTTTTGTTTTTGTTTATTGTTTGGTGTTGGTTGTTTTTTATTTTTATTTTTAGATTTCGATTGTTTTTGTTTTTCATATTTTTGTTGGTTATCTCTTTGTAGTGTTTTGTTGTTTTTTTGTCATGTTTATGTTTTGTTATGTTATCTTTTTTATGTGGTTCGTTTTTTTTGTTTTTTTATCTTATTGTGTGTGTGTTTGTTTGTGCTTTTATTTTTGACACACTCAAGGAGCATGTTTTTTATTTTATTTTATTATTTTTATTTTTATTTATTTTGTTATTTTTTGAAAATGTTTTTGTGTGTTTGTTTGCTCCTTGAGTATGTCAAAGGTGGCAGGCCATGGTCGTGCCTTGGGCGATTTTGGTGGAATGGATACCCCTGCCTCCTTGGGTCTTACTCGAAAGTGGCATTCCTTTTGGGATGTTTCCACACAAAAAAAAATCTTGGATACATTTATAAGTCTAAATGTCAATCCTCATTACTTTCTAATATGAAAGAAAACTCTTATATCAAATCATTACTAAATAGGATCCAAAGTACTTAAAATCCATATCCCTTTCACTAGATTATATGTATTTGCTAATGGGGATCCTTTATGGAATACTTTGATCGTTATACTTCACACTATTATAATAAATAAAATAAAATTATTGTCCTAATTATTTATAATTATAGCAATTTATAGATAATTATCACCAAAATAATATTTTATCTAATTTAGCATTTAGTGTGAATATTAAACGACCATATATATAATCTAATAATAAATCTCTTTGGTAAAAACTTCAATCTAAAAACATGTGTAAATGAATTACTACAACAAATAATTATAACTCATTAAAAAATGTCAGTATTAGAGGAGGATATAAAATCAATTTAAAAATAATTTTTGTAAAAATTTATTAAATTTTTTGGCATTTTATATTAAATAAAGTGAAAAATATGCTATGTTAAGATCTTAGTAAAAAATGAAGGCCTTTGCATCCCTTTCTCAAATGGGCCTAGTGCCATCATGGCTTACATTACATTTTCCCACTCTCTTCAAGCCTGTGATCATGAGTTTGAGTCTCTTCTGTTAATTGTGGCTTGTAGTTTCTCCATTTTTAATGTTTGACATGATTTTTTGTATTGCAATAGTTGATATGGTTTTACCTTTTTATTAGTATGGGCATTGTACAAAACATTTTTCTATAGTTTCTTTCCTATTTCTCACAATGTGCATAACAATTTAAGGTATCTTTAGATGTGTTCCCATGGAAAACATGGTATAGTGTTCCTAGGATCTAGAATTGGTGTATTTGTTAGAAGATATTGTTTTGATAAATTTTTTTATTTTATCATAGATTCAAGCCTCATAGGTTTTCACTCAAACTTATGTCTAGAGTGCTCGGACACTATATGAATTCTTTTATGATCACAAGTATCTTTATTTATCTACTCTAGAACTTCCATGTCAAGGACATAGTGATTCATTTATTTTTATAGTGTGTTGGTGTGGTAATCGGTAAGTCATTTTGTAGTCTCGAGGATAAGAGTCTAATTCTTAGCAATATCAATTTTATATTCCTCCAAGAATGATGTAATAGATATATGTCTTTTCTACGTAGGCATATCCCTGTAATCCTTAACACTACATGGGTTTTACCAATTAGTCTAGTAAGCTTAAGGTTTTCTTTGATGCTCAAGGTCATTGATTAGAATTTCATCCAAGACTACTTAATTTTTCTCCAATAGATAACATGATTGATGATTTTCTCTTATTATATTATGACATCTAATAGGCACTAATTCATTAAGTTACCTTATAAAATTTGAAGGTTTATTCTTTTCCTTAGATTTCCTTATTCATATTCCCAGCATTTTAGAGGCCATAAATTTTGCATATGGAAGAATTTTGGGCTTTTTTTGTGATCAAACAGTTGAGTTGTGTGCATTAGTAACATAAGTTCAAGAACTTGTTATAGTATTGTAGAATATTTTCTGGTTATAATATAAGTACACTTGTCAACGTAAGATACGCCTTATTCTTATGGTATTCTCTTAGAGAATAGGGTTTTATTATTCAGAGACCTATTTCTATTACTTGAAAGTACTTTAGAGGGATACAATTTTGTTTTCTTCGTGGTATTATTTACTTTTGAGTTTGGTGGCCAAATTATGGTTACCTCTTTTTTATCTATAGAAGATGTAGTCATGACTTTATGTCCATGGAAGAGTTGATCTAGTCTATGTACTTTTAGCATATTACATAGCAAAATTTATGATCAATATTTATTGGCCCATATAAGCATTCATTATGGAAGGGGGAGATGTTACCATATTTGATGTCTCCTCTATTTTGCACCTTGGATCAGTTTATGTAGGGTATTAGAATATAAGTAATATGACCTTATTTTTAAAGGCTATAAATGGTGAGATAAGCTACTGGATATGTGCAATGTATTTTTCATAGAAGCCCACATGCATGACTTGATGTATTCAACACTAGCAATATCAATTTAACCATTGATATGATTGATATTGTAAGGTTGCAATTCAACTTGTAATCTAACCTTTATGACAGGTTATGACACATATTGACCAATAAGTGGATCTTATAATATTATAACACATGAAAGACACTAATTTGTTTGTTTACTTTTTAAAGTTTGAAGGTTTAAATATTATCAATTTTTCTTACTAATATGTCCAACCAGGGTTATGCATAAGCATGAAATATCACAAATTGGCTCTATTTAGGATTTTTAATATTTTAAATTGGCTAATTTTGGATCCTTTCACTAGGGCCCATTCACCCAAAATTTACGGGGTGGAAGTTTTTTTGGGGTAAATTCGCCCGCCATTGATAATCATGAACCTAATATTATTTTAATTCACCGACCTCAAATTACAAATTATTTTGATATTCCCACCCAATTCACCTTCAAATTATACATGATTTTTTATTTCCCGCCCAAATCACCTTCAAATTATAAATGATTTATATTTCTCGCCCAAATCGCCTCATATACTACTCGTATATATACTGTACTAGATACCGATAAACATACATCAAAAATACTGTAACTCAAAAATAGCTCTAAAACAACAAAAAACTTGAGGTGTCGATCGACATTCATCTATCGCTTGCAAAGGTGTCATTTGGTTGTAGAAGTGTCGATCGACATTAGCTTATCAGTTGTAGGGGTTGTTGATCAAAATTTATCTATCAGTTGCAGAGGTGACAATCATCATTTGTTAGTCAGTTGCAGCATCGTGTCTATTGGCATTATAGGAACCAATCGACTTTACTACAATTGATAGACATTCTTGCATCCGGTCGGTATGCATTCAATTGTCATACCTGCAATCAATCGACATGTCTACAACCTATCGATAATCGGCATGTCTACAACTGATCAGTATGGCTAAAATTGATTGGCATGTCTGCAATCGATCGGTATGTCTACAACTGATTGGCATGTTTGTAACCGATCTATAATTGGCATATCTACAACTGATCGGTATGGCTGCAACTAATTGGCATGTCTGCAACCTATCGGTATGTCTACAATCGATCAGCATGTCTACAACTGATTGATATATCTAAAACCAATTAGTATGGCTTCAACCGATCAGTTTGTCTACAACCGATCGATATGAATACAGCTGATCAATTTATTTGCAACCGATTGGCATGTCTGTAGCCGATTGGCATGTCTACAATCAATCAATATATCTACAACTGATCGTCATTGTTGTAGTCGATCATCATCATTGCAATCGATCATCATCGCTACAACCAATCAGTATGTATGAAATCGATCAGCAATCGACATGTCTGTAATCGATCGGCATGTCTATAGCTTGTCAGTATATCTGCAATCGATCAACATATCTACAACCGATCGTCATCGCTGCAATCGATCAGCATGTATGCAATCAATCAGTATCTCTACAACCGATTTTCATGTTTATAGCCAATAGACATGCCTACAACCGATTGAATTTTACGTCTCATACCAATCGTCATAAATCATAAAGGCTAAAATCCTTTCTTGTCAACCTAAATCCTTTAATTTTGTCATACATTTTTAGAGTTTGTAACCCGATATTCAAGGCCCCAAACACAGAAAAATTCACCACGGTTTGAAAATTTTTGGAGAAAAAAATTTGAAATTCACCACGGTTTGAAAATTTTTGGAGAAAAATAATTGCAATTTGCCATGTATACTTCTATATATTTTGTCGAGATTCCAAGACAATTCGCCTTCATTTTATAAATAGATTTCGGGGCCGAACCCTTATGCATAACCCTGTGTCCAACTTTCTAGAGGCCATAACCTTTTACATAGAGCAACTTTTTAGGCCTATTTTGTTATATTACATGATTTTTCAAGCTCTACACATTGGTGACATAAATTTAAGGACGTTTTATAATACTTTAAACTATCTTTAATTATAAGATATGTATACTTCAAATGGTCAATTTAAGGTATGGCTTGTTCTTATGGGTCCCTCTCAAACAATGGGGCTGAACATTTAGAGACTTTATTCTATTGCTTAGAAGCAATTTAGAGAGATAAGTGGATTTTTTCTTCCACATGGTATTATTTGATTTCAAGATTGATGAACAAATAATGGTCAATTTTTATGTACAATATATAATTAGTACTTTATGTGTCCATGGAAGAGTTGATCGAGTCTATGTATGATAGAATTCATGATCAAGATTCATTGGACCATTTAATAATTTATTAAGGTGGAGGTATTAGCATAATTAATGTCTCCTCTCCCTGGGCCATTAACTCAAATCATGTAGATGTTAAAATATTAGCAACCAAACCATATTAGCCAAATTCTATAATGGTTATAGAAGCCTACAAGTACTTTTGATGTAAACCTATGGACATTTGTGCTATATTCTTTATGTGAGCGTATGGGCATGATTTGATTGTATTCGACCTTATGAATACTAGTTATAGATGACTTTTTAAGGTTGCTATTAAACTTATAATTTAACATTAAAATTGAGTTATGTTACATTAAAGTTGCTATGACATGTATTTAATAGGAAATAATTATCCATTATAAATACCCCATAACCACTAATCCATTACATTAATGTATGATACATCATGTGGTGCTTATAGGCATCCCTATATTTCAATTTTGTTTATATATATATATATATATATATATATATATATATATATATATATATATATATATATATATATATATATATATATATATATATATATATATATTTCATTTATTTGCTATCTATTACTTTTCATCTAGTTGTGACGAATGCTATGCTTTTGAATCTTTTTGGAAATTATTGTAAAATCTAATAGACCAATATGTTTTACCTTGATTTGGACAAGCTAAGAAAGTTATTAAACCCTATAGGTTAAGGCAATATAAATTTTATCTAAACCTACCTAAATTACAAATTCAAATAAAATAATAAGGTAAGATTATAGATGATCATGTTGGATTCTAGTACATAGGTGTTCCTAAAGGGGACATTAAGAGTCTAGGAGGTATATAATAGACAAGGTCTATATAGATATATAAAATATGTAGTTTGCATAGGAATTAATTAGTTGGTAGAATAATATGGGCAGGATCTAGCTAATACATACACACAAGCCTAATATTCTAGACAAAGGAATAGTCCATAAGAAATTCAACTAAAGTTTCATACACCATGTTAGAAGTGAAAGAAATTAATAACAACTGGCCTAATGTGCAAGTTGTAGAAACCAAAATCTAGCCACTTGTCATCCATTTGTGTCCTCCAATCATAGTCATCCATTATTTATATATATATATATGTGTGTGTGTGTGTGTGTGTGTGTACTTAATATATAGATACTAATATTTTATATATTATATTTATATATATTTAATATATATATATATATGTGTGTGTGTGTGTGTGTGTGTGTGTGTGTGTGTGTGTTTATATGAATAAATCCTATTCATCCACCATATTTTAACCTTAGCCAAATTCACCTCCATCCACATCATTTTATTGTGAGATGTCATTCTAGTCCATACCTCTCTCATTATCGGAGCCCCAAGACAATCCTGAGTCTTCCATATCCACTTCCACATTGGGGAGATCCATATCCTCATCATCCTCATAGGTCACCTACCATGCCTTAGTAAACGGTAGACCCATCTCATCCTAATGGTGCATGTACAACACTGGTGCCTCAGGAACCCCCTATCGTAGCCCAAACTATCGTAACACCCATGAGAACTAGATCCACTCCACATCACTCCTTTGCCTTACAACCACCCATCTAGCCTACCAAAACCTTTGGAGTTGTTCCCCATCACTTGTCCACCTAGCACCTCACCACGACCTCCAAATCACATGAGAAGGTGTCAGCCCTACCCATAAATCCTTGTGCTCCTAACCAATTTGAATAGGATGACTCAACTAAACCTCCTTAGCCACTCACCATCTTAAAGCATAATAATTCTCTCCATCCTCTAATGGAGTAGGAAAGCCCACAGGCCAAGCCACACTAAAGTGTTCCTAGCCTACACTGTAGTAGTAAACTTCACCCAAACCCCTTTTGCTTCTACCTCTTCACTTCATACAACTCCTGGTATAGCTAAACCAGTAGAGTAGGTGCCCATGCATACACTTGAGGCTCATCAATCATATCATACACCAGCTTGATCATATTCCTGGAAACTAACAACTAGTGTTGTTTGGCACCACTATGTTGGCCAATGGGAACATGACCAAGGTGGACAATGCATCCAACTTCTTCTCAGTGTACATCACCAAGTATCTTATCCCTCCACCCTTCACACTCACATCCTACCATCGATCACCAAAATCCAACTCATCTCATGCCCTTTATCATGTCCAACATCTACACATAACCCCTCCATTAGTACTTTGAGGATGTGATATACAATATCAAGTGCTACTATCACCTCTCCAATAGGGAGCTAAAATGTCCCCCTATCTAGATCCCATATCTCTTCCAAGGTAGATAGATAGCCCTTATCTACCCTCACCACATCAATCCAGGTTGCCCCAGCCAGTCCCACATCCTCCAACCAATTCCACTACTCCTTTAGCAATACATTTTTCATCCTCAGTATGAGAGGTGAGAACTAATGTCAAGCCTCCAAAATCTTTAGCTACAGTGCAACACATACATAATGCAAACACATTAATACCACATTAATTTACTTTAAAAAAATTGCACAAAATTCAAACAAGAGTGCCAAAGACACTTACCTCAACCACCTATGCTCCTACTATCACATCTGCACCATCCATCACCATAGCTTCCACTTCACAACACTTCTTCACTCCACCTCACTTCTTCACTTAATCACTCCCTCAAATGCAACTTCTAGAATTCATACAATAATTAGTCTAATTTCACCATTGTAGATTATTTTTAGTTTTTTATGTCATGTTGAAATGCCCATGGGTATTCGTAAGTGAATTGGAATGTTGACTAGCATCTAAAGAGTGGAAAACTCTTGTCGATGTTTATGCATGATGTGGACGCTATTTGAAATTTGGTGTCAAAATTTGTAGAAAGACAAAAATTATCCAAAAAGCTATCTTACCATCATAAAATCACTCCAAATTGCATCCATACATTCATTTAATCATCATATCATATTTTGTGAAAACAAAAATCGATTTGGACTCTTAATTATTGCTTGTGACCAAAAGTCACAAAAATTATCTTACAAGTTCAAAACGCATCAAAATGGTCTGAATTTTCACAAAATGACCACATTCATCATTCCAATCATTCATTCCATTATTTCATTATTTTTTGTGATAACATGGATTGATTTGGGTGATTAATTTTTTTTTGCAAACAAAAAGTCATAAAATTATCCAAAATTGCTTCAAAATGCTCAAAAACAATACAAACATTTGATAAAATAATACAATCCAATAATAAATGCATTTCTCATTATCACACATTTATTTTAATACTATTTTCATCCATTAATCATTGCATTTGCATTTTTTTCAAGTTCCCATGCAATTTCAAGTGAACCTCGTATCTAGTGGTCTATTTTATCTCCTTGGTGATTGTAGTGATTGGTTTTCCATGCAATTTGGTAAGATGGATAAATCACCATAAGGATTCTTGACCATTTTCATCATCTAATATCTCTTTGTTTGAAATAAAACTAGATTTTATCCATCATTTTTTGAGTGCGATTATGCTCAAATTAATTTTCTAAAAAACTATCATTAATGGGTGCATGAAACATGGATAATTCATAATACGCGGGTAATGCATAGTCACTAGGAAGGTCCTCCTAGCAATCACCCGATCATAGGATGATTGGTTTTTGATATTCTATATTTTCATCACTTTGCATTTCAATGACACCATAAGACACTTTATTCAATAGCATGGAATCACCCCAAACTTGGGGTAACCAAATTTGATTATGATTTCCCACAATAGGATACATCTCATGATCATGGCATCTACACTTGGCAAAAACCCTTTTTCTATTGGGGTAAAAATAGAATAAACCAATTGCATTTTACAACAACCCCTTTATCTATTGGGGCAAAAATAAAATCAATTTACATCATTCATATCATCCGGATTTACATCATTCATTTGTATTTACATAATACACTTGCACTTACACCATTCACCTGCATCATTCTGTATAATTCTATCAATTAGATCATGAGACTCGTTTTTCATTCATTCACCAATTGAGGGGATAATTTACATATAAAAATTCCTTTATCTTGAAAATCATCTTTGTGTTCTAAGAAAATAAAGATGCTTCATCATGCCAAACCGGTGTCTCATATTTTTGCACCACATTGTGTTTCACACAATGTGGTACAAAAAGGAGCATCTATAGACACCAAAATATAGCCACTTGTCATCCATATGTGTCCTCCAATCATAATCATCCATTATTTATATATATACTTAAGATATTAATATTTTATATATTATATTTATATATATTTAATAAAATATATGTGTTTATATGAATAAATCCTACCCATCTGCCATGTTTTAATCTTAGCCATCCATCCATCTCAATCCATACCACTTGTCCAAACTTAATATTTATATTACTATGCTTTTGTTACTTTATCTTTGTATTGGTGTTGTTAAATTTTGGTTTACACAAGTAAATAACAAAAAAAATGAAATATCAAAGAAGAGATTTCAACTAACTTTATATGTTCTAACCTTGATGCTTGATAAAGTATGGTGAATGAATAACACAAGATTATACTGAGAGGGAGATGAAAAGTATAAGATAAAACTTTTCACTTTTCAATCCAAATGATAACAACAATAATATTAATGCAATAATGAAACAATGCACAAATCATCACACATATGAGAGACACAACTTTTACGTGGAAATACCCTTTCAAGAGAAAACCATGATAAAATATTGCTTATATATTTTTTAACAAATTTTATGGGCACCAACCTATAGGATACACCAATCCCCTATTACAATGTTCATGGACACCAATCCATAAGAGACACCAATCCTCTTGCCCAAGTTTGTGGAAACCAATCCATAGGAGACACTAATCCCCTCTGTTGGTTTGTGGGCACCAATCTATAGGAGACACCAATCCCCTTTGCTCAATTTCATGGACACCAATCCATAGGAGATACCAATCCCTTCTCAATTTCATGAACACCAATTCACAAGAGACATCAATCCCCTCTTCTCTGGTTCATGGACACAACCCACAGGAGACACCAATCCCATCTGCTATGGTTTGTGGACACCAATCCACAGGATACACCAATCCTATCTACTCAAGTTTATGGACACCAATACACATGAGACACCAATCCTCTCTGCTCAAGTCTTCTCCAAATATTACTCTCAAATCTACTCCAAAACCTACCCACAAAACTTCTCAAATTTACTCACAAAACCTGCTCAAATCTACTCCAAAACTTGCTCAAATTTTCTCCAAAACTTGCTCATAAAACCTACTCAAATCTGCTCCAAAACCTGCTCAAATTTTCTCCAAAACCTGCTCATAAAACCTACTCAAATCTACTCCAAAACCTGCTCACAAAACCTACTCAAATATCCTCCAAAACTTGATCAACAATGACATCAAGTTCTTCACTTTCACTTTCCTCAATGAAAAGTAATTCAAACATATTCTACCCATAATTTATTTTAACCTCTTGAAATATAGAGAATGCTATACTGGTGTAGATAGCTTCAAATAACCAAACTATTATTTACATTCATTAGTTCTGTCACTTCCACATGTCTTACATTATTATTTTAAAGGTAGCTCTAGTCTAGCACTTGATTAAGTCATATCAATGTAATGTATCCAATAATTCCTTATACCTCTCAAACAAAAATATTTTCTTCAAATAATTTCAACCACCTTGAGAAAGGAATTAATTCACCATACTTCTAAATCTGCCTCAACAAAATTGATAATATTTCTTTTGCATGAGCTTTCCAAAACTGCCTTGTCAAAATAATTTTCTTTTGTATGTGCCTTCCAAATATAATCAATAATTCTCTTTTTCTTTTCTTGAGTAAATATCAAATCAAAAAAACTTTAAACACTTATTACTCCTAATGAATTCAAACTCACATACCTTTAAAAAAACAAAGATTAATCTTTTTATGCACCATCTTATTTATTCAAACAATAAAACATTTTACTCTATAACAACCTTTTATACTTATCTTGTGTCTTCTTACCACGACATCTATCTTGACTTTGTATTCTCCTCACAGTAAGCTTTTCTTCATTAAAATATATAGCAAGATTTGTATTTTAAAGTCTTCTCCTCACAATAAGCTTTTCTTCATTAAAACATACAACAATATTTGTATATTGATGTCTTCTCCTCATAGTAAGTTTTTCTCTAATTGCACCAAAAAAATTTATTTCCTTGAAACACTTTTCCAATCTATGTAGTCAACACCTGAAGATTCTTCCATGTGTTTACCATGCCAATTTTTTGGATGCATCTAAGTTGAAATAGAGTTGGATTGCATGACGTCCTCTCTCATTATGATGCCAAGAAAATGGATTTATCTCTCCCAATGCATTCATGGATAAGCCAATGAAAATCGTAGGCTAATATTGTCCTCAACAATTATACCAACTGATATATCTGATAAATGTTTAGCAATTTGAAAAGATATGACTATCATACCATTTTGATGTTTCAATGGCTGCTTTAATAGTTTGCTTGACCCTTTATGTAACGGCTTTTTTTCATAGGTGTCTTCTTTGACAATGTAAAGTGACAATCCTTCATTGTATCCCAACTGATGCGACCAACTAAACTCACTGTCTTGATGCTCACCTTCATAATGTTACCTTCCAATATTTTAGTTGTTTACAAAGGGTGCTTGATAATCTTCAATATCTACTATTAATGATGTTGCTTCCTAATATTACTTTCTCTCATTGGCACTGATCAAAAATGCTCTTTCAAACTAGTTAGAGGATGTCTTATTGGTGTGTAAAAATATTTTATTGAAACATCTCCCACTATGCAATAATCTCCTAAGTGATGCTTATTTCTATCTTATTTCTATCAAGCATAAATCACTCACATATGCCCACACCAATATTTCCAACTACCATATCAATAGTAGCAATAACAACTAACAAAATTCAATGACCAAACTGCCTTCTCCTTCTCTACCGCTTCAATGCAGTTGATTTTTTCACTTGTCTAGGTTTTTTTACAGTGTGAGCACAAGGAATTTTGTTGTTGATGTTTTTTTGTCTTCTTCCTTTTACTTAAGAGTGTGGCCTTGCACCAAACAACATCAATGCCTTGCCTTCACTATGTTTGTTATTATTCTAATTCTTCTACTTCATTCATTGATCTTCTAATGCCTCCACTTAATTCACCGATCTTCTAATACCTCCACTTCATTTACCATTATTCTAATGCCTCCACTTTTTTCGTTGTTCCTCTTAATACCTCCTCTTTGTTCACTATTCTTCTAATGCTTTCGCTTCGTTCCTTGTTGCTCTCCAATATCTCAAAGGTCTTTGAACGAATCAACACATATCAAAATGAATTTTCAACATTGATATTTATACGCAAAATTGCTTTAACATTTTGTTGTGTTGGCCCACTCACTTTGATATATAAATTTTCAACCTTTAGATCTATTAAATATTATTTAAATATTTAAATTAAATTGAAGATTTAAATATTTAAATATTTATTTTAAACCCTTTGATATTTCCCAAACTCATAATATTGCTCATTGCCTTTGACATCAATATTTCATCCTTGAATATATTTTTACTTTTGACATCAATAACAACTCAATATTTCCAACAATATCCCCCTTTGTCATTGATGGTAACCCTATAATGTAACTGAAATTTACTAAACAGGATCACATGCTGCTCCCCCTGACTAGCTACTCCCCCCTACTAAAAATTCTTCCCCTTTGACATCAATGGCAAAGGCTCCTTGGGGATTGTAATATAAGACACTTGACAACGTCCCCTCACTCCCTGCTCTTCTTTGAGACTTCAATTATGACATGGGAGTGAAACTTCCAAATTACTATGCTCCTCTTCTTGTTTCATTTTCTTTCTCCAAACTATGGAGATCATACCCTTTTGAACATTTTGACCATTATCCTTTTTGCTTGACTTCAAAAATCTGGGGAACACTATTCTAAACCATCTATGTGTATGCCCAAAATTGTTACATTTATAACATATGATGTTGTAGTCCATAGGAGGTGCAAATGAATTGAAATTCCTCATGGTGAAGCTAAAATCATTCATAGCAATGATCCTGCAATTTATAGATTTATGACCACAATGGTCACATGGGAAACAATAACCATGAAATAGATATTGAAACCAATATGATTGCCTTGGAGGATATTATTGCATGGTTCTCTCATTGCTTTTTCTATGATGGTCCTTTTCCCTTGATGATGCTTTTTTTTCTTCCTCATTGATGCTTCCACTTCTCAATATATCAGCATAGGTCTTAGGCTCTTCTTCAATTACTTACTTTGATGCTTTTTTTTATTTTAAGCTTGACTCCCCCTTTTGTTTTTCTTGACCTTCTTCAAAACCAAGTCCAATATTTATAAATGGAGATATATATACTTTGATAATATCATCTAAGATTTTTTAACTTTTCCTCAATTGATATATCTTATTATTAAAATTTTCAAATCCCTTCCTTAGACTTTCACATTCTAGCTCTTTTGCCTTTAACTGTTCAGCCATACCTTCTTCAATTCTCCTTGCCTCTTCAATTTTAACTTTTTATTCTACGAGTTCTTATGATAATTTTATCTTTATCTTCTCATCCTCTTGTACTTGAGCCTTAAATCTTAAGTTCTTATTTCTAACCCTCTTAAACTCTTCAAGAGAAACAATAATTTCCTCTTCTATGTCAACTGTGGCTTCCTCTTCATTTTTTGAATCTTTCTCTTCTTCTTGGACTTCAACAATAGGAGCATCTTCTTTCTCTTTTAAGGCCAAAAATAGGATCTCTTCTTTTTCACTATCGTAGAGGCTTTCATCAGTGCTACTGGAAGAACTGCTTGCTTCTTCAACATAAAAACTCTTCTTGTGTCTTTGAAATATTTTAAACTCATGCTTACTTTGACGATAACTATCCTTTTTTCCATGATAAAATTTTATTTATCTCTTTCTTGTATTCCTTTTCTTCTTCACTGCTACTGCTCTTAGCTTGTGGAAAATTAGATGCATAGTGACCAAAGTTACCATGGTTAAAATATCTCATAGTATGCATATCTTTGTATTTTCTTGTACCCTTATTATTTCTTCTCACAAAATTAGCTTCTTATCCACTGTTTGATTATTCACTTGATTATGGTTCCTTATTCTTTGTCTTCCTTGAAGCTTTAAATGCTACTTCCCATTTGGATATTTTATCTTTTTCAATCCTCATCTCATAAGTTGTGAGAATTCCATGTAGCTCATCCATGCTTAAGGTTTTAAGATCCTTCATCTCTTCTATTGCTAAAACTTTTGTATCAAACCTCATTTGAAGTGACCTTACAATTTTTTGAACAATCTTAGGGTCTTCAATACTTTCTCCAAGTCCATGAATGGTGTTGAAAACCTCATAAACATGGAGCAGATACCTAGCAATATCTTCATCATATTTTATCTTTAAGTCTTCAAATTTTTCTCCTATGATTTGAATTTTTTTCATTTTAATCATGTCGTCTCCTTCATATGTTATTTTTAACTTGTCCCATATTTCATTTGCAAAAGTGCATTGCATGACTTTCACAAAATCTGATTCACATAACCCACTTAATATATCATGCATTGCCTTGGCATTAGTTTTGTATGGTTTCTTACCATTTTTATTTGTGGGAGTAGTTGTAGGTGGTGTGAACCCATTCTCTATAGATTGCCATATATCATATCCATGTGCCATCAAATAAGTATGCATCCTCACACTCCAAAAAGCATATTTAGTCCCATCAAACAATAGAACCCTATTTTATTATAACCCTTCTTGATGTGCCATGTGTGTTCTTGTAAGATCTTCCTCTAAGTTGTTAGGCTTTCATGAAGGAACCCGCTCTAGTACCAATTGAAGAAAACTAATGAGAGGGGGATGAATAGTATAAGATAAAAAAAATTACTTTTCAATACAAACGATAACACTAATAATATTAATACAATAATGAAACAATGCACAAATCATCACACATGAGAGACACAATTTTTATGTGGAAACACCATTTCGAGAGAAAACCATGACAAAATATTGCTTATATATTTTTTAATAAATTTAATGGGTACCAACCCATGGGAGACACCAATACCCTATTACAATTTTCAATGATACCAATCCATAGGAGACACCAATCTCCTTTCTCAATTTTGTGGACACCAATCAATAGGAGACGCCAATCTCCTCTACTAGTTCATGGGTACCAACCCATAAGAAACACCAATACCCTCTGCTCATGTTCATGGATACCAATCCATAGGGGACACAAATTCTCTCTCAATTTCATGGAAACCAATCCATAGGAAACACCAATCCCCTCTACTTTGGTTTATGGACACCTATCCACAAGAGACACCAATCCCCTCTACTCTGGTTTGCGGAAACTAATCTATAAAAGGCACTGATCCCCTCTACTCAAGTTCATGGAAACCAATCCATAGGAGACACCAATCTCCTCTACTCAAATATGCTCCAAAGCTTGCTCTCAAGTCTACTCCAAAACATTCTCATAATACTGCTCAAATTTTCTCACAAAACCTGCTCAAATATGCTCTAAAACTTGCTCACAAAACCTACTCAAATATACTCCAAAACCTGCTCACAAAACCTTCTCAAATATGCTCCAAAACTTGCTCAAATTTGCTCCAAAAACTGCTCATAAAACCTGCTCAAATCTACTCCAAAACCTGATCAACAATGACATCAATTTAATCACCTTTGCTTTCCTCAACTAAAAACAATTCAGACATATTCTACATAGAATTTGTTTTAACCTCTTGAATATATAGATAATGATATACTAGTGCAGGTAGCTTCAAATAACCAAACTTTTATTTGCATTCATTAGTTCTGTCACTTCCACATATCTCACATTTATTACATTTTAAAGGTAGCTCTAGTTTAGCACTTGATTAAGTCATATCAATGTAATGTATTCAATAATTCCTTATACCTCTCAAACAAAAATATTTTCTTCAAATAATTTCAACCACCTTTAGAAAGGAATTAATTCACCATACTTCTAAATATACCTCAACAAAATTGATAATATTTCTTTTACATGATCTTTCCAAAACTGCCTTGTCAAAAGGATTTTCATTTTGTATGTGCCTTCGAAATATAATCAATAATTCTCCTTTTCTTTTCTTGATTAAATATCAAATAAAAAAACTTTAAACCCTTATTACTCCTAATTAATTCAAACTCATATACCTTTAGAAAATCAAATATTAATATTTTTATGTACCATCTTATTTCTTCAAATAGAACAAAAGATTTTACTCTATAACAACCTTTTATATTTATCTTGTGTCTTCTTGCCACAATGTCTATCCTGACTTTGTATTCTCCTCACAGCAAGATTTTCTTCATTAAAAGGTACAAAAAACTTTTTATTTTGAAGTCTTCTCCTCACAACAAGCTTTTCTTCATTACAATGTACTGCAATCTTTGTATATTGAAGTCTTCTCACAATAAGATTTTCTCTAATTAAACCAAATGATTTTATTCCTTCAAACACTTTCCCGGTCTATGTAGCCAACATCTAAATATTTTTCCCTGTGTTCACCATGCCAATTTTCTATATGCATCTAAGTTGAAATAGAGTTGTATTGCACAACGTCCTGTCTCATTATGATGCAAAGAAAATTGATTTATCTCTCCCAACACATTCATGGATAAGCCAATGAAAATCATAGGCTAATGTTATCCTCAATGATTATACCAACTGATATATCTAATATATGTTTAGCAATTTGAAAATATTCGAACATCATACCATTTTGATGCTTCATTGGTTGCTTCAATAGTTTGCTTGACACTTTTTGTAATGGCTTCTTTTTGTAGACATCTTCTTTGAAAATGTAAAGTGATAATTCCTTCATTGTATCCCAATTGCTACAACCAACCAAACTCACTATCTCGATGCTCAACTTCCTAAGCTTGGATTCTAGTGTTTTAGTTGTTTACATAGGGTTCTTGATAATCTTCAATATCTGCTATTAATGATGTTGCTTCCCAACACTACTTTCTCTCATTGGTACTGATAAAAAATGCTCTTTTGAACTGGTTTGGTGATGTCTTATTGGTGTGTAAAAGTGTTTGATTGAAACATCTCCCACTATGCAATAATCTCCTAAGTGATGCTTGTTCATGTCTTGTTTCTATCAAGTGCAAATCACTCACATATGCCCACACCAATATTTCCAACTACCACCTCAAAAATAGCAGTAACATCTAGCAAAATTCAATGACCGCTTTGCCTTCTCCTTCTCTATTGCTTCAATGTAGTTGAGTTTTTTGCTTGTCTAGGTTTTGCTTCTGTGTGAACATAGATAATTTTTCTACCAATATTTCGTTGTCTTATTCCTCTTACTTAGGAGTGTGGCCTTGCACCAAATGATGTCACTACCTTGCCTTCACTATGTTTGTTGTTCTTCTAATACCTCTACTTCATTCATTGATCTTATAATGTCTTCACTTAGTTCATCAATCTTCTAATTCCCCCACTTGATTCACCATTCTTCTGATACCTCCACTTTGTTCGTTGTTCCTCTTAATACCTCTAATTTATCCATCATTCTTTTAATAATTTTGCTTCATTCGTTGTTGCTCTCTAATATCTCAAAGGTATTTGAATGAATCAACACATGTCAAAATGAATTTTAAACATTGATATTTATATGCAAACTTGCTTTAATATTTGGTGGTATCGGTCCACTCACTTTGATATATAAATTTTCAACCTTTAGATCTGTTAAATATTATTTAAATATTTAAATTAAATTAAATATTTAAATATTCTAATCTTTATTTTAAACCCTTTGATATTTCACAACTTTTGATATTTCCCAAACTCATAATATTGCTTACTACCTTTGACATCAATATTTCATCCTTGAAGATATTTTTGCCTTTGACATCAATGACACCTCAATATTTCCAATAGTGAAGATATTTTATGAAGAATGATGGGGACTTATCTTTGGTCTTTGAACTTTATTCTTGAAATCCTTGGATAATATTGATCTTCAAACCTAATCTAGACATGTGGTCTTTTAGGGTATAAATTTCTATCCAAAACCTATTTTCTAATTCTCACTACATTGTTAGGGGTATAAATTTATGCCTGGGACTCCATTTTAATCCATTCAAGTAGTGTTGGAAATATTAGAAAGAACATTAATTTCAATAGGCAACTATATTACAAACAAAGTTAACAATTTAGTGGTAAATACACTTTAGAGGATCTCAAAAGTGCAAAACAAATATTTTCTAAAAATTATAATTTACTATTTTTTAGGTTTTCATAGCCAAAATGCATCTTTATCCATATTGACACATTAGTATATGAAGAACACAAAAGGACAAGTCATATATATGTAATTTTCAATTCAACAAAATTTGCAACTTATGGAAAGTGCATCACCATATTTTCATATGTGTCACCTTCTAACTCATGGAAGGTGAACCACCATATTTCTATGTAGGTGACATTCTATATTCAATACTATGGGTTTCCAACACACTAGAAATAAAGAGATGCACCTCTCATTGTAAAGACACAATAAATTAGAGCTTCACGTATCTTCTTAGAGATTGCTTGCATTGTACTCTACTTTATAACTAATAAAATTATTATATTATTTTTATTGTATATTTTTGTTGTGTTTTATTGTTTTTAATATTTTATGTTTTATATTTTTTATGTTGTTTTGTTGTTTTTGTATGTGTTTTTATATTTTGTTGTAGTCCTTAAATTATTTTTTTTAGAGGTTTAATTACCTTAGTTTCTTGCATACAAACCTTTTAAAGTATAGTAGTATCCTTCCCTATCAATTTCAGCCAAAACCCTACTCAAATCAGTTCTAAATCTGACCCAAAATTTTAAAAATTCACCTCAAGACCAAATTTGCCACCCTTGTAAATTTGGAATAACATAGTTTTAGAGTCTAAATACTCTAATTTTATCATTCTAAGACCTCACTAATCTTAGTAGGATCCTTCCCTATAATTTTCAGCTCAAAACATGCAAAATCCATCAAAAAATTCCCTTGAAACCTCAAAAATCTTACCCAAGACCAAATTCGCCACCCCTGTGGCAAATTTGGAAACCAAAAAACACTCAGAATCAAAATAGATACTGAGAAAAAATTCACCAGTGGAAAATTTGGCACCAGTAGTGAATTTTTTAAAGCCTCAAATTGCTAATTTTATTAGTCCCATACCTAGCCAATATTGTTAGGATCATCCCCTTCAATTTCAACCCTTGAAACCTTCAAAATATTGTGTTTTTACCAAATATGCCACCCTACAAACACCAATGGTGAATTTGGAAAAAGTATAAAATTGCTTATTTTACCATCCATAGACCTAGAAAATATTTTTAGGATCATCCCCCTTCAATATCAACCCTTGAAACCTTCAAAATATTGTGTTTTAACCAAATTTCCCACCCTACAAAAACCAGTGGTAAATTTGGCAAAAGGTAAAAATTTACTCCAAGGAAGGCATGCATACTCAATATTATTTTTACTGGGGTTTTGATCAGCTATGGAGATAGCTTATTATCTCACTACACTTATATAGACCCCCCAAATTAGATACACCTAATTTTCTTGTTCAAATTTTACAAGTTATCAAACTCTCCATCAAATTATAACAACACTTCAACTTTCAATCAAGTTCTAAGAGAGGTAATTCGACCACTTGGCCCTTACCTAGCCTTTAAACTTCCATTTCTTTGTGTTTTCTTCCTATTTTTTGATTTTTTTGTAGCTAAAATCACATTTCTTTTTGGAAATAAAGGAATCTTAGCTAGAAAATCCTAATCATTTACAAAACACTATAATTATATATAAAACATATTAATATCTTTATAAAACATCTCTAAAATAGTTAATAAAGTAATCATAGGACTTACTTTAGCATTTCCTTCATTTTCAAATACTTAGGCAAGGAATCGAAAGCCATCTAGTTGCATCTAGGCTAGCTTGTTTGCTTGCATTTTCTTTTGTTTGCCCTAAAATCGAAATCTCCTTAGCTTAGCTCATTCAACTATGAAAAGCATATAATATATATCTCTTTTTCATGCATTTTATGTGATTTAATATTAGCATGCATTTATATAATATTTGATTATTTAGGTTTAAATAACTGTTAAATATTGATAAAGAGTGGGATAGATAGAGATCCAAAACCTTAGATGTTAGTTTCTTAATTGAACTTATAAACACCACAAAAACAAGCATTACATCAACTATCATACAACCATAGGAAAAAGCATAAAAAGTAGGGATCTAGTTGTGTTCAGGATCTTTGAATCCTTAGGATCTCCTTTGGAAATATATCCTCAAGTGGAGAACGAATCTCTCTCATGCACACTTGACATTTAATTAGACTTAGGAGGAAGAATGATAATTTTTCCCATCTACAAGTCCATTGTTGATAAGTTGTAGTTGTCTATACACCCACAACCTTGTCCATATTCACTTAGATGGAAGGACAATGACACCACTTCAAAAACCACATACACTTGCACTTTATCTTTTGCTTTTATCCCTAAGTTTGTGGATACAGTGACTTGTGATGTCACCCCATAGATTTTATGGTTTGTTGCTAGGTAAACCTTACCAGTATAATAAGAAGGCTTGGTATGATGCATACAATAACACCTATACTTCTTGTCATGGCAAAAAAATTTCTCATTTGATGCACAAAGAACACCACACATCTAGTCCATACTAATGTCCATTGAACACATAATATTACATTAGTTTTTAGCATACCATAGGATAAGGACATATAAGCAAAAATCCTCTTGTCCACTTAGCATATTGTACCACTTGAGGAAAACATCCATTGAGTACTTGTTCCTATTCCTACACCTATTCTTGTTCCTGCTCCTATTCATATTGTTCTAACTACTCATATTCCTATGATTCCAACTATTGATATTGCTCTTGTTGTTCCAATTATTGCTTCTACTTTTATTGTTCCTACTCTTTCTCTAGCTCTAGTTCTAGATTTTATTCACATATTTCAACATCCTATCCCTTCCACCGTATAGGATTTTTACCTTTAGGAGGTATATCCTCTCATTGTTCAATAACCACCATGTATGCACCAACAATAATTTTAGCTTGAAGGTAGCCCTTGGATTTACTTGGGTGCCTATTATCATGGAAATTGACGAGGCCCACCTAGGTCCTTTCTAGATTTTGCATTTAGCATGGTGGTTCTCGCACTAGTTGGTTCTTGATCTACATCCTCTTTTGTATGCATTGGTGTCCAATGCTTTTATGGCTAGAAGGAATTATATGATTTTATTAAATATTAATTAAACTTGGATTTTAATTAAATTTAATTAATTAGTTTTTAATTATTAAGATGTTATTCTTCATAGGATTTCTTTTTGCCCTTTTATTTTCAAAGGTGTAAGATTTTTTTTAGTTGTAGCATTTCCATCCACCTTATCCTACAAACTGATAGGCCTATTAAACGTATTATTATCTTTTTAAGGCCTCAATAAAATTTCATAAAGTCCTAAATGACCTATCAATATGTCTGATTATCAATGGAATTGGTAGACAAGTATTGTGGTGATATTGTCTTGTATGTTTTGTATCATTATACCAAGTATTATGGCAATCTTATCCTAAATATTCAATATTAGCTACACACCTTCAAAAAAAATTGAAATATGCAGGAGATATGGCATATTGCTCAACCCAAAGAAAAACATATTTGCACTTGACAAAGTAAAAATCCTAGGGCATTTCATTTCTAAAGAATACATTAATGTTGATCATAAAATGATGTAATCTATAAAATATATTTATTCACCTTCCTCTCTGAAAGCCATGCAATATTTCTTCAAAAAAACTTTGTTCAAAATTTTATTTCAAACTTTGCAGAGATTATGAAACCATTAAATGTGATGCTCAAAAGGAATTCAAATTTCAAATGCAATGATGAAACACATTAGTCTTTCCAAAAAATCAAATATGTCATTTCTTGAGCTCAAGTTTTGGATAGAGCATACTTTAATAAAGAGTTTTATATTTATTTGTTTGTCTCAAATAATGCTATTGTAACAAAATTGACATAGAGAGTAAACAAAGAAAAGGAATATCATATTTCCTCCATGAGTTCTACTTTGAATGGCATGAAATTATTTTTTTTTGATAAGCAAACACACATATTGGTCAAGGCTTTGAGAAAATTTAAAACATACATCCTAAGAAGTAAAATTTGTGATTTTCTTTCTTACCCAACTA
Source organism: Wollemia nobilis (assembly GCA_028583015.1). NCBI lineage: Eukaryota > Viridiplantae > Streptophyta > Pinopsida > Araucariales > Araucariaceae > Wollemia > Wollemia nobilis. The sequence goes on along the minus strand of JAQPPZ010002683.1, from coordinate 2,246,559 downwards.
TAAGATTTGTGTTTACACAAAAGAAGCTGAGAGAGTAATAAATTAGATGGCTATAGTACAATAATATGATATAGAAATTAAGTCTACCAAGTTGGTTCATGGTATGGGATTGATGAAACTAGATGCCAATAATATTGGACATAAATTTGGGGAACATTGTTCTACACCATCTAGTTGTATGCCCAAAATTGTTACATTTATAACATATTATGTTGTAGTCCATAGGATGTGAAAATGAATTGAAATTCCTCTTGGTGAAGCCAAAATCATTCATAGCATTGATCTTGTAATTTATATATTTATGACCAAAATTGTTACATGAGAAACAATAACCATGAAAGAGATATTGAAACCAATCTTATTGCTTTGGAGGATATTGTTGCATGGTTATCTCATTGCTTTTTCTGTGATGGTCCCTATCCCTTTATGATCGTTTTTTTCTTACTCATTGATGCTTCCACTTCTCAACATATCAGCATAGGTCTTAGGCTCTTCTTCAATTGCTTTCTTTGATGCTTCTGTTTATTTTGAGCTTGACTCCCCCTTTTGTTTTTCTTGACCTTCTTCAAAACCAAGTCTGGTATTTATAAATGGAGATATCTATACTGTGATAATATCATCCAATATTTCTAAACTTTTCCTCAACTGATATATCTTATCATTAAATTTTTCAAGTCTCTTCCTTAGACTTTCACATTCTAGCTCTTTTACCTTTAATTGTTCAACCATACCTTCTTCAATTATCCTTGCCTCTTCAATTTTAATTTTTAAGTCAATAAGTTCTTATGATAATTTTATCTTTATCTTCTCATCCTATTGCACTTGAGCCTTCAATATTGAGTTCTTCTTTCTAACCCTCTTCAACTCTTCAAGAGAAACAATAAGTTCCTATTCTATGTCAACTATGGTTTCCTATTCATTTTCTGAATATTTCTCTTCTTCTGGGTCTTCAACAATAGGAGCATCTTCTTTATCTTTTATGGCTAAAAATAGGATATCTTCTTTTTCACTATTGGAGAGGCTTTCATTAGTGCTACTAGAAGAACTGCTTGCTTATTCAACATAAAAACTCTTCTTGTGTCTTTGAAATATTTTAATCTCATGCTTACTCTAATGATGCATATCCTTATTTCCATGATAATTTTTTTTTTTCTTTCTCTTTCTTGTATTCCTTTTCTTCTTTACTGCTACTGATTTTAGCTTGTGGAAAATTATATGCATAGTGATCAAAGTTACCACAGTTAAAATATTTTGTAGTATGCATATCTTTGTATTTTCTTGTACCCTTCTTATTTCTTCTCACAAAGTTTGCTTCTTATCCACTGCTTGATTATTCACTTGATTATGGTTCCTTATTATTTGTCTTCCTTGAAGCTTTAAATGTTGCTTCAAATTTGGATATTTGATATTTTCAATCCTCATATCATAAGTTGTGAGAATTCCATGTAGCTCGTCCATGCTTAAGGTTTTAAGATCCTTCATCTCTTCTATTGCTAAAAATTGTGTATCTAACCTAATTGGAAGTGACCTTACAATTTTTTGAAAAATCTTAGTCTTCAATACTTTCTCCAAGTCCATGAATGGTGTTGAAAACCTCATCAACACGGAGCAGATACCTAGCAATGTATTCCTCATATTTCATCTTTAAGTCTTCAAAATTTATCCTGTTAGTTTTATTTTTTTCCATTTTAATCATGTCGTCTAGATAATAGTAATAATATCAATGCAATAATGAAATAATGCATAAATCATCACACATATGAGAGATACAAATTTTATGTGGAAACACCTTTTTAGGATAAAACCAAAATAAAATATTGCTTATATATATTTTTAAAAAAATTCATGGGTACCAACCCATAGGAGATACCAATTCCCTATTACAATGTTTGTGAACACCAATCCATAAGAGACACCAATCCCCTTGCTCACGTTTTTGGACACCAATCCATAAGAGACACAAATCACCTTTGGTATATCATGGGAACCAAGCCACAGGAGACACCAATCCCCTCTATTCAGGTTCATGGACACCAATTCACAGGAGACACCAATCCTCTCTCAAGTTCATGGACACCAATATATAGGATACACCAATCCCATTTGCTCTTGTTTGTGGATACCAATCCACAAGAGACACCAATCCCCTCTGATCTTATTTGTAGACACTAATACATAGGAGATGCCAATCCCCTCTACTCAAGTTCATTAAAACCAATCCATATGAGACACCAATCCCCTCTGCTCAAATTTACTCCAAATCATGCTCTCAAATCTGCTCCAAAACCTGCTCATAACACTACTCAAATTTTCTCACAAAACCTGCTCAAATATTTTCCAAATATTTCTCATAAAACCTGCTCAAATATGATCCAAAACCTGCTCATAAAACTTGCTCAAATATTCTCCAAAAATTTCTTATAAAACCTGCTCAAATCTGCTCCAAAACCTTCTCATAAAACCTACTCAAATCTACTCCAAAACCTGCTCACAAAACCTGCTCAAATATCCTCCAAAACTTGATCAACAATGGCATCAAGTTCTTCACCTTTTCTTTCCTCAACTAAAAGCAATTCAGACATATTCTACCCAGAATTTGTTTAACCTCTTGAACATATAGAGAATGCTATACTAGTGCAGGTAGCTTCAAATAACTAAACTCTTATTTACATTCATTAGTTTTGTCACTTCCACATGTCTCACATTTATTACGTTTTAAAGGTAGCTCTAGTCTAGGACTTGATTAAGTCATATCAATGTAATGTATACAATAATTCCTTATACCTATCAAACAAAAATATTTTCTTCAAATAATTTCAACCACCTTGAGAAAGGAATTAATTCACCATACTTCTAAATCTGCCTCAAAAAAATTGATAATATTTCTTTTGCATGAGCTTTCCAAAACTACCTTGTCAAAGTGTTTTTTCTTTTGTATGTGCCTTCCAAATATAATCAATAATTCTCTTTTTCTTTTCTTGAGTAAATTTCAAATAAAAAAAAAACTTTAAACCCTTATTACTCCTAATGAATTCAAACTCATATACCTTTAGAAAATCAAAGATCAATATTTTTATGTACCATCTTATTTCTTCAAATAGAAAAAAATATTTTACTCTATAACAAACTTTTATACTTATCTTGTGTCTTTTTGCCAAGATGTCTATCCTAAATTTTTATTCTCCTCACAGTAATTTTTTCTTCATTAAAGCATACAATAAGCTTTGTATTTTGAAGTCTTCTCCTCACAAAAAGCTTTTCTTCATTAAAACATACTTCAAGATTTGTATATTGAAGTCTTATCCTCACAGTAAGCTTTTCTCTTATTACACCAAATAATTTGATTTCCTTCCAACACTTTCCCGGTCTGTGTAGCAAAAACCTAAATATTCTTCCCTATGTTCACCATGCCAATTTTCTATATGCGTCTAAGTTGAAATAAATTTGAATTGCATGATGTCCTCTCTCATTGTGATGCCAAGAAAATGGATTTATATCTCCCAACGCATTCATGGATAAGCCAATGAAATATTAGGCTAATGTTATCCTCAATTATTATACCAAATAATATATTTGATAAATGTTTAGCAATTTGAAAAGATTCAATCATCATACCATTTTGATGTTTCACTGGCTACTTCAACAGTTTGCTTGACCCTTTTTGTAACGACTTCTTTTCACATGAATCTTCTTTGAGAATGTAAAGTGATAATCCCTTTGCTATATCCTAACTACTGTGACCAACCAAAATCACTATAGTGATGCTCAACTTCCAATTTTTTAGTTGTTTACACAAGGTGCTTGATAATCTTCAATATCTGCTATTAATGTTGTTACTTCCCAACACTACTTTCTCTCATTGGTACTGATCAAAAATTCTCTTTCGAACTAGTTTGGTGATGTCTTATTGTTGTGTAAAAGTGTTTGATTGAAACATCTCCCACTATGGAATAATCTCCTAAGTGATGCTTGTTTCTATCTATAGACACAAAAAAGTAGCACATAGCTACCTCTACATATTTGTAGATCCTTTTGGACACTTTTAGGTTTACATAGACCATCCTAGATATCCATAGGCTATCGTAGACCAATGTAGACTATTGTATATCCCTCTAGACCTACGTAGACTTCTGTAGATATGAGTAGACTACTGTAAACATGCGTAGACTAGTGTAGATCGCTCTAGATTAGCGTAGCATAGCGTAGACTTATACAGACTACTTCACTAGTTTTTATGTACAAAACCCTAATAAACTATACAAACCACACCATAAACATATTTCATACATCAGGAGACCACCTATCATATTCCTAAGGCAAAAGAAGACCTCTTCAAACTTAATTAAGGCCCCCATCGGGCTATTACTTCCTAAAAGTATTAATTAAGTCAATTTACTTAAGTCACTTAAGTGTAATTTTAGGGTTAATAAGGTTAATTAGGTTCTTAAACCCTAATTAGTCCTAATTATTCCCTCCCACATGTGTGTGCATCAAATTGGTTAGGATATTTCCTAGGAAACCCTAACCTAACCCTAATCTAACCTAGGGATCACCTAACCCTAGTTAACCCTAATATCTCCTCACACATGTGTGAGGATGAGATATTTCCTAAGGGAATGTGAGGATGACACCTCACAAACCCTAACCTAACCACCATGGAACCTCACCTTAGGGTTTAGTTCTCCTAACCACACCCCTACACCTTAGGTTTCTCTATAAATAGTGAACCTAAACCCTCATTCTACCTCTCTCTTCCCTTTTAGCCAAATTATATAAAATCTATCCAAATATTATTAGAAATGTAGACATAGATATCTAACCCAAACCAGCAACATTGCAGCACCTAAGGAGCCCATCTGTGCAAAGATCAACAAAGAATACTTACAGTTCAATTTTCCCCCTCGGCCTGGAATATGACACCAATTTGCCCCGTAGCCTGCGGGTTGGGTCTGCAGGAGTTATTTCACTCCAAATTTGTTAGGTAAGCATCATTTCATGTTTTTATTATGTTCCATACAATTTTTAATGCATTTTAATATAGTTTTCATTCTTGTTTTTATTATCTTTTATAAATACGGGGCCTGACCAAGGCAAGCCCCCAAACACTCTAATCCTATTTTTTAGGTCATAAAATAGATGATAAGCATCCACATCAACATCAGTGGTGGCCCACATATGCAGGAATCCCACCTAAATCGAGGAATCTCATGAGTAGATATCATTCTATTTGATATTCATTATGAAAGGATTCCCTATAATCCTTATTGTAACCTATGAATTCTATTTCAAATGAATAAAGAACAATATTCTAAACATTTGCATTTACTTTGTATTTATGTTTGATCAAATGGTAACTTTTGTACATTTCATTCTGGCACGCCCAGTGGTACCCCCACAAAGGATTGTGCTAGACTAGTTTATCATGAATCTAACACAATTTACTATTTTTGTGTTGTTATAGGTACCAAATTTGCATGATAGAGAGACCCTTGAAGCCCTGACAACCCCCTCAGGCCCTTAGAATAGGTATTTTATACCCCTACATCTGATTCACCCCCAAACTTGTGAATCTACATCCAATTCACTCCTTGGAATGCGAGTTGGCCTTACAAGCCTCAAAAACCCTCAAACTTGTAGGGATGAGTAGCAGAGAAGCAAACCAGCCCACCTGTAGCATCAAAAACTATATATTCCCCCAAATTTTATTTGTTTTGTCATTTATGTACGAGGGACAATTTACTAGTAAATGCATTGATATATTTTGTAAATTTCCTTTTCTTACATATCCATAATGCTAGAAATATTTACTTTAGTTGCAGGAACATGTACAAAACCAGAAAGTCTAATTTTATTAATTTTTGAGAAATTTTTGCTTTCTTTTTCCAAGTCACATGTTGCATAAGTGTTGCATTTATTTCTTGTCTTCTCAAATCAATTTCCTTTCAAAAGCATTTCAAATTTTAATTCTGAAAATCATATTTAGAATTAGGGTTTTGCAAATCCCTTTTGCACACTTCCCTTGAAGCAACTTCGAATTTCTTTTTTGTACAAAAAATCAATGTTAAATTTCTTTCACGCATTTAAGAATTAGGGTTCTCCAAATTTATTTTTTCATATTTCATTAAAGAAAATCTCAAATTATTTTTTTTTGTAAATACAAATTTTGGATTCCTTTAATTTGTATTAAATTAGGATTTCCACATTTCTTTTGCAAATCCCCTTGGTAAATCGCACTTGTCACATTTCTTTCTACATCTTTAGTTTAATATTTCCTATTTATCTTTGTATAAATCTCTCTTATGCTTCTTCATTTTTTAAATTTAGGGTTCCATAAATCCCTCTTTTCACACCTTTCACATTGCTTGTTTATATGCTTTCTAGAATACATCCTAGTTTATTTTCAAAAAAGGCACATAGAATTAGATTTATTTTCACAAAACGCATCTTACTTTAGCCTTTTGCTTCCAAAAAGTGCATTTAGGGCTAGAATTTTATTTCAAATAATCATTTAGTTAGATTTACTACTTTATACATCATCGGTAGAAAAACATAAACCCACACACACACGTGGTACAAAACAAACAGTGAGATTGGATTTCATCCCCAATCCATCATTAGATATTGGTGTGGTATGTATTTTATCCTCCACAAACTCACACCTCTAGACACCTAGTAGCCCCACATGAGTGGTTTTTTAGAATTCATCACTGAAAAACCCCCCACTTTTGAGATTGGGCTTTTGGAATTCATCACCAGAAGTTACCTTCAAAGTGGGATAGGATTAGATGCCTTCGTTCACAAGGCTTACATAATCAGTGAATACGGTAACTATATTTATTGACTAAACCTTCTTGAGGATGAAGCAAAAGCATGGGTATATCGATAGCAAGTCTCATATAGTTCCACCTCTTCTCGTGAGAGGATATAGTGAACTCACTTTAGCATAGTGGGTTCCCCCCTTTTTAGGTTATCATTTTATTGTGCCTTCCATACATGTCACTATTCACACGTCATGATATTGTTTAATTATGTGCACCTTTGGGTGTTGCAAAAGGTTCTATATCAACAAAACTCTTGATATTCTATATTACTCACTCCGCTACCTATGACTTTATCTAGGGAGTATATTCTCACATCAAAACACACTTAAATGAATAAAACACTTTCTTTTCTGCATTTAGAACTGATTTTAGTTTCACGTTGTTTGCATGATCACAATCTGATTTTAATAAATTACACCACTTATCACTTTATTGTTTTATCTACACACAACTTATCATTACTTTACTTTTATATTAGACACAATCGATTCCACACTACATAGGGTTATTTCCAAACCCCTTCACACATCACATCCAGAACTACAAATCCCAATTTCTACATAGTTCTAAAAACTTCATGGTATGACACACTATCATGTCTATTGTTACTCATAGTCATACACGTGAGCAAGCATATCTTGTAGAGGAGGCTCCTAGCACCCCTTCTAGTCAGTCCACACCTCCTCCTTCGATCACGAAGGGGAAAGCCATACACACATCTGATCTACTCATATATTTTGATCCATGGTATGCACACATGACATCTTAGGGTGAGACATCCACCTCAAGTGAAGCCTTTGCTACTTCATTCAAAGAATACCATCCACTTCTTTCACATCCATCCTCACCTAATCCACCCACCATATTCTATGACCACATGATCTACACAGCTCTAGGATAGCCTCATCAGTTCTTTACTATAGATGAGGAGATCACACCTGCCTCCCCTACCTTTGCACATCCCTTTTTCAAAGTCTATCTCATTCTCTTTTTGATAATGACTCCTCCTTCTTGAACCACACTCACCTCGAGATCACATCATTTGCCCCTATTATAGGAATTATCTCTGACCCTTCCTCTTCTATGATAGGCACCCAAATTCCATCATTCCAAACTATGCAACACCCATGCCCTTCTCAAGAGTCCCAACCATCATCATCCCAACAACTATTTTTCACAATATTTGAGGACTTGTCATAGCTACCTCTCCAAACCTAAACCTTGAAATATCAATAAAAACAACCAATAAGCCAAACTCAATTAACAGTAAAATACATTCACCTCCCCCTCTTCCCAAGCTCCTACTTTGGAATCTTAAAATAATTTTTCTGTAGTATTCCTACCTATATCTCAGGTTTCCATAGTGTATGATACCCACTCCTTCACTCTACCTTCACCTACCTTGACCTTTAGGATACCTCCTCCTCCTCCTTTCCAAGATCCCACCACTAGTCTTCTTCCTACCTACAGATCAATATCCATAGATTATACCCCTACCTTGCTAGGTTATTCCACATATTTTAGCTTTACCACCTCCCATCCCCTAGAATAGAGATAGGTCCTATCTTTGGACACCTCATGTTGACCACCCCTAGCATCGGTAGTCCCAAAACCTACACAATTATCCACTGGATCCATGTTCTTTATGCCTCCCCTTTCTTGGTCATCATTGCTTATTGCCCAGCCATTATAGCAGGCTCGTATATAGCAAATACCCATGCCACAACCCCACATCCTACAATCACAATATTACTACCCCCAAAAAACACCCATCCCACAACTTATTGTTCCACTAGCCATGATATCATACGTCACCTAGTACCCATCTTACTAGGACTAGTTGCAATAATTATTTCCTCAGTATTGGGAAGAACAACAACTCCAATATCCACAACATTCCCAAGCCCTACCCACCTTAGCACAATCCTCTATGCCCTTAATACCTGAGCTTCAAGTCCTACAAGATGAATTAAATATGTTAAATCTATGAAAAACCAACTACAAACCACAAAAGCCAACCTATGATGAACTCTGCAATGAGAAGTTCATCCATCAGTTCTTATCCCACCTTACCCCTATCACTTTGATATCCCAAATTTCAATAAGTACAAAGGTAAGGAAGATCCTAGAGAACATGTAAGTAACCACCATTTATCTTGTTGTCAGCTTCATAGTAGCAATCCCATCATGTTACATACATTCTTCCTTTCACTTGGGGGACAAGCCCTAGACTGGTACAACATGCTCTCATGCCATAGCTTGTATACATTCAAATAGTTGGCCAACTCCTTTTTAGAGCACTTCTCCATAAATATAAAAAATAAGACTAACTTCTTAGACATATACGCCTTACGATAGGGCAATGATGAACCCATTATCGAGTTTATATCGATATGGAGATTGATCATCCATGACCTTGCCCATAGCCTCCCTACCACTGATCCAGTAACACTCTTTTTCAATAGTTGCCACAAACACATTTCCACCTCTCTACAGCTTCATAAAATTTGGACCTTTAAAGAAGCCATTGCCTAAGCAAATATTATTGAGGATATCAAAGTCCAATTCAGAAAAATCAAGTAAATATCAAAGCCAAACTACAACTCAAACTTCCATTTTAATATAAATACACCAAACCAAATATATCCTCAATCACAATAAGCTAATCAAGTGGTAGCTACTACCCTAGCACCCATACCAACTCCACAACCACCTATGTCACAATAACAAGTATTACAAACCAATACGTCTCCCCTCACAGGCCTCAACAGTCTCATGGCATGCATCTATAAGCTCCACAATGCAACCTTATACCCCTCTTCAAACCTTTACTAGCCCCCTTATAGAGACTATACAAGGGAGGCCACATCATCTTACCCAAGATCTGACCACTAGATCCAAATCTACTTAAGCCTTGTGGATACAACGAACAAGCATTTTACCAATACCATAGACAGTGTGGTTAGAACATCGAGTCATGTCATTATTTCTGTGGTCAAGTCTAAGATATCATTGATAGGGTTACCATACATGTTTCAAACCCTCTTGCCCCATAAAATCAAAACCTAGGGATATTTTAGAACCCTTTTCCTGATCACAAGGGGACTAATCCCCAAAGACCAACATCTAATCCTCTAGGGCTACCCAGATAGGTAAAAAATATCCAACATGATCCTCCTGCATGCGATGTAGTGGGTATGATCAATATTACCACTTGAAACCAACAATACCTATCACACCAAACCACACCTATTGTTTCCCCACTGGTCCAACTCACATTGCCACATTCCTCTATGACTCCTAGTGCCATACCACATCCACCCCAAAATGTGATTACAACTCCCATAAATTACGTAACACCCCCACTTGACTATCCATTTTTGACCTCTTAAAATAATATCAACCCTACCTCAAGGCATTGAATGACATTCTACATTCCATTGATCTAGAGACACATGATACAAATGCCTTTGTAAATTTTGTAGGGAACATCACACGATGCCTGTAACCTTCCATTAGTTTCCACGATCACAAAATAATAGAATTGGTAGGAGAAGGATTGGATCCCCCTCTCCATATCCAAGCAACCATCAATGATATCACCTACAAGCATGTCCTCATTGATATAGTTTCATCCATTAGTATCATTTCTACAATGAAATTACACCATTTACACATTTTACTAGCTCATTTTGCCACTCCCTCGCTCGACCTTCATGTATTTGATGGCTCTATGAGACCTATGGTAGGATCCATTATCTTACCCATCCGAGTAGGTATCTATACTATTTCCATCCTTTTCCACATCATCCAAGTTAATATGCAGTACAACATCCTCCTTGGTCACTCATGTATCAAGGACATGCAATGTGTCCCTTCCATGCTACATAATTACCTTAATTATGTCCATGAAGGACTTATCTATTGTGTTCCTACCGATGAGGATCCCTTTAAGTTTTGCAACATCATAGACCTCCCACCTACACCTTCCTTTTTGTCCATGAAACTCTTTCTTGTCTCTTCCCATCAATCTATCAAAGAATTGAAATCTTCCCCAACATCCACTTTGCTACCTCAAACCTCATTACAGACACACACCTTGAATGTAGCACCGTTAGCACCACATTTTGTAGTACCTAAACCTACCACCATGCCTTTCTCACCACCCTCCTTATGGCCACCATGACCATCCCAACCCTTATCCTCCATAATTCCACCTGCGATGTTGCAACCATCATCACCACCCACCTTGTGCCCTATCACTCCACTTCACCTACCTTCCCCTATAGAAGTTCCTATTCTCCCTACACCACAAACACCTCCCCTTAATTTTTGCCCATGGCCTAGGTCATTCACCCCCTGCGTAGTCTAGCACCAATGCCCATGCCTCCTCCTTCATAGTTCCCACAAGTGAACCACCCTATACTAGCCACCACAGTTGAATTCTAGGAGTGGAAGTAGTGAGCTTCTTGCCTTGTTGACCAACTACTACACCCTTATGCCACCACCATAATAGAATCTTAGATTGCACCCTCATCATATGATTTAGATTTGCCACCCATTCTCCATCACATACATCACCATGCATACCAATATTTATGACAAACTCAGGCCCAAGGGATTACAATGTGCATGACACCCACATACATCCACCTATAATTCAATCCACATGTGACTTTGACTAACCCTCAGCCTCAGTTCCAACTATTAGGACCACTATACAATTAGGACCCCTTGAGAATCACACAAAATTTATCTATGCAAGATTTGATTCTTCACTTTCGCCTGTAGTCCCTCCACCACCACAATCTAGATTTTGTGATACATTGGACCATATGGCCAATCCTCAATTTACCTTATACTATCTTTGGTGCTTCCATTGGTGTAGATTCATATTAGGCCACTATTAACAAGGGTTGCGTACACCCATTAACCCTCATGTACAATTACCTATGAATAAATCTAGCTTAGGTTACTGCCCTACTACTGACCATACACTAGAAGATGAGCTCCAGGATCTTTCCTTACATCCTTTCCCACTTCCAACACACACCTTGGAAGAATACATTTACATAAATATATTAGAGGATAGTCCATCGCCTCACTCTACCATCATAGTTACCTGTTATTTCTTTCAAGAATACCCTTCCTCCAACACCATATCATCATGTTGTGTTTATGAATTAGTCACCCAGTTTTCTACCCTGTACTTAAATTCTTACCACCGAGAGCATGACATGGCATCTCCACCACCATTGCTAACATACTTAGCCATGTTCCCACAAATCATCCTGCACCCTCCGTTGAACCTCTTAGAACACTTATATTATGGAGTTATCATCACTATACTCTTCACCACCCACGTCTCCCATGGCATCTATAAACATGGTCAAGGTGGATATTTTCCTCCCACTTTGATACACACACTAGCAAACCCACAGTGACACTCTAAACCCTAATTTCATTGATCTCGCACACATCTCACCCATATCGACACCCTGAGATTTCCTACTTTCACCTCATGTCTTATGTGCTACTAATGCTCCTTCACCTTCCACACCATCTCACATCTCACAGGTGCACCACATGAACATCTATCTAGATTATGAATACGATATTATTGAGGCCATCGATGACCTCCACCTCATTCCAGTCCTAAAACAACTATGTGATGGTTACCACATACTTATCGAAGAAACCATTGATGTAGATATCGGTGATGACCCCAAAAATCCTCACATCATTAAATTAGTCATAACCCTTTCACTTGATGAGGGCATTTTGTTCACTACTTTCATATGAAAGTATATTAGTTTTTGCATGGTCCTACAAGGATATGCCAAGACTCGATCCTACCCTTATTGTCCACAACATCATGCTAGACACCCAATGGTTGTGTTCCTAGTCAAATTTGAGCTTCAAAAGATATTATATGTAGATTTCATAGTACCCATAGACTATCCTAAATGGGTCTCCAACATGGTTCCCATACCAAAACCATCTGGTGAAGTGTGTTTCTGCATGGACTTTTGCAACTTAAATAAAGCTTGTCCCAAAGACAACTTCCCATTACCTAAAATTGACTCACTCATTGATTTTATTGCAATCTATGAGATGATTTCCCTTATGGATGGATTCTTGAGTTACAATCAAATCAAGATCAACCATGTCGATCAACACAAGGCATCATTCACAACCCCCTAGGAAACCATTTGCTACAAGGTCATGCCTTTTGGCCTTAAAAACATTGGGGCAACCTACTAGTGTGCAATAACTTATATATTCCATGATTACATGCATAAAATCATGGAATAATATATAGAAGACCTCATTACAAAGTCTAAGAAATAATCACAACACCTAGACGATCTCCACCAGATCTTTGACCACTTATTAGAACACGTCTGCATTAACCCAAATAAGTGTGTCTTTGGTGTTATATCTATAAAAATCCTAGGATTAATTATCTCTCAATTAGGCATCAAAGTAGACCCTAGCAAGTTAAAGTCCATCACCAAAATACCCCTTCCTACCACCCTCAAAAAACTACACAGCCTTCAGGGCAAAATCACTTCCATCCACTGATTTATAGCACAACTGTTAGACAAGTACAAACCATTCAACCATCTCTTGAAAATGGGAGTCAATTTCAAATGGGATGATAACTACCAACAAGCCTTTGAGGCTATCAAAACTTACCTCACTTCTCCACCAATTCTGTCAACCCACACCCACAGCTACCACTAATTTTGTACATCTTAGCTACAAATTTTGCACTAGGTACACTGCTATCCCAAAAGAATGTTCTCAACAAAGAGAAATCCATATACTACATAAGTTGTATGCTAGTCAACTACGAAGTTAGATATGGGTACATGAAAAGCTATGCCTAGATGTAGTCTTTGCACCCAAAAAATATGCCATTATATGCTAAATCACACAACTATTGTCATCACCCAAGACAATCCCCTTTGGTACGTGATGAAAAAAAGTTATCACAACTCTCACACAACAAAATGGATCATGCTTCTAATTGAATTTGAACTAGATTTTATTTCACAAAAGTCCATTAAAGGATAGGTCATCGCAGACCAACTTATAGAAGCACCCTTGCCTGATGACCAACCTCTCCTCATTCTAATGACTTCATCTTCCACATAACATAAGTTGAAGAGTATGTTGAGCCTAAGACACTAGCTGATATCACCCTATTTTTTAATGGATATCGATGCATTCATGTTGGGGGTGAAGGCATTGTCTTCTTCACACCTGAAGGAGAACCACTCTTCTTCTCATTCAAATTGGACTTCCCTTGCATGAACAATAACGCAAAATATGAATCCCTAATCCTTGGATTAAAAGAGGCACACTCCATGCACATAAAATACCTTCACATCATATGTGATTCCCTTTTAATAGTAAAATAGGTGCAGGAGATCTGGCAATGCCATTGCCCAGTTCTCCAACAATACAAACAAATTACACAACTCCTTTCCCAATTTGAGTGGTATGATATCGAAGCCGCTCCACGATCCTCAAATAATTTTGCTGATACAATGGCCTTCTTAGGGTCATTAATCCCATAAAATCCATCATTAGATACCACATCCATATCCATTCACACACTCACCCATTCTACAATATCGTCTACGTCCTCTGTAGACAATGGTGATATTCATGTGGTCAAAATCGAACCACATGATCCTTGGTTTTTACAGATTAAAGATTACATTAAGTTAGGATTCCTACCATATGACCTACCAAATGCTTATTATTGAGCCTTTAAACAAAGAGTGATTCACTATACATTACTGCGGGGCATCCTCTATCACCACATTTATGATGGCATCCCCTTGTGTTGCCTAGAACCTCATGAATCAAAGTGGGTTGTACAAAAAACCCATGATGGTACTTGCAATGGCCACATTAGTGGCATGGTGATCACAAAATGCATCCTTTGAATTGGATATTATTGGTCAAATATATAGTATGATTGCTGTGAATATTTGAGATATTGTGTCAAGTGCCAAAAACTTGCAAACCTCACACACCTTCCATCCCAAGCACTCCAACCTATCCAGTCCATGTGGACTTTCTCTCAATGGGGTCTGGACCTTATTGGACAAATCACACCCACTTCATCAATTAATCATAATTTCATCATTACCACCATAGTATATTTCATAAAGTGGGTTGAAGCCATCCCGCTTGTTAAAACTATAGGAGCTAAGATAATGGTATTCATTATAGACCATATCATATGTCACTTCAAAATCCCTTCCCAAATCATATTTGACAATGAGAAATCCTTCAAGAATGAAAATATTCGTACTCTTTGTGCCAAATTCAACATTCAGCATAGTTTCTCTACCCCATACTACTCATAGGGTAATGGTCAAGAAGAAGCTACAAACAAAACAATTTGTTCCATACTACATAAAATAGTAGCGGAATCTCATTAGGATTGGCATAATTAGATGTCCTTACATTTGTGGGCCTATAGTATGAGAATTCGTACTCCCACTGGGGTAATCCCTTTATTGCTAGTATACGGTGCTGAAGCCATCATGCCCCTCAAACTCGAGATACCTTCCCTAAGGGTATATATGAAAGAATTCATTGATGATGACACTGCTTTTCAAGCCCACATAGATCAACTAACACTCCTTGATGAATGTCGTAATCATGTCATCGATCACACATGTGTCTACCAAGATTGTCTTTTATGTACCTACAATAGTAAGGTACACCTATGTGAATTCCAAATTGGTGATCTAGTTCTCAAAGAGAGCCAAAAAATCACAAGTCAACCTCACCAACAGTGAGATAATTTTACCTCGAACTGGTTGGGCCCCTTCATTATCACACACAAATTTGGTTCAGATGTCTATCACTTGGCTAATATTGAAGGTCTCACTGAACCTGAACCTATTAATATCCTTCACCTTCATGCACTCAATGCCTGGTCTACATAGGCATTTACTGTCATAAATAGTACACGATGATATTCATGAACACATGCATTCCTTTTACTTTACTATTACATTATACATGTACTTTTACTTTTTATGTCATTTATATGTTGTTGGTATCTATTTATTTTTACAATATTTACATCATCTACCGCTACACTATCAATAGAGATACGCAATAGTACATACCTGCTACTAGCATCCCAATATACCACCATGCAAGACCATCCAACACCACCTCCTATACTGATTACACCAACTAACCTAGCTAGGCCACTTATCATTTTACATACTAGATAGTCTTCACCTTTCTTCCGTTTAAACCATCACACACCACCTTGATGCCTTTCACCTCACCCTAGAGGTTCATCTTATTTTCCCCATTCTAGAGACATCCAGGTCTCCCTATCCTCCTTTGATGACAAGGATGAAACCTCCCATGCCCAAATATGAGGGTCTCCTTCCCATATATTTGGGTACACCAAGAACCCTTATTCACCATCCACTCCCCCACACCATCCTTTAGGAATCTATCACCCTTCTAATAAAGGATATACTCCTCATCCTGCCCATCCTTCATGTCTACCTCCCCCACTCTCGAGTGGGATATATTCTTATGCCCAAGCCCTACAATCCCAAGTTGCCCAATCTAACCAAGCTTCCTCTACATGCATATGCCTCCATCCCAAAATCACAACTATCCATAGTCGTCTCCTATGTTTCCCATATTCCATATGCCACCCTCGCCACTTTGAGGCTTACCTTATCATCAAGCCTCATAGTCACCAAGGTCATTCAACCCCTCCCCTTCATCATCGCAACCACATCCCTCATCCCATACATACCACACTACTCCTTATACATTGGAGTCCCACTCCTCACCTTCACTAATCCTATCACCTCTCCACTATGATATCCAACACATCCTCACCCACCTTGAGGCTCTTCAGCTACACCTGAGCCATTTTTATTGTTAGGCTTCCACTTGCCAATCCATAATAACCCACACATCTCCATCACCCTGTAGGTCCATTCCTCATCCTCAGATTTGACCCACATCAGATTCTTAACCCATGCCTCCACCATTTGATCTCAATCCAACCGCTACCTGCTCACCTCCAAGAGATTACTACAACTACCCCATGCCACCTTCATCTATCCCTCTATCTAAAATGTTTTATCAATTCATGCACCAAGGTCTCCTTACATTTCTAGAGATCCAACCTATCTATCCCTCGCATCCCAAACTACTCAACTACCATGAAAACTAGTTTTGCATATACCATCATCAGCCGAGGCATGATATCAAAAATATTTTGATCATTTGAAAAACTGATCCACAACATGTTGCATGACGATCGCACTCCCTCACCTAAATGTTCCTTCCAATCTATCCAAATTTAAAGTCCCTCATATTGCATCGTCCCTCAAAATTTTTTGTCATGTGAATCCTTGACAGCACCAGCTCACTACATTCACAACATGTCCAATTACACAAATCACCAAAGCCCAAATAGTATCCTTGCTTCACCCCATCAATGACATCCTGATCCATGTCATTTTTCCCATCAGTAGTTTCTTTTTATTTTCCTTCTTATCTCTTTTCTCTACTTCTTCTTATTACTTCCCTACATAGTTGTATGGTCATGCTTCGACCGGCTACATACCTACGTTAATCTACTTTCTTTATTCTATCATCCTTTGTCTTTGGTAATCCCCTCATCTTGTTGGTTGTAAAATATTATTTCTTCTCATTTCTTCCATCTGTAAATCCCACCTTTACATATTTCCTCTTTTTGGTATTACCACATGCATTCCCATAGGTCATAGTTTATTCACCTACTACACACACCCCACACGTTGGGGCAACCATTATCACATCATCTTGATTTCACCATTATGATATACCATACTCATCTATAGATAAGTTTTTCAAACTTCTCCCTCTACATTTTCATGAGCTTCCTCTTATATATATTGTATTCCCCCAGTTGCATCATTTCCATTACACCCATTGCATTTATCCATATGTTTTTTAGTATGATTTCATTTCAAGTTTGTATATTCTTCCCCAAAAAATGTGCCTTTGATAGGAATAACATATGCACTTGTTAGCATCACCACCTGGATGTCCATTCCCACTTATCATTATTAGGGTGTATATAGGTGTCTTGTTTAGATTTGACTACTCCTTAGTTCAGTCAATAAAATATCACCTCTAGCTGACAAGTTTTACACACTCCTTATAGTTCTTTTAGGTTGGTTCAACTTCTCTCGCGAACCATTCACACAAGTTACACATTAAACAAATTTTGAGTCTAGGGAAGATAACACCTTGCATAGATATCACCATCTAGTGAATGGTTTCCCCTGCTCACCCTAACACTTGCATGGTCAACATACAACCTAGAGATAAACAGAGAGATAAGCATAAGCAAAAATTAGAAAAATAGGCAGAAAACAAAAGCCAATGGCCATACAAAAAAAAATATAAGAGCACCACAAAATACAAGCAATAAACAAGGGGTAGAAAATAAAAGGAAAAGCCTCCAGATATCACCATTGTTATGCTTCATCACCTTTGGTCCTTAGGTTTAACATAACACCATGGGATGATTTCTATTGCTAGAAATAGGCTCCAAGAGCTTGCATACCAACGAAATAGTCTTACAAGTGGTGACATATATGTCATATTAGTGACCTTCTTTTGTATAAATCATTTTTTTCTTATGGATGAGCTAGCTAGTTCGGCCATGTCTACAATGGGTTAATCCTACCTCCCTCAAAATGGATAAATGAACCTCACTCATTTACACACACAGGTCCATGATAGACTTTGAACTAGTTAGATTAGTTATGAGTTGTTACCAATGCTTGCATAGTTTTTGGTTTGAGATGTTGATTTCCACAACTATGTTTACCAAAGAAATTACACATATCTTATACCATCCTACATCCCTAATATTATGGAATAGATCACATTCACATAGGTACATGCAACGATACAAGCTTCCTTTATGCATTTCAGTCCTCTCATACATGCATATATGCATCTATGTTGCACAAAATTATCAAACATTAAATCATTGCATTTATCCTACATCCATTCTTCCACATTACATCATCACATGTATGTTACACGTATTTACTATAATTACATTCACTTCATATCATATTGCATTGCATTCAAAATACAGTCCTTCATATCACTCTATAGTTATCCATACTACAGCATGATCATAGATCTACATCCTACCACATATGTATATTCATTCATTATACATACCCACAAATTACACTATGTTATCTATGCAAACATAATTCAAACACATTTAAATCATAATCATAATACATGTATATATAACAACCACCACCAAAAGGTATATATATATATGTCATCCATAAAAAATACCTGCAGGCTACAAACTGGGGCCATGTCCATCATCCATCATCCAAAAATTCTTGTAGGCTACAATAACAATAAACTCTAGCTACCACTAGGATTCTCTCCACTCCCCTCACAACTAGCCCTCGCATGTGTCATATCTCATACTATTGCAACCCTACTGGACTTTGCCCCTTCTCCTAATGCTTGAACCCCTGCAAGATATAACACCATATTTGAGCTAGCAACTACATCTGCACCCTATATCGCACCTTGTACCTCAGTCCTTGTATCCCTCTAATCCACTAAAGCCATACTATGATGATTATTCTATGATTTTTTTTGTACTCGTGATCATGATCTCGAATGTGACCATGTATGATCATAATCAAGGAGCAGAATCCCATGCATCACCAAGGCAAACTCATAATTAGCCTGCTTCACTGCCTCCTCAATTAGCAAATCTCTAACAACCTTCATACCTCTCTGTAGCTACTTTATCTCTACTCTCAAAGTAGCTACATCTACAGACACCTCACCAATCACCCCGGTTCCCTTACCTCCCCCTCATGCTTATTATTGCCTCACCATCTCCTCACGTAGCTCTACAATATCTATATCTTGGGCCTCCACTATAGATCACTCGTTCTGCAAATCTGCCCATAGCCGCTCCATTTCCTCAGCCATATTGGCATACCTAGCCTCAAATGTCCTTCGATCAATATCACCAGTAGTCTCTAAAACAATTAGTCCCTCCTCCAAATTGATCATATCTACCACCCGATCTCTCTCACTCTCACAGATCTCCCACTCCAAATAATAAACTCTATCTCATAGCAGTAGCACCTCCTCCTCTGCATCCTATATCTCCTGCTCCTCAAAAGGAATATCCTCCATACCACAAAGAAAACCCACATCAATGGTGTCATCAAAACCACCCATCACACCACACCCATCTATCTCCTTCATAGTCACTTCCTCCTCCACATGTTGCACCTCACTGCTCATAGTGACCTCCTCCATTATATCTACAAATGAACTCAAGGCACCATCTAATCATCACTTAGATATACGAAGAAGTACCTCTCTCATCACTAGATCTATCCTATGACATGGATTGAGTGCCTCTACCTACCCTTCACTCTATTGGAGTTACCCCACCACCAGGCGGTAACCATCGATCAACCACTCCCCTACCTAGCTCCCAAATCTACATCGCCCACTAGGCATCAAAATTTGGTGTCATCCCTGCATTATCCATGTATAGGATCACCATTGGTGGGTCCCTCTCACCAGTCCATGGTAGGACCATAGGTTGCTCTCCCATATCACCCCATCGCCTATAGTACACAATAGGCACCTCCATAATATCCTATCATAATCTAAACTATCGCATTACTTGACTAAACTAAAAAAACTCAACTTTCCAAGTATATCATCCCACCAACCACCTCCCTCGACAAATGACTTGCAACTACTCATCATCCTTCTCCCATGTCACCCACCTATCCAAGACCTCCACCTAATGTCATTAGGCATCAACTTTCCAAATTTGACCCTTTAAAAAGGAGGATCACCCTCATGTGGCCTCTTCATCATCTTATCCTCATATGTCCTGCACTTTAGTACATAGGTCAAATGTGTCTATCCCTCAACATGCATCTTATAAGGCAACAAGGATTGTATCTCAATGTCTATGTGCTCCCATGCCCATACTTGTAACAGAGTCCAACTCAACCCCTTTCACCCAACACATACTATATTGTGCAACTCCCTGTATACCTGGGTCAACAATGTAGGTTCCCATGCAAATACAATATTACGCTCCACCATATCACTCACCACATCCAACATATTTTAGGTAAACAATATCCCAAAAGTATCAGGTAAAGCATAAGTAGAGATCATCATCATCGTCACACACTGGAACTTAGATAACATCTTATTATACCAAAGAAGCTCATAATCCATCTTATTTGTATCCACCTCCTCCCATTTGTCACCAAAGAAACATGCCATCACAATTGTCTGCATATCATCTAGTGCTTCCCTCACTGGAACACCCTCAATAGGGAACTTATATATCCTATATACATCTTCCAAGGTGATCGTCATCTCACCCGTAGGAAAATGAAAAGTGTTACGATCTACATCCCATCTCTTACACAATGCAAAAATGTATGTCGTATTAGCATGAATGCTCTTGTATTCCCATACACCTCTAAACCACACTACTTCCAACCACGCCTTATCATATTCATTTTTTATAAGCTACTCCACCTCACCCTTCATCGTATGAACTCGATGTTGTGACTTGATCTTCTTCACATGTTCATCCACAAACAAATACACTAAATTTATATTAGCTTCATATGCTATGGTCAAACTAAATAAAAATCAATCATTTCAAAAAATTCAACATATAAATTAATTCAATTAATTTGACATGCATTAGAAGGCATTACAACATACACAATTCAAACTACACAATAAAATATGAAAATAACTGCATATTTGGATACCCATTTGTCATTTTATGATGAAAATTCAAACATATACCAAAAACAATGCGCATCGGGTTCCAAAATAACAAATTCAAAATTTCACACATACATACATCATGGCACGTATTTCAAACATACATAAAAATCCAACACACAATAGAATAAATTACAGTTTTGGATACCCATTTCATCGTTTCACAGTGGAAATCACAACGGTTACCAAAAATATTGCACTAGCATTGGTAAAAATTCACATGCAAATTTTACCAAATTTGAACATTCAACTCCACATGCATAAAACATGCCAAATGAAGGTAAAAAAAAAATAACAGTTATAAATTTGGATACCCATTTCCCACTTTTTCAAAGATAAACCAAACAGATTTCAAAAATAGTACAAATAGTACATAATGACTTCCTAATCGCAAAGTCAAAATGCGCAATTACCCTACCTATTAATGGGTCAAACTAACACAAAAACAAGTCAAACCTAAAAATAAATCACTTTTTTGGTACCCATTTGCCTTGTTTTATACTTTGTGTTCTAATTTTAATTTAAAAATAACGTGAAAACCTCCCCCTCTAATTCATGATTTTCTAGAAAGAAATTTGAAAACAAAGTAAAGAGTACTTACCGGTGGATCTCCACATCGACTGCCAACTCTAGGCCATCCTCTTTACATCCTATCACCCAGACTCACCAACTACAAGAGTTCCACATTGCAAACTGATCCTCACTCCTCAATCTCCAAGTTTCCCATTGTTAAAATGACCCTTTTAAATTCAAAAAAGGCTTAAATACACCTAAAACCCTAATTCACCCCTCGACATGCGAATTAGGTCCAATTCATCCATAGCATGTGAATTAGGGTTCAATTCACCCCTTGGGATGTGAATTGAGCCTATGATCCTCAAAATCAACCAAATTTCACCCAAAACCCTAGGAAATTATTCAAATTTCTTCCAAAACCCTAGGAACTCTTCCAAATTTCTCTCTATCTATTTTGTTATCATTATCATCATGCATTGTTCTTTTATCAATTGCTCCATCATCACATTCCATTCGCCACATTACTAATTCCTCATTTAAGGGGGTATTCATATCCAAAAGTCAGCTTTACATGCAACCAAACAATCAAACATTCAAATGTGCGAATATCGCATCTATCTACAAAAATTTTTGCTAAATATTATATTGTAAAATAATCTAAATCCCAACTAGATAGTTGTTAGATCAAGAGAGTTACGTGCAACAATGAAGATTTCACTCTAGCATTCATGATACATAATGAATAACATGTTTGAATGACCCATGCGCAACATTTGGAGATGTCACTCTGACATTCATGATACATAATGAATGACACGTTTGAATAATCCATATGTTAACTAGTTCAAATGGTTTGACATTTGTCACCATGCACTCATCAATCAATCAATAGCAAATATTTGAATAGACATTTGTTCTATTTGTAATTTGGACCATCTTGCATTGGTTGTAAAAGAAAAGCAGATAAAATTTACCTCCCCCAAGCAACCAGTGTGACATTGAGAAATGTTATACAGGCTCAGCAAAACCATCGCATTGCATCCACAATCATCCATTTGCACTCACTAGTATTGTTTTTCATTTTTTTGTTTTTTCTTTCTTTCTCTCTTCTTTCCCCTCTTCTCTTCTCTCCCTAGATTGCTAGTCAAAGGTGTATGGTCATGCTTCGAGCAACTACATACCTTTGTTTGGATTCCATTATTTTTCCTCTCTTATCTCCCTGGATTCCCAATCAATGTTGTATGGTCACGCTTCGATCGACTACATACCTTTGGTTGGATTCCATTCTTTTTTCGCTCTTCTCTCCCTAGATTCCCAGTCAATGTTGTATGGTCACACTTCTAGTGACTACATACCTTTGGTTGAATTCCATTCTCCTTCTTTCCCTTATCCCCTACACATCCCTTCACATTTTTGTATTAAACTATATTTCACACAATATAGTACAAAAGAAGCAAAATCTAGACACCCAAAAGTCGCACATAGCTACCTCTACGTTCTTGTAAATCCTTTTGGACACTTGTAGGTTTACATAGGCCATCCTAGATATCCCTAGGCTATCATAGAAAAACTTAGACTATTGTAGATCCCTCTAGTTCTACGTAGACTACCATAGATATATGTATACATGCATAGACTGCCATAGACATGTGTAGACTAGCATAGATCGCTCTAGATTAGTGTAGCATAGCGTAGACTTATATAGACTACTTCACTAGTTTTTAGGTACAAAACCCTAATAAACTATACAAACCATACCATAAACACCTTTCATACATCGAGAGACTACCTATCAGCTTCTTAAGGCAATAGAAGACCTCTTCGAACTTAATTAAGGTCCCCATGGGGCTATTACTTCCTAAAAGTATTAATTAAGTCAATTTTAATTCTAATTTAAAAGTCACTTCACTTAAGTGTACTTTTAGGGTTAAAAAGGTTAATTTTATTCTTAAACCCTAATTAGTCCTAATTATTCCCTCCCACATGTGTGTGCATCAAAGTGGTTAGGATATTTCCTAGGAAACCCTAACCTAACCCCAATCTAACCTAGGTATCACCTAACCCTAGTTAACCCTAATCTCTCCTCACATATGTGTGAGGATGAGATATTTCCTAAGGGAATGTGAGGATGACACCTCATAAACCCTAACCTAACCACCATGGAACCACACCTTAGGGTTTAGTTCTTCTAACCACACCCCCTATACCTTAGGTTTCTCTATAAATAGTGAACCTAAACCCTCATTCTACCTCTCTCTTCCCTTTTAGCCAAAGTACAAAAACTCTTTAAAAATGTGATCAAAAATGTAGACATAGATATTTGAACTAGACCAACAATATTGCAACACCTAAGGAGCCCATCCATTCAGAGATCTCTAGCAAATAATACTTACAGTTTAATTCGCCCCCCGACCTACGAATCAGACACCAATTTACCCCTCGGCCCACGATTTGGGTCTACAGGAGTCATTTGAGCCCAAAGTTTTTAGGTAAGCATCATTTCATATTTCATATATTTTTTAATACATTTTAATACAATTTTCCTCTTATTTTTATTATCTTTTACCAATACGGGCCCTAACCAAGGCAAGCCCCCAAACACTCTAATCCTATTATTTAGGCCACAAAATAGGTGATAAAGCATCCACATCAACACCAGTGATGGCCCACATACATAGGAATCCCACCTACATCGAGGAATCTCAGAAGCATCTATCAGTCTATTTGATATTCATTATGAAATGATTGCCTATAATCCTTATTGTAACCTATGAATTCTATTTCAAATGAATAAAGAATAATATTCTGAACATTTGCATTTATGTTTGATCAAATGGCAACTTTTGTATGATTCACTATATTATTTTTATCAAGTACAAATCACTCACATACGCCCACATCAATCTTTCCAACTGCCACCTCAACAGTAGCAGTAACATCTAACAAAATTAAATGACCGAATTGCCTTCTCCTTCTCCACCACTTCGATGGAGTTAAGTTTTTTGCTTTTCTAGGTTTTGCTTCTGTATGGGCACATGGAATTTTGCTATCTATGTTTCGTTGTCTTCTTCCTTTTACTCAGGAGTGTGGCCTTGAACCAAACGATGTCACTGCTTTACCTTCACTATGTTTTCCATGGATAACATTAATTTCAATAGGCAACTATATTACAAATAAAGTTAACAATTTAGTGGAAAATACATTTTAGAGGACCTCATAAGTGCAAAACAAAATATTTTCTAAAAATTATAATTTACTACTTTTTAGATTTTCATAGCCAAAATGCATCTTTATCCATATTGACACATTAGTATGTGAAGAACACAAAAGGAAAAGTTATATATATGTAATTTTTAATTCAACACACTTTGCAAATTATGGAAAGTGCATCACCATATTTTCATGTGTCACCTTCTAACTCATGGAAGGTGAACCACCATATTTCCATGTAGGTGATATTCTATATTCAATACTATGGGTTTCCAACACACTAGAAATAAAGAGATGCACCCCTCATCGTAAAGATATTAGAAATGAATGAAAAGTTAGAGCTTCACATATCTTATTTGATATTTCTTGCATTGTACTCTACTTTCTAGGTTATAAAATTATTATTTTATTTTGATTGTATACTTTTGTGTTTTGGTTTGTTATACTCTCTTATTTCTAAATTGCAACCTTTCTTTGTTTTTTTTGTTTGTGAAAAATACCCCTTTCAAGGTGTCACTTTTGGGTAAGACCCAAGGAAGTAGGGGTGCCTGTTCTACTAAAATACACCAAGGGTTCACACCTAGCCTTCCCCCTTTGACACACTCAAAGAGCATAACTAAAACAACAAAATTACAAATGATAAACAACAACAATAAAACATAAAAAACACATACAAAAACAAAAAACCAACATAAAAAACATTAAACATTAAACATTAAAAAATTATAAAAACACAACAAAAATAAAACAAAAACAACACACACACACTTAAAAATAAATGGAAGGAAAAATCATATTAAATATATCACCAAATAAATCCAACAAGCCTTTTAGCCAAGATTCAAGAAAGGAAACATAAGAAAAATCTTTCCAAGCTATGAACCGAAAAACCCTGACTAAACCAGAGAGAATCTAATACACAAAAAAAAAGGAACAATGTAAGTTTAAAATTGAAGATATATAGAGAAATAATAGAAAGAATAGCATTCCTAATTTGCAAATCCCACTAGTATTTGAAATTTTTCCCAATCATTTCATCCAAAGATCATTTGAAACTAGCTTTTCTCATTCTTTTTGAATTTGAACCACATTTGTTTTCCTTCCTATCGTCTAGTTTCTAACTTCATTTTTTTACTATCCAAAACCAAAAAAAATTAATCCTACCAAATTCACCAGAGGTGAATCTGACAACCAAATTCTCCACCCCTATGGTGAATTTGGTAAACATTTAAATTTTAAAATTCAAACTTTCAGATTTTGTCTCGTTATCAAATTCACCACTAACAACCAAATTTGCCATTCCTATGGTGAATTTGGTCAATAGTGGTAAATTTAGCAAAAATAATTGAGAATATTCCACATAAACCAGAGAGGTACATATTGACCTCCCTTTCACCTTTGCCATTAATTTCACACACCCCAGCAATGCATCAGATGCATTAATTTTGAATTGATCTTATCCAATTCTTCCCCCTAATCCAACTCCAAATCCTATTTAAGGATCCTTTTGGATAGGCATTTAACAAGGAATTATACTATAGCAAATCTCTCCACATATTTTTCGAGCATTATTTTTCTTATAGCATTTCTCTATTTCAAGTTCTTCCCAAGCATCACTAAGTCTTCATCAAGCATTTGGGCATCCTTTGTGAGCATTGAGAGTAAGCCAAGCAAGACAAGGAGGACTTCAGAGCAAGGAGGTCACCATTGGAGGTAATAAATAGAGCTCTCATAGCTTCTTTATTCTCTCCATCACCTTGGATTCATAGAATTTTTTCCTCTATGTTGTAGCCTTGCTAACTTGTCATGTCTCTTTCATGCATTTCATCTCTTATGTTCTAATTTCTCTTGTAGGGTCTTAATCCTTCTCTTTGGCAGCCCCTAAGTCTATTTTATAGTATATTAATAATTTTTAGTAGCCCTCCTATACAATTATAGCATCCTTATTATCATAATTAACATATATTTGTAGGATTATTTCAGTTTACGATATTGTGTCTCTAATCACCTATTTTGTAGGGTTTCTATTGCATTTCCTTTACATATTTTTAGGATAAAATCCTTACTAAATATCTTAACTACAGTCATTTTATCTTGAATATAGCATACTAACTTCTTTTATCTCCATCCATGCTATTTTTATTTCATGTGTTTAGCATTTTTGCAAACTATTTCTTTACATAAGCATTTCAATTAGCATTTCTTTCATTTTACATGTTTATGCTTAACCCTATTTTTAAGCAAGATTCTCATTGGAATTTCATTATATAGTTGTTATTTTACTTTCATAAAGTTAAAATAGTTACTTCTTACATTTCCTAACACCTTATCTTCTGATTTTCAGAACTCATGCAGTTTTTTCAATCATATTTGCATATTGTCCATTTCTTCAAAGTTTTAAGCAATTATTGACATAGATCGTTAAATTCTCTAGTATGCCATTGTAATTTATTTATTTAATATTTTTAGAGGTTATATTCACCCTAATATATCATTACTTATCCTTATTATTGCATGCCATAGTCTTTAACAACTCTGATTTATAATATTTGTAGACCCCTAGGGGTATTTCACCTTTTCTTTTGCTATTAAAATTTTAGTTCTTAAATTATTTGTTTTAGAGGTTTAATTCCCTAATTTTATTGCATAAAAACCTTGTAAAGTATAGTATTATCCTTCCCTATAAATTTCAGACAAAACCCTTCTCAAATCAGTTCTAAATCTGACCCAAAATTTAAAAACTTCATCTTAGGACCAAATTTGCCACCCTTGTGATGAATTTCGAAAATCATAGTTTTAGAGGCTCAATACTCTAATTTTATCATTTTCAGACCTCACTAATCTTAGTAGGATCCTTACCTATAATGTTTAGCTCAAAACATGCGAAATCCATCAAAGCTTTGCCTCGAAACCTCAAAAATCTTACCCAAGACCAAATTCACCACTCTTGTGGCAAATTTGGAAATAAAAAAACACTCATAATAAAATTAGCCACTCAAAAATAATTCACCAGTGGAAAATTTTGCATCAGTAGTGAATTATGTAAAGCCAAATATTTTTAATTTTATTAGTCCCAGACCTAACCAATATTGTTAGGATCATCCCCTTCAATTTTAGCCCTTAAAACCTTCAAAATATTGTGTTTTGACCAAATGTTCCACCCTACAAACACCAATGAAAATTTTATAAAAAGCATCAAATTGCTAATTTTACCAGTAATAGACCTATAAAATATTGTTAGGATCATCCCCCTTCAATCTCAACCCTTGAAACCTTCAAAATCTTGTGTTTTGATCAAATTTCCCACCCTACAAAAACTAGTGGTAAATTTGGCAAAAGGTCAAAATTCACTCCAAGGAAGACATGCATACTCAATCTTGTTTTGACTATGGGTATGATTAGCTGAGAAGATAGCTTATTATCTCACTAAACTTAGAGAGACCCTCAAATTAGATACACCTAATTTTTTTGTTCAAATTTTACAGGTTACAAAACTCTCCATCAAAGTCTAACAACACTTCAACTTCTACTCAAGCTCTGAGAGAGGTAATTCAACCATTTGGCCCTTACATATCCTTGAAACTTTTATTTATTTGTGTTTTATTCCTGTTTTCTGATTATTTTGTAGCTAAAATCACATTTCTTTTGGGAAATCAAGGAATCTTAGCTAGAAAACCCTAATCATTTAAAAAACACTACAATTTCAATATAAAACATATTAATATTTTTATAAAAAATCTCTAAAATAGTTAAGCAAGATACCTTAGGACTTAATTTAGAATTTCCTTCATTTTCAAATGCTTAGAAAAGGGATCGAAATCCATCTAGTTGCATCTATGCTAGCTTGTTTTCTTGCATTTTCTCTTGTTTGCCCTAAAATTGAAATTTCCTTAGCTTAGCTCATTCAAATATAAAAAGCATATAGGATAGCTCTTTTTACTACATTTTATGTGATTTAAACTTAGCATGCATTTAGGTGATATTTGATGATTTAGGTTTAAATAACCGTTAAGGATCGATAAAGATTCGGATAGATAGAAATCCAAAACCTTAGGTGTTAGTTTCTTAATTGAACTCATAAACACCACAAAAATAAGCATTACATCGACTATCATACAACCATATGAAAAAGCATAAAAAGTAAGGGTCTAGTTGTGTTGAGGATCTTTGAATCCTTAGGATCTCCTTTAGAATGAGATCCTCAAGTGGGGAATAAATATCTCTTGTGCACACTTGACATTTAATTAGACTTATGAGGAAGAATGAATTTTTTCCCCATCTACAAGTCCATTGTTGATAAGTTGTATTAGTCTATACACCCACAACCTTGTCCATATTCACTTAGATGGAAGGACAATGACACCACTTCAAAAACCACATACACTTGCACTTTATCTTTTGCTTTTGTCCCTAAGTTTTTGGATACAGTCACTTGTGATGTTACCCCATGGATTTTTGTGGTTTGTTGCTAGGTAAACCTTACCAGTATCATAAGAAGGCTTGGTATGATGCATACAATAACACTTATACTTTTTGTCATGAGAGCAAAAAATTTCTCATCTGATGCACCAAGAACACCACACATCTAGTCCATACTAATTTCCACTAAACATAAAATATCACATTAGTTTTCAGCATGCCATAGTATAAGGACATATAAGAAAAACTCCTCTTGTCCACTTAACATATTGCACCACTTGAGGAAAACATCCATTGTGTACCTCTTCCTATTCCTACACTTATTCTTGTTCTTGCTCCTATTCCTATTGCTCTAACTACTCATGTTCCTATTATTCCAACTATTGATATTGCTCTTGTTGTTTCAATTGTTACTCATACTCTTATTATTCCTACTCTTTTTCTCGCTCTAGTTCTAGATTTTGTTCACATCTTTCAACATCCTACCCTTTTCACCCTATAGGATTTTTACCTTTAGGAGGTATATCCTCTCATTGTTCAACAACCATCATTTATGCACCAACACTATGTTTAGCTTGAAGGCAGCCCTTGGATTTACTTGGGTGCCTATTATTATGGATATTGACCAAGCCCGCCTAGGTTTTTTCTAGATTTTGCATTCAACATTGTGGTTCTCGCACTAGTTGGCTCTTGATCTACATCCTCTTTTGTATGCATTGGTGTCCAATACTTTTATGGTTAGAAAGAATGATATGGTTTTATTAAATATTAATTAAACTTAGGTTTTAATTAAATTTATTTAATTAGTTTTTAATTATTAAGTTATTATTCATAGGATTTCTTGTTGCCTTTTTATTGTCAAAGGTGTAATTTTTTTTTAGTTGTAGCCTTTCCATCCATCTTATCCTACAAATTGATAAACCTATTAAATGCATTATTATCTTGTTAAGGCCTCAATAAAATTTTGTAAAGGCCTAAATGGCTTATAAATATGTTTGATTATCAATGGAATTGGTATACAAGTATTGTGGCAATCTTGTCTTGTATGTTTTGTATCATTCTACCAAGTATTATGATAATCTTATTCTAAATAATCTGTATCAGCTGCACACCTTAAAAAAAATTAAAAGATATAGGAGATATGTCATATTGCTCAACCCAAAGAAAAATGTATTTGCACTTGACAAAGGAAAACTCCTAGGGCATATAATTGCTAAGGAAGGCATTAGTGTTGATCCTAAAAGGATGTAATCTATAAAATAGATTTCTTCACCTTCCTCTCTGAAATCCATGCAATATTTCTTCAAATAAACTTTGTTCAAAATTTTATTTCAAACTTTGCAGAGATGATGAAACCATTAAAGGTGATGCTCAAAAGGAATTCAAATTTCAAATGCATTGATGAAACACATTAGGCTTTCCAAAAAATCATAGATGTTATTTCTTGAGCTCTAGTTTTGGATAGAGCATACTTTAATAAAGAGTTTTATATTTATTTGTTTATCTCAAATAATGCTATTGTAACAAAATTAACATAGAGAGTAAACAAAGAAAAGGAATATCATATTTCCTTCATGAGTTCTACTTTGAATGACATGAAATTAATTTTTTTTATAAGAAAGCATACATATTGGTCAAGGATTTGAAAAAATTCAAAATATACATCCTAAGAAGTAAAATTTATGTTTTTCTTCCTTACCCAACTATAAGACTTTTGTTTACACAAAAGGAGATGAGAGATGACTAAATTATTGAAGAACACAAGCTTATACTGAGATGGGGGGTGAACAATATAAGACAAATTTTTACTTTCTTTCCAAATCAATATCAATTAATGTCTTTAATTGCAATAACCAAATATAGTAGTGTGCATTAATAACTCAGATAGCAGTAGTAAGCAAGAGCACAATTCACCACACACAATTGAGACACAAGATTTAACGTGGTTCCCCCAATGTGGGGTACTCCACTAGATAATCTCCTTATAATATTTCACACAGAAATAAGGATCCTTATCCAATATAATGGTTTCTTTGATCTGCTCAAAGCTAGACAATAACAAGTTCGCAAAGAACTTGTCCAAATATGAATAACAAGCTCACACAAAACTTGTCCAAAACTGAATAACAAACTCACACATAACTTGTCCAAAATTGAATAACAAGCTCATACAGAACTTGTCCAAAACTGAATAACAAGCTCACGCAAAACTTATCCAAAACTTAATAACAAGCTCACATAGAACTTGTCCAAAATTGAATAACAAGCTCACATAGAACTTGTCCAAAATTGCTCTAACAAGCTCACCAAGAACTTGCCCAAATCTGCTCTAGCAAGCTCACCAAGAACTTGCCCAAAATTGCTCTAGCAAGCTCACCAAGAACTTGCCCAAATCTGCTCTAGCAATCTCACCAAGAACTTTCCCAAATATGCTCTAGCAAGCTCACCAAGAACTTGCTCAAATCTGCTCCAACAAGTTGTCCCAAAACTATCCACAAAGTTGTCCACAAAACTATCCATAAAGTTGTCCCAAAACTATCCACAAAGCTGTCCCAAAATTGTCCATAAAGCTATCCCAAAATTGTCCTCAAAGGCCTTCTCAAAGGCTCAATCAATCATGCACAAGTAGCACTTAAATCTCATCCACAAATCTATCAATGCAAAGCTCAAAGATGAACTCAACAATGAATGGCAATATACTCTTTAATGGATGACAACAATGATCCACAATGATCTCAACTCATCTCAACTCAAATCAACTCATAGAAGCATAAAGAGAATTATTAGAGACTCAATTTGTTCTAATATCAATCTCAACTCAACTCAACTCAACTTAAATCAATCTCAACTCAACTCAAGTCAACTCATAGAAGCATAAAGAGAATTATTAGAGACTCAATATGTTCTAATCTCAATCTCAACTCAAATCAAAATTATGGAATAGTTTGTTTTATGGAACTTGACCAATCACCTCACACAATCACTTGACTAGGCTCAATCAACTCAACTCAACCAATCGCCACAAGGGACTACTCTTTCTCACAAAAACCCTAGTCCAAGCATGTATCAACCAACTCAAATGTTTCCAAAAATGTTCAACCATAAATCTCACATAACAATGATACTCATGTTCTTTTCTAATTCTTTCATAATCAAAGGGCTTCAACAACTATGCTTATAAAACAAGGTTTAAACACAACTCTCAAACCAAAAAACCTTGAAGCATTCAACCAACCACTTTCGAAAAGGAAACCACAATCAATCCTTTTCCCTCCAATGATATTTCAGAAATCAACCACCATAATCAATCAATAGGAGAATGTGCCCATACCTTTTGATGCCAAGAAGTTATCCACAAAAATTGCCACACTAAACACAACTTTCCTTTCCAATCTCAATAAGGGTTAGTGGACTTCAAATAATAATCACAATATAAGCATAACTCAATTTACACATTTTTACTCCAACTTAATAAACACATCCACCAAAGTCCTTTTTAATAAAAACCCTTATCAAAAATAATAATCAACAAGGCTCTCAAAAATATTTTATAACAACTCCTTATTTCTCCTAAATCTTAATTTTTCAATTTCATGAATATCAAATTAAATCAACAACTCATCCACCTCTAAAATAATAATCACAACCCTTATAAAAATAAAGTTTAATTAAAAACTTTAATTATTCCTTAACCACCTTATAACTCCTATCCTAGGTTATCAACGAAATTAATTAGAGCAAAACGTAATTACCTCCTCAAGGGGATTTGAAACCCCAACTTGCACACACCGCGAGCGTCTTAGTCACAGCTAAGGTTGCCACACGAGCTAGTTGCTTGTTCAAAAGGAAAAGGCATGACGTGCCTTAAGTCCTTCCTCCCTTCCACGCAAACCAAAAGTGCTTCGAGCACTTTCCTTCCAATGCCTTCGAATGTAGTCAAGGAGATTCGAACCTTGATGTAAAGCGCTGCCACACACCTTAACAAAAAAATAATTTCCAATGTGCCACTCTGCCCACAATGTCTTGGACTTTCGATCAACCTTGGATTTATTTGGTGTTTCCCTTTTCAAAATGATTTTCGCACGAGCTCTCTTCGAATTCTTAGCCAACTATTAACACGAGCAAGGATGAAAAATCAAATGAACCTTAGGATCCCCCTTTATATAGTCTTCTCCTTATTTTCAATGACGTCGACGTATTATTGATTTTCCCTCTTTCTGTAGATGTTGGCACTAACTTTAATTTTAATTTTAAAAATTTAAGTTTAAATTTTAAATAATTAAAATTTAAACTAAATATTTAAAATTAAATATCTCCATCATCGGGGCACCTTTTTCAACGAAACGAAAGGCCAACCTTGTTTTTAAGAAAAACTCATTTCAAATCTATCATCCATGGTTTTAAATAAAACCTTTTATTTTGCTTGCCTTGGTTTTCACAAAAACCTTGAATTTATCCATGCTTTCCAAAATATCATTTGCCCACCAAAACTCAAAGTGATCCATATGCCATCAATGATCCATGTGACATCATGATTCATGTGGCATCAATGACAACATAAAATAACTCAAATTACCAATAATTATATGGCTATAGTACAATAATATGATATAGACATTCAGCCTACCAAGTTGGTTCATGGTATAGGATTGATGGAACTTGATGCCAAGAATATTGGACATATATTGAATTTTTCTAAAGCAATATTTGATCTTGGGAATAGAGACATCAATATTTTGTTAAACTAGAAGAAGTAAAAGTTGATAAAGAATTATAAAGAAGTAAAGAATATTTGCTTGAATATCATCTACAACTAAGTATTTGTTATGATTATTGGTATAGAAATCTAGTTCATTTTCTAACTAAGTCATGTATGACTTATAGCTTAACACTAGAGAAAAAATAAACTTCCATCTTCAATCTCGAAAGTATAATATATCCTTTAGAGTTTTGCACAGAGTCAATTTTGATGGAATATTACTAAGATGTTTGAAAATTTTGATGCTTAGAAAATGTTGAAAGAATTACATTTAAGACTAGTAGGAGGATATATCTCAATCATAACCAAAACATATTAAATTTTACAAATGGAATATTATTAGTCTAATCTTTTTAAATATTACTACCAACTAGTACAAACATGTCATTCTTGCTAGATAACACAAGAAATACCATTAAAGCTTGAAATTAATACTTGTTGATGCTCCTTATGAGCAACGGGGCTTAGACTTTATGATTTTTACAAACACCTCCTCTTTGAAAAAGGTCCAAGTATACTTGACTATTGTTGGAAGTTAAAAGGGTAAAAAAGGTAAAAAAAAAATTTTACCACTGTAAGCTTTGGACCTTACCCTTTTACCTCCTTGGATGGCTAGTGAGTCAGCAGGATTGGACGGCATGGACGGAAGGGAATTTGACTCCTAACTTCATTTTTCCTTTCCTCCCTATTTTCCTTCTTCCCTATTATTCTTCCTAAGCTTTCTAGGTTATTGTTAGTAATTCTCCTATTTAAGTTTTGTAATATTTCAATTAAGATGATCAATATAAGTGCTTCTAATATTCGTGATTGCTATATCTGGTATCAGAGCTAGAGCTGAGGTCGAGAGGCTGGCGAGGCATAGAGCCCGAGGAGATCGATAGGCGGACACGGATCTCGAGGTGGTCTAGGAAGCCCATAGGCGAGGCATAGATCTTGAGGAGGTCGAGGAGCTCATAGATTGAGGTTGAGAGGCCCGTAGCACATGAATCAATGTGAGGTTGAAGAGGGCCCATAGAAGGCACATGAATCGAGGTGAGGTTGAGAAAGGCCCATAGAGAGCACGTGAATCGAGGAGCTAACCAGAAGGTGACACATGGCAAGTGGACGAAGGTGGACACGCGGACCAGAGTAGACAGGTGACATGGTAGATAGGCTATGTGGCAGGTGATGTGGTAGAAAAAGGGTAACAACGATGTGGCACGTAGTGAATAGGCTCAAGTAGGAGGAAAAAGGGTGGTCATTGATTGCTCGAAGGCAATCGACTAAGTAGGGGCATGTTGAGGCTTTTAAAAGCCTTGCGTTGTTTTGCATAGTGCATGTGGGACTAAATTCCCCAAATATTTGTTTTCATTGTGTGGCCATGATGAGATAAAGAAGGCAAGCCTCCCTTGCCTCCCCGTCGAAGCACGTATCTCGACTGGCTCGAGGAACCAGCCTTAAGTTGCACGCCCTCCAAGAGGTCACAGGTTTGAAACTCGACGGTTTTGCAAGTTAATTTTTTTATTTTTGTATGAAATCTGCCCGATTATCTTGAAATAGCAGTGTATGCTGCTTAGGTTCCATATGCAGCTATAGCCGAGTTGGCTAGGAGGCTTCGCTTGGCAGATAGGAGTCGCGGGTTCGACTCCTGCGGAGTCTAATTTTTTTTATTAATTTGTTCTTTTTTTATATAAATTTTATTATTATATTATATTAAAAAATATATATCTTTATATTTAATAAAAAATTAAATAATAATTGTTTTTTTTAATTTTTATTTTTTAAAGCAATTATATTTTTTTTATTAAATACAAATATAGATATTTTTTTATAATATATTTTTAAAAAAAAGGACATTGCCTAAGAGGCAATTTATGTAAGCAGAATCAAAATTGCAAAATTTTGACTAAGAGGCTTAAAAGGTGATAGAAGATTGTGTAAAAGACCTAAAGGGCTTTAGATATTTCTTTCTAAAATTCTGAGAGAGGCAAAACTTTGAGGACTGGAATTTTGTAAAAGAGACATATTGAAAGGCAAAATTCATAAATCGCCCCACAGGATGTTATCGTGCACTTTGTGCACTTTTAGTAAGAAAGAATGCTGAAAACTTTGATGAAAATTTGAGAACTTATGGGCTTCATATTGTGTTTAGTCAGTTGCAAAATGCAGTAATCTCACATTAGAGACATCCAGATTCAGGGTACGAGGTAGACTCTGAAGACAATTCGTTTGGGAGTAGATTTGAGCAATCTAAATCCATAGAAATTGTACCTCAAGAATCTGAATATACTCATTATAGTAATTTAGTGGAAATCCTAGAACCAGAATCACCAGAGATAATATTGATCAGTGACGACGAAGAAGTAGCAGATAATTTCATGACTCAAGAAATAGCAGCACCACAGCAAGAGGAACAAGCCATCAGTGATAGAGTGAATCAAGTCAAATTTAACTTAAATTTTTAATCTCTTCTTTCTTCTTCTTTATTCCTTCTTCCTTCTTCCTTATTTGAAAAAGTAGAGTGATTTATTGTAATCGAGAAATAAAAAGAGTATTTTAGTAATTATGGCCTCACATAACAATCTACCAATTCCAGAGTTCAATGGGTATGACTATGAGTATTGGTCTATCAAAATGAAGACTTTGCTCATAGGAAAAGGATTGTGGGACATAATTGAAGAGGGTTACACTGAACCCACAGACTGGACAACATTAAGTGCCACATATAAGAAAACAAAGAAAGAAGTGCAAAAGAGCAACTCTTTTACTTTTTATCATCTCCAAGAAGCATTGGATAAAAGTATATTCCCTAGAATAGCCACTTGTATAACTGCACAAGATGCGTGGAAAGATTTGAAATATGGATTCCAAGGAAGTGATCAAGTAAAACAAGTAAGGCTTCAAACACTGAAACGAGATTTTGAAAATCTCAAAATGAAAGAAGATGAAAAATTTGGTGACTACTATGTCAGATTCAAGGTAGTAGTTGATAAAATGGTTACTCTTGGCTAAGAAATTAAGCCTAAAACAATTGTAAAGAAAGTGTTACAAACACTTATTCAAATATGAAATCACGTAGCAATAATCATAGAAGAGTCAAAAGATCTTTCCACTTTAACATTTGATGCATTAATAGGGTCATTAATGTCTCATGAAGAGAGGTTACAAGAATCTCCTTCAATCAGCTATGGAGGTGATGATAAATCCTTCACATCTAATAAAAATGTTGGTAGAGGACGTGGAAGAGATCAAGGCAGAGGCTAGAGAAGAGGTAGAGGCAGAGGCAACTACATAGGTGGAAATCAGAACAGAGGAGGCAATCAGAACAGAGATGGAAACAAAATTTGAGGAGGAAATCCAGGACAAAGTGGAAATCAAGGATGAGGAAGTGACAAGTCCAAAACAGGTTGTTTTAACTGTGGCAAGCTAGGTCACTTTGCTCGCGACTGCTGGTCAAAAACTTCTCAAAGTAGCAGTGGTCAATATGGAAATTATGGAGAAGAAGATGATACCTCTAATATTTTTCTATCATATGGACAATCATAATAGAATCTAAATGACACATGGATTATGGATATTGGTTGCTCAAACCATATGAGTGGCAAAGAATATCTATTTGCTACTCTAGATTCCACTTATAAATCCCAAATCAAGTTAGGGGATGATAAAGCTTTGCAAGTCGAAGGTATTGGAGCCATGGAGGTTCCAACAAAAGAAGTACTAAAGAAAGTGAATGACATCTACTACACTCTAAAGCTCCAACACAATCTGCTAAGCATTGGGTAAATGATGGAGAATAATTATAAACTTGTTTTTGATGAAGGAAATATATCATTCTTGATAAAAACAATTGTAATCGTGTCAACACACAGGTTCCAATGACCAAGAATCAGTTATTCCCTCTCAAATTTGGCAAGCCAGGGGGAGATCAACTTGTAAATGTAGCTATAACTAATCCAAGTATGCTTTGGCACTTGTGATATGGTCACCTTAATTCTGCTAGCTTGAAACTGTTAACTTCTCAAGCTATGGTGACAAGACTTCCCAAAATCAATGAACATAAGGAGATCTGCAAAGGATGTGCTTTGGGAAAGCACTCAAGGTCAAAGTTTCCAAAAGGACAAGCATGGAGAGCTAGCTATCTACTTCAGTTAGTGCATTCGGATATTTTTGGTCCAATGTAGACAAAGAGTATCAAAAACAATTCTTATTTTCTCACATTCATAGATGATTTCTCTCGCATGTGCTAGATTTATTTCTTGAAACATAAATATGAAGCTTTTGATTGCTTCATAGATTTCAAAAAAAATGTAGAGAAACAAAGTGGGAATTATGTAAAATATCTTAGGATAGATCGAGGAGGCAAGTACTCCTCCAATGCATTCTTGAAATATTGTAAATCAAGTGGGATCAAAATACAATTCATCACTGCCTATACCCACAAAAGACTAGTGTGGCCGAGAGAAAGAACCGCACCATAGTTGAGATGGCAAGAACGATGCTTCAGACTAAGCATCTAACTAATATGTACTGGGTTGATGCTATAAGAACCAATGTATATATTCTAAATAGAAGCTCAACTTCTAGTTTAGATGGTGTCACTCCTTATGAGGGGTGGTACGAAAAGAAAACAAATGTAAAGTATTTCAAAGTTTTTGGTTCTTTAGCATATGCACACATTCCTGATGAGAAGAGGAAGAAGCTTGATCCCAAAATTCAAGCTTACATTTTTATAGGGTATTGTGAGTCTACAAAAGCATATAGACTCTACAATCCCAAATCTCATAAGATTATTCTCTCAAGGGATGTAATTTTTGATGAAGGGGGAGAATGGGGTCATCAAAGAATTTTTGTTGATGATGGATCCCAAGATGTAAATTCTTCACAGGTACAATAGGTGTCTCCCAAGAAAAACAAAGGCACACCCCCTCCAAGCCCAAGCAAGAGTACTTCGAGTACATCTGACGCAACTCCAAGTCCTTCTCCACAGAGATCTGTAAGTTCTTCACTAATGGACATTGACTCTCCATCAAGAGGTAAAATAACATTACAACATCATCCATCTTTTCAAATTTTGGATCAAAATTACTAGAAAAGATACACTAGAAGCCAAGCTAGTGAAATGAATTCAGTTTTGTAGAAACTTGAAAATTTGCATATGTATGGGGATGATGACTCCCAAGATACTAAGGGAGATGTAGTTAATTATGCTTTATTAACTAGTGCACAACTAGAACTATCTAGCTACGAGAAGGCTTGTACTCAAAATGTATGGCAAGAAGCCATGAAAGAGGAAATAACCTCTATAAAAAATAATGATACATGGGAGCTAGTAAAGCTTCCAAAAGGAAAAAAATGTGTTGGATGTAAATGGATCTACAAGACCAAATACAATGTTGATGGAAGCATTTAGAGGCACAAGGCGAGACTAGTAGCAAAAGGTTTTACTCAAAATTTCGGCATTGACTATGAGGAAACCTTTGCCCCTGTTGCACGACAAGAGACAATCAGATCAATTCTTTCCTTAGCTGCCCATAAAGGATGGAACATTCAACACATGGATGTGAAAAGTGCTTTTCTGAATGGATACCTAACTGAGGAGGTTTATTTACAACAACCTCAAGGATTTCAATAACAAGGAAAGGAGAACCTTGTTTATAAATTGAAAAAAGCACTCTATGGCCTTAAGCAAGCACCAAGAGCTTGGTACTCATGCATTGATAGCTATTTCAAAAAGTATGGATTCACGAGAAGCAAAAGTGAACCAAATCTATACTACCTAAAGCATGGAGTAGACATTCTCATAGTTTGTTTGTATGTGGATGATCTAATATTTATGGGTAGTAACAATAAAATGAATATGGAGTTCAAAAACTCCATGATGAAATAGTTTGATATGAAAGATCTCGATTTAATGTGATACTTCCTAGGAATGGAAGTACATCAATCAAATAAGGGGATCTTCTTATGTCAACATAAGTATGCTCGAGACATGATCAAGAAATTTTCCATGGAGTAGTGCAAATCAGTTGCAACTCCAACTGGACATGGAATCCAATTGAGCAAGGACGACGGAGCACCAAAGGTTGACATGACCATTACAGGAGCATGGTTGGGAGTCTGATGTTTCTCACCAACACAATGCCTGATATTCAATATGTTGTTTCTCTAGTTTCAAGGTTTACGACAAGTCCATCTGAGATGCATCTACAAGCAACTAAAAGAATCTTAAGATATGTAAAAGGTACATTAGATTTTGGAATCCATTACCACAAGTGTAATTCTATGAAATTAGTTGGCTTCAGTGATAGTGATTGGGGTAGCAATGTAGATGATAGGAAATCTACATCAGGGAACTATTTTAGTCTAGGATCGAGACTAATAACTTGAAGTTCTAAGAAACAAACTGTTGTAGCATTGTCATCTATTGAGGCTGAGTATATAGCCATCACACATGCTAGTACTCAACCCTTATGGTTGAGAAACATTCTTGAAGAGATTGGTGAAAGTCAAAGTGGTCCAACTTGACTATATTGTGATAACATAAGTGCCATTCGGTTGGCATACAATCCATTCCACCATAGCAGATCAAAGCATTTCGATATGAAGTATCACTTCATTCGAGACATGGTGGAGCAACAGATAGTTGAGCTTAAATATTGTACCACTTTGGATAACATTGCAGATATCTTCACCAAAGGCATGGCTAAAGCTCAAAATATAAATTCGAGAGACTGTATAGTCAGGCCTCTCAACTTTAAGGGGGAGAATGTTGGAAGTTAAAAGGGTAAAAAAGGTAAAATTTTTGTTTTACCACTGTAAGCTTTGGACCTTACCCTTTAACCTCCTTGGATGGCAAGTGAGTCAGCAGGATTGGACGGTATGGATGGCAGGGAGTTTGACTCCTAACTTTATTTTTCCTTTCCTCCTTATTTTCCTTCTTCCCTATTATTCTTTCTAAGCTTTTTAGGTTATTGTTAGTAATTTTCCTATTTAAGATTTGTAATCTTTCAATTAAGATGAATACAATTTTGGTTAATAATCTAAGTGCTTCTAATATTCGTGATTGCTATAACTATTATAGACTACTTTACATGTTGGGTTGAATTAGTTCCTACAAAAAACACATCTACTAAAACTATGACTAAATTCATAGAAAGAAACATTATCACTAGATTTGGTGTACCTAATTCTTTAGTATTTGATAATCTATCATATTTTTTCTCAACTAAACTATCAAAGTTTAGCCACAAATATAATATCATGGTGATATATTGAACAAATTATTATCTATAAGGTTTATGAAATTCACAAATTTTTCTAAAACAAACAAAAGCATACCATCCACTTAAATCTAATACAAAAAGCATAAAAGGATGAAATGAAGAGATAGATATGATGGGCGTTGATAGGTACCATAAATAATCACTATCCATAAATTATATTGCATAACACTCCAATGAGAAACAAGTATGAGGTGGTATTAATAGCAATACAAAACCTTAAATTATATCATAAATATTAACCTAAGACAACATAACAAGTGGACTTTAGGTTAATTATTAATACTAAATGAGGTTTAACCATAACAAGGTTAACCATTTCCCGTTGGGATTACATAATAAAATATTAAAAAATAATAAATGCATTGTAGAATGAAATACCCTTAGGCCCATTAGATTACAATATCAACAAAAATAATGATGTAGCTAAATCCTTTCTTGATGAAAATTATCAAGATGATGATTGAAGGAAATTTAAGGACATGGCACAAGGTGTTATTACATGCACTTTGGGAAGACAGGATAACATATAAATCAAGCATAAGATATTCATAATATACATTGGTATATATAAAAGAAACAATTCTTCCTATTCAAATCACATTATATTCATTAAAAATAATTATTAATGCTTGGGAGAATGATTAGACACAATTCAACAATGTATATCTCTGCTCTCAAAATTCAAAGAATACAAAGAGAATACTAGATAAAAAAAGACATCCAAGCAAGAACAAGTAAATATATGGTTTGACAAATACTTTAGAGATAAATTTTGAAGGAGATTTGGTCTTGCTGAGGAATAAAGCTATAGAACCAAAGATCAAGCATTGTAAGTTTGACTATTTTTATCTAGGTCCTTATTAAATTATGGAAAAAATATCTTTGAATACTTTAATACTTATATAACTTAGAAGGAATTTCTATAGATTTAGATTTATATGTTTAGCATTTGAAAAATATTGAGTAAAAGGGAACTTCCATATTGTACATATATTATTATTTGGTTTGTGTGTATTTGTTTATTTCTCTTCTTTAAATTTCACTTGCAGTTGTCTATTTTATGTATGCTTTGAGTTTTAAAAAATAAGCTGTGTTTTAATGACTCATTCATAGTGTTATGGATAAGCAATCATGCTTTATTTTAATATCAATAATTTTATATATTTGAGTTATCAATCATTAAAGTAGAAAAAAAATCATTAAATATACATAATGTAAATAATTTAGTGGTGTTGTTTATACCGAAATGCTTCTACCAACCCTTTTTGGATATCGTGAGGGTATATTACTATTTGAACCCCTTAGAACTCAAACTCAAAAAATGAACTATCATAATCTCCATCAGAGTTATAGATGCTCACCTAGCAATGGAGCAAGGCCAACCTAAGGTGAGATGTAAAAGACCAAAATCCCAAGTG
Organism: Wollemia nobilis; assembly: GCA_028583015.1. Taxonomy (NCBI): domain Eukaryota; kingdom Viridiplantae; phylum Streptophyta; class Pinopsida; order Araucariales; family Araucariaceae; genus Wollemia; species Wollemia nobilis. The sequence continues at coordinate 2,203,256 of JAQPPZ010002683.1, read as the reverse complement.
GCCAAAAGCAAATAAAAAGTTGGGCATTAAGGTTAATAGAGCATCACTATATAGAATTCATTAAAGGCTTGAATATTTCATTCTTATACTTTTAGAATTGATAACTTGAAGTTACTAAAACTAGAAATTGAGTTCAAACATTATCATGTTTCCCTTAACAAGTTGCAAAAATGTTGCCACTTTAAACCCATTATAAAAAATTTAAAATTACTTTTTGCTTTTTCTCTTATGTAGCAATTTATGATATTTTTTTTATGTTTTATTATTTTATTTTTTCAAAAAATCCAAGGTAATTTTGAAATATTTTTAAAATTCTAGCCTAGAAAATATTAAGGATTACCAATGCCCTATCTTAAGTCTTGATTTTCCATCTTTCATTCTTGTAGATATGAAAGGAGTTAAGACTTCCATTTATTAGACCTTTATTTATTCTTGCTTTTGCCTCATGATTAAATAGGGGGTTGTAGTAGATTTGAGTCATTCATATGGACATCATAATAATGTCTCATTCATCTATATTAATTGATTTTGATAATTGCTCCACTTTGTATTTAATACCCATGTCATGACATAATATAGTGTGGATATTATGCACAGTTTCTTACCATGGTTAACTTGATTTTAATAAATTAAAGTGATTCAAATTGTGTGAATTCAAGTTGATGTGACCATGCATTTAATTTGCATACCCTAAAAGCTTTACATGTTGTATTGGTGTTTCTATTTTTAAATTGGATGTGTTTAAGCTCACATCTAGTATCCTTCACTCAAAATAATGTCCATTTTCTAGATTCACTAAAATGAGAAATATTCATACGATCAACACACCCATCATTAGTGAGACAGTAGTAACAAATTTGGAGATGTGAAAGACTTCTCTGGCATTTAACATAAGTGCAAAAATATTGTTTGAAATGAAAATAGCTACAAATATTATTTTGAATACTTGGATGCCATGAAAAATATCATACAATCTAGGTTGCCAAAGATAGGTGCTCGACCCAAGTTTTCAAAGTGCGCACATGTCATACAATGGACATTGCAAAGGGTGGACTTGAAAAAAAGAGAAATAAGGGATTTGAATAATAAATTGGTCGTTCATTTCAATAGTAAATCTTTGTGCACTATCAAAAATATTTCTCCTATAAATTCAATGGTCTATTATAATCAGTATGGATATTCATTCACAAAAAAAAATGAGAGCTTTGGTGAAATTCTAAGGAGTTAGAAAGCAAATGAGAACAAGACGCTTCATCTAAAAATTAAAGTATGTTTTTTCCAATTGTAGACCTAAATAATATATGCTATGGCCCATCTCTATAGATTTATGGGTGAGTTGGACACATCTCATTTTTCAATACATTATGTGTTAGTATTACTTTTTATTGTTCTCAAATGAGCTAAATTTGATTGGTTTTTTTTTCTTTTAAACAATCTAGTTAGGAAAATTAAAGGGTTTAGAAATGTAAATGCCCCAAAGAGGCCTAGGTTTGATATGACTACTTTTTTTATTGACATTTTTTACATGGTTACATTGCTCAAAATTAATGCTTTTTTTTTAACTGTCCAAAGAGGAAACCTATACATTTAATTTTAGGAATATCTAGAAGGAGAACATGAGGAGAAAGAAATTTTTTTATTATATTCATTAAGTTGTTCTTTCTTGTATATATTCTTTATTCAACATTTCTTTATTTTCCTATTTCACTTAGGAAGCCAAAAGGGCTTTGTAGCCATATGTTGGTTTATTTATACAAGCTTATCAGGTATACATTAGACTCTCAAGTTTTAGAGAAGCCCCATTTATTATCCAAATTTGTACCTAATAAGTTGCCACTTAAAGAGGTAGCTTATTAGATGATGGGTGGTCTCAATGGTACATCAAAGAAATTCACTAGCCCACATCCATGCATTTTCCATCCATTCCTTTTTCTATTGAGGATTTTAGTTTAGGAAATTTGGGACATTGTTCCTAGTTGGCTTCTTGTTTTAATAAAATTCAATTGGAAGATGTATGTATTTGACTTTATGATCGTGAAGGAAATTTTAAATGGCACTTGAGGTCTATTCAAAAGACCTGGCATTTTGCATTAATATAGGGGAATTTTGATGAATACCTTTCAAGGGAAATGTATTCTTGGGCAAATGTGATTGAAAGGAAGACAAAGAAGGATGATTCAAAGAGGAACTTGGATAATTTAGGTCAAGCTCTATCCCATCCAGGTATTTTATCTTCTTTTAAAATGATAAATATTAAATTAAAATAAAAAATTGAAGTTCATGCAGGATTAGTTGTGGTGGAAGATTGTCCTATACAGATGAGACAAAAGTCTCTAAAGGAGTTTGATGACTTTAAAAAATTATTAAGTGCTAGTGATGAGAATATTGTAGGGAAATATCTGCCAAAACTTGGGTATTTTTATCGAAAAAAAATTATTTTCTAGAAGAAATTTATCTTATGGACAAAGTAGATTTGAAGAGGAAGATATCATCTTCTAGGAAAAAATTTTATCAAAATATATTCTTCCAATATGAGTAAATCTATCAGTAGAGGGGACTTCTATTAAGGCTAAGGTTGCTTTAGTGAAACTTAGGGAAGTAGACATTTAAGAAGTGGAGATTGAAGTAGTGAAAACTTTAAAGATTATGACAAACATTGATACAATAGAAAATAAAACTATAGAGGAATTAGTTGATGATGTAATGGAAGCATATATTAAACCTGTAAATATTACTAATAAAATTAGAGTAAGTAGAATGTGGTATACTGTAGACAATAAAAATATGCACCCTGTAAAAACAAGTAAATAAAAACAAAAAAAGATGTATGTATTATGTGTGTATGATTTTGTCCTATCTACTTACAATATTAAACCTCATAGGGGTTATACAAGCATTTAGGGAATTGATTCTCTTTTACAAACAATAATGGTGCCTTGGTCCTTTTGTTGCTATAGCACTAGAGGGAGGGTTTATCATGATTATTGATTTTGTTGAATCTAAGTATCTGCATCTGGATCTATATCTGCATCTGCATCTATTGGGTCTAATTTTGATCATCCAGATAATCTCCAGGGGCAATGGTCATATGCTTTGATCATATGGGTGCTAGATGATTTTAATATTTGACCATCTAGGATCGAATGATCGATCACTAGAGTCTCTTGTTATTGAATCTAGGTTTGGATCGACATCTAGATTTTTCTCAGTCTAAGATATGTATACCTGCACACAGGTGAAATGTAACTAGTCAATAAAACTTATCGGGTCTCCCAAGGCGAGGCCTATTTTTCAAACTAGGTTAAAAACTAGATATGAAGAAAGAAAAGGAGACTTGTAAAATGGTAATATTGAATAGAGAATAAATAGATCTTACCCTTATTTATTTTCAATATTATTATTTATGTTGTGTTGTGTTGTGTCAGGTTGCACCTTGTTGCATCTAAAAGTATGCATGTAGGCTGGATGATGATTGGCTGGGTCTAGACAACCACTGCTACATACCAAACCTAGCAAACCTAGTCGTCGGCTAGGTTCTCCAAGTGTACAAAATTCATATTTATTAGATTAGATTTTTCATTATAAGCATTATCTTATCTTTTATTCTTTCACTGCGAATATGCACTTTGGCCTTCACGGTGAGGACATGCCCTCCCAGAGTGGCGAGTTTATCCAATTTGATTATTTTATTACTGTTGCCGTTTCGTTACTATTTCTTGATAATTTGCAATTGAGAGTTGAGTTAGCAATTTAAATAGACGATACGTTTGATCGTTCCAAGTGGTATCAGGTTGGCAAGATCCAACACGCCTGGGGAGTAGACCGTTCACTTTAAACAGCTACAAAGTAACACCATTGTTATCCATTGTTCTCGAGCAACAAAAACCAGGAGACGTACGCAGTCGTAACCGACGCTACAGGGATCTGCTACACCATACTACAGTAAACCCTTCGGTCACCCCATCTGCGTTCTAACTCGCCCACGATTCGCCGAAACATTGCTGCAGAATCACGCAAAACCAACCAGCACACAAACACAAGCGTTGCCGACCAATAGGATTGCAGGAAATAAAATTATTAATCGTCAAAAGCTAAGGCAGTTCGTTTCATTTCTTTTGGCTGACGTCAGATAAAATTTTTAAAGTTCGTTGGGCTTAAATATTTATCCCACACGAGCTAAGGGAAACACAGGAGGGGGTTTATAACTCACAGGGTGCACTAAGGTCATTGTGACTTGGTCACACCCGCTCGTCTCCTTGCACACGCGTCCCGTCGCTTTTGCTGTCACTGTTCTATCCCGTCGCCAGCAGTCTGGTTGTCGTTGTTACTGTCGAGTCTTGTTCGCAGTCCGACTGTCGTTATCATTGCATCTGTCATCTTGTCCTATCATTCGCGTCTTATCCATCGATCGTCCTTCAGTATTCCTTGTCTCATTCCCGTATCTTCTAGCTTTCCTCGCCTCCATCTGTGTCCCACGTGTCGTTCGGGTCCTATCGTGTTAGTTTGTGTCTTATCATGTTAGTCGACGTCCTGTCGTGTCAGTCGCAGTGTGGTGTTCTCTCGTGTCGCGTCGTGTCTTGGTCTAGTCGCTGTCGTGTCTTAGCAATTTTCCAAACTTGCTAAAGTTGTCCCAAGTCGTCAAGAACTTGTCAAGAAGTTGTCAAAATTGCTGAAAGCTGTCCAACATTGTCAAAATTGTTGAAAGTTGTCAAAAGTGGCTGTTAAGGAGGTGAGCCAACAAAATTCAAATCCGCGTCGCAGTGGGAGCGACAGTTGAAGCGGAACACAAAATTTTTGCCAAATTCAATCGAATTGTCACAGAAATCGAAGCTCAAGGATTACTAAGCAAGAAATTTTGAAAAGTGCATGAGTAGAATTTGGACCAAAGGATCTGACGGTCGACTATCAAGCTTGGAGACAACCAATAACAATGCATGAAGACCTCATCGAAGCCCAGGTACAAAAAATCCTCCTTCTCCTTTCAAAATTGGCAGTTATAATCCACATCATCCACTGGTAGACCCTATGGCTACTAACCCTCCCCCAACTCACAAAAACATCACACAAGGAGACTCAAGTAACTCGGCCATTACCACGGATGAAACTCTTCGACTCTTACTAGATGGTATGCGCAAAATTAGCGTCAACCTAAAAGACCTAGTGAGCACACAAAATCGACTTAATCCCAATACTAATCCCCAAAATCACTCCCATGCACAAAGGAATGAAGAAAATGACGACCAGGATGACGATTGGGAGCAGCAAAGAGGCAATCCAGATAATTACAGGGATTGCTATCATAGATAGCGGTATAACCAAGATCAGGAAAGGGATATGGGTTATCACCAATCGAGAGGCCCTAATAATTTTCCACGCATTGATATGCCCACTTTTGAGGGTCATGATCCTCATGGTTGGATAGCCAAAATGGAAGGCATTCTCGACTTATACCAAATTAAAGATTTTGATAAAGTCCCTTTCGCTGCATCAAAATTAGGCACTGAGACCTACCAATGGTTCGTATGGCTTAAGCGAGAGAAAGGAGCTACTATTAACTGGAAAAAAATCACTACCTATTTTTTAGAAAGATTTGATGAAGGAGCTACATCGTCATACACAGTAAGACTGTTATCTCTTAAACAAGAAGGATCGGTTAGCGAGTTTGTTTTAGAATTCACCAGTTTACTACCATATACATTAGACCTCAACACGCACTTTGGCCTTCACGGTGGGTACGTGCCCTCCCAGAGTGGCCAGTTTATCCAATTTGATTATTTTATTATTGTTGTCGTTTCGTTATTATTTCTTGATAATTTACAATTGAGAGTTGAGTTAGCAATTTAAATAGACGATACGTTTGATCATTCCAACCACAAACCAAGATCATATAGGGTTGGATGATCATGGGTTGTGGTGTCCTTTCACTAACAAAAGTTAAATTTGAGCTTATGGGGTGTTACGATTAGGGTTTGATACGGGATAGGGATGGTTGCACATTTGGGTGTAAAGTGTGCTCGAGATTTCAGTAATGCTTCGATGCATATACCATCCTCATACTCCAGGAAGAAGAAGAGGGTTCATTTATAGATTTTATAGGAGGTATGAATGAGGTGGTAGCTCAATCAATCAAGTGGTATTAACTGATGTTTCACTTTTGCATTAATTTTATCACTAAAGATGCATGCTTGCAAAAAGAAGATAAGTTCACCTTGTGATTATCACCAAATATGTATGTAAATTAAACTGGATGTGCATGATGAATTATATGTGCATATTGAGTTAAGTTATCCTATTGAGCTTAGTGTGCATGTTTTGCATATTGAGGTAAGTGACCCTATTGAACTGAATATGTATTTTCAATATTACATGTGTGCAACTGCAAGTTACTGGAGTTCAATTGTGTAACAAGGGTGATTCTTTCTTGTACGTGATTGAAATTGGGGATGGGAGGTGGAAACTAAGTGAAATATGGATGATGTGGTCATGGGGGATGGAGGAGTGAGTGGTTGTGTAGCTTAGGTAACAATTAATCAATTATTTAATAGATTAATTAATTAATACTTAGGCAAGGTTGTGCCTTTCTATTTCTTCTTGGGAAGGTTGTCTCGATTATGATCTCTTGATGGCTAGTTTATGATATTTTTGGCATCGAGGGAGTTTGGGCCCTTTTCAATGTCGTTCTTTTTGCTTTGATAAGGTACCTTCATGGTAATCCTTTGGCCAGTGTGTCTTGGTTGATCTTAACACCTGTTGGAGGAGTGTTCGTGTTGATTACATTTGATCTTTATAAGAATAGTTTTTTGGAGTCTTCTTGATTATCTTGGTAGTAATTTCTTGTTGCCTATGTCGTCCTTTCTCATTATGGGAATTTTTTTACTACCCAAAGCATGGTTGTCTAGTTTCTCTCATAAGAAAGGCTTTTTTTTCATTATGCTAATTCTTGGGACTCTTTATTTTCTCTCATCAGTGTTTTCCAAGTCCCTTTTTGGTGCTTGGTTCATGACTTCATGGGTGAGGACTATGTACATTTACCTTGTTCTAGCATGGGGTTTTCTTCATCGGATTCCTTTTGCTAGTTCGAGTGTTGTTGCTCGGGTTTTTCTCCCCCTCCTTTCTGTGTGTGGGAGATTTTGGTTTCTTGTTATTATGGGTAAGATGAAGATCTATTCATCTAAGCAAAAGTTGAGTAATCCCCTATTGGATCCCATGTCCATCTCTTTTGATGATGAAGTTAAAGCTATTCTAGCAGAAGGGGGTCTCCTGGAGTGTATTCTAAAGTTTCATGGCCATAGCCTGGTGCTCACTCACTAGATGGTTACCACATGGAAAGACGTTTATATCAAGATTGACTCTTAGTCATTTCAAGTCACGACGAAGCTTATCAGTAGGACTACTAGTTTGGTTTTAGATGGAGCTTATCAAAACCATGATAGACACTCCCTTTTGTAGGAGATTAGTCTTTTATTGGACAAGTAGAAATATCTACCTAGGGTTCAAAATGGATTTAGCGCTTTGGCCCTACTCCCTCCTTAGGACTAGGTTGCTAGGGTTATTATGGACTACTTCACCCTTGATTCCTCTTATGAGATTATTAATAGTTTTCATGTTATGTTTTTAAATCATCTGCATTGTAAATATTGCATGAATATTCCATTATTTTTCTAGTCTATGAAGTATTTTTTGAATGTGTAAGTTGGTCATGGTCAAGCCCCCATACACTAGGGCCTTACGTTGTTGGTGTTTGAACATGCCACTTTGGAATATGGTTTAAATGTTGATGAAATTCTCAAGTCTTTTGCAAAATATCTAGGTCTTACTATGGAAAGTGCTAAGAAGGTGACGGACTCTCCTAGTTTGTTTGGTGGTGGCTCTAATATGGTTTCGAAGATAGACTCTGATTATAGTGAAGATGTTTATTCATTTACCTTCAAATTGGGTCCTGAGAAGATCTCTAGAAAGATATAGGTCTCTACTAAAGGAGTGTGGGGAAAGGCTTCCGACGTGGGTGTTTTTACTCCCTCCGTTGGTCCCACTATTAAATTTGATTTTCTCCCTAAATATATCAAGGAGGAGCCTATGAAGGTGAATTTAAAACCCACTCCTACCTTTAGCAGTGGTTTACATAAATCTGAAAATCTACGTTGTAAAGGGGGTGACGATGATGGTTCCTCCCCTCTTTCTACCCTCCCTAATTGTGATGTTCTTTTGCAGGATTGCCATCAGGAAAAATCGATCGAGAATATCTATGCCCTGGTGGTCTTTGAGGAGATTAGAATCTTATTCTTTCATGACTTGAAGCTAATTGATATCAATCAAATAAAATTATGGATTTCATTGATATTGGCGTTGGATATTTTTGAAAATGTCTCTTATCTTACTGCTTCTATTGCTCAGGGTATGGGTAAGTTAGGGTAGAATTATCTTAGTTCTCCCTTATTACGTGTCCTTGATTTCTGGTATTAGCAGTCTTTTTTTGGGTCTACCTCATATTATCTGGTGAAGTCTAGTTCTGGTTCATCTTGTTCGGATGGTTTTTTTATTGTAGTGGTTGTGGGATCCCTTTAAAACCCTCTATGTTATTAATATTACCAAAAACAATTAATACTTAGGCAAATGCATATTAATTTAATATTAATTAATTTAATTAATATTAAATATACTAATTAATTATGACTAATTAATTAATGTTTATTATGCTTGATTTTGGTGTCTACATAGAGTAAAGATATTTGTGGATCCATTGATTTATCTATGGGAAGAAATGTTTTAGACCCTAAAATTGAATATATTTATATAAATTATTTTTATGATAAAAAATCTATATTATTTAAAGGAAAATATTTCAAGGAAAGAAAGAGGCTTGAGGATAATGTTGTAGATAAAAGAGTACACAAAATGACTATTACCCTAGTAGATAAGGTTTAGGAAGAGAACATAAATGAGATACATATTGAAGAGTCTAAATTAGATCAAGATATATTCAAATATTTAAAGAAGAGGATTACTAAGAAATTCCAACAAATTCAAGCTCTATAATCTAAAAGAACCTTTGAGAGGGCTTGTTATGGCATACTTGAAGAGAGTGTTTTCTAGTTGTAAAAATTATAAAAAATGAAGAAGCATGTTATCTCTCCATGGTGCAATCCCTCACTTCTCAAATTAATGCTTTGAAAGAATAAGCATTTGTTGTATACTCTATTATCACAAGAAGGTTATCATAAGTATATCCATAGAAGCTATGAAAGTAAAATCTGACTTGAATATTGATTTTTTAATTATGTTTTTGTAAGGATAATTAAGGAGTATTGGCTAGGAATTAAAAAAATCAAATACACTATACGCACTCAGAATGACCTAATGAAGATTGAGCAACAAAAAAAAGATCTTGAAACAAGTGCATCCATGCCTACTTTTAAATTCATAGATGCTCTGCTTGGATCACATGTGCTCATGAAAGAAGTAACCATGCTCATGGGGTGCTACTAAATCTTGATTACATCATTGACATAGTTGTTGGAGAAATGAATAGCCTAGTAGAGGAAACTAAAAATGAAGGTATGATAGTGATAAAGTTTTAATTGATGAAGAATAGTACAAGGCAAATATCCATAGCATTTTAGACAAGGTGATAAAGATGATTAAATCTATAGGGAAATTCTATACAAAATATTTGAAGAAATGGCTCATGGACCCAACATCCAACAATGAAAACATGTATGGATATCTCAATATGTTTATCTCCATTGATTCATCTCCTGAATAAAAGTTTGTAATTTCCACTTTCGATTTCCATTGCATTTCAAATTATGATAATGATTTGATTCAAAAGTCCTCTTGATAGATTGAGGTAAATATTATTTAAATTTAGTAGTTATTTAACTACCTTTTAGACTCTCTATTTAGGTAGAAAGACATGATGATTTGAAGGTTAAAACTTCCTTCTTTTTTATTGAAATTTCAAATGAATACTTGAATGTTTTAAGCTTTCCTTACATGTTTATATCTATAATTTTGATTCAAGCTCAGCTTGGATCATTTTTAGCTTTCCTTGTAAGAAAGTGTTTCCTTTGTTTCATGAATGTTTTTTGAAATATGAAGTAAACTATTAGTGAGTGGGTTTTAATGCTTATTATTTTGAAATATATTCATTGATATGCTTTATATGTTCAAGAGTTTTATGAATGAACTAGGGTATGTGGATTTGTAATTGTTATTGTACCTTTGAAAGTAAGTAGCTTTGTTAGATTGATGTATGAAGTAAGGTATGTGGATTTATAATTGTTATTGGTCTAAATACTTGATCTTCTAAATGAGTAATTTTTCCAAATAAAATAATCATAGCTGGTTTTAAATTATAAAAAAAATATTTTATTATTGAAGAGAAAAAAATAGATCATCCTTCATGTGAATGACATACAGTTACACATGTGTAGAGAAATCATAAATGAAAAGAATGAAATACCTATTTTCAAATAGAGATGGTGTGCCCATAGGCCCACAAATATCACTTTGTATGATCTCCAAGGGATGAGAAGCTTACCTTGAAACCCCTTTTGAAAAGGTCTCCCTATGATGCTTCCCTAGAATGCATTCCTCACATGCATCACTTGGAGGGGATATGCATGGAAACCCAATGTCCATATTATATTGACTCATGTATCTCAAATATCCAAAACTAAGATGCCCAATCCTATAATACAACTTTTGACTTCATTATCCTTAGGTGCAACCAGATCAACAAAGTTTTATTTCTAGAAGGGGGGCAAAATAGGTAGGTCTTCATCCCAACTTAAAGTTGTGATTAATCTCAACATAATAACCAGAAAAAATGATTTTAAATCCCATTGTCCATATTCTCAATTACCCATCTATTAGTCCAATTTTACCTTCGTATTTGTATGAATGATTCTATAAATAGACAAAATGTTAGAGTCAACATTTGGAACATGAAGTACCTCATAAAAATATGAAGATGAAATGTTGATATCTCCACATCTATAACCTATAATGAAGAATAATCAATTAGACACATTCCCCTACATGTGCTTTGTGGTAGCCCTATAGGAGATGTTTGTGCTTCATCATGTGCCTAATTACCCCTAAATTAGCAATCCACTCATCTAAAGAGGTGCATGTCCAATATATAAAATGAACTACTACATGTGAATGTGAGGTTTCTTGTTAGGAACCTTCATATAAAAATAATAAAAATCACAAAAGCAATGTAGGACTTAATGGAAATTCTTACAAACTAAATGACTATGAAAATAAAAATAATAAAAGTGATCAAGAAAATAGATGGTTGGAAATACAACAAACTTATATTAATCAAGCATAACAGATATTGCAGACCTTTTTAAGGGGAAAACCTCCTTGAAATAAGAGCTCTAATACAATTTAAGAAAATATGAGATACCTTCTACTCCAAACCCATGTCCTTATATAGACTCTTACTTATCCTAACCCTAATGGGTAAGGGTCAGACCACATTAAATAGAGAAAGTGAGCTATTCACTCCTACTTAAATCAAAAGTAAAGGTTATATCATAATGGACCCATACACAGTAGGTGCCCAAGGTGAAAATATACACCAACACTAGACAAGTACATAATAATGATTGTGTTAGGATAGTATAACAACCCAAGTCCTTCCCACTTGGATGTCCATTGCAGTCCTTCCTAGGTGTAAATATACACCAACACTAGACAAGTACATAATAATGGTTGTGTTAGGATAGTATAACAACCCAAGTCCTTCCCACTTGGATGTCCATTGCAGTCCTTCCTACTGGATTCACAAAGTAAAATATTGTTTAAAAAACACAAAGAAAATCCAATAGTTAATTATTATGAGGTAGATAAATTCTTCCACATATGGGAACCTGGATCGCTACGGACGATCACCCAAGTGGTCTGGACAGGTCCTGATAATGGTGTTTTTTAGTGAATTTATCCTCTCATCCTGAGATCTAAGTTCATGGTAGGGGTTTCTCCTCTATGGTCCATTTCACCTATAGGTTCGATGCTTAACTTTCCCATCACTTATCATAGCTATGCAAGGAGTAGTGTGTACATGCCTTGTGCTAGATGAGTTTCCACCTTCCCTAGAATTCACCTAGGGTCTGCCAATACCCTAGTTTTAGGATCGAATATCACTTGACTTGGTGCGATTGATGACAGAATATCCCATTCCATTCCATCACTAAGTTAACTCCCAATTGTCCAAGATCAAGTGACCTCCTCACAGTACTATTTTTCCAACAACCTAAGAGCGACATCCCACTCTGCCCTATTTTACTTACTTGTATTGGCCCTTCTCGTCAAGAGTGCAGTCATCCTTGATTCACAATGATTGCCCTACCCTTATTCATTGGTCCTAGGTGTTTTTAGATCATCATCCTTCCCGATGAAAATCTCGAGAACAGTAGTTATGGAAGAGTTCTTAAAATATTTACTATCTTACAAGGTTGGGTTTATGCACCTTATGTATCTTTCCATTTACCTCATGAAATCATAAAAAGCTAAAGAGCTAACTTTTATTTATTCAAAAATCATTAATGAGCTATTTAAAATATAAGTCATTTTGTTCAATATATAATGCAATAAACTCTTTTTTTCAATATTAAAGAATTATTTATCCTAATTCATCTTGTTCTAAGAAAGCTAGTAAATAAAATTAAATATTCTTTAAGATCAAGATAAAAGCATAAAATATTAGTCAAATAATAAAATAATATTAATCTACTTTAAATGTGTATAATAGATTAATTCCCATATATGTCTTTTATCTACGGTCAACCCATTCTAACTAACATAAGCAAGTAACATTAACTCATTTATATCATACGTAAGCCAAGATTATCTCTCATAAGCTATTGCAGGATGTTTAAGTGATGCCAGGGCCTAGAAAACATAGTTGACATTAACAGCCAACACAGTATACATGCATTTGATATGCCTATATAAGGAGTACTATGAGACCCTAATTAATTATATTAATTAATTCCCATATATGTCTTTTATCTACGGTCAACCCATTCTAACATAAGCAAGTAACATTAACTCATTTATATCATACGTAAGCCAAGATTATCTCTCATAAGCTATTGCAGGATGTTTAAGTGATGCCAGGGCCTAGAAAACATAGTTGACATTAACAGCCAACACAGTATACATGCATTTGATATGCCTATATAAGGAGTACTATGAGACCCTAATTAATTATATTAATTAATTCCCATATATGTCTTATATCTACGGTCAACCCATTCTAACATAAGCAAGTAACATTAACTCATTTATATCATACGTAAGCCAAGATTATCTCTCATAAGCTATTGCAGGATGTTTAAGTGATGCCAGGGCCTAGAAAACATAGTTGACATTAACAGCCAACACAGTATACATGCATTTGATATGCCTATATAAGGAGTACTATGAGACCCTAATTAATTATATTAATTAATTCCCATATATGTCTTTTATCTACGGTCAACCCATTCTAACATAAGCAAGTAACATTAACTCATTTATATCATACGTAAGCCAAGATTATCTCTCATAAGCTATTGCAGGATGTTTAAGTGATGCCAGGGCCTAGAAAACATAGTTGACATTAACAGCCAACACAGTATACATGCATTTGATATGCCTATATAAGGAGTACTATGAGACCCTAATTAATTATATTAATTAATTCCCATATATGTCTTATATCTACGGTCAACCCATTCTAACATAAGCAAGTAACATTAACTCATTTATATCATACGTAAGCCAAGATTATCTCGCATAAGCTATTGCAGGATGTTTAAGTGATGCCAGGGCCTAGAAAACATAGTTGACATTAACAGCCAACACAGTATACATGCATTTGATATGCCTATATAAGGAGTACTATGAGACCCTAATTAATTATATTAATTAATGTTAGACATTTTTGAGAAGAGATTCTAATTTTTTTAGAAAATGTTTACGCAAAGTTTGAACACAAAACCATTTAAAAAACAACCAACATCTAAACCATTGAGCTATCGAAACTTTGTTACACAAAACAGGAAATTATGATGCTAACAAGATGCAAGGGTCCTTACTTGTTTTGGGAAAGTAATGTGACGTGACATTTAAATCATAATATAAAGTTTTCTTTTGAACCCTGTTAAGGATTAATAAGCGTCTACTAATATTTCAAATCTTCATACCAAACGATATCGCATGGAGGACTACGATTTTCCTATCTGAGTCTCTACACCTATCAGCCACTAAGTTGTGATGATGTAGTTGGCACGTTTGCTGGTGCTCAATTGCCACCAGAAGGCTAGCTCTATTAATAGATAATAGTTATCTACATTCTATGTAGAACAGGGAGGTCTTTCGATGCCCAGGAGATTAAACTTCTTCTTACAATAGTATATTCCAGTTTTGCTAATACAGGGAAGGGCAGCACGTATAGCAGTTGCTACCGAGAGCTATTTGGAACTTTTAAAAACTGTTTGTGTCGCTGAGATCTAAGAGACACTTGAAACGGTTTATACAGGCATGGCATCGTGCGGGATAGCAGAGATTACCCCTTCCAGGGATCTGAGCGACCAAACTAATTATTGAATGCATTCTAACCTACCATGCAAACAACCAAATACAATTTCTAACAGCATCTCTTAACCTTACGAGAACTCTCGTTCAACTGTAAATTTACATCAATTTAACTCTTTTAAGATTTCTGCATTGTTTTACCAACTTAAACAACAGATCCAAAAAGCCATCGTGTAATAAATTCGCATAATTTTCTTATATAAAATAGCAACATATTTTTTTTAATAAATTCTTTAAACCCTTTTTAAGAAAAGAAACTTCGTATTTCAAACCAGAAGAGTATAACTAGACGGTTTCCAAATGACCAACCTGTCAATATACTGCTAAACGCAAACCGAGCTTTACCCCTCTCCAGCACAAACTTAGAGCAACGTCGACCGTTTCCAACCTTTTTTTTTTTTTTTTTTAGAGACTCCCAAATCCACACAGCACTAAATGAATGAAATTTTCTAATGTCTTTTCCTTTCATTAAATAAATTTTTTAAGCAAAAATTTAAGTGGCAAATGCAATTTTCCATGCAATCCTCCAATTCCACCGCTTGCCAGTGGTGTATATATTTTTATGACGGATGGATATGCATGTTTAAAGCACTTTGATTTTAATTAAGTTTTAATTTTATTTTTTAAAACAAAATTGTATTTATTTTATTTTATTTATTTATTATTATATTAAATATTATTATGCTAAAGGGAACAGCTAACATTTCGGGCTTTGGTTTTTTTTGGGAGGTCCAAGGTTCAAACCATGGCATGGGTGGGTGGGTGTGTGGTGGTTGTGTGTTAAAATCCTTATTGATAAGCATAGCTCTCGGCTTTCTTAGAGGTCAGGAGGAGATTGCTCGCGTTGGTCGTAGGGATTTTTTACACTAACCATATAAAAAAAATTATTATTAAATATTATTATTTTTATTTTAATATTATCTATGTGTATTTGTGTATATATTAGATAAGGAGAAGTATATATATTTTTTTAAAGAAACATTTCCATGAAAATGTGTTTCAAGCACAAAATCTAAATACAATTAAATGAATGCAAATACATGGACTGATTGATGGGTGTACTGTTAGTAGGGTTTTTCATCCTTAACTACTGCAAATACCTCGCTCATCATATCCCCATCTTACCTTTTCGTTAGTGTTCTCCATCTACCAACAGGAGGAGGTATCTTTCTCTCGATTTGTTTCCTCTAGAAAAAGTACATGTTCCTGCAACCATAGATTAATCAGCAATATCTCATCCTTGCAAATGAAGTAAGCATACTAACAAGTAAATTTTGGAAAGATGTTACACATAGGGTCCTAACATCTCTCCATCAAAATTATCCTCACCTTGCATATAAGAGAGAGTAGTATTGACACCCCTTTTCTTATTGTTTCCTCAAGTTTCTTGATCCAAATCCTATAAAACTTTGCCTTGTGCCTTTTATTTTGTAAAATTCACAAGTAGTATTTTGAAGGACTTCTTGGGATTCTTCTCGTTCTATTTTGGGTTCTTTTCATTTTGGACTTTGGCAATAACTTCCTTTTGATGATCTTGACTGAAAATAAAGTTTTATTTATGCCTTTTTCCTATTTGATGGTGAAAATAGTACTAAATACCTCATCAATAGGTGGTATAGAAGAATCTAGAAAGTACACATAAAGTAACTTTAAGACAACATCAATTATCTCAAATATTTTAGACAAAATATTGAAGATAATGTTTAGCAATTTAGTGTATTTTTCCTTCTATTCTCTCTTTGGGATCTCTCTTACAATTCGGATGTCTTATAATTTCTTGAGTTGACTGATATACTCATCAATAATATCAACATATTCCATGGACAAGGTTACAAGCTCAGCTTCCAATCTACTAGTTTATATGAAATAAATTTGATCACACAGCCCCTAATATTTCTCAAGCAATACTTTAGGATTTGTAGTGTTTCTAACATGGGTGTTATATACACTGTCAACATGAAGATCAATGGCATCATGAGCCTCATCCTCATGAGACTCCTCATTCACATATTTGAGCAACCATGTACTTCAAAGTAGATAGCTTCAATCTTGATCTTCCAAGTAGCATAGTTTGGACCACTCAATGAGGGCATGTGACCAATGTAGAGATCTTGAAAAAATATATGATTTTATAAAAGGGACTCAAAACATTTTTATATGCGAACTAAGATTTTTTTGACCTTTGGGAGGGAAGAAAGTAGAGAGGGGAGGGCTCTGGTCCCTCCCCTGCTCCCCCTCCCATGGCTCCTGGTTCCTGCCCAGTCCTTGGCTCAACCCAGGTCATCCCTCCCGAGGAGTGGTTGTTTGCAGATGATCTCCTGGGGGAGATCCTTCTCCACTATCTCGCACCCCTCCCGACTCGGCTAGGGTTTCCTTGGTTGTTTTTTCGGACTGGTGCTTCCCAGGGATCCCTGTTTGGTTGGGGATCCCTTCCCTTTTTCCCTCAGGCTTCCCCCTGGGGTTTTTTGCAGGTTATTCGCGTGGATCTGGTCCCCTGCGTTTCTTGGTGCGGTGGAGGTGACGGTTTAGGGTTTGGACAACTTCCCCCTTTTTTCTTGTGAATCCTCGACAGGCTCTGTGCTTGGACGGGATTCTTGGTCCCTGTTGCTGGGATCCTCTTCTGTTTTCCCGGGGCGGGTTCCTTGTGGTGCAACTCTCTGGTCACTTCCTGATGGGTTGGATCCTCTCTGTGCTGGCTATCGGCTTCCTGCAGGATGGCTCTCACTGAACGAAATGTTTTCTCGGTGGGCGACTGGTTTCTCCACAGGGCGGGATCCGCCAAATTTGTCGGTTTTCCCGTGAGGCGGGATCCTTTCTTTTCTGCTGGTTTCCTGGATGGTGGGATTTCCCTGTTGCTCCCCGCTAGGCGGGACTCGTTTGTGGTGGTTTTGACTTGCTTCCCACGAGGCGAGATTTTATTATAACGGCTTTTCTTTGCTTTCTCGTCAGGCGGGATCTTCTCGATTTTGGTTTTTGGCTACTCCCGTCAGGCGGGATCTCCAAAACTACTTTCTTTCTTATTTGTTTGTTTCCCGTTGAGAGGGATTGTTTCATGCTTACTGTTACCGCTAGGCGGGATTTCTGTTTTGGTGTTCAGTTTCAAGGGATTGATGCCCTAGGCCCATTGCTTATGTAATCAGGTTGTGGGATCCTTGTTAAAACCCGTTGTAAATTCAAACACTACTTACCAAAAAAAAAACATTTTTATATGCAAAAGTTATAATACTCAAAAAATTGCCCTAAAATCATAAAAGAAACTCCAAGAACTTTTTTAAAAAAATAAAAAATAGTACCTAGAACAAATGGAAGGTTGTCATGTGACATTGCATGAGTGGTTCAATGGGCACCAAGCATGTGTTGACTATGAAGTGTATTGGTTAATCATGTGATGTCATTTGTCATAATTTGATTTTTTGCCTAATCTACTAACCACACTACATCACTTGTCACACCATGATTCACTCTAAATTTTGTGCATCACCAATTCTTTTATTGAATGTGTGATTTATTTATCAAGCTTGGTGAGTTTGCAAAATATGATTGGTAGAACAAATATTTATGTGCATATAGTTCATTTTCAAGTGGCAATGTGGAATTATGGCGGAATTCCAGAAATACAAGCTCATACAAAGGAATTCAAATATAAAAAGACTAAGACCCAAAGGCTCAAGGGCTAGGCTAAGTCTTCATAGAATTCAAAGACCATATGTGTATATTGTTAGAGGAAGGGACATCAAATAAGTAATTACTTGTTAAAGTTACAAAGGATTGAAGATGAATTCCTAAAAGTGGATGCCTTCCAAATGATGAGGGAGATTTTGAAGGATCTATGTCAACTATAAAGGCCTACAAGAGCATTTATTATAGGGGAAGATATTATTATCACTAATGTATTCTCTCTTTAGCCCCTCAATCCAGGTTATAGGGATGATGAAATTTTAATCTAATTAATCACCAAGGTTGATATTATATGATGTAATATTGATAGACCTAAGGGCATTCATTGTACAATGTAATAATTTATTGTAATATTTTATTATGTAAGTGATATGAACCATAGTTAACCTTGCTATGGTTAGACCCACTTTATAAATTATAATTAACCTTAACTCCTCTTGTTGTGTCATCTTAGGTTAAACTTTATTATGTAATTGAGGCTTTGATAGTGGTATAAATACCCCCTCCAATCCTCATTTGATCATTAAAGTATTATGAAATATAATCTATAAATTGTATAGGGATTATTTATGGTGCCTATAAGTGCCCTCAAATATCTATGTCTCTATTTTCTTTTTTTGTTCTTTTTACACTTTTTGTATAAGATTTGAGTGGATGTATTGTTTTAGTTTATTTCTAGAAAAAATTATGAATTCCAATACTAGGAGCATGCATTCATAATCGACATAGCATACCAAAAAATATTTTTAAATTAGCTATTCAATAAATAGAATTGAAATCATGCATATAGGTATTTTTTGAATCACTTATCAAGTCAATAGGGTTAGGGGTAAGAGATAATGCATGTAGGGTTTTTTATTTTTTTTCATCTTATGCTTTAAGCCTCATTTAGTTAGGAGTACTTCTTAGATTTTTGTTGTTGCGGTTTTCCTAAGATAAGCCTTTGAAGATATGTTGCAACATTAATATCATTGGTCTCATATAAGATTATTACTATATTGCCTATAATATATTTGTTCTTGCATGTTCCTTTGGGTTAGAGGAAGACTTATCTTCCTTCTTATGGGATTTAATTTTCAATTTTTTGAGGAATATTACATTATTTGGTACATGCTAATGTACCCCCATTGTACCTCCATGGTATAATTGTAAATATGTAATAGATTAGGGTTGAGTCTGTAGTTTAGGAGAGTAATTTATATTTCTCCTTCATGTAAGTGTTAATGTGTAGAAAATGCACGAGTGTCATGTAAAAGTGCAATGTGTAGGAAATGCACAAGTGTCATGTAAGTTATAGTGCAAGTGTAGATTAAGAGAATGAGCACAAGTTTCATGTACGTAAGAGTAAAAATATTTAATGTGAAGATGTGCACAAGTGTCCTAGATTAGGAGTGCATATAGAAGTGTAAGATTCATATAGGTGTGTGCAAGTGTCTTAGAGTCAAGTGTCCATGTAATAAGAACTTGAAGAGTCTAGTATGCAAGTGCCAAGATGATAAGCTAAGATTTATGAGACTTTTCATATGGAGAGCAATAGTCAAGAACGTGGAGAGTCAAATTAATATGTCTATAGTATGGAGATAATGCTCCATGAGAAAGCAATCTAATAGACTCCAATATAATCTATTGTAATCCAATAAGAGAAAAAAAGAAATAAATCTTTTATATAGATTTTTTAGCAATTAATATTATAAGTTTTCTTCATGCATTGTTCATGAATGACATAGGCCATTTAGATTAATATTTTGATATATAGATTAATATTATTTGATTTATTATATAGGCCTTAATATGCATATTAATTTGCTCATATATTCTACTCTTATTATTATCATTTTGATATTTAATATTGTGGCTATTTTATATTGGGACATGTGATATTTTGTAGTAGTAAGGCTTAAAATTCCAACACAATTGTCCTCTTTTGACAAGGTTGGTCTCTATTCTCTTGGCCATGTCAATCACATCTTCAAAATAAGACAAATTGTATGTCTCTAAAGTTAAGGTCAAGTGTCTATTAAGGTTATTTACAAATATGTTTAAATTATATTTGAATGGAGGAGCATATTGGAATATCCCCACAAAAGCTCATCATCTTGCTAAGAAGAAAAAATTCTCATATTTTGATTGCTTAAGGTATTATAGGTCATTAATCATGATATTTTTCTTAATATAGACAAGGAATTGCTTGACAAACATCTCAATAAAGTCTCTAAAGCTCTTCAAGGAATGTCTTGGTATTTGGTAGTACCACTCCAATGCAGGGCCACTAAAGCTCTTAGGGAATATTTTGAGTAGCAATGTTTCAGTACAAGCAATTCTAAAAATTCCAAGGTGGTAAATGAGATCTTCCTTCAATTTATGCATTTAAAACTAAGGTGTTTCAAAGTTGGGAGGTGAAGGGAAACTAACTACAAAAGGATATAAGGTATGGTTGCACAAGTCTTCATAAGAGAACTTATGACTAGAAGAAGTCCCTTGGATGATGGTCATTTCTTGTTTCAATAGCTCTAGTTGAGAAGTTAAAGTTTGAAGTTGAAAATAAACATGTTTTGATGGCACAAAAGGTATGTGTTAAGATATAGAAGAAATTTGATAATTGACATAAGAAGAAGGTTGATACACTTGGGTGTATGATGTTGAAGTTCACATCATGCAATTTAATCCCAAGGTATTTGAAATGAAAGTGTTAGAATATGAAGGATAGGAGATTGTAGGATTAATAATTTGAGGGAAATCCATACTCGTGCTTGTGAGATAAGAATAAAGGTTGTTGACATGAGGATTAGAGGTTGCAATATTTGATGTTATGCCTTGATTAGGAATGTGGCTTGTACCTGCTTGTTGAGATATAGGACAACTTATATTGCCTTGATACAATTCTTCAAGAGTAGGTAAAGATGAATTATATCCCAAAGAATAAAAGAGGGTTTATCTCCTAGTATTTTTGGAAGTGACATTGATAGAAGGATTTGAATTAATAAAATTATAAGTTGATGCATTAAGGTTTGTATTTTAAGATCCAAAGGTTGGATCTAATTGATCTAGATGCAAAGGGTTTAATATAGGTTGTTGGGGATAGTCCAGGAGTGAACCCTCCCTTGTAGAGATGCCTAGGATTCCATGATCTTCCCTACGAAAGGACTCCATGACCTCCCTATGCTTTTATAAAAAGTAAACCATGTGAGTTGTAGATTTAAAAACTACTCTTCCTTCCTCATCATGGATGGGGTTTAGAGAAATTGAAGGTGTAGAAAGCTCCTCTTGGGTTCTCAAAGGTGGTTTGGTAATCATGACTTTCCACCAAAGGGTTATGGTTAATGGCCAACTAATGAATAGCATTAATGGTTATGTAGCATTTTTCAAACATTAGGCTTGGAAGGAAAGGATTCTATTTTTTTTGAAGTTTATAGAGTTGATTAAAGAAGAAAGAGAATATGTTTTAGCAACCTTATATCCATTCCCTCAATATACTAAATCTAACCTATATACCTCAAGGTCCTCCCCATATACCAAAGGTCCCTATATACATGACTCCTCTCTATATACCCATTAGTATATAGATGAAATCCAATGTGTGTGTTGTCAATGATATGTGAAAGTGTCCACTTGAATATGTGACCCAGATGATAGGTGAGGAGTAATAGTATACCTCCTTATGACTCTCATTAGCCCACTATAATATTCTTCTTACTGGTCATAAGTACATATGAAACCTTCTGTGGGTGGCTAGCAGCCTTGACTTGCTATATACCCAATATAACGTAGTAGCTTATATGACAATTCCTCAAATGATCATAAAGAATCTTAGTAGGACTAACAATTGGTTATGTTCTTCCTATATAATTTTAATGTGATCTAATCTAAAAAAACAATATTAAGTGGTTTAGATTAAAGTTTGATTAAGGTTTGGCTTAGATGAAGAAGTGTTGGAAGTATTACATTATTTGGTACCTTGCAAGAATATTGTAAGTACCTTGTAAATAGTTTGTAAATATTTGAGTCTAAAGTTTGTAACTAGTTTGTAAATATGTAGTGTGAAAAGAGTCATGTAAATATTTTTCTTTTAGTGTGTGTAATCATTATAGGTTTGTCATTATTAGGAGTCAATAAAATATATTTCTCTTATGAGAAATATGAAGAGTTAGATTTCCCACAAGTTTGAGGAGATGAAGAGTTAATGAAAGTAGAAAGTGTAGCAACCCAGGAAGCATACACCTAAGCTAATAATAATTGAAAATCAACATAAAGCATGAAAGATAGATGAATTTACAAATAACCACAAAGTAGGGCTTCCTTTTTATTAAATTTCCAATGAAGCTTGATTACAAATCCATCCCTCTTAGGGATATCCAATGTGATACAATTATTACAATCATAGAACAATCCCCATGCAAGGGTAGGTGTAATTCGTAGGCTTCCTAAATGCACACGAACTGCTCCAAGGTATCGATGACCTCCCTCTCCATGATTAGAGGTATTTGTTACCTTGCATATCAACACCTTGTTAGTCCTGCATACAATAAACAACAAGAAGCATATTAGTAATAAAGGAGGCCTCTCTTGATGAGGCTTTGAAAGGAAGTTATACAAAAAGATGCCATGATAGCTTGAAATAAAGAAAGTGCAAGAAACAAGGTAAACCTATGTTAAACATGAAATATTGCCATGAAAGATGTAAAGGAAAGATAAAATTATCTATCTAATGCCCTAATTATGAAATCAAAAGCATGAAATGTAAGCATTCTTGTCCTACTTACTACAAATGCTAAATGAGAAGAAATATACCTAAACTCTTAATTCTATCGGATAAAATTCTCTAATAGAGAAAATATACACTTGATATATCTATTCTACTACAGATAAAATAACATTTACGACTAAAACCAAGGAAACATGGAGATTGAACCTAACCTCGAATCTGTCGCGTGGTGAGCACTGTTAGCCGCAACTAATATGAAAATGAACTTGCCCTCCAAATATGGCCTAGATCTCTAATTTCCCTGATGAATTGATGGTTAAAGGATCACCTCTGTTTCCTCTGATATATTTGGTGGTTGAATTGCTCCGATTGGTGATGGATTGCTCGTAATTTCATTTCTTGATTCTTCTATCCTCCTAGGATCTCCATGACTTCAATTGTCATTTCAATTTATCAATGCTATCTAAAGGATTTCTCTCAATGCAAGTAGGTGAGTACTAAATTCGTCAGGGCTTCATCTTTCAAATTATCCTCTATATCTCTCTTATTTTCCATTTTGTATGGGGCTCTTATAACCTCTAGTAAGGCTATGTCTTAGCTTCTTGAGGAAGCCAAGATCAAGAATGGATAATTGGAGCAGTTAGAGGGAAGCTTCTGAATATTTTTGCCCCAAAACCGCTCAGATATGTAACCAATTGGTCGTTATAACCGAATTTGGGTTGGCCAAAGTCCAACTGACTCTGACTGCTAGTTGTGGATCTGAGGTGCGGTCAGCTCTGTTAACCGCGGGTCTTAGCCACAACCAACATCAGTTAGGCCAAAATGCCTAAATGAGTGGTTAGAACCACTGCTATACCTTGGTATTTATCCAAGGTCTTCCATATGGTCTTCTAGCATGTCCCATATGAGTAGTCGCCTCAACATGATGTATTTTAGGTGTCTACAAAAAGTTCATGATTTTTGTAAATGTGAAAAGTCTCTTATTCAAGTTGTATATATTGAAGATAAAGCATTGTAATGGATATGTGTGATAACAAGCCTTGAAATATATTGTATATGTATTGCCTGAGAATATATATTCATCAATAATATTATTTACTAAGTTTGTTATTGAATATTTGTGATTGTGTGAATTTTATATTGTTAGATCCTTTGAGAATAGGGTTGAATTGCTAACAGTGGTATTAAAGCCTTTATTATGCAAAGCTATTATTGTGAAGAGAGAAGATGTTGAGGAGGCAATGTAGCAAAGCATTGAGAAATGAGACACTTCGGAGTTATTAAAGCAAAGTTCAAAGATAGACAGTGTTGAAATGCCAAAGTGTAAGTGTTCGAGTGAAGGCATTAGAGTAAACACATTTGAGTGCAGAAATTTGATACCATGAGCTAAAGGAAAAAGAATCTAAGTTATTTTTTCCAAATCTACCAAGAGGAAGTTGCAAGGAAGAATCCCTAGTGAACGCATAAAAGAGTTGAGTGGATACATCAAACATTGTTGGAGGAAGCACATGCATGAATGATCCAAGTGGAGATGAAAAAGGCATTGAAAATAACATCTAGGAGTGGACCAGAGGAAGCAAACATGTGCAAGGAGGACTGAGTTTGAAATATATACTATAAAATAAGGATAGTGTAGACTAGCAAATGGAGTGAGTAGAAGAAAAGTGGAACATCAACTATAGGAAGAAAGAAACATGTGTCGGGTTGAGAACCATTGGAAAAGGGAGGAATCATGTGTAGAGTTGGTGAATTTATGATTAACAAAGAGATATTATATTCCTTTGCATTTTTTGGTGGAAGTTTATGTTAGAAGAAAGATTAAAGAAAAAAAGATGAAAATAGTATACTGAAATGAAAACGAATATGTTATGAGGAGAAAATGTTTATTAGGATGAATTGGAGAAATTAAAAATAAAAGGAAGAAGAGTTGATTTGCATAATAAAATTGGAAGGAGAGAAAATTGAAGGGAAGATCCTAAAAGAAGTCTAAATATTGTTTGAAGAAAGAAATTAATTATAAAATAAAAAAGAAGTATTTGAAGGAAAATTAAAAGGGAAATAAATTGAGAAGAAATTGAATTTCAAATATATTAAAGGAATATTGTCTAAAGAGACAAAAAATCAAATTTGAAGAAAGAAATTAAAATGAATAAGAAAGACTATTTGAAAGAAGATATAGTTTATTGAGAAAGCAAATATTGAAAAGAAATTGAAGATTAAATAAAATAAGAAAAGAATTTTATTTGAAGAAAAACAGAGAATTATTGAAGGAAGAAGAATTTTTAAATTTTAAATTTAAGAGTTAAAAGGGTTTCAACTACAATTGAAATTAATTATATTAAAGGGAAAAATAATAAAAAATGAAAAAAGGATTTTAAAAGTAATATTTTTTTCAAAATATATTTGTAAAGAGAATATTAAAGTGAGCAAAAGGATTGCAAAAATATTCAAAGGACTATTAATGAAAGAACAAAGAGGGAAGAAGCTAGAGGAATAAGTTGCATACATTATGATTTTGAGTTCTTGGTGTCATACTACCTCTCCACTCTGGAGTGTGTGTAGGACACCTCTTAGGGCATTTTTTTGCTGCTTTTTTTTTAATTTACTCCATCATTTCATAAATTGAACCTATTTTTATGGACGGACCTCAATCAGCAGCTCCAACTTCTGTCAAAGCTGCAGAAGGGAGCAATGGCACTAAAGGTGAACAAGCAACTACGAAAGTTCATTTCCAAAGTTTATCACGAGATAATATTTCTCCTCTTGATGTTGTTATCCCATTGAGTGAGTTTAGTACTACTTGTTCTTGGCTGGAAAGCCATACATTGGTAGGGTATTTTCTAGGTTGCATACCTGGTGAGACCCTCCTTTAGAATTTGATCCAACAAGCTTGGCATGGCGTCAAGGAGTTGATTTGCAGAATAAAATTGGAAGGGGAGAAAATTGAAGGGAAGATTCTAAAAGAAGTCTAAATATTGTTTGAAGAAAGAAATTAATTATCAAAGAAAAGAGAATTATTTGAAAATTAAAAGTGAAATTAATTAAGAAGAAATTGAATTTCAAATATATTAAAGGATTATTTTCCAAAAATATAGAAAATTAAAGTTAAAGAAAGAAATTAAAATGAAGAAGAAAGACTATTTGAAAGAAGATATAGTTTATTGAGAAAGCAAATATTAAGAAGAAATTGAAGATTAAAGAAAATAAGAAAATAATTTTATTTGAAGAAAAATAGAAGAATTATTGAAGGAAGAAGAATTTTTAAATTTTAAATTTAGGAGTTAAAAGGATTTCAACTACAAAAGAAATTAGTTACATTAAAGGAAAAAAATAATTAAAAATGAAGAAAGAATTTTAAAAGGGATATTTTTTTCAAAAGATATTTGTAAAGAGAATATTAAAGTGAGCAAAAGGATTGCAAAAATATTCAGAGGACTATTAATGAAAGAACAAAGAGGGAAGAAGTCAAAGGAAGAAGTTGCATACATTAGGGTTTCGAGTTCATAGTGACATACTACCTCTCCACTCTAGAGTGTGTGTGTGGGACACCTCTTAGGGTATTTTTCACCGAATTTACTTCGTCATTTGGCAGATTGAACCTTTTTTATAGATAGAGCTCAGCAGCTCCAACTTCTAATGAAGCTGCAGAAGGGACCAATAGCACTAAAGGTGAACAAGCAACCACGAAAGTTCATTTCCAAAGTTTATCATGGGGTAATCTTTCTCCTCTGGATGTTGTTATCCCATTGAGTGAGTTTAATACTACTTGTTCTTGGTTGGAAAGCCATACGCTGCAAGGGTATTTTCTAGGTCGCATCCTTGGTGAGACCCTCCTTCAGAATTGGATCCAACATGATTGGCATGGCATCAAGGTTGATGGTACCATATCCTCACCAAAGGGCCTCACCAAAGGATAGTGTAAACTAGCAAATAGAGTGAGTAGAAGAAAAGTGGAACATCAACTATAGCAAGAAAGAAACATGTGTCAGATTGAGCACCATTGTAAAAGGGAGGAATTGTGTCTAAAGTTGGTGAATTTATGATTAACAAAGAGATAAATTATTAACCATCATATTTTTTGGTGGAATTTTATGTTAGAAGAAAGATTAAAGAAAAAAAATTGAAAATATTGTACTGAAATGAAAATGGATATGTTGTGAGGAGAAAAATTTTATTAGGATGAATTGGAGAAATTAAAAATAAAAGGAAGAAGAGTTGATTTGCAGAATAAAATTGGAAGGAGAGAAAATTGAAGGGAAGATTTTAAAAGAAGTCAAAATATTGTTTGAAGAAAGAAATTAATTATCAAAGAAAGGAGAATTATTTGAAGGAAAATTGAAAGGGAAATAAATTGAGAAGAAATTGAATTTGAAATATATTAAAGGAATATTATCCATAAATATAGAAAATTAAAGTTGAAGAAAGACATTAAAATGGAGAAGAAAGACTATTTGAAAGAAGATAGAGTTTATTGAGAAAGCAAATATTGAAAAGAAATTGAAGATTAAAGAAAATAAGAAAGGAATTTTATTTGAAGAAAAATAGAATTATTTAAGGAAGAAGAATTTTTAAATTTTAAAGTTAGAAGTTAAAAGGGCTTCAACTAAAAAAGAAATTAATTATTTTAAAGGAAAAAAACAATTAAAAATGAAGAAAGGATTTTAAAAGGAATATTTTTTTTAAAAGAGATTTGTAAAAAGAATATTAAAGTGAGCAAAAGGATTGCAAAAATATTTAGAGGACTATTAATGAAAGAACAAAGAAGGAAGAATCCAGAGGAAGAAGTTGCATGCATTAGATTTTTGAGTTCTTGGTGCCATACTGCCTCTCCACTTTGGAGTATGTGCAGGACACCTCTTAGGGGTATTGTTTTGTTGCTTTCATCGATTTTACTCTGTCATTTGGTAGATTGAACCTTTTTTTTATGGACGAGAGCTCAATCAACAGATCCAACTTTTGTTGAAGTTGCATAAGGGAGCAATGGTGCTAAAGGTGAACAAGCAACCACGAAAGTTCATTCCCAAAGTTTATCATGAGGTAATCTTTCTCCTTTGGATGTTGTTATCTCGTTGAGTGAGTTTAATACTACTTGTTCTTGGCTAGAAAGCCATATGTTGGTAGGGTATTTTCTAGGTCGCATCCCTATCGAGACACTCCTTCGAAATTAGATCCAACAAGCTTGGCATGGTATCAAGGTTGATGGTATCCAGAACCTCACCAAAAGATATTGTATACTAACAAATGGAGTGAGTAGAATAAAAGTGGAACATCAACTATAGGAAGAAAGAAACATGTGTCAGGGTGAGCACCATTGGAAAAGGAAGGAATCATTTGTAGAGTTGGTGAATTTATTATTAACAAAGAGATAAATTATTAACCTTCACATTTTTTGGTGGAAGTTTATGTTAGAAGAAATATTAAAGAAAAAAGATGAAAATATTGTACTGAAATGAAAACGGATATGTTATGAGGGTAAAATTTTTAATAGAATGAATTGGAGAAATTTAAAATAAAAGGAAGAAGAATTGATTTGTAGAATAAAATTGGAAGGAGGGAAAATTGAAGGGAAGATTCTAAAAGAAGTCTAAATATTGTTTGAAGAAAGAAATTAATTATCAAAGACTTTAAAATTTAGGAGTTAAAAGGATTTCAACTACAATTAAAATTAATTATATTAAAGGAAAAAAAAATAATCAAAAATGAAGAAAGGATTTTAAAATGAATATTTTTTCAAAAGAGATTTGTAAAAAGAATGTTAAAGTGAGCAAAAGGATTGCAAAAATATTTAGAGGACTATTAATGAAAGAACAAAGAGGGAAGAAGCCAGAGGAAGCATACATTACTACCTCTCCACTCTGAAGTGTGTGTGGGACACCTCTTAGAGAATATTCTTGCTGCTTTCGTCGACTTTACTCCGTAATTTGGCAGATTGAACCTCTTTTTTATGGACGAAACTCAATCAGCAACTCCAACTTATGTTGAAGTTGTAGAAGGGAGCAATGGTGCTAAAGGTGAACAAGCAACCATGAAATTTCATTCCCAAATTTTATCACGAGGTAAGATTTCTCCTCTAGATATTGTTATCTCGTTGAGTGAGTTTAATACTACTTGTTCTTGGCTGGAAAGCCATACACTGGTAGGGTATTTTTTAGGTCTCATCCTTGGCGAGACCTTCCTTCATAATTAGATCCAACAATCTTGGCATGGTGTCAAGTTTGATGGTATCCAGAACCTCACCAAAGGGGCTCACCAAAGGATAGTGTAGACTAACAAATGGATTGAGTAGAGCATCAACTATAGGAAGAAAGAAACATGTGTCAGGGTGAGCACCAATGGAAAAGGAAGGAATCATGTATAGATTTGGTGAATTTATGATTAACAAAGAGAAAAATTATTAACCTTTGCATTCTTTGGTGGAATTTTATGTTAGAAAAAAGATTAAAGAAAAAAAGATGAAAAATTTGTACTGAAATGAAAACGAATATGTTATGAGGAGAAAAATTTTAGTAGGATGAATTGGAGAAATTAAAAATAAAAAGAAGAAGAGTTGATTTGCATAATAAAATTGGGAGGGAAAATAAAATTGAAAGGAGATAAAATTGAAGGGAAGATTCTAAAATAAGTCTAAATATTGTCTGAAGAAAGAAATTACTTATCAAAGAAAAAAGAATTATTTGAAGGAAAATTAAAATGGAAATAAATTGAGAAGAAATTGAATTTCAAATATATTAAAAGAATGTTGTCCAAAAAGATAGAAAATCAAAGTTGAAGAAAGAAAATAAAATGAACAAGAAAGATTATTTGAAAGAAGATATAGTTTATTGAGAAAGCAAATATTAAGAAGAAATTGAAGATTAAAGAAAATAAGAAAAGAATTTTATTTGAAGAAAAATAGAAGAATTATTGAAGGAAGAAGAATTTTTTTTTTTATTATTTATATTGTGGAATCGGTAGTCGCCACTAATCTAGGTAGGCTTTCCAGCTTTTATGGCCGCCATAGTATTCTGCACTGTCCACCCTCGAAGCCGCCACACAGATCTTCGTGCAGTCCACCCCTATAACCACCATGCCACAATCATTTTAAACTTTTTACGTCGTTGAAAGCACCAGGAAAGGGACAAGCATTCAGTCCGGTGAGGCCCGAGATTTGAACCTTGGACCTCCACCACCCTTATGGGGTTTGGATGAACCAATTGGTCTACACCTTGGACCTCAGGGAAGAAGAATTTTTATATTTTAAATTTAGGAGTTAAAAGGGTTTCAACTACAATTGAAATTAATTGTATTAAAGGAAAAAATAATAATAATAAATGCATAAAGGATTTTAAAAGGAATATTTTTTTCAAAATATATTTGTAAAAAGAATATTAAAGTGAGCAAAAGGATTGCAAAAATATTCAAAGGACTATTAATGAAAGAACAAAGAGGGAAGAAGCTAGAGGAATAAGTTGCATACATTAGGGTTTCGAGTTCTTGGTGCCATACTGCCTCTCCACTCTAAAGTGTGTGCGTGACACCTCTTAGGGCATTTTTTTGCTAGTTTTGTCAACTTTACTCCATTGTTTGGCAGATTGAACCTCTTTTTTATGGATGAAGCTCAATTAGCAACTCCAACTTCTTTTGAAGTTGTAGAAGGGAGCAATGATTCTAAAGGTGAACAAGCAACCACGAAAGTTCATTTCTAAAGTTTATCATGAGGTAATATTTCTCCTTCGGATGTTTTTATCCCATTGAGTGAGTTTAATACTACTTGTTCTTGGTTGGAAAACCATACGCTGGTAGGGTATTTTCTAAGTCGCATCCTTGGTAAGACCCTCCTTTAGAATTGGATCCAACAAGCTTGGCATGGCGTCAAGGTTGATGGTATCCAGAACCTCACAAAAGGGTTTTTTTGTTTCGTTTTGCTAACCCTGCTCAAGCCAAAGTGGTCCTCAGTCGTGGGTCTTGGTCTGTTCATAGCTCCTTATTAATTTTTTTAGCCTTGGACCAAGGATTTTACAATCACTAATGATATTTCCTTGTAGTTTTTTCTTTGCGTTGAATTCTCTGGTCTTCCTCTACCACTCTTGCCTTACTATCAAAACCTTGTGGTCCCCATTGGTGAATTTTTCTATTGTGAAATGGATAAATTTTATGCCTCACACCCTCAAAAGCATTTTTGTGTTAAAGTTGATCTTTCTAAAGACCTTAGGGAGACTGTTGATGTCCAAGTTGGTGATTATAGGTTCAAGCAACGTGTTGTCTACATAAACCTGCCTAACACATGTTACCCTTGCCAATCAGTTGCCTATAAGATAAAAGATTATCCTTTAATGGTGGACAAGATTAATGCTAAAGAGACGACTGTGGCTCCTATTACTATTAGCTCTATCCCTACTTCCAAAGGGGGGCAAGATGAATGGAAGGTAGTCTAGAAGAAATGACCCGCTCCCAGACTCCAACACACCAAAATCTACAACACAATTGTGAATCCTGAGATAGATCCACCCTATCTCCAATCAAGAACAAGGGCATATCACCTTGACTACAAGATTGGCTATTTTTGAAGACTTAGGCACACCACCTAAGAAGCAGAAGGTGAGGAAGGGTTCAACCCTCTCTCTTACAATTCACAAGATGAACATGACATAATGAAACCCTAAAAATGACTTTCCAAGCCTATATACCTTGTCGTCCCACTAGAAGTTTCTAATTATTTATTAAGTGAGGGTTACATCAACATTAATCCCCAACACTTAATTTTTATTACATAAAACACCTATTAGCCTAGCAAAAAGGGGACGTCCCACTTCCTTGTCCATAAATGACAAAAATAAAATATTACAATGTATGGGGTCCACATAGCCTTCAAAATGGGACATTACACAAAGCAACTTAGTATTAATGATTTTCTTGAAATGGATATGAGAATATTTCTAGGTTTCTATTTGAATAGAGTCGTCAGGTGATTGATGTGATCTATAAGAACAAAGCATCATCAAATATTTGGTCTAACAAAATGGTGTGGGATTTGGGTGCCACTAAGCATGCCAAAACTATTGGTCTAAAAAAATATCTATGGTAAGGTTGTGCACCCACAAATCTTGATCAACATTGAATGAACTAAAACTCATGAGGCTTTAGTGGTCAATATCTAGAGGAGGTCGGTTCCTATGAAGTTTAAGCTAATTATTCCTAAAATATTAGGGGAAAAGGGTGCTAAAAGAAACAAAATAAGTTGAAGCTAGAACTTATAATGGTGCAGGTTAAGCCACATCAAAGTACAAAAAATATAAAAGCTATGCAATTGAAAGAGTAAGAAAACTACCTAATAGACCAACCAATTTTTACCAAATGATAGAACATTCATTTATACTCTATATAGCTATCAAATTGTAGATTCCATAACCAAGGAATGAATCATGAATATAAATCTAGAAAGTGTAATTAATACCATGAGCATTCAACAAGTTAAAATTAAAAATAAGCAATCATCCATACATACATGTCCTACAACGAAGTTGAACCAGAGGCCAAACAACAATCCCTTTGTATTTCTCAATATGCAATATGCTTCATACATGCAAATTGTAAAAGCTTAAGAGCCAAAAAAATTTACATCATACATTCTAGTATTTATAGCTTTTTACAACACATTCAGTTATCAGAACATCATTGCTTGAGAGGTGGATTGTCATTGTGTCAAAAGATTCACTAGTCTCTTGAGCTACTTGGAGTATGCTTGTTCTAGCCACCTAGTTATGGCTTGTTGACCTAGCTTAATCCTACATCATCTTAAGTTGTATTGACCTTGTTGTTTGTGTTTGGTTTTTTGATTCTTTTATTGACACTTCAGTTGATCCACCCTGATCATCTACACGATCACCTTGGTAGAGATTTCATTGTTAAGATTTTTTGATAGGTGATATTGCCTTGTAGGTAGAATGGGATGATGGCCACCCACATACTGATAAACTAGTGCCAAACATCCAAATAGACCTACTTTTTCCAATTCATGGTTGTCGAGTGCATGATAAGATCACTAGTATATGACGAACCTTAGGTACCCTTATTGGCTTTGTTCTTTTGAGGATTTTAAGACAACCATTTTTCAAATTTTTTATCCTTCGACAGTGTGACAGGATTACGATACCTCTCTTGGCTCCATCCGGGTATAGAAGTTTTGATAGGTCTAAGACTTAGCTATTTTTCAAAGTCTTTATCCTCTGACAACATGATGAGATTTTGGTACCACTCTTGGCTCTTTCCAGGTACAAAAGTTTTGACAGGTCTGAGACTTAGCCATTTTCCAAAGTCTTTATCCTTTGGAAGTGCAACAAGATTTTGGTACCTCTCTTGACTCTGCCTGGGTACAAAAGTTTCGGTGGGTTTGAGACTTAGTCATTTTTGAAAGTCATTATACTTTGGCAATGCTACGGGATTTCAATACCTCTTCTAACTCCATTTGGGTACAAAAGATTTTGTGGGTCCAATACTTAGTCATTTTTTAGTCTTTGTCCTTCGATAGCACAATAGGATTTCGATACCTCTCTTGGCTTCATCTAGGTATAGAAGTTCCAGTGGGTCTAGGACTTAGTCATTTTTGAAAGTCTTTGTCCTCCAATGATGCGATAGGATTTTTGTACCTCTTGGCTCCATCAAGGTACAAAAGTTTCGATGGGTCTAGGACTTAGTCATTTTTTAAAGTCTTTGTCCTTTGATAGCATGATGAGATTTTGGTACCTCTTTTGGCTTCGTCTAGGTACAAAGGTTTTGATGGGTTTGGGACTTAGTCATTTTTTAAAGTCTTTATCCTTTGACAATGTGATAGGATTTTGGTACCTATCCAAGCTCCATCCGAGTACAAAAGTTTCGATGGGTCTAGGACTTAGACATTTTCCAAAGTCTTTATCCTTCAATAGCGCAATAGGATTTTGGTACCTCTCTTGGCTCCATCTAGGTACAAAAGTTTCGATGGGTTCGAGTCTTAGCCATTTTTCCCATTCTTATCCTCTGATCTAAGATTCCAAAGGGTCCATCCATAGTACACCTAGGCCAAAAGTGCCCAAATTACTCCTGATTCTACGATTAGAGCTTGTAATGATCTCCTTTGCACCTTTTATCAAAGTCCATGTGAGTAGTGCTCAAAAATACCCACATAATTGTGGTCACTATATTGCATGTTGAAGATCTTCTCATGGGAAGCTTAAAATCTTGATCTAAGATGTGGAGTTACAACTTCTTGTTTGAGGAGAGATTGATTGAGTTTATGTACCTTTACTTTTAGCAAGAGAAGATAGCAGGATCCATTGGCCCATTTGTTTTTTTTGTGGGGAGATGTATCATCTCCAATGTCTTTGCACCTTGGCCACTTAGTTCAAATTATGGGAAGTGTTAAAATATTAGTAATCTAATATTATTAGGTTAAGGCTGATAATAATGAAGTACTTATGGATGCTATTGATGTAGCTTATGGACAAGTGTTATGTAAGCCTTTGGGCATTCTTTATGTGAGTCTACGGAGATTCTATATGTAAGCCTATGGGCATATTTCTATAGAAGCAAAGAACAATCTTCTATATAAGCAAAGAACATTCTTCTATATAATCCTACAAACATTTATGTGTAAACCCATAGACACTTTTGATGAATTCACCCTTAGTAATATTGATAATTCACCTATGTGGTTAACCTTGATTAAAGGGTGTAATATATTTATTATATTATAATTTAACCTTCAATTCAAGTTATGTTGGCTTGAGGTTAACATTTAATTGAGGATTTGTTATCACTATAAATACCCCCAATAATTGATCCATTATATTAGTTTATGATATGTGAGATGGTGGGGGTCAATACAAGCACACACCTCTTATTCCTTTCTTTATTCTTGTCATTTATATTTTTCTCCTTATTCATCTATATGTTGTTCTATTTCACTCTTCTTCCTTCTTATACACATGGTTTTGGTATGTTTGTAGAAATTGTTATGAATTCCAACACTATCTTACCTTCTTGTCTCACATGACTTGGTAGGACAACTAGCAATCTATTTTTTTAGTTGTGGACTAGTTGCAAATGCTAAAAACATGGAATATTTATTGTGTGAAAGCTAACATTTGGAGTTAGCGCTCAACATTGGTGCCTAGCATTAATTTGCATTATGGCTTGATGCCATGCGTAGTTGACATTGACATCTCTTGGAAATACTTTCAAGTTGGCACTAGCATCACTAAAGATGTCAGTGCCCCTTGAAGCATGATATTAGGTTATTATATGAAAGGCATAAGTGGGAGCCAAGATGTGTAAATAAAGATCTTTATGTGGGATTTTATTATAAAAAAAAATTAACAATGTTTTTATTTATATTATTAGTTCGTAATTGGTGATATGAGATTGAGATATTATTATATTATAATTACATTATAATGAATCATATTATTATAGATCACTTTATTGTGGGAGTGCCCATCAAAAATTTAAACTTAGGTAGTACTTATATAATTTCATCCTATTTGTCACTCCTCCATAACACATTCAGGCTAGCATTGACATAGAATCAAATGACCATAGATTTAGGATCAAGCATATCTACTATGGATCTAAGCCTGCCCTCATGTTCTTAATACTTTTTCCAAATGTTAATATTTTGTCTATTAAACTAAGTTCAAGTGATTGAAACAATTGTCTTTCATAAAGATCACTCTCTAAGTCCTAAAAAGTATAAAAACCTAATATATATAGGTAATAAGTGCTTGATCTCTAGGTAAATTATCTTGATCTTATCATAAGCTAAAATTCAACATTGTACATTAAAAAACATTAGAATAAAGTATAAAAACCTATTGTTTGTGACTGGTGGGTGCTTGATTTGTAGGTAAATTATCTTGGCCTTACAATAAACTAAAATCCATCAATTTCCATTTAAAAAAAGATGAGAATAGAGCTTGAAGTGAAGATGGGATGAACTTAGATTCATAATATAGTTACCCTTGATATTAGGTCCATTTATTACCAAAGTTCAACCTTTATCTCTAGTTGTCCTTATAAATCCTACAAGGTGTTTATTTGTGAAAATGCAACCTTTGCTTATAGTATAAATCTCCTTGTTCATTGTTTGGTTCAAATTTGTTGGATATAAATATTAAAGGTAACATAAAAGTAAAACTCATAGAAAACAAAGGTAGATCTAAATCTATAATATAAATACATTAACCCTATATTTATATGTTAACATAAGCTCAACCTTTAACTATAAATGTCTTTATAACTTTACAAAATATTCACTTGTGAAATCAAAACCTTGATTTATGATGTAAAAGTCTTATCCACTTTCTATACCAAATCAATTATTTTTTTCTAATATATATGTTTGTTGTTAATTGGTTATATAAAATTGAAACCACTCCTCCATGATCACATAGTGATGTCACAACTTGAATTATATATATATATATATATATATATATATATATATATATATATATATTTGTAAGAGTACAAACCTTAATCTTTTTCTTGAAAATTAAAAATAATAATTAATATTAATATCATTTGATCATTTCAATATAATTATTTTTATGGTTCTACATAACACATATTTTAGTGATATACCTAATTTAATATGCACACATGACCCCATTTACTATGGTTGAAGATATCACAAACCTTTTAATATTGTTTATACTACATAAACATTAAACTATGACGGAATGATGAGTACGAAGTACTTAATATAAAGAAACTAAGGTGTAAGGTTCAAACCGCGACGTGGGCGAGTGTGAGGGGGTGGGTGTGTAGTGGCTTTGTGTTAAATTCTCTATTGATAAGTATAGCTCTCAGCTTTACGAGGGGTCATGGTTGTATCATAAAGGTTTTTCACATTAACAATATATATATATATATATATATATATATATATATATATATATATATATATATAAAATTAAATTTGAAGGCATACTTGTTGTAAACGTAGTGATCTGATCTGAATCTTCTAAGTGCACGTCAGACCCACGATGATGATACGGACCTTAGGTGACCCCTCATGTCACATCATCAACATGAATGTGGTGTAGGTTTGTTGGGAGCAACCCATGTGGGTTAGTGTGTGCTAGATCGGCAATGATACAAATCCTGATCGAGGATAACCAACTCTCCTCTGTATCTTAAAAAATATAAATATATAAAAATAAATAAAGAAAGAAATTAAGGGTTCAAGCAGGTAAAGGTTGCACGTGCGTGCTTAAGAGCCTCTAAACTTTCTATAAGAAGGTATTCCACCTGAAATATTATGTCCTATGTTTTGCCCATCTAACGCTACGTGTTCTTCCCATCGTAGTGGGAGGCCTTAGATGCCGTTGGATGTCCATTAAGGCTCGCAAAAAGGAACGGAAATGTGAATATGATTGAAATCGGAATAGTTAGCAGAAAGAAAATCTCCTTTCCAGCAAGAGGGCGGATTTGACTATCTAATCATTCTGATTAAATCTCTTCTCATCACCTATCCATTGATCAAGTGGACGAGTGAATCAAGCAACGGAGAACCCCATAGTTGTGGAGGAGAAGACAATCTAGGGATTCTTGGGAGTGTCCTTTCTCTGTTACAATGTGAGTATTACATTTTCTCTTATACCCAGAAATAGAAGGATAGAAATTTTTTTATTTCGGTAGTTTGGATTTTGCTGAATGGATTGATAAAGAAATTTTGATTTTTGGGTTCTT
Organism: Wollemia nobilis; assembly: GCA_028583015.1. Taxonomy (NCBI): domain Eukaryota; kingdom Viridiplantae; phylum Streptophyta; class Pinopsida; order Araucariales; family Araucariaceae; genus Wollemia; species Wollemia nobilis. The sequence continues at coordinate 2,165,581 of JAQPPZ010002683.1, read as the reverse complement.
GATGTGAGAAATTGGTTGCGTGCTGAATTAGATCGTTTTGGGTCCTTGATTTGTAGGGTCTTGCATATTTCATCTGATTGGCACACTGTGATATATGGCGATGTGAGGTCCTTACAATTGATTTTACTATTAGTGGGTGGCCACATGGGTTGGGATGATGGGCTAGAAAACCAGGGCTACGTTTCTTAATACCTGTATTTTGGATCGGACCAATCTTCAGTTTTTGAAAACGTAGAAGCATCTGAAAGACCTACATCATGGGCTTGTACGGAAACCTTGTTAGGGTTACAGTTATACATGTGCATATCAATGTTGTCTGGGTCTGCCTAGGCGTTATGGGTGTCCATATCAATGTTGCTGTGTATATCAATGTTGTCTGGTTGTGCGGAGGAGACGGGTACCCGTAGGTGGTGCTTGGGTAGGAGTACGCATGATTACATCGATGCGCATACTCAAAATTTTAAGTGTAAAGAGGAGATGGGGCTATTGTGGTACATATTACACCCTAATGATGGATCGAATACCTCAAATGCCCAAAATTTGGAGGTTCACATCTGATACTTCTGCCCATGCATCCATACAACCTTGGTGTGTATATATATTTCTAGGCCCTAAACGGGGCTACTAAGTGTGTGTATTTATTTCTATGCCCTAATCTGGCTCTCTAAAAACCAAAGACCATCACAAAACAACAGGATCGTTGTTCATAGTTCTAATGCTCGAAGAAAGATCCATGTAAAAGTAAAGTAGTCGTTAACATCCATGAGACCATAGGTCATATAAGATGATTCTCATTAAGGATGTTGTATTATTTGATGTGTTTATTCAATTAGAATCCGTTTACCAGAACATGGTGTACAACCCTACCCTGACCTCCTATTTAGATTCCAAAGTCTTCATCAGTAGGCTTACTCAAGTTGTACATCTTATGCGACAATATATACATCTGGCCCTGTTGAATACGTTGGAGCCACTAAAATGTCAACTACTGTTCATCAGTCTAGCCTATGGTTTAAGACTGGTTACTTAAAGCATGAGTTGAATTAGGGAGTCAGTTGGATCTCCATAGCCTCTGAGTGCCTTACGGTGTGTTTAAGTTTGGATAATTTTCTATAATTGGTTTTGTAGCCTTTAGTGATGGAAACAGAAGGATATCTGGGTAGTCTTTGCTGAATGTGTCCTAGTCATGGGTATGGTGGGTTTGTGAATTGTTTCAATCATAGTCTCAGACCAGGCATGGAATTGGCACCACGACTTTGCAAATTGAAAAACTTCAAAATATAAGGAGATGTCAGAAATATATGAATTTTTTGGCAGTGTTCCATAAGAAATTAAGACATCCATATAATGCTAAGAAATCTGATTTGTTTACCTGAACCATTTATCTGTTTTTTGTTTGCATATTTGAGGGAAATGTGCCTAAAAAAGAGTGTTGACTGAAATTGGTGAACTCTAGCTAGTCTTTCCAAGCTGTTGTCATCAGAGAGTGAACCATGCTCGTTTTTTTAACATTTGAGACTGCAGTTGAAGAGTTCCCCCTCCATTTGTAACTATGTCCACCTTATCCAAATCACCTTCAACTGTCTGCTTTGTCAGAGAAAAATTGCTAGCAAATTTACTCCCATCATTGAGTTCTTTCTCGAACTGAGTATGCAAGAAACACAGAACAAAAATACTGGTTAGGCATCAAGAATCACCGCCATACATCAAGAGCACCTGGCAAGGTTAGAGCTGCATTTTCCAGATGAAGACACCTATGTATGATGTGTTGCATCTTAAGTAAAAAATTACCTCCTCGCAACAAGGCAATTGCGTAAGATTTTATAAGGCAACTCATTTGCAGGGATTTGAAGAAAAACTCTTCTTTTTTCCCATGTTAAAGACAGGAATCCTACCCTTAACCGGATTTTCCTCTATAGCCACAGCTACCCAGAATTCTATGTAATGGTGAAACTTCTTAATTTTCTATTTGCCCGAACTTTTCTTTTGATTTATTATTTTGCCCTCTATATTTGCTTCAGTATTATCCCCCCCCTGCCGGGATCTGTTCTTCTTGAGGAACAGTCCTGTAAATGTAAAATAGACATTTGGAGTATTTAAATGCTTAAGGGGTTGCATTGTCACTGAATTACCAAAATTAATTGGAATTACCAAGGGTAAATATTAGTATCTGATATGCCAAACACAATATTTAGCATAGCCTAGATCTATATTAATCATATTCAATCTTTTTTTTAACTTTCAATAAACAATATAAATGTAGAACAAATAGTGGAGATCTTTGTGGTATAGCTGACAATAATACTCATAGTTGTGATTGCTTGAGCAAATGGTCGTATAATATAACTGTTTCTGAAGTATGGCGCATGAATGCCAACTAATTATGGATTCTTCAATATCATTCCCTTCCTCCTCTTTCCTGGCCAACAACAACAACAACAATCATGCAGACGGTATTAAATCATTAATTGTGCTTATTGTTTTGTTTCAGGTCAGACGAAGAACCTGTTGATCCCAAACTTGAAATTGAGGCATCTTGCAAGCCAAAGTGTGTGAAACCACTTCTGCAATATCAGGTAATTTGTCTGTTCACATAGGTATCAGTTGTAGCTATATTATAACTTCTAACCTAGGAATTCTCTACCAATGGTTGAACATATCAACTTTTTTCTCTGATTGAGACGAGCATTGATTTGGAGCAAACCTTTTCTATGAAGTAAAATGTATTTTGAAAATTTTTAGAATTCATTTGGAGCAAATCTTTTCTACTAAGTAAAATGTTTTTTGAAAATTTTTAGAATTCATGCATTTATGATACATTTTCTACTTTTAAAGTTAATGCTTTTAATACATACTGCCTCGGGGAGACATCATTCATCATCCAGCAATCCTTGCCAAAGAAGAAGAGCATCATGTTGTTCTCTGTCATAAATGCCTACATCTTTATAAAGACTGCCCATGTGCACTTTTAATGTTTTGTTCATAGATTAACAAAGGCTATTGCAAAAAGCTAGGTAACTTTTCTAACAAATTCTGCTAGCAGAAACAGCTCAAGTTTTTCTTGGTTGATCTGAATTTGTTCTTCCCCTTAAATTCTTCTGCTTATTAAATTTTGCAGGTTTGATTTAATTAGTTGCTTTGTTCTTCCGTTTAAATTGTTCTGTTTATTAAATCCTGCAGGTTTGATTCTATTAGGTACTTGCTATTATTTTTTAAAACATAGACAGTGTATGACATGTGTTTGTAGCAATACCCAAAAAAGGAAAAGAATATAATATTAATGTCCACAAGTGACCAAAGTATATCAATGGGACTCAATAGTACAACAGTGACAAAGTAGACTGTCTGAGGATAAGAGAAAATCCCTTGAGAAGAAAAGTAGAAACAAACAGTTAAACGTAGAACTGAAAGACTAAATCTGTGAAGGACAGTAAGTCCTCGGACAATTGACCTATTTATATGTGTGAACAACCACAAGATATAGTTGTGCGGTGAGCAAAGCAGTAATGAGGTTAAGAGTGGGGGCAGGAACAAAGAGATGGATTGAGCACATTTTTGTAGGAGCATCGTGTTGGGCTGAACGCGCTGAGTAGCAAATATGGATTGAACTATACTCTGTAGAACAGCAGATCATACACCAGAGCATGGATGTTTTAACCCTTTTAATCTCAGCCTATTCCACAAGGTCCTAAGCAGGGGCCCCAAACCTTTGGATCCATAGAGTTGTGGGTTTGATAATGGTGTTGAAGTGATGCCCCTTTGAAGGTGTTACAAAATTTTATTCTCATAACAGAAATCAACCACAATATACTGAATATTTAAATAATTTATCCACAAGTAATATTCCATAATGCGATAATCCCACACAATGAGATCAAGATAGATACTACACTTAAGGTAAGGCAACACCAATAATACTCCTTAAGGAAGGAATAACTCCATAAGATCTCCCAATATGAGAGGCCACTCCATGGGCACATTAACGTTAATAGTACCCAATGAATCCAACCAAGGATAACCGAGATTAATATCCACACCATCCATAGCTATGCCATAAAAATCTGAATGTAAAACATATTTATCCATGGTTATCTTCAAAAATATAAACATTATTACTTGCAAGTTGTTTGTTCTTGATCTTCTTGGCTTGAATCTGCAACCTCTTAGTCAAATCAATATTTATGAAATTATATTTGCTACTAGAGTTAATGGAAATAACAACCTTTTTCCTTCTGAATGCATCCCTGTAATGGTAAAATAAAATTTTTAGATAAAAGCAAACACCTTTGACCATTTTGTTTGGTTATTTGATGCCAAAGGTGTGGTTCCCCCAACCTTCACACTATCATCCATATGCATTTCTTCTTTCTATTCCTTGAAATTTTCTAACTCACTTTTCATTTATTTTTGTTTCTCATGAAGCCTTTTATTTCTTTTTCACAACCATTGATGTCATCTTTCAAAATATCAATTTTTTTGTCCTTGCTCTTTATTTCCCATTTGCTCAAGAATGCATTTTCAAAATTTTCCCAAGGGCAACTACCTTCCTATAAGTAGTCTTTGTAGCCGTTCGAAAGAGATAACCACCAATAGAGAGCTTGCCCATTTAAAAATTTGTCGACATGGAATTGCCAAAGAAACTTACAAAATATAAAGATTTGATTTTCATCAACCACTCTCTAACATTTATATCATTTTCTCCCGAAAACTGTTCGAACTCCATGAGTTCAACAAAAAAATTTCACAATGCAATCTAGGGTTACATGAATCTAGGGTCTCATCATATATATATATATATATATATATATATATATATATATGTATATATTGCCTCATTGTGTTGAAGCTAAAACTCCACATAAACAAGTAGACTCAAAAAAATCTCCTTGAAACCTTAACAAACAACAATTGATTTGCTTACTTAATCGGAAGATACTACAAAAATGGTTGAAATAGAAAAAAAATCCGTGATTTGAAAAAACATTACTGAATTGTTCCAAATGACTGACTTCAAAGGGTTGTATCTCCTTCAATATTGTTTGGATCCCTTTGTATGACTTGTTGTTCCTAAGATTTTCAATTTCTAAACAAGATGACTTAAGAATCCTTTGAATCAAACAACTCTATGCAAAGATATGGCTCCTAGAAGATGAGATGTTTTCTTAACAGAAAAAATTGCCCAAATTTTGCAATCCAAAAAAAAAACATTCAACAACAATCCCCACTTTGCTAAAATCGTTGCTCTAATACCACTTGTTACCGATTTTTATTCTCAAAAGAGAAATCAACCACAATGTAGTGAATATGATCTAATTCATTGACAAGTAATATTTCACAATGTAAGAATCCCACACAATGAGTAGATAATACCCTTAGGGTAGGGCAACACCAATAATACTCTTCAAGCAAGGAGTAACTCCACAAAATAGCCCAAGTTGAGAGGCCGCTGTGTGGGTAAAGACAATTATTACAAGGCAATGTTTAATATGAACGATGATTTTTTACAATGACGACATCCCTTCTTTATATACCCAATATCTAATTCTGATATGGGGAGGGTATAACCCTAATCCTAGCTGATGCAGGAGCATCCAGTGGTGTAAGGGCAATCTTGCATCACCAAAAAGAAAGAAATTGCATTTTCTCTTTCGGTCTTAAGTTTCTTTAGTTGTTTTCGAGTCCATGATGACACTTGGGAGGTATAAGTCAGTCAAAAGTCCAAAAAGGCGAAAAATAGTCACCAGCTATATTTAGTAAGGGCACATTTGGATTTGAAAATTTACCCCAAGGAGTAGGATTGAAATTGTATTCGGTGGCGAAAGAATCACCCCAATAGCTTGAACGGTTTGAGAGAGATTAAAATTTTTGTCCCGAGAAATCTCGCCAATAAGGTTTAAAAATAAAATTTGAAGACCTTAGAGGCCCCGAAGAAGGATGAAAATTTGACGAAACAAACTTTAGTTGATTTTGGCGTTGTAGATCCCTTCACAAGCTTTCCAATGATATATTATAATAGCTATTCGGACACCCGAGTCAAAAGTTATGGTTTCGGGAAGCTATGCCACTGAAATTCAAATTTGAATATCTTTTTGGGCGGAAAATAAAAATTCAAATTTCAGATGAATATCTTCTTGGGCGGGAAAAGGGGAGTTACGCTTTCCAGAACGTTCTATGGAAGTTATTAAATGGGGAAGAGGGATCACCTAAAGGTAGTCCAGGGGAAGACAGATCGTAGCTCCAACTTGCAGATTTCGAGTCGATTTTCTTTGTGATAAAATCGGCCTTGTGGCCGTAGCATTGTAACTCTGATTCTGTATTTGCATTTCATTGAAATAATATCAGATGTTGTGTTTCTTCTGAATTTTTTTGTGATTTGAGTTTTGTGTGAGTGTTGGGTGGAGTAGCCCTTCATCACTAGCTGACTTCTAAAACCCTATGGGTGGAGTAGCCCTTCATCACTAGCTGACTTCTAAAACCCTAATATGATATCCCAATACAATAGGCCTTCGATTATGTGGGTCCAATGCAAACTATCCATAACACCCTTATACAATACAATAATTTATCCCAATATATGTATCCTTAGGTACCATAGCATTTGTCATTTCCTAATATACCGATCCATAGGTACCATACCAAACGAGATGTCTTTAAATTGTATCTTGAAGCATTGGCGCTTAGTGAGACATCACTTACAAGGGTTTGATTGGGCAGTCAGCTTAAGACAGGGGTTGGCAAACAAGAATAAGCGTAGGTGGTGGTGATATTCAGAGTTTTCCCTTTATATTAGAGCTGAAATCTGGAATGGCCATCCCTAGATGTGTTGAACTAACCACAAGTTGTCTAAAATCACAAAAATGTGCAAGGTTGTTAAGTGGCCTTTGGAAGTTTTTAGGAGAGCTACAAAGGAGCACTATGTCATTAACAAGAAGCAACACAACAATTAGAAGATGGCACAATAGGCAACTATCATCAGTATGGGCGTGTAATCAAGGGAAGCTCAACTCGTGTGTGTAAACAGCAAAGAGAATTGTAGAAAGAGAATAGCTTAGTTGAAACCTAGGGTACTCTCAATGATATCTGAGAAGCCATATGTAGTGTGGGGCCGACAATGTCTCGTAAAGCCTCATGATGATGAGGGGTAGGGGGATCTTGATAGCTCCTCTTTTCTCTAAAGAGTGGATGTCTTGGGAATTAGTGAAAGCTCTTTCTACATTATAGAAAACAACAAAAGACTTTGGAAGACTATCGACGAGATTTTTTGATAATATCGCAAAGAATAAAGATTTGATCAGTAGTTTGAAAATCCCTCCAAAATCTAGCTTGTCTTCAAACTCGAAATTTCTTCTACTATGTAATTAGAAAGCTTCATGTATAGGAACATGATAAAATTTGGAAAATGTATATTCAATCATAGTTGTCTTGTAGTTATTAGGATTGGAGCTATCCGTCGACTTAAGAATGAAATTGATGATGCATTGAGATTATTATCGGGGAAATCTTGGCAAGCAATCTCACTAAGTAGGTATACAATAAAAATCAAATGATCTAAACTATTTTGAGGGACTCAACTCAAACTTTCATGGGATTAATTAAGTTGCTAGTGCATAGATTTGAGAGATGCCATAAGGTTTGAGTTTGAATTGGTCAAGATTGATATTCAGAACAAGTAAAGAATTGGAATACATTTCAGCATAAAGTTTGAGACATAAAAAATACAAATACATATCCATAATTTCATATATTATAAAAATGCAAATATATTTTTCATTCCAACATATATATATATATATATACAAAAAAACATTCAAATGTTCCTACGCTGACAATAAAGCAGGTTATAACAAAAAGGCAAAACAAAGAGAAAGATTGTGTTCACATTTCCATAGCTTGCCCAACATAGTGCCATAGTCTCTCCACCTTGGTCACTGACTCCCCACCAGAAAGTTTCGCCATAACAATGCTACCAATGTTGTTTTGTCGACTGCTAGAAATGTGGCAGTAAAAAGTTTGTAATTTGTTGGTGTTCTGCATAGCCTTTTGGATGTTTTGCAAGAAATTCACTGACAAATGCTGCTGTCTTGTTGTCCCATGTCCATTGAAGCCTGTTTATATGGTGGCAGCCAGTAGCAAATATGACTGCAAGGACAGGTGGCTGTACAAATTTTCTATATAGATGTTTTCTGTGGAACCTGCAAACACTTGCAAATGTGTTGCATGGAGCAACTTTATGGTTTGACAAAGCATTCTTGTTTGGGACAATATTTTACTATGAATCTGAATGAATTTGGTTGGGTCTTCATGGAAATTGTTGATTAAGTTTGGTGAATCCTGTCACATAGGATTTGAGATAGCTCTCTAGTGCATAGCATTTTGAAGGTATAATAAAGTCTACTAATAGATACAATAGTGATTTCTATTATTGTATTGTTTGTTACAATGGATTTTTAGGGATACGTTGTGCAAATTTGTAGGGACAACTTGTTAGAAGTTTAATCCTTTGGTTTTATCAGCACCAACCAATTACTAGATTGTAAATTGTTATAAATTGGAGCTTAGAAATGCAAATAGAGCAATCTGTGTTACATTCTTTTATGGTATCAAAGCTGCATAAAGGAGGAGGAGGAGTTTGTCTCACTGTTTGTTTCAGCCAAGTTCTTTTCTTTTTCCTTTTTCTTTTGTCTATTGCAGTCAGTGCCTTTGGAGATTTGTTACTTTGTGGTTGGTTTTGATGGTGTTGTGTTGTCAATGGAGGTTTTCTGTTGCGTTTAGATCTACGGGAATTTATAGACAACGTTTGGTGTTCTGATGTTTGGCATTCTGTAGTTTTCTCCTCACTTGATAAAGTTGTCGCTTGTGACGTTTGGAGTTTGGCTAGGCTGTGGGAAAGCACAGTTTTGAGTTTGCCCACGTTTCCAGATTGGGCAAAGTGCAGTTTGGAGGTTGCTCACGTTTCCAGATTGGGCAAAGTGCAGTTTGGAGGTTGCTCACGTTTCCAACTTGGGCAAAGCACAGCTTGGAGTTTGCTCACGTCCCCAAACTGGGCAAAGCGCTGCGTTGAGACTGGTGTTCAAGACTTGTTTGGTGTTGATGTTCAACATTTGTTGTTCGGGGTTGTCATTAGTCGAAGAATGACAAATATTTAGATTCTAATTCTTCCAAATTCATAGAAACTTGTTGGAAGAAATTATAGTGCGTGCAGCCATAAGATCCTTAAATTTGAGGGTATCGAGATTTGGTGAAATAGTTCTCAAGAAAAAAACTAGACCGGAAGATGATGTCAACAAGCAACATAGAGAAGCTTTGATACTTCTCAAATTGTTTGTTGTAGATGATGTGATTTTTGATGTTCGTAATGAGAATGATGCTGCAACATTGTGGATAGAGTTGCATAATACGTATCAAACATTTGAAGCAGGATGTGCTTTGTTGTTAAAAATGTTGTTTATTCTTCTCAGTTGCAGGAAGGAGGGTTCGTTGGCTTCTATTCAGAAGATGGTCGATGATGAAGATATGGTTGGCATTGTTTTATGAACTTTGCCTCGTCTTATGAGTCTTTTGTTGAGTCTTTGCATTTGCTTGCTGAAACGCAAACTCTTGATTTTGAAAAGATGTTTTTTTTTCTGAACTTTTACAAAAAGAGGGAGACGGTCATAGATGGGAGCATCCACCTCAGGGAGTACAAATAGTGCATTTACTATTGAAGCCAACAAAGGCAATTAGAATGCCAAGCCCTTGACTATTTGATAACAAGCAAGGTAAATCTTTTAATGTAAAGCAGTCCCAAGTCATTTGTTTTTATTGCAAGAAACTTGGTAAGTTCAAATGGGATTGCAATAAATTGAAGAACAAACAAAGTTAGCAAGGGACAAAACAAGTAAATGTTGTTGAGATAGAAGATCAAGAAGAGAATTTTGGTTTTGTAATAACTCAATGTTCATTTGGTCAACTCAAAATTTATTAAAGATCTAAGAATGAGTCAGTTTCACTTGGTGAGAGTAGATCATACTTTATTGAAGGGTGTGGTGATGTTAGTGTGACATTGAACAACAATGGTACATAAACCTTCAAGAATGTTTGATATGTTCCTGACATGAACAAAAATCTTCTATACATTAGTGAAATCACTAGGAATTCTCAACTTGCTAAGCATTTTGTAAACAGATGTGAAGTGATGCATGTGAGTAAAAACAAGCCCATTGCTCTTGTTATAGGTGAGAAGAGACTATACAAGTTAGTTGATGTTAAGTTTGCCATTTCATTTGCCTTGGCGATTGAAGACAATAGTTTTGTTCTTTGGCATGAGAGGTTTGGTATCCTCAATTGTAAGTATTTATCAATTCTCATTAACATGGTTCATGCATTGGCATCCATTTAGAAGCAACAACATTCGTCTGCAGGATCTCCACTTGGAAAATAGAGTCACCAATTTTTTGAGACTGATAAGTCTTGGCATGCACAATGTGTTTCGGATTTAGTGCATATTGATTTGTATTGTCCAATGAATACACCTTCAGTTTGTGGTGCAAAACATTTTTGGCTGATGGTTGATGATTATTCAAGGAAGATGTGGGTTTACTTCCTCAAGTATAACTTTGAATGTTTTTCATACTTTGAAATGTTTAAGCCCTCGTAGAGGAACAATTTGGAAATGAAAATTAGGGTTCTAAGGGCAGATAATGGAGGTGAATTAGGGTTAATTTAAGGATATTTGCAGGCATGAGGGTAAAAAAAAGTAGTATCAACTCCTTTCACTCCACAACAAAATGGGGTAGTAGAGAGGAGGAATAGGGTAATCATGGAGATGGGTAGATGCATGATGCATAGTCAAAATATACCATATTGTTACCAGGCAAAAATAGTAAATACTACATTCTTCATTTTTAATAGGTGTCCATGTAAAGCTTTGCATAATCTTACTCCTGAAGAAGCATTGTTTGTAAAAAAACTTCGGTTAGTTGTTTTTGTGTTTTTGGTTGTGTTGTGTTTGCATTAATAACTAAAGAGAAAAGAAGTAAGCTAGATGCAAAAAACAAAGTTCATGTTTGTTGGCTATAGTGAATAATTCAAGGAATACAGATTGCTTGATGTATCTACTAACAAGATTATAATTAGCAGAGATATTTTTGTACATAAGAAGATTCCTCTTCTCAGATGATGGTAAGCCTATTGAGATTTTTGTATGTTTTAACACTATGGGTAGTACTGCAATAGGTGGTAAAGTTCATTGCGATTTAGATACATCAAAAACTGAATGAAAAAAACGATGTGAAAGACTCAGCCACATTGGTGTGTAGAAAATCCACTTTGGGATAACCTTGGAGAATAGAGCTTCACAAAGGTACACCCATGTGAAGTTTGCCAGAAACAAGAGCCATGTCAATGACCAAAATGGTATACACAAACAATGAAAGATGTGAAGGAGGATGAGAAAGCGATAGCTAGGTTAGGTGAGTTGGAAAAGAGCCAAGACAAGTGAGTGAGCAGGCAAATTTTGCTTTAGTTTCACAGGATTTTGGAACACAATAGATATGAAGAGGCTAGAGATAAACTAGATTGGGAAGTTGGATGAAGAATAAAATTGTGTGAATTACCCACGGAAAGAAACCCATTTGCTACAAATGGGTTTACAAGGTAAAATGTAAATAAGATGGCTCAATTGACAAATTCAAAGCCTGTCTTGTTGCTAAAGGGTTTTAGGGTTCAGTTTTTGATATGACATATTTAGAGCTCCTTCATTAGTGCCTAGGTGTAGAATTTTGGCAACTTGATCATATTGTTTTTTTTTCAAAATTCAAGTATTGCTAAAACATTTTTGGAAAGATTTCAAAAAGATAGATTATAATCCAATATCTACACCTATGGAAATTGGGTTGAAATTGTTAGTCTAGTCTGATTTGTCTTTGGTCAACAAGTCAATATATCATCAGTTGGTGGGCAACTTGATTTATCTTACAACCACTCGACTAGATTTATGTTTTATAGTGAGTTATTTGTCTTGTTTAATGTCAAATCCCCGAAGAGGGCATTGGCAAACTGCAAAACATATTCTCAGATATATGAAAGGTTCTGTTGACTTTGGTATGCTATACCAACAATATAATGATTTTTAGTTGGTTGGATACACTAATGCTGATTGCTGGATCAAATGATGATTGGAAATCTACTAGTGGCTATATGTTTGCTCTTGGATCAAGAGATATTTTTGTTAGGAAAAACTTCAGATTTTATACCTGCAAGAGGAAACACAATAACAAAAAATAGAAAACAACAACACAAGTGACAGAGATTTACGTGGAAACCTGCAATGTGCAGGAAAAACCACGGGGCAATGGCAACTTCTCCTTTTATTATTTTCAGCAAGCTTTACATTCACGTTTCTCAACGTTTTCAACAACATCACATATGCAAGGGATCACATCCCTTTTATAGAGCAGAAGGAAGACTCCAAACTGTTCGTTTCCTCTCCCGACGGAAGCCTCCAAAAACTGTTCGTTTCCGCTCCCGAGGGGGCGGAAGCCTGTTCGTCTTCCGCGAAATGTCGTCTACCTAGACGTCCACTTGCCTAGACGTCTAGCAGCCCAGACGTCTGGTCTGCTGCCTAGACGTCTGACCTAGACGTCTAGCAGCCCAGACGTCTGGGTAGCAAACGTTTGGGTTGCTAGGCGTCTAGGCCTGGACGTCTGCTGCCTAGACGTTTGACCTAGACGTCTAGCAGCCCAGACGTCTGGTTTGCTGCCTAGACGTCTGACCTAGACGTCTAGCAGCCCAGACGTCTGGTTTGCTGCCTAGACGCCTGGCCCGATGTGCTGTCTAGCATCCATACCTGTATACTGACTTCACTTCCTAACATTCTCCCACTTGAAGTCAGTATTCAGGAATTCTTCTGCCAAAGATTTTCATCCAGTGCCAATTGCCCAATGCTGCCCTTGTTACTTTTTCAGCAAGCCCAGAGAAGTTCTGCACCACTCAAACTTCTCTACCTTGACCGGCTTTGTAAGCATATCTGCAGGATTCACTTCAGTGTCGATTTTTTGCAACAGGATCCTACCTTCTTCCACCACATTTCTGATAAAGTGGTACTTGACATCAATGTGTTTCGTGCGATCATGGAATGTTGGATTCTTCACTAGCTGAATAGCACTCTGGCTATCACAATGCAGCGTAATTTTCTCCTGCATTACCTTGAAGTCACCCAACAATCGCTCTAGCCAAATTGCCTCTTTGTTGGCATGAGTCGTTGCAATATATTCTGCTTCAGTGGTTGATAAAGCCACAACAGACTGCAACTTAGAAGCCCAACTCACCGCTCCACCAGCAAGAGTGAAGGTATATCTTGTAGTGGATTTTCTCCCATCTCTATCTCCACCATAATCAGAATCCACAAAACCTTTAACTTGCAAATCTGCCGATCCAAAGTAAATGGCAACATCTGAAGTGGCTCTTAAATATCTGAATATCCACTTCACCGCATTCCAATGCTCCTTACCAGGATTTGCCATGTATCGGCTGACTACTCCCACTGCTTGGGCAATATCCGGTCTGGTGCTCACCATGGCATACATGAGGCTTCCTACTGCTGATGAATACGGTACACGAGACATGCTTGTCTTCTCTGCTTCCGTTCTAGGACACTTGGTTGGAAGACAACTTTAAGTGTGGAAGAAGTGGGGTACTAACTGGTTTAGCATTCTGCATATTGAAGCGTTGCAGAATCTTTTCCACATATGACTTTTGACTTAACGAGATCTTTCTTCCTTTTCTGTCCCTGTGTATCTTCATCCCTAAAATTTGGTTTGCTGCTCCTAAATCCTTCATTTCAAATGTCCTAGCCAACTGAGCCTTAAGATCAATGATTTTCTTCATCTTGGGGCCTGCAACCAGCATATCATCAACATACAACAACAAAATAATAAAACTGCCATCATCAAACCTCTTATAGTATGCACAATGGTCAGCTTCACTCCTGCTGAAACCTTGGCTCTTCATGAAGGTGTCAAATTTCCTGTACCACATCCTTGGCGCCTGTTTCAACCCGTACAGTGATTTCTTCAGTCTGCAAACCAAATGCTCTTTGCCTCTTTCTTCATAGCCCTCAGGCTGATCCATATATATCTCTTCCTCGAGATCACCATGCAAGAAAGCAGTCTTTACATCAAGCTGCTCCAGTTCTAAATCTTGTGCAGCTACAAGTGCAAGTAGAACTCTAATAGTAGTCATCTTCACAACTGGAGAGAAAATTTCATTAAAGTCAACACCTGACTTCTGCACATAGCCTTTTGCCACCAAGCGAGCTTTATAGCGTTCCAACAGCCCATCGTTGTTCTTCTTCACTTTGTACACCCACTTGTTTCCAACAGTCTTTCTTCCAGGTGGGAGATCCACAAGTTCCCACGTTTTATTCTTGCGAAGTGCCTCGATTTCCTCCTCCATGGATTTCCTCCACTTTTCTGCATTTTCAGACTCTCTAGCTTCCTGAAATGAACTAGGTTCACCATCATCAGTTAACAAAGCAAAAGAGGACTGATACACATGAGAATACCTTTCCGGACACTTTTGTGGACGTGTAGATCTTCTAACCCAATGATCTGTCGATTGTGGCTCTTGGTCTTGTGACCGTTGTGGCTGCTCTACTTGCTGTTCTACTTGCTGTTCTGCATGCTGATCAAAAACTTCAGCATGCTGATTTTCATATTCATCTTCACTCAATTCTACTTCAACTGGTACAACATTAGGATTTTGTTGTACCTCCTTCCTTTGCATGGATTTTTCATCAACAATTACATCCCGGCTAATAATTACCTTGTGGGCAGTAGGATCCCACAGTCTATACCCCTTCACTATATCTCCATAGCCGAGAAAAACACATTTGCTTGACTTCGGGTCAAGCTTGGACCTTTTTCTTTGGGTACATGGGCAAACGCATCACAGCCAAAGGTACGCAAATGAGAGTAATCAACTGGCTTACAACACCAAACCTCCTCCGGAATCTGTCCATCCAATGCAGTTGTAGGTGACCTGTTAATAAGATAAACAGCTGTATTAACAGCCTCTGCCTAGAACTTTTTCTCCAACATGGCTGCGCTAAGCATGCTTCTTGCACGTTCCATGATTGTGCGATTCATCCGCTCAGCCACACCATTTTGTTGTGGAGTGTATGGTACAGTCTTCTGGTGCTTAATACCTTCCTGCATACAAAATTTATCAAATTCCTTGGAGCAATATTCACCCCCATTATCTGACCTGAGACATAAAATCGACTTGCCCAAACTCTTCTCTACCCGTGCTTTGAACTCTTTAAATTTCTGCAAAGCTTCCGACTTCTTCTTCAGAAAATAAACCCACACTCTCCTAGAATAATCATCTATAAAAGTCAGAAAATAGATGGCGCCATTCAAGGACTGAGTGGGGACTGGTCCAAATATATCCGAATGTATAAGTTGCAGAAAATCAGAACTCTTACCAGGACTTGCAGTAAACCGAACCCTCTTCTGTTTACCAAAAATACAGTGCTCACATAAGTCTAAATTACAAGACTTAATCCCAGAAAGCATACCTCTGTCATGCAGAATTTTCAGGCCTTTTTCACTCATATGGCCTAGGCGTTGATGCCATAGCATTACTGCATCCTGAACAGAAGTTGTTGCTGTTGCATGGTTTGTCACCGTATCACCGCATAAACGGTATAAGGTCCCATAAGATTCTCCCTTTGCTACTACAAGAGCTCCTCTGGTAATCTTGCAGTAGTTGTTACTGAAAGTGACAGAATACCCTAGCTTATCCATCATTTTGATTGAGAGCAAATTCTTCCTCAAATCGGGCACATGTCGCACATCACATAACATCCTTTCTCTACCATCGTCCAACCTGATCCTTATATCCCCTCTTCCCACAATTTCTAAAGGGTGATCATCACCCAAATAGACCTTTCCACCACAGTATGGCTGATATTTGTCAAACCAGTCTCTGTGGGGAGACATGTGGAAAGATGCACTCGAGTCCAAAACCCAGGTATATAAAACAGATCTGCTATTATTGATACAGAAGGCTTCACATGTTGTCGTCTCTCCTGAATCTGCTGCTTGGCCTCAGTTGATGGCTGATTTTGCTTTTCACCATTCTTTAATTGCCAACAGTCCTTCTTGGAGTGTCCTGGCTTCCCACAATGCCAACACTTCCCTTTTTGCTTACGTCCTTTAGACTTAGATCTGGACTGTTTTCTACCTTGTTTACTCCCCTCGAAGGATCGACCTCTCACAGATAGGGCTTCATTGGTTGAGGGTTCCAGAGACGTTTTTCGCCTCAACTCTTCTGCCAACAAAGCGGCTACCACATCATCAAATTTGAGAGTTCTTGATGATGAATTACTGATGGTCATCACCATATGATCCCAAGTGTCCGGGAGGGAACAAAGTAGGGTGATAGCTCTATCTTCATCCTCCATCTTCACATTAACTGAAACCAGTTTACTGATAAGAGTATTAAACTCATTCAAATGATCTACCACGGATGAACTTTCCTTCATCCTCAAGCTATAAAGCTGCTTTTTCAGAAAAACCTTATTTGTTGCTGATTTTGTTTCATACAACTTTTCAAGCTTTTGCCAAAGGGCTTCCGCGGTCTTCTCTTCAGCTACATTGAACAAGACGGAGTCCGCTAGGCAGAGACGGATTGTAGAAACCGCCTTCCTGTCAAGCGTTGCCCACTCCTCATCTTTCATGCTGCTCGGTTTACTCGCGACCCCTTTCAAGGCTTGAGCTTGGTCATTCTGAACCAGCAAATCCTCCACCTTCATCTTCCATAGAGCGAAGTTCCTGCCATCAAATTTCTCAATCTCGAACTTGGTTACACCTCCTGTCATTGTTGCAGCTCCCACTCGCACAAAACCTTAGCTCTGATACCAGATGTTAGGAAAAAACTTCAGATTTTATACCTGCAAGAGGAAACACAATAACAAAAATAGAAAACACGGAAACAACAACACAAGTGACACAAAGATTTACGTGGAAACCTGCAATGTGCAGGAAAAACCACGGGGCAATGGCAACTTCTCCTTTTATTATTTTCAGCAAGCTTTACATTCACGTTTCTCAACGTTTTCAACAACATCACATATGCAAGGGATCACATCCCTTTTATAGAGCAGAAGGAAGACTCCAAACTGTTCGTTTCCTCTCCCGACGGAAGCCTCCAAAAAACTGTTCGTTTCCGCTTTCTGAACCTGTTCGTCTTCCGCGAATTGACGTCTATCCTAGACGTCTACTGCCTAGACGTCTAGCAGCCCAGATGTCTGACCTAGATGTCTAGCAGCCTAGACGTCTAGCAGCCCAGACGTCTGGTCTGCTGCCTAGACGTCTGACCAAGACGTCTAGCAGCCCAGACATCTGGTCTGCTGCCTAGACGTCTGGCCAAGACGTCTAGCAACCCAGACATCTGGTCTGCTGCCTAGATGTCTGACCATGACGTCTAGCAGCTCAGACGTTAGCTGCAGTCTAGCATCCAATAACAGGAGGCTGGATACTGACTTCACTTCCTAACAATTTTTTGGTAGAGCAAACTTCAACGTACAATTGCTTTGTCATCAACTGAAGCAGAATATAAGGCATAATAGCTAAGGAAAGTTAAAAAGAAGCTCAGAATGCACCCACACTTCTTATCCCAGACGGCAGAGTGGATGTCTAGGACTAGTCTTCTCATGAGATTTGTGTATTCTATAGTTTTTCCTATCTTGGTTAACGAGACACGATTTTCTGCATTTTTGGTGCACAAATTGAGGCAGGATTATATTTCTGGAATGAGCTGGAAGTCTTCATGTTTCCTTATAAAAAATTATCTTTCACCTGTATGTTGAGCATGAATGAGGTCTCATGGATATTTTCCAATGTAACTTTGTTGTGTATTCTTGTCAGATTTGAAAAAGGCTAATTATTTCAGTGGGTTTTTATGCTCAAACTGCCCGACTAAAACCCGTGAAAGGATGACTGGTTGCTCTATGTTTATATGTTTTTTTTTCACCCACAGTTTATGTTAAGAGAGTTCTAGATTTCATAGATCATACTTCTTAATATGCTATGATATGGAATCAGCATGGAGTGAGTGACTCTAAAGTGTGTTAGATTCCTGCATCTTCTATATTAATGTTTTCATTTGTTTCTGGCAGGCATGTGTGAAGAGGGTTGAAGCTGATGAAACTGGGCATAAGCATTGCACTGGACAATATTTTGACTACTGGCATTGTATTGACAAATGTGTATGTATTTTTTCTTTTGTTCATAATTCATCACCCTTTTATTTGTTTTATTTTGCTTTTTGTAAATATAAATTTTCTAATTTACTTAACACATTGCCTTGTAAAATGCAGGGTGCACACAAACTCTTTGAGAAACTCAAATGACAAAGCAAGGGTGTAGAAATTATGGGGAGATGCTTATAGAACTTTAGAGAAGAACTCCTTTTTTCCAAATTTTAATCATAAATTTCATTGCGGATTCTCATTTTTGTACTTTAAAATGCTCTCATTTAGCAAATTAGAAATCTTTATTGATGCAAGCGAGGAAGCAATTGAAGGCATGTCATCCAATGCTTCACTTGCACTTCAATGCTATAGCTTTTGGTCGAGTGCATGCTTTGAAACAGGGTTAGGCTTGTGCCTTGCATGATCTTGCTTCTGAAAAGACTTGCTGTGGTTTTTTGGTTGATTCATAATAAAACTGAAGCATTGTTTGGTGTCAACATTGAGTAACTAAGGGAGTAAGGGACATGAAATGAAACTTCCCTGAAATTCACTAGTTTTGTATTGTTTGCTCATTCTGGAAATTGCACATGGTGATATGAAGTTCAATATGCAGTTCTTGCTAATTTAAACCAAAATTATTTTGTTCTTTCATTGTTTCAGGTTATGCAGTTCACTAGTTGTTTGGTTATTCGGAGTGCATGCTTTGAAACAGGGTTAGGCTTGTGCCTTGCATGATCTTGCTTCTGAAAAGACTTGCTGTGGTTTTTTGGTTGATTCATAATAAAACTGAAGCATTGTTTGGTGTCAACATTGAGTAACTAAGGGAGTAAGGGACATGAAATGAAACTTTCCTGAAATTCACTAGTTTTGTATTGTTTGCTCATTCTGGAAATTGCACATGGTGATATGAAGTTCAATATGCAGTTCGTGCTAATTTAAACCAAAATTATTTTGTTCTTTCATTGTTTCAGGTTATTCGGATTTGTTTAATTAAGTTGTTTGATAATTTTCAACCATGTAGCTTGGTCTGCATTTTTGTTCTTTGCTGCTCAAAAGACTGAGGCTTGGCCTATGACAGTTGCTGGGATGTCTGAGGAAATCTTACGTGCATGTTATGCATGTCTTACCTTATTCCCCAGTACTTCTTCCATGTCATGACTATGAATGAGCTAAAATTTAAATCATCCAGTTAGGAAAGTGGATCAAAAAAGCATAACATATAACAAGCTCAATGCTCTCTTCGTAAAGGAGCAGGTTTTAAAATCCTGGTTCTTCGTATCTCCGACGGCTCTATTCATGAGCCAAGATAATTTATATGGTAAGAAAGGTGATGACGCTCTGTAAGTGTATTTAGAAAGAGACTGTGATAGCTGTGTATTACCACAGTCAAATAGGTGAAGGTGGCAATTCAAACAAGGTTCTCCCATGTAATGGAAGACCGCTTGTAAATTTGTATTCTGGGTGACCGTTTGGTAATTGGAGAATTTCTTGTTTCCAGGTTCTTTTATGGAAAAGATTTTATTCCTTAACCTAACCGAACTATGAAGCTGTGATAAGCACAAATAATATATCTAAAATGATGATAGCAGGACTTTCAATCTTCTTTATTTCATGTGAACTCTCCACTTCTTGAACACCTTGATTTTAGTAATATGACTAATGCAAGTTCAGCATCCATTTTAAGGAGGAACCTTGAAAATACACAAGGAAAAAATGAAAGATAGATTGCCGTCTGATCAATAAATCAACTTATGCAGATGTTCAATATACTTGAACATTTATTAAGATATGATTCTAAAAATTGGACAAATTAAGGATATCTAATAACTTTATATTATAAAAAAGACTTCATCAAAGATATTATTCTATCATATTTTATATTGAATATAAATTGTTAAATTGGTGGTATAATAATGTCAATAGTGGTATTATAACATCATGATCACCTAGTGATATAGAGGTATTACAATAGTTTGACAATTAACTAGTGGAGTGTGATAATTAATTACGTAGTGGTATTATAGTTTAACCATTATAAATTTTATTCTTTCATATTTTATATTGAATATAACTTGTTTTTTATTTAAATTGGTTATATGGGATTGAAATGGTGGTATAATAATGTCATGACCACATATATCATATTGATATAGTGGTATTATAACATCATGACCATATAATGATATAAAGGTTTTACAACAATTTGATAATTAACCATAGTGGAGTTTGACAATTAACCACATGGTGGTATTATAATAGTTTAACAATTATACATTTATGGCTTGGCAAGCTTGTAAGTTGGATCCCCTCTTTAGAGGAATATAACTGATTGGATTAATGCCATTTGATTGATTTGCTAAAATTTGTGGATGTAAAAGTATATAAATATTTTGAACTTAGATATTTGAAATCCTTGTATTGGGTGGTCATAATATCAAGAATTAAGATGTAAAAGATTGTATGCTTAGGGATTAAAAAAATCCACATATTGCAACAATAATGCGGACTTCTTAACAATAAAATTATAAATTATTATTCAAACAAAACAATTTTAGTATTAGTTAGTAAATTGTTTAATTAATGATTAATAGTGTTTAAATAGTTCTTTGTATGTGACTCAAGTTATCATTTTTATTAAGGCTATTCCAAGTATTTCTTTTTTTTGATTGGTTGATAAAAAGGGTTTTGAAAGGTCCCAAAACCTTTTACACAAATGCAGCAGAGACTTCTAGCCAGAAGCGAACTAACAGAATTGAAAACAAACAACCCCAGAGGGGAACGAAAACATAAACAAAAAGGAATAAAGGTCCAAACTACAACGATACCCAAAAGGAAACAAAAAGCAATTGCCGAAAGCCCAACTAAGATTACAACATTTGGCTCAACGAGGTTCAATTTGTGAGCTTATTGGAGCAACCACTTCCACTATGTTGGAAATTAGTAGTTTTATTTGCCATTCCTTGCCACTTGGGTTCATGGGTGACAGTTGCCTTGTGAACTTTCCACATTCCTTGCCACCTGGGTTCATGGATGACAGTTGCCTTGTGAACTCTCCACATCTCCTCAAAATTACCCAAGATAGATTGCACAAAAGCACATAAGGGAAAAGAGGATATGTGTTGGCATCCATGTCAGACAAATCATGTTAAGCCACTAGGCCCCAAATTAGCCACATCAGCATCCGCAACCAGTTAAAGATTAAGATATCCATTTGCACTAGTGTGAGCCACAATACATTGAGGGAAATTGTCATACCAGACTTGGAGGTTATCTTGTTCAACTCCTTGATTGACAAGGAGGTCAGCAACTTTGTTTCGTTCCTGGTAAACATGTTGAATTGTAACATGTCTGATGCCTTCAATTATCTTCAAGCTTTCTTGGACAGCGTTGAACATGCTCCAGGCAGGAAGCTGACATTTTTGGATGCATCGAATGACATTCATAGAATCACTCTCTATGATAAGTCTTTCAAACCGAAGCCGCTTGCAAATGAGGAGGCCAAAATATAACGAATAGGCTTCACCAAAATTATTGGTTTGACTGCCCATGGACTCAACAAACGTGCACAAGACTTCACCTTGACTGTTTTTGAAAAGACCACATCCTCCAGCCCTACTAGGGTTTCCCTTTGAGGCTCCGTCAACATTGAGCTTGACCCATCCACAAGGCAAGGGAATCCATTTCACCATTGACCTATCAACTTTTGGAGGACCCGGGGTGTCAATCTAAAATTTGAGAGTATTGAAAATGGATAATTCCCATTGGTTCTTGGGCTTTTCAGCTTGGATGAGATTAACATTCTCAATTGCAAACGACAGAGGTCGGGAGAACACTTATTTGACATCTTTTGTAGAAGTGCCAAAAATTCTGTTGTTCCTCTCCAACCATACCTACCACAAAAAATGAGGAAAACAATATGACCAAAAAACACGGATTTTTGGATTCAAAAACGGATTTGGCCACTGATGGCAGACATCAACAAGAGTTTTTGGGTATACCCAAAGACATGTTGGCCAGCTTGAGAAAGGAAGACAACACTTCATTAGAGATCGGGCACTCAAGAAAGATATGGATCACAGATTCCCAACTATTTTTACAGAGGACAACGATTAGGGAGTATTAGGCCTCTGTGGACTAGATTGTCAATGGTCAAGATTTTTTTTAAAGAAGCAAGCCAGAAAAAATGGGCAACTTTAGGAATTAGACTTTTCAACCAAACAGTCTTAAATTCCGACCAGGAGTTGACTTCTCTAGTTTGGGTGTAATAGGCAGACTTAACAGTATAAAGCCCATCCTCACAAAGGCACCAAAACGAAGAGTCTAAAGCATTTGGGTTACTAGGAATGATAGTGGTGCGCAACAAACCAACAATAATGGAAAAAGCAGAGGACTGGCAATGTTGATGTTGACAAAGGGAAAGGGCTTCCATCTGGCTCCATTACAGTATCTAGAAAAGAACTTAGAACCAAACAAGCAATCAGTGATTGGCTTGATGCAAGAGAGACTAGCATCACTTATCAGAGGGTGATTGTTGAGCCATATGTCCTTCCAAAAGTCAATAGATGTTCCATTTCCCAACTGCCACCTGAGCCCAAATTTTAGGATGGGTCTCATATTAATCACAGAGTTCCAAAAATGTGATCCAACCGAAAGCGGCTCATCACTTAGAAAGGCTCATTGCAGCAGGTATTTATCCTTTATGATATTGATCCAGGTTGCTTATTCATTTTGGATAATTCTCCAACATTGCTTACCAATGAGAGCAGGATTCATCTTACTAGCTTTCCTGAAACCCAACCCTCCCTGATTCTTCTTCAAGCAAATCTTGTCCCAAGCAACCAAGGGAATTCAATTGGTATTTTCTGCTTCTTGACCAAAGAAATCTCATTTGTATTTGTCCAATCTTCTTGCAGACAGAAGCTGGAGCTTTAGACACGGAAAAGAAATACACCGGAACGCCTTGCAAACAATCTTGGATAAGAGTCGCTTTCACTGCCTGGCTGAGGAGACAACCTTTCCACCCGGTCAACGTTTTCTAAATTTTCTCCAAGATGTTGTTCCACACATTTGCAGGAGTTTTACCATGGAAACCAAGTCTTTCAATATCAATTGTTTCTTTGATTTTATTCATGGTGATTCAAATTATGATGTACAACTCAAATGGACATAATGGTTAAGACTTTGAACTCTGAATAGGTGGTCTATGGTTAAAATTCAAAAGGAGTAAAGGTCGGACACCATGCTATGGTATGGTGGATAAGCACTTGCATACCACATCATCTTATATTGCCTATGGCCTTGTGAACATCAAAATAACTTATTTTTTCATTTGAAAGAAACTATTATCTAACACCTTGATTAAGATTTGGAAAACATTTAAAATTATTTATGAAAATTGTAAAATTTGTCATTTTTATTAATAATTTATACATGGCTTCTATTGGGGGCATTCTCATAAAAAAATCACATTTGCTACTAGGTCAATAAACCATATCATGTTGCCTTTCTATCAGAGATATTCTTCAAATTCCTTGAAATGTTATGATTCCTCGATCAACTCCTCGAGACCATTTTCTTTGAGACAAAATCTCCCTTGAGAAATTACCTTATCAAATTTGAGATTCATCAAGACAAAAATCAACATTACAATTGCGAAATTATTTGTTGCTCTTTCCTTGTATGTATGTTGATATTTCAAAGATACCACTTCCATCAATAAGTGGTGGACACTAAAAATAATGCTATTATTGATCAAATCCCCATATCTATTTTTGTCGACAACAACAATTGTAATCTGTAACTCCCTTCAATTGAAATATATCCCCATCCTTTTTCA
The DNA here is from genome assembly GCA_028583015.1 of Wollemia nobilis. Classification (NCBI taxonomy): domain Eukaryota; kingdom Viridiplantae; phylum Streptophyta; class Pinopsida; order Araucariales; family Araucariaceae; genus Wollemia; species Wollemia nobilis. Next base: position 2,141,510 of record JAQPPZ010002683.1, on the reverse strand, counting down.
ATGACAAGATTGATCCATGTAAGAAGTGTTGTATCCTTTGCATAGTTGATAGTTGAAGTTCCATATGATTTTGAGTAGGCAAAGAAAATTTTGCCTTCATTATTGGTAGAAACACCACCTATGCCGACTTCCCTTGAATTTCCCATGCATTACCTTCTAAATTAATTTTAATGAACCAAAATTTTAGCCATTTAAATTTCACCATAGATTGAAGTGGATCTTTTTTGTTAACTCCATTGTTGTAGAACCTTTATATGTCTATGCAAATCTTGTAACCAAAAGGGTGGCACATCTTATTTTGCACTTGAGACTTCTCATGATTAGCACCATGCATGTAAACATTTTGCAATGCAATTCTAAACTTGGATATGATTTTGGGATTGTTTTTGAAAATTCTATAATTCCTTCCAAGCCATAGATTCTAACAAACAATGACAAGACAAATCCTGGACAAAATGCATAATGCTTCAGCTGTAAAACCATCAATCCAATATTTCAACTCTTCCAATGTAGATGAAGCTACCCAATATATTCTATTTTTCAAAAAAATAGCCTAAGATAGTGTATGCAAAGGGATAATTAAGAAGTAAATCCTCCTTACCGAAGACACACCTAAAAGGTATGTGATATCCACTTCTTTGTAGATTTTTACTTGTAAAGATTTTGATTTTGGTATCAAAACTTAACAAAGTACCTTGCACCTTCTAATAAATTCCAAGCCAACTCATATTTTCACGTAAAAATGAATAAATAGAGAATTTGAATCATCGTTTGGAGCTCACCAAACAATTGTGTGAGGTTCTATCCCTCATGTAGGATGCTAATAGAAAGCTAAGAACTAGAAAATTATTGCTCACATCAATATAAATTTTGACCTTTAAACACTTACAAGCTAAATACACTCAAGCCAATGGTTTCCATTTTGGTTTTCGTAAATAATAGGTTGACTTTAACCAAGCATCAAACCAAACTTTTGTAGAATCTTCGTCATTGATTAACCACCTAGTATGTTTCTTAATTAATTGTAAACTCTTTAATGTAAAGGTCTATTTTGCTAAACTCGTATGTAGGCTTTGTTTCCTTAACAATTTCATTGCATCCGTAGAGCATATGTACTTTCAAACTAATATTCTAACCCAACTATTTTCTTGATCTTTGAATAATCTCCTGAGATTTCCCCATAACATCAAATTCATAAGTTTATAATTTTACAAGCTTGACTCTCCAAATTTCTTTCCTTTTCAAACCTATTCCGCTTACAATTTAAACTTTTTCCCACATACTTCCCAAATCCCCTTTGAATTTCATCAACTATAGATGCTATACCTACCAACAATCTTTGTCATGAATATATATAGGTTTAGATAACGATGTAGCCCTTATGAGTTATAATCTTCCATCCATGGCAAAGACCTTACTTTTTCAGCCTACCAAACAAGATTTCCATCCAAAAGTGTATCCTAAAGCTCCTTTCCTCTATCAAATAAAGGAATACCTAGATATGTTGGTGATAAGTTTTCAAATTTAAACCCTAAAATCTCCATGATAATTTATCCAAATATAGGGTAGTGTTGATAAAAAAGATCTTGGATTTTATCATATTAACCTACTATCCAACAACCTTCTCATAGCATTATAACATTGATTTAAATTTCATCTCTTTGTTAACTATAGGATGACTCAAAAGAAAATTATCTTCAAAAAATTAGAATGAGATTCGTAGAAAATTATCTTTGATAAATCCCTTGCTAATGCCTCAATAAAAATAATAGAGAAAAGGATATAGCGAGTCACTCTATCATACTATAGTGAATGATTCAAAATATTCAATTGGATATCCACGAATTCAAAACATAGTGCTATAATGACATTTAATCCATTCACACCAACCTTGATCAAGATCAAATTTTCTAAAAATATCATATAGAAAACTCTAGAAAACCCTATCATGAGCTTTGTTCATATGTAATTTTAAAAGCATGCTTGGTTTTTTATAGAATAACGAGAATGTGTACCATCAAGAATTTGCTTACTACGAAGAAAATAATGTTTTCTTTCCAATATAACATAATCTAGAATGATTTTCAATCTATTTGCAATGATTTTTGAAATTGTCTTATAAATCATGTTACAAAGGCTTTTTGGATAATAGTTAACCATATTTGTTTCTCACATTTCTTAAGAGACAATGCGATAAAGGTGGTATTAATATCACCTGTTATATCCTTCTTTTTGTTAGCCTCTTCAACCATTGTTAACATATAACTCTTCAAAAAACCCTAATATTATTGAAAAAAAATTATAGGAAATACTTTGGAGCAAGGATCCTCAGCAAGGTGGAAAGAGAAAACTACCTCCTCTAGTTAGTCCATAGAGATCCTCCATATCAATGAATCACTATTTTTCTATAATAGTTGATGGGATATTTTACAAGAGCTTATATTGAGACTCCTTATCGTGCCCAACATTTGATAGAATATGTTTGACATAATTGATTACTTTCTTCCTAATATATGAAACTTCATTCTCAACACTTATTCCATCTAGAATTATTTCTTTTTAATATTTTTAAAAATATTGTTACTTTTATGACAAGACAAATTTGTTTTGGTAATAGCATGAAAAAGATCAATACTTCTATCCTCTTTCTTAAGTCATCATTCTATGTATTTTCCTATTATAGTACATTGTCATAATTTTTTTTAAGACATAAGTATCATGGTCCATTCCATTGATTTCTACTCTCTTTAAATTATTAAGCTTGGATTTAAGTTCTTTATTTATTTTAAATATGTTACTAATAGATTTAACATTTCTAAGCTTCATTTGCTCCTTTAGTTATTTCATCTTTTGAACAAACCTGTACATACATGATTCTTCAAACCTCATATCCTCCCACCATAACATAACCATTTGGAAGAAATCAAATTGTTAGAGCCATATAGACTAGAACCAAAATAGATTTTGATGACCATGGAGTAGATCACATTTCAAGAGTATGGATTTAGGTGAATGCATGATATTATGACTTTGTAAATAGCTATCTATTAGAAGGAAAAATCTATTATAAATATTTTATACATTTATAATAGAGAAGAAAATAACCACAAAGGTTCAATGCATAAAGGAGAGGTCTCCCTAGTGGTTACACCTTGGCCTTTTCCTTAAGGGATCATAGTGATGATCCCACAACACAATGACCCTAGTCTAGCTAGTAGAAGCATGATAGATTAGGGTTTAAAACAAAACCATGGTAGCAACCCTACTCAAGTCAAAGTCATAGACTATCGAGCAATCCTATTCAAAGACACTAAGATATTGCACTACCTAGAGGATACAAATGTCTCCTTAGGAGTAAATAATTTATAACCAAAAATATGTAAACTTAGGTTCAAAACCCTAATTGGAAAGCTCTTAGAAAGGAATTTACCAATCCCAACATAGAAGAATTAGCTATAATAGGATTGGGGTCCTATAAAGATCTATATTTCTTTTTAGTGTGTCTCTTACTATTTTCAATAATATAAAGAGAAGAGATAAAATTCTAAAATGAGGCTCTTGGTACTATGAAGAAGCATAACTATATGCTAGACCTTTGATCCGAAAGTTCAATCCAAACTAAGAAATTGGAGACCACCCTCTAAAATGGGTATATATCTTTAAGTTCTGCTGACTAAAATGTGATCAATAAAGTAGTTTTAGGTAATTGGAATCACCTTGGGGTTTTTTTTTAGCTTAGTTAAATATACAATAATAACGACTACTACTACATGTTCCATGGTCTAGTTTAAAGTAGATCCCAAAAGAACACTACATGAAGCCCTCACATGTAGATTCTGATAGGTAATATGAACTAGAATTTATTTTATGGGCCTCCTCACTATTGTTTAATTATAGCAATTGCCAAAATCAAACTTTGTGATCCCATAAGAACAAATACATAACAAGACAAATACCTCATGAGGATAAAAGAAGTCTTGAAGGTCTAACACACATTCCACTCTTGAAGCCAAGATTTGGAAATGTCATCAAGAGAGTTTATTTAAACTAAAAGATGATCTTATAGTTAGATATAAGGACATCCTCCTATTGTCGATTGATCAACATACCCCCTTGACATAAGATGAACACAAAAATCCTCTTATGAGGATGACTCAAAACATGCAACTATAGCCATATAGGACATAGTGGTTTAAATGGAGGTGGAAAAACCATTTCATTTTAGTACTCCACCTAAAGCCCCCTCTCATGCATAATATATCATGAGTGCCACACCTTAGGAATATCTAGAAAAACGATCTTCTAAATTGAGTAAGGGATAAACATAGAGAGAATCCCTAGTACAAATCAATGTTGGATTAAACATTGATCAAAGGTGTAAAAAGGGATGACAAAAGAAACTCATCGTTAATGTATAGAATAACCAACAATAAAATTAGTTATAGTTCCTTAGACTCATCCATGAGAATAAACAATGTCGCCTCTAACCTCTTAAAAATTAGCCTCCATACACCAAACCAAACACCTTGAGGATTTAGTGAACATGGACTTGACAACAAAACATAAAGGTATGTTGTTAGAGGCTAAAAATAGGGACATGGAGGCCCTAGAAAGTATCAACTTAGCAAATGACTCCAATACATGATATTCTATAATATAGGCAGGTGAAAGTTCCCCCTCCAAAGATCAATAATGATGTAATATTAGAACATTAGGGGATTGAGAACCCATATAAAAATTATTTGTTTCATAACTAGATAGATATATTCCTCTAGTCCAAAGATTCTATGCCTTCAATAAACAAAAATAGATAACAAGAAACTAGCAAAATGGAATGCTATAAAGTGAAAAGAATGAAATTTTAGTAGCTTCAGTGCATAAGAAGTTATGGGGGGTTTGGCTACTTTTTGGATATCCTCTTTGATTTTGGAAACTAGAATCATAGAGACAAAGATCCTCATTTCAGTTAGAAACGATGTATCTATAGGACAACAAAATCTTTTCCTTGATGGACCAATGGATCCAGTGGATCTAAAATGTGTAAAATCTTACAAAAGTTTTGTTTCATTAAAATAACTCTTAAAGAGGAATAAAATTGCTTTTGAAAATATCTTTTTCTAGAGACATGAGACAAAATAGGCCTTGACAATTCTAAACAATACTTAGAAAATTTCAAGTATGACAAATGAGATGGTTATATAGGAACAACACCTAAGGTGTACCTTGGAGGATATTTATGCTAGGGAAGAATTGTTTGGTGACCAAAGTCTTGAGAGCTATGGATTAAAGAAGTAGACAAGAAAATTGAATTTTTCACCATTCTACTATGTTTAAATAACATGTGAACCACATCTCTATTTTTTTAAGCAAAGGCTTCCTTCTGATAGAGATGCTAGATATCAAAGAGGACGCAATCAATCACTTCAAAGGATTCTTGATAGAAGATCTATCAGTAGACTTAGGGGCCTAGTAAAAATTACTTCATAATATCTTAGAGATAGTGGATAATGAACAAATAAAATGTTTATAACACTTATCTCAATATTAGAGGCTCACCATGCATTTTTCATCATGAGCAAAGACAAATCCCCTAGATCGAATGGTTTCCCACCATATTTCATTTAAAACTTTTGGAAGATTATGAAGAAAGATATCATATAATAAAAGCAAAAAGTCTTAGAAGATCCTTGAGGAATGGAATAACATATATATCCCACTCATTCCTAAGTGCAATAATCCCAATGCCTTTAGGGATATTTTCCTTATCTATCCAAGCAATACCACCCTTAAATTGCTAACAATGATTTTGGTGGAGAGACTAAAGGTAATTTTATCTAATATCATAGCTTTCGAACAAGGCAAATTCATTGATGATTGTTTTTTGGATGGAGCTTTGGTAGCTCATGAATTGGTTCAACCAATGAAATAGAGGAAGGTGATAGGATTATCAAAATTAATTTTAGATAGGCTTATGATCATGTCTATTGGAATTTTTTTGATGAAATTCTTGCTCACTCTAGCTTCAATTAGACATGGAAAAAATGGATAAACAATTGTATTGTTATTTATCAATACTTAATCTTGATCAATGGAATACATGAAGGTTGCTTCACTGCCATGCTAGGCCTAATGTAAGGAGACTGTATCTCTCCTTACCTATATATCATAATGGATAAAACATCAGGTAGAGCAATATCCACCTCCAAATAAGCTAATCCCATTATAGGATTAAAGATCACATCTTCCATGGATGCTCACTTACACAACCAATTCATGGATGACATCATTATTTTTAGCATAGCAACATATGAGAAGCTTAAAAGTATGCTATTTTGCTTGACATGTATTCTAAAGTGTTGGGCTAGAGGATCAATACAAATAAACCTTTCATATTATTTCTTAATTTTTTTTCTAGGGTACAATGGAATTTGGAAACTATTTTACGATTCCTAATTTGTCAATGTCTAAATAAACACCTAGGCATACCCATTTTCTTAGGAAGGTGCATTAAATCACTATGGAAGAACTTCATCCAATGTTTCTCCATAAAAATGACCAATTAGAAAGGAAAATATCTCAGCCATGATATACTCATCATTTTAGTCCTACAACCTCTCACAGTCTATTTATTCTTGACTTTACAGGTACTAGCCAGAGTTATTATAAAAATGAATAAGATCATGCAATAATTTCTCTAGCAAGAAATATTTAAATAAAGAATTCCACTATTAACTTGGGGTAGAGTATGCATGTCAAGCTAGACAAAAGGTGGAGGAATTATAAACTTAAAAAATGAACATGACTTTGAAAGGAAAAATGGTATGGGGAATCTATAAGACCATAAAAGTTACTAGAGTAGAATAATTGGGGTCAAATACCTTGATAATGGGGAGTAGAAAAGAATCTTCACAAAAAAAATCCTCCCTTGAAGGTCACGCATGTGGGTCTTGCTCTCTTCCTATTAAGAGCTTATTTTAAGATATCTATAGTGGGAAAATCAAAGATTCATCTAGAGTCACCTTTTGAACAGATGCATGGATCAATCATAAAATTATGATAAAGTACATATACCTCCATAATATTATGCGAAAAGCCTCAATAAGTATATGATAGAAAGTGTATGACTACTTGTCTTCCACAACTAAAAATAGATTCTTACAAAGAAGTTATATTTATATCTTAAAGTTGAGACAAGCCACTAGAAGCCGAAAATTAGGCATAGATAGACATGTGTGGACCACAAGAATAACTCTAATCATAGGTAAGGACAACCTAAATAGGTAGTTCCCTCCAAAAATTATAAGGTGAAGAGAGGATATAATATCCTTTACTCTTATCTTACCTTTTATATTAACTTTTCCCAATGGATTTGGTTCAAACATGGTCTTCTCAAGGCAAATGCTTTCTCATGGTTTGCAAGCAAGGGAAAAATTTTCACCTTTGATAATTTGCAAAAAAGAGATTGGCATAAGTCATCATGCACCCTTTGTAAGAACAAGGTTGATACCTATTGACCACCTTCTACTCAACTACAAGTTCAACCTTAATATTTGGAGTAGCATTTTATAGAAATTGTATCTAAATTGGTCCTAGTATAATTTCATTTGTCAATATTTGATTATTGGTTGTAACCATTATAAGATGCATAATTATTATGGCACATCATACTGACTATCCTCTTTTGGGTCTCTAGTTATAAAGGAACCACCACATTTTTAGATAACAATATCTCTCTATGAAGCATATAATAAGATATAATCCTCATATCAAAAAATACCTCACTTAAGGCCTTTAAATCTTGTTTTAACTATAACATATCCTTAAAAATATGACCCCTCATATTCATACCTACCTAAATCACTAAGAGAAATACAACTAGAAATGCTAACGTATACCAAAACTTATAGCAATCATCCCTTCCTACAAGGTGAAACTCAACTTTGATAAGACATCCAATGATAATTCAAGCCCAATGAGAGTAGGTATTTTTCTCTATTTCCATGAGGGAAACATCGTCTTAGCATATCTCTCCCCTTGACATCCACATTGAAAATAATGTAGAAGCAATTCTAGTGGTGGAAAGTCTCAAGCTCACAAGTCAATTACACATTTACAACTTGGTAGAGGAAAGAGAATCTCTGATTATGGTCAACACAATGTCTAAAGGCACATGCCAAGATTTAGAATTGCTTCACATTATTATATAAAGCTTTCAATTGAAGCTATTATTCAAGTCCATGTATCGGTAACATATTGGATGCAAAGGAAATAAAATGGCATATTTTCCAAACAACCTACGTCTGCATGATTCAAACGAACAAGTTGCCATAGATCATAACTATTTTCCAAGCCTCAAAGAACTAATTGATCTTAAGATATTTGATTTTTTTGGTATATTTGGTCAATGATAGCCTTTTGTAGAGGGTAAATGACATCAAAACCTATTGATGGTTAGTTGATGCTAAGATTTAAGGTTAACAAATCCAAATCAAAAAGTTTGTACCACTCCTTTTATAGAAAAAAATTGTTGCTTTCTCTACAAGAAAGGATAATGTATATATTCTTACCTTTTCCATCCAATGTAGCTTGACTATCTCTTTTTATCTAGGATTCAACCCTTATAGAAACCATATTACTTTCATACAAGAAAATTTACCTTTTTTTTTTTCTAAATAAGCTATGTGTGGCTTCTATAGGGGGCTATTGTTGAAATTGAAATCTGATTCATGGCCAAGGATGTCATTGTATTATGCATTGGATAGTCCTAAGAGAATTTCATTGTAAAATGTATTAATTTGTTGTAATATTTTATTATGTAGGCCCTATGGGCCACAATTAACTTGTTATGGTTAAACCCACTTTATAACTTGCAATTAACTTAAAACCCTTTTGTTATTTTGATCTAGGTTAAAATTTATTATGTATTTAGAATTTTGTTATTGGTATAAATACCCCGTCCCACTTATTTTATCATCAAAGTGTTGTGTAATCTATCTATGTATATAATTATTATTTTATCATCAAAGTGTTGTGTAATCTATCTATGTATATAATTATTATTTATGTTACCTATGGGTGTCCAACATATCTCTTTTCATCTTTCCTTTTGCTTTATGTATAAGCTTATATTCATTTTTAAAAAATATTATGAATTACAACACGGTATAGAGTATGGAGAAGCCTCACTTGGTCACACAATAATGTTGTTTGGAGCCTCTGATTTTTCTTCCAAACAAAAGGACAATTATCTTCTTGTAATCTTATTTTTTGGTTTTACATAAGAGGTAAAAAGGATTATCTACATATTTTTATATGCTTATCTAAAAAATTTGGACATTGTCCATTATGTTTGTAGAGATCAAATTCAAAAGTGAGAGTTAAAATATTGAGATTATTAAATTATAGTAGGAATATGCCACTAGAGATAGAGCTACAACTACAGTCTTTGTCAAAGGGGTGTAAACCCTAAGTGCAGTCAAGCGATGGAACAAAATGATAAATTTGGCTATAGTCTTCATAAAAGGGGTGTAAAACCTAAGTGTAGTCAAGTGATGGAATAAAGTGATAAATTTGGCTACAATATTCGTAAAAGGGAAGCAAACCCTAAGTGTAGTCAAGTTTTGAAGGAAGAGGGTTGTTCATTGACCATCTCTTCATTTTGTGAGAAAGCTTCTTTAGTCAAAAGAAATATCTCTCAGGGATCTTTGGGTTCACGGGTGGATGAACCTCTACCTTATATTAAGATTTCAAAGGATGAATTTGGATTGGATCTGATTGATCATGAAGCTCGAACAATTATCTACAAACTCAAGGGCAAAATACCAAGCCTAGAGGAGCTCAAAGGATACATTAAATATTGGTGGACCAATACAAAATTTCAAGTAACTCTCCTACCCAAAAATTTCTTTTTTGTTTCCTTTTTTAATTTAGCAAATAGAGATAGGGTATTGTATTATAGATATAATTGTTTTTTGAACAAATGGGTGTCTATGTAAGATATTGGACTCAGTTTCCACCCCTTTATAGAAGAATTTAATGACTTCCTAGTCTAGGTGAATCTTTATGCTCTCCTTGTGGAGTTTTGGGGAGAGAAGATATTCATAAAAATTGGTAATGCCATTGGTGCATTCCAGTATATGGATGCCCAAATAGAGGAAATTTTATCCAATAAAATTAATGAGTAAAGCAATATTGGCTGTTTGGATGGATATTTCAGTTCCTAGGCCTCGATCCATTACTATCTCCTCAAGAAAATGGGAATGGATCCAAAATATTGAATATGAAAACTTCTCCCTAAGATGTTATGGTTGTCAACAATATGGCCACCTAAAGAAGAGATGCTCGATCATCCGATCATGCTTTGATTCCTCATTGGTGGAGGAGAAGACCCTACATGTGAATGATTTAAAATATTCAAATGTACCAGTTCAAAAAAAGAAGCTCATCCTCCAGATGCACCAATTTTCCAATAGGAATCATGCAAGCAACATAAGACTCCACCCCAAAAGGATAATTTGAAGCAAATCATTGATAAAATCCAAATGGTTACTAAAGACCATATAGACGGTTCCATGGAAAATAATAGCTCCTCAGATGGTATACTTGAAGCTAATTACAAAATAATCAATGGCGATCAATTTTTTGAAAATAAAGATCCTACAAAATGTGTTACAACTAGATATTACCTCAGGAGCTTGAAGTGCAAAAATGTATTCTCAGATATTGCCACTCTAAAGGAGGAAGAACCTCTGCTACAAAATAAAAATAATAAAACTAATTCATCTTTCATGGATGACTATTATGTTTTTTTTCCTTCTATATGTTGGAGTTATATGTCATGTAAGGGTTGTTCTTGTTGTTAGTTCCTAGAAAAAAAGTTGATTATGGAAACTTAGCAATTTGAGAAAGATGAAGAATATATTTGATAGAAAGGCAAATATGGGTATGATTTAATTAAATTGTTAGAAATGTAATAGAAGCCACACATAGCTTATTAAAAAAAAGCTAAAATATTGGCTATTGAAAGGATTTGAAGACCTTGGTTCAAATTTTTCCCACCTTACCAATTTTTTTACATGCAAAATATAATTTTAAAGTATGACACCTTTGCACACTTTGAACTTGGCTTGGTTGCCTCATGACAAAAAGTGTATACTATGTTTACCTATGAAAAAAGAAGATAATCCATCCTATCATGTAGGATAGCCATTATGACTAGAATGATGTGTCAAAAATATCTCTAGCCTAAAGGTCCTAAGTTTGAGTTGTTGTAGGATTAATTTTTGGTAATGGTGGATATATGATTTGTTGAGGGTATTCAAAGCTCTAACAATGAATTTAAAGATGTTTGTCCTTGTCTAAATGTGGTCATGGCATGGTGATATGAAGGTTGCACTAGGAAGGACAAGGCATAGGATTGAGTCACACCAATCCTACCTTTTGTACAAAATTGACCTATGATTATCTTCAATAAGGGATCCATCCATTTTTTCACCATTATAAGGCTTACCCAAACATATAGTAGATACATATTTGAGAATAGTGGGCATGGGTTTGAACCACGCACTAGTCTTTTTCATCATTAAAATGGAAGGGTGATAGATTATAAGGTGTTTCATCATTTTACTACTCGTCCATGGTGCAACTGAAGAAGCTAATGCATGATTCTTAGGATAAGGGATAGGGTTAGATCCCATCCAAGTTTATTTGGATATTCTAAAATATTTAGTGGTTATGAGACTGGTATGGCAACCAACATGACCTTCTTTCAACCCATGTTAAACCAATTTTAACCTATATATAAACGGAGGCAAGTGTCATTGTCATAAGGGTTGAGAGAAACTAATGTGGAAAAAAATTAGTGAAATACACGAGCGAATCATATATCGTCTAGTGCAACAAGTAGTGGGATCTCCTTTTTAAGGTTTGGAGATTTATTTTTTATTTTTTTGGGGTTTATTAGGGCAAAATTTTTGGAGGCCATAACTTTTAAATACAAAAGTGTTTTAAGATTTTTTTTTTAAATCACATATTTTTAAGCTCTACAAATTGTTGGCATCAGTTCATGGATCTACTATGGTGGTAAGGGTTAAATTTTCTAAAATGGATCATAAAGCCATTGTTACTCGTCTTAATGAGAAAAACTAAAGTATTTGGTTAACCCACATAATTGGCATGTTATTTAGTAAGAACCAATGGTGCATATCTAAAGAGGATAAATTAGTTATTGTTGATGAAGAAACTTGAAATCAAACAAAAGAAGAGGCTCTTGGTCTGTTTTTCTTGCTGATTGAATTAGAATTACTTTTCCATATCAAAGAGAAAAGTGACCCTATCAAGGTATGGTCAAAAGTGCATGATATTTTTGGAAAGGTAAGTACTACTAAATTAAGTTGCTTGGAATTGGAGCTTTTCTATCTTAAAGTAATTGAGTTTGATAACATGGAGGATTATATTGCAAGATTTAAGGCTTTGAGGGTAGATATTGCATCTTCTAGAGGCAAAAAGAAAGATGATGCAAAATGCATGAAAATTATCCTTGCTAATATCTTCCTTTATTTTTAAATGTTAAATGTAATGGTTTATATGATTCCTATGTTCTTGGAATCCCAAAAACCTCTTACTTTTGATCAATATTTTTCTCTCCTAGTTTATTTTTAGGTGGTAATATAGAATTATGGTGGGACTCTACAAATATAGGATCATGCAAAGGAATTAAAATTTAAGGAGGCTAAGATCCAAGGGCTCAAGGGCTAGGCTAAGTATTCAAAGAAGTCAAATACCACTTGTGAATACTATAAAATCAAGGGACATCCAATGAAGAATAGTTTACCAAAATTGCAAAGGGTTAAAGCTAAGTTTTTTAATATCAATGAACATCTTCTATATGATGAATATTTTGAAGGATATACCTCAACTATCGAGGCCCACTAGAGCATCCATTATGAGGGGAATCTATTATTATCACTAATATCTTATCTTCATGGACCCTAAGTTCATATTACGAGGGTTGTTGAAATTGTAATCTAATTCATGGCCAAAGCCTGCATTATAAGATATATTGAATAGGTCTAAGGGAATTTCAATCTATGATGTATTAATTTATTGTAATATTTTATTATGTAGGCCTTATGGGTCATGGTTAATATTTGTATGATTAAACTCTCTTTATAACTTGTAATTAACCTAAAGCCCTCTTGTTATGTTGGCTTAGATTAAGATTTATTATTCATTTGGGATTTTGCTATTGGTATAAATACCCCCCTTCCACTCCTCATTTTATCATTAGAGTGTTGTGTAAAATTATCTATGGATATAGTTATTATTTATGGTTCCTATGAGTGCCCATCATCTATTTTTTTTTACCTCATTTTCACTTTTTGTATAGGATTTGAGTTGATGGATTGATTCTATTCATTTTTGGAAAATTTTATGAATCCCAAAAACTACTTCCATCAAAATAATAAAGTATTACATTTTTGTAAGGTAAACTAAACCATATCCAACTTTTCTTTTTATCAAGGATACTCTTCATTTGTAGATCTATCAAATATACTCATATGACTTAAACTGTTATATTTCCACAATCAACACCTTGATATCATTTTCATTAAGAGATAAAATCTCACTCATCTAATTGCCTTCCAAAATTTTGAATTTTACCAAGATAAAGATCAATACCATAGATCGCTAAAGTATTTGTTACTTGATTTTCTTCTCTATAAATATGTTAGCTATAACATGTCAATTACCTAATATATTTTATTTGTGGGCTTAGCCCCACTTTTTACTAACACGTAATGTTCATTTTTTTTCCATATCAATATCCTGTTAGGGACACCACAATGGTAAAAGGTAATGGTATCTTCAAGTAGATACCTAAGGTCAAATCATAGGGAGGGTGGCCCTCGATGTTTTACCTACTTTTCAACCTCCTAAAAAATATCTTCGAGTTTTCTTTTCTCTTTGTTTTTGCTTCTTAGATCTTCCTCTCCTTTTTCCATTTCCATAATCACTTTCATCTTCATAAATATATTTGATATTTTTATACTATTCATAGCAAGACTTATCATTTATGGGTTTATCTTTCCGTGAAGGATATGAAGGGCAAGGAATAACCTTAAAAGCACTTTCTTGTTTATGTTGCCCTAGAAAACCCTAAAGTGCAAGGATGTTCCTCCATAGTAATCACCTTATTATGTTTCTCTTGTAAGGGACCCCAAAGTCCCAACCCTAAATTTTGCTCTAATTCAACCCTTATTATATATATATTTATAAAGGTTGATTGAGCTCCTTTTCCAAAGAAGATAGACCTAGTCTCTAGTAATCCTTTTCTAGAGTTGAATAAGTCATGACACTCATCTAAGAGTTATGACTAAGCCTAATAATGCAACCATCCCTACTTCTTCACATGTCCATTTGTGAGAAGCATTGGTGCAATTCACTTCCACTCCAACTACCTTTAATTCCTAACAACATAGTTGGTTCTCCTTTCACTCTTTTGAAAGGAAAAGCCCTAGTATTTACCCTTGAACAAGCCCTTTAGTTCAAGAGTTCTAGGACACTAGTCTCCTCTCTTCACGCAAGTCTTTTAGCGTAAGAGTTCCATAGACATAGTTTTCCACTCTCTTCCACAAGCCTTTTAGTGAAAGAGTTTCATGGATATGCTAATCCCTACTCCCTACCCAGTTCCTTTAGTGTAGGAGTACTAAGCATCATCCATAATAATTGACCAACTCCTTTTCCAAGAGGATTCCTTACCCGGTATCTAAAACATAATCGAGCTCCCTCTAGATTCTATTCCCAAACTATTTCCAAAAGTGATATCAGTTACATGAGAATGAGTTGGGAGAATTCTTCATTATATTATTTTTAACTAAATAACTAGTTTATCCACATTATATCTCTAATTAGTGAGTAGTGGATATCCGTTGATTATAGATGCCATCCAAAGGTGCTAGATACCCAGTTGTCCTTATTCAATTATAGGGTACATAATATATCATTTAATATACAAACACATCATTAATCTTGGTGCAATCCCGTAACTCAAGCTTCGAAGAATTAATCTATTTAAACTTAGTTTTAGGTGATTCTAGGTAAGCTCCATAAGATATCGCTATTGCTCAAAAGTCTATCTCTGAGTTATTATACCATCACCAACATAACATAAGCATATCTTTACATCGAGGTCAAGTTAAACTCAACTGGCATGATCTTATTAATCATACTAAATTATTTGAAAACTATCCAAACTATATACAGGTTTTCAAATCCAAAACATTGGTAGTGCATCACTAGACAACCCCTAGAGATGTATATACAATTCATGAGATGTTTCTCTCTATAGAAGAATTGCATTAAGGTAGTCAGAGATCAACTACCATCCATCTTTTGAATAGGCCAGTTCATCTCATAGCTGGTGGACATTGAGCACCAACTTCATCTCGTAAAGTTTACTCCTATAGCTAAAAATATTCCAAACTCACATCATTACATAGAGCTTCTTGCACAAACTCCAGTTGCACATGTGACTCTAACCACAACGACATCCATAGAACTCTTTGGTAGTAGAACAACAACACCAACCGAGAAAAGACTTACCTTATAATAGGGATCAGAGATGGCTCCATATCTCTTCCCAGAATGCCCATTATGCATTCAAATGAATCTCAAATTCTAACATCCTTTTTGAGATTCTTAAATAATCATTCAAAATAATGAACATATCTCTATAGTTTAACAACAACAATGATAAAACAATGCACTCATTAAACACATCTCTTTCAAAAATAGAATTCTATATAAAATCAAATACAGTAGAAGGCAAATGTCCATCTTTTCAATGTCTAAGCAATTACCATTCTCCAAGAATTCACAATCAACCTAGCCTTTAAGATTCATTTCATTTCTAACTTCTCAACCAACATAGAACCAATCATAATCAAAATAATCATTCAAAATCAATGAACGAGCTTCAAATCAATCGTCCCTTCTATTCTATCAACAACATTGATTAAGCAAGCATTCATTATACACATTTCAACATATAGAATTTTAGATAAAATCAAAGCATTAGAAGGCAATCGTTCTCTTTCAAATGTCTAAGCATATACCAAGTATCTTTCTCCTATCCTAAGTTTACCAAATCATTCATGACAATGGTAGAACATGAACATAATAAAAGATACACTTAAAGCCTCTACTGAACCAAAACTCACACATCAACATTAGCTCCTTCTCCCAACAACCATAACATGGACATCAACACCCATGACGATATCAAAACTACTACTAGAGATTAAACTAGATGAACATACTAATGGGATTCACTGGATACATTCGTAAGGTAGTGCTAAGTTATAAACACATAAATTTCTATAAAAAGAGTAACTACGGGATGTGTTCTCTATCAACATACCAGGTATAAAATATAGTCATTTCTTTCATATGATGGATTATCAATGATATACCCCAAACATAGTTGAACACACACAAGCCCATTATTCTAATCATAAATTATTTTGAAGCTTTCATACAACAAGAAGCAATAGTTTCTTTACTTACTAAGATCGATTGCTCTCTCACCTTCACGTCTTTCTATGCATCAAACTCATCTTTCTTCCAAGCCTCTCTACCAAACTAGTCAATCCTCTTTCTTTTATCCTCTATATTTTCCCTTTCTCTCCTTTCTTCTGATGTACCCACTCCAGTCTCCAACATCCATGCATTAACTTCCAATATTCCTTAACAACCCACTCCATTGCACTTCTCCATATGGAATCCAATGAACACACCATAACCATATTTCCACATTCTTACAATAAATGCTATGAGTTCTAAAATAGTTAGGAGTAAAGCACATACCAAAACAACAAAAGAGAAATCATTTATAAAAACTATGCTTTGTTCTTTGTTGTTCTTTCCTTATTATCCACTATGGTAATAATATCAACCAAATTTTACTTTATAATATTTCATTATAAGAAAACTACAACACACAAATGCAACTAAGCAATTTCATGATATGCATCTTCATGAAAAGGGGTATTCTTTCATGTTGCCTCCCCATAATTTTCGATAATTTACCCATCACATCATTTCCCCAAGGTATTCTTTTCTCAGTGGCTACTCTTTCTACCACCGTAAAGAAACATGTTCCTGCAAAAATACACTTTTCATTAGCAGCATCATATTCTCACATCAAATGCATG
This sequence comes from Wollemia nobilis, assembly GCA_028583015.1. Lineage (NCBI taxonomy): Eukaryota > Viridiplantae > Streptophyta > Pinopsida > Araucariales > Araucariaceae > Wollemia > Wollemia nobilis. The sequence continues at coordinate 2,124,297 of JAQPPZ010002683.1, read as the reverse complement.
TCTTTTAGATCCAAACATGGAATTATCCTACATCCCACAAAGGATTCACATCACATATTTTCCATATGAAATAAGTAATTTGCATAATAAAACTGATATAGCCAGTCATTCTATCCATAAGTAATATAACAAAATATAAATCCATCAAAATAGAAGGTCTGCCAAAAGTAGGGTCATGACATCCTCCCCCCTTAGGCTTAACACAATCCTCTATGTGTCATTATAACATAAACTTTAAACAAATATTTACAATGCATCCTCAAACAGAAATGGAAAATGTTTTTGCATGTCTGCTACTTTCTCCCAAGTAGCATTTCTTTCAGAATAAATATCCCATTGGACCTTGCATTGCTCCAAGGTTCCTTTCCTCATTGATTTAGATCAAAATTCAAGGATATTTACTGGTCGAACCTCTATAGCCTCGGGGTTCACCATCTACAAATTAGATAAATTCCACACATGTTCAGGGTTAGCAACATACTTTTTAAGCAAGGAAACATGAAAGGTGTTGTGAATCTTGGATATATTAGGTGGTAAGGCAAGTCGGTATGCCACAGGACTGATCCTTTCTATGATTTCAAAGGGTCCTACAAAATGTGGATCAAGCTTTGTGGACTTGATTGCACTCTTCTTTGGTCTCACCCTCAAGAATACTCTATCACCAACAACAAACTCTCTAGGTGATCTCTTAAGATCGACATAACTCTTCTGATGGTCTATAACTTCCTTTAATATTTCTCTAATTACCCTTAACTGTTGCTCCATTTCTTTGACCATGTCTGGTCCAAGCACAATCTGATCTTCTAGATTATCCCATGATAATGGTGTCCTACACCTTCTGCCATACAAAGCTTCGAATGATGCCATGCCTAATGTCGAATGATGACCATTATTGTAGGAAAATTCCACTAGATGCAAGTATTCTTCCCAACGGGTTTTTTGGTCCATACAGTACATGCAAAGCATGTCCTCTAACACTTGATTCACCCTTTCAGTTTTTCCATCAGTTTTAGGGTGATAAGTTGAACTGATGTTCAATCTAGTGCCAATGGCTCGATGTAAGGCTTGCCAAAACTCAGATGTGAATCTCGAGTCCCTATCTAATATAATTACCTCTAGAAATCCATGAAGCCAAAATATTTCTTTGGAAAATCTATTAGCCACAATCATGACATCATCCTTGGTGCTCCCGGGTATAAAGTGTGCAACCTTGGTCAGTCTATCGACCACTACTAGGATCGCATCATGTTGGAACTTGGTCTTAGGCAGCCCTACTATGAAATCCATTGAAATTACTTGCCATTTTTGTATAGGCACATTATGTGGGTATAACAAACCAGGATGTCTATGTTCTACTTTTACTTTTTGGCACTCAAGGCATTGAGCGATAAATTCAATTATGTCTCTCTTCATTCCTAGCCAAAAGAATATCTTTTTCATATTCTCCCTCATTTTTGCTCCTCTTGGGTGAGCAAAGTAGGGGGATATATGAGCTTCATTCATGATCATCTTCCTTAGATCTCCACTTCTAGGAATTACTACCCTATCCTTAAAATATAGAAAACCATCCTTGATGCTAAAATATTTGTTTTCATCTGGTTTCCTTTCCATATTTTCTCGAATTTGATTATAGTAAGCATCTTGACTTTGCATTACCTTGACTTGTTCCATCAAGTCAACATGAATACGAGATAAGACTACAATATGTCTCCTTCTACTTAGAGCATCTGTGACCTTATTCTCCTTTCCCTTAATGTATTCAATACCAAAATCATACTCTATGAGAAATTCCATCCATCTCCTCTGTCTAGCATTGAGCAAAGGTTGGGTGAACATGTATTGAAGACTTTGATGATCTATCTTAAGCTCAAAGGGTCTACCAACTAGGTAATATCACCAACTTTTGAGAGCAAACACTATAGTTGCTAACTCTAAATCATGAGTTGCATAATTAACCTCATGCTTTTTTAGCTTCCTTGATCCATAGGTGACCACCACTTCTTGTGAGAGCACTCCTCCTAGTCCTTCTAGCGATGCATCTGTACATACAGAAAAACTTCCCTGTGGATCTGGTATCTTTAGTATAGGAGGTGTAATAAGCTTCTGCTTAAGTAAGTTAAAGGTAGATTCACATTTATCTGTCCACTTGAATTCCTTCCCTTTCCTTTGAAGGTTGGTTATCGGTGAGGTGATCTTGGTGTAGTCCTTCACATATCACCTATAGTACCTAGTTAAGCCCATGAAACTTTGGACTTTAGTTACATTCATTGGTGATGACCAATCCAAGATGGCTTCTATTTTCTTAGGATCTACAATAATTCCCTCAACCAAAATAATGTGTCCTAAATATTGCACCTCTGACACATAGAACTCACACTTGGATAAATTCCCATACAACTACTTTTCCCTTAGCAACTCCAACACTAATCTGAGGTGTTTATCATGCTCCTCCTTATTTTGGGAGTATATCAAAATATCATCTAAAAACACTAGAACAAATCTATCCAAGTACTTTCTAAAGATACTATTCATCAGATTCATAAATGTCATTGGAGCATTCATCAACCCAAAAGGCAAGACAATAAACTCATAATGTCCATATCAAGTTTTAAAAGTTGTCTTATGAGTATCTTCCTCTCGAATTCTCAATTGGTGATATCTTGATTTCAAATCAATCTTTGAAAATATTGAGGTATCCTTGAGTTGATCGAAGAGATCTTCGATCCTAGGTAAAGGATATCTATTTTTAATAGTTGCCTTATTTAGCATCTGATAGTCAATACATAATCTTAAAGATCCATCCTTTTTCTTTACAAACAACACTGGTGCACCCCATGGTGACACACTTGGTCTAATTAGTCCTTTCTCCAACAATCCTTGAAGTTGTACTTTCAGTTCCTGCATTTCTATGGAATTCATCCTATAAGGAGCCCTATGGATAGGCTCTGTTCCAGGTTCAAGTTCAATAGAAAAGTTGAATTCCCTTTTAGGTGGTAATTCAGGTAAGTCTTCCGAAAATACATCCCTAAACTATTGTAGAATAGGGTGTTTCCCAAACACCTCTTCCTTCTTCCCTTCCTCTATCTCATTTAATTTAACAATAAATACCATTCCTCTTTTTTTGATGGCTCTCTTGAGTTGCATAGCCAAAAGGATTTGAGGTTGGAAAGTTCCTTGTAGGCTATTCACTCTACAAACAAGTCCATCATCATCTGAGTATTCAACCCATCGATCCTAAAAATTAATCACTACTTTATGCTCTTGTAGCCAATCCATTCCCAATACTACATCAAAGGCATGCAATGGTGCAACATATAAATATCCTAACGTCATTCCACTAGGTAAGGCAATTTCTTCCATAGGATAACATTGGTTCACATAGTAGGTTTATCCTAAACCATACTCAACCTTCCACCCATGTTCCAATATTCTTGACCTTTCTGTTATATCTCTAACTAAACTAGTGGAAATAAAGTTGTCTATAGCTCCACTATCAAATAATATTTTAACACTTCTACCAAATATCTTACCTTTTATCACTAGTGGTGTAGCCTGACCATCCAGATTCTGGTTTCCTATTGTTGCATAAATCTGATGTGTTGGTTCCTTAGGTGCAGTCTCCTTGTACATTGGTTCCTTTCCTTTAGAACCCATACTTATTTTCTGAGGATAATTGTTGGTATAATGTGATCCTTTACAAATGTAACACCCTTATTTTGGTCTTGGATGTTCTTTTCACCTCGACTCCCTTGCTGCTCCTTCTTTTGACAAGTTAGTCTATATTTGTGGTGATCTATTGCCACTGTTGCCCTGATTATAGCATTTATGATTCCTTCCTCGAAACTTCCTTCTAAATTTTCCTTGTTTCCTTTCTTCTTTCTCATCCTATCCTATAATACTTTTAATTGATTGCTCATGCTCCCACTTCATGAAACCTACATTATTTCTCTTTCTTAGTGCCTCTTTGCCTGGATCATCTAACCCCTCATAATCAAAGTAAGGTTTGAGATATGCTTTAACTTTCCTTGCTAACTCATAGGCCTTTTGCAATGTCTCAGGTTCTCTCATGTCCACTTCTTATCCTATTCTAGGATCTACTCCAAGTATGAACTTGTGGACCTTCATTTTCTCAGTGTAAGTGGGCACATACTTCACCAACTTTACAAATTTCTGATAATATTTCTCCACTATTCTAATTCCCTGATGAAGTTTAGTGAATTCATCAAATTTATGGGAATAAAAATATTTCATGAGAAATATTTCTTTGAAAGCTTTTACAAATTCTTCCCATTTTAAATCAACTGCAATGGCTAGCTTTCACTCTTCACTAAGGGTTTCCCACCAAGCTAAACCATCTCCTTGCAAATGTAATGTAGCATACGATGTTCGAGTGCCTGAGGAGAAGTTCTTCATATTACAATATATCTCTATCTCCTTCAACCAAGCCTCAACCTTATCCCCATATTCTTCTCCATTAAACTTGGAAGATTTTAGATATTTCATCTCCTTGCCTAGCTCAGCTTCTAGTCGAACTCTTGCCAATTGTACCTCTGTAAGAGGTTCATTTGCCTGTTTCCTTCTCGGGTTACCAGATTGTGTTTCTCAACTTAGCACAACATCCAACAACTATTTTTGAGCTTCCACCTGCTCATGAAGTAGAGCCACTATTTTAGTAATATTCTCTCCCTCATTAGGGTTTTTCAAACCATCTTCAGGTGCTCTATTCTCTGGATTGGTTCCACATGTCTACCTTGTTGTTGGGGTAGCACCTCCTCTTCTTATTTTTGGTGCCATTGTCCCTGGCCACTCATATAAGAGATAGTAGGAATTCATTAGCATTTGGCCCTTCAAATTGCCCTTCCTACTAATAATTGTTTACCCAATACATCCTAGTCATTTTGGGTAATTTTTCTTCTATTTGATTTTTTTTAAATTACTAATGTCTAGTATGTTTTCTATTTCACACTAAACTAATTCTTGCGTAGTGATCCAATTCCACTATGAACCATGCTCTGATACCAAATGTAAGGGACCCCAAAGTCCCAAACCTAAATTTTTCTCTAATTCAACCCTTATTTTATATATATATATATATATATATATATTTATAAAGGTTGATTGAGCTCCTTTTCCAAAGAAGATAGACCTAGTCTCTAGTAATCCCTTTCTAGAGTTGAATAAGTCATGACACTCATCTACGAGTTATGACTAAGCCTAATAATGCAACCATCCCTACTTCTTCACATGTCCATTTGTGAGAAGCATTGGTGCAATTCACTTCCACTCCAACTACCTTCAATTCCTAACAATATAGTTGGTTCTCCTTTCACTCTTTTGAAAGGAAAAGCCCTAGTATTTACCCTTGAACAAGCCCTTTAGTTCAAGAGTTCTAGGACACTAGTCTCCTCTCTTCATGCAAGTATTTTAGCGTAAGAGTTCCATAGACATAGCTTTCCACTCACTTCCATAAGCATTTTAGTGAAAGAGTTTCATGGATATGCTAATCCCTACTCCCTACCTAGTTCCTTTAGTGTAGGAGTACTAAGCATCATCCACAATAATTGACCAACTCCTTTCCCAAGAGGATTCCCTACCTGATATCTAAAACATAATTGGGCTCCCTCTAGATTCTATTCCCAAACTATTTTCAAAAAGTGATATCAGTTACATGAGTTTGATTTGGGAAAATTCTTCTTTATATTCTTTTTAACTAATAACTAGTTTATCCACATTATATCTCTAATTGGTGAGTAGTGGATATCCATTGATTACAGATGCCATCCAAAGGTGCTAGATTCCTAGTTGTCTTTATTCAAATATATGGTACATAATATTTCATTAAATCTACAAACACATCGTTAATCTTGGTGCAATCCCATAACTCAAGCTTCGAAGAATTAATCTATTTAAACTTAGTTAAACTTAGTTTCAGGTGATTCCAGGTAAGCTCCATAAGATACCACTATTGCTCAAAAGTCTATCTCTGAGTTATTATAGCATCACCAACATAACATAAGCATATCTTTACATCGAGGCCAAGTTAAACTCAACTGGCATGATTTTATTAAACATACTAAATCTTTCGAAAGCTATCCAAACTATATACAAGTTTTCAAATCCAAAACACTAGCAGTGCATCACTAGACAACCCCTAGAGGTGTATTTACAATGATACAATTTTGGAGATGTTTACTCTCTATAGAAGCATTACATTAAGGTAGTCAAAGATCAACTACCATCCATATTTTGAATAGGCTAGTTCATTTCACAGCTAGTGGATGTTGAGCACCAACTTCATCTCGTAAAGTTTACTCCTATGACTGAAAATGTTCCAAACTCACGTTATTACGTAGAGCTTCTGGCATAGACTCCAGTTGCACATGTGACTCTAACCACAATAATGTCCATAGAACTCTTCGACAATTGAAAAACAACACCAACCGAGAAAAGACTTACCTTATAATGGGGATCAGAGATGGCTCCATTTCACTTCCCAGAATGCCCATTATGCATTCAAATGAATCTCAAATTCTAACATCCTTTTTGAGATTCTTAAATAATCATTCAAAAATAATGAACAAATATCTATAGTTTAAAAAACAACAATGATAAAACAATGCACTCATTAAACACATCTCTGTCAAAAATAGAATTCCATATAAAATCAAATACAATAAAAGGCAAATGTCCATCTTTTCAATGTCTAAGCAATTACCATTTTCTAGGAATTCACAATCAATCTAGCCTTTAAGATTCATCTCATTCCTAGCTTCTCAACCAGCATAGAGCCAATCATAATCAAAATAATCATTCAAAAACCAATGAACGAGCTTCAAATCAATCATCCCTTCTATTCTATCAACAACATTGATTAAGCAAGCATTCAATATACACATTTCAACATATAGAATTTTAGATATAATCAAAGCATTAGAAGGTAATCATTCTCTTTCAAACATCTACGCATATACCAAGTGTCTTTGTTCTCTACTAAGTTTACCAAATCATTCATGATAATGGTAGAACATGAACATAATAAAGATACACTTAAAGCCTCTACTGAACCAAAACTCACACATCAACATTAGTTCCTTCTCCTAGTAACCATAACATGGACATCAACACCCATGATGATATCAAAACCACTACTGGAGATTAAACCGGATGAACATACTAATGGGATTCACTGGATACGTTCGTAAGGCAACGCTAAGTTATAAACATAAAAATTTCCTATAAAAAGAGTAACTACGGGATGTGTTCTCTATCAACATACCAGGTATAAAATATAGTCATCTCTTTCAAATGATAGATTACCAATGATATACCCCAAACATAGTTGAACACACACAAGCCCATTATTCTAAGCATAAATTCTTTTGAAGCTTTCATCCAACAGAAGCAAATAGTTTCATTACTTACTAAGATCGAACACTCTCCGCCTTCACATCTTTGTTGCGCCGAACTCCATCTTTTTCCAAGCCTCTCTACCAAAACCAATCAATGTCGTTTCTTTTCTTCTCTATCATTTTCCTTTCTCTCCTTTCTTTTGATGTACCCACTCTAGTCTCCAACATTCGTGCATTAACTTCCAATGTTCCTTAACAACCCACTCTATTGCACTTCTCCATATGGAATCCAATGAACACACCATAACTAGTCCATGTTCTTACAATAAATGCTATGAGTTCTAAAATAGTCAGGAGTAAAGCACATGCCGAAACCACAAAAGAGAAATCATTTATAAAAACTAAGCTTTGATCTTTGTTGTTCTTTCCTTATTATCCACTATGGTAATAATATCAACCAACTCTTACTTTATAAGATTTCATTATAAGAAAACTACAACACACAAATGCAACTAAGCAATTTCATGATATGCATCTTCATGCAAAGGGGTATTCTTTCGTGTTGCCTCCCCATAATTTTTGATAATTTACCCATCACATCATTTCCCCAAGGTATTCTTTTCTCAGTGGCTACTCTTTTTGCCACCGTAAAGAAACCTGTTCCTACAAAAATACACTTTTCATTAGCAACATCATATTCTCACATCAAATGCATATCTTTTAGATCCAAACATGGAATTATCCTACATCCCACAAAGGATTCACATCACATATTTTCCATATGAAATAAGTAATTTGCATAATAAAACTGATATAGCCAGTCATTCTATCCATAAGCAATATAACAAAACATAAATCCATCAAAATAGAAGGTCTTCCAAAAGTAGGGTCATGATAGCTAAAAATCCTTAAATAGCTATGGATATCATCCATTTTCAATTTTTGTTATGCTGCACTTGAAGCCCTAAAGTTCAAGGTATAGTATCTACACTACTTTCATTTCTATTGCAAGGAGAGGGTTTGATATTACTTGAGGAAAATGAAGATAATTTACCTAGAATAAACTTGACCTCTTCCATCTCTTTTATTTTAAAAATTTCCTCCACATCTTTCTTTGCACCTTTAATTCCTTTTAAATTTGAATTTTCACATTGCATTTCTTCATCCCTTGTATCCTTCTTTGTTTCTTCTAATGGTTGATTTGAGTGAACTATGATGGTCTTTATAATCTAATGCTACATTAGGCTTTCTTTGTGTAGAGGGAGAAAACTACCCTACCGCGTATAATTACCAAACAAGGCTAGATCCGCAAAGGTAGAAGAGAAGCCTTATGGGGTGAACCACGGGGGCTATGTTCTCTACACTCGAGTGTGAAGGATGGTGGAAGGGTTCACCAGGAATGACTTTAAGGACTCGCTCCAAGTACACAAGAATTTTAGGAATGTTTGATGTGTGAAATTCAATACAAACACCTAGATTTGGCCTTTCTAGATCTATGCTATAAAAAATAAAGGACAATGCAGAAATACAAAAATGTAAGAATACAAGAACTAACCCTAGAATGATTCTTTCATTGAATTATTTTCTAACCTAGGTTCTAAACAAATAATATTTAAGCAAGGGTTCAAGAAGAGATGCATAAATAAATTTAACCCTGAGTGCACCCTATATGCTATTTTTCTTTCAATTCCTAGAATTAATTAAATATATTTCTATAAAATCAGATCTAGGGTTTACAACAGAAATATAAAGTATTCAAAAGACAGTCTAAATACTAATCAGAATACTTATATTATTTGGTGATTTATCCTAGCTTTTATCTCTTTGTTCAACGCTACCAATAATACATGTTCCTACAAAGATAACTCAACAAACACTTGAAAATGGGATTAGTGTTAGGGGGTCTGCTTAAGCCGTTGTATAACAATACTTGGAGGTGCAACAGTTAAGCCCCCTAGGTCCTTTTAACTGACCTTTGATAATTAAAAGTGAAAATTAATATTTGGAGAAAAACAAACATGATACAATATGATAAAGAAGAATGATGAAATTGGGTAATGGCAATAGAAATATAATGGGAAAGAGAAAATGAAAACTACATGAGAAGAGTTTTTATTAGCAACTGATGGCAAGAGTAGGAGTGGGAGCAGGTGTAGGTGTAGGTGCAGGAGTGGGAGTAGGAGCAAGTGCAGGGCTAGGGGCAAGGTCAATGCTTGGTGTAGGTCCCCAGTCGGGATCAGGCTCGGGGTCGGGGGCAGGCACGTCGGGGCCCGATCCCAGGCCTGCAGGACCCCTGGTGGGCCTAGAGGATGGATCTGTGCTTGATCCATTTGGGGACCAGGGTGTCCCGGGCCCTGGCCCACAGACTAGCATCGATGTGAGCACAGGGTTGGGGAATAAGTCCCCTACTCCTGAGCAGGGCTTTGTCCCGAGAGGGCCTAAACCCTCCTTCCAGTAGATCTTGGTGGGCACCAGGGCCCCTTCCCGGGCCCCAGGGCTAGGTCTGTCCCTCGAGGGCATGCACATCTCTATCTAGGAGGAGGTCTACTCTTCCTTGGTAGCTAGTTCTTCTGCCTCCTTAGTAGCAAAATTCCTGGGAGGGCGTCCCGACATGGAAACCATCCGCAAGTGGGAAACTACCAAATGGAAGGTGTCCGGGCACATCCAGTTGGTTGCCCTAACCAAGGGCTTCTTCATCATCAAATTAAACAACAACAAAGATGCCAAAAAGATCCTATCGGGTTGACCCTAGTTTTTGGGGCGTAAGAGCCTCTTCCTCAGGCGGTATGGAGCTGACTTCCACCCTAGCACTTTGCCCCAATTTGGGTTCAGCTCCTAGACCTTCCCTTCCATCTGTGGCACGAAGACGTCCTCAGGCTCATTGCTCAGTCGGTCAGGGACCTGGTGCCCTTTGACCCTGCTACAAAAGTAGGATCTCAGATGGTGCATGCCCGATTTTGTGTCAATGCCAACCTTGAATCTGTTCTCCCCTCCTTAGTAACCATCTCCTTTAGGTCCTACTTATGGAGCCAGACCTTGATCTATGAAAACAAATCTGCCTTCTGCCCCACTTGTAGCACTTAGGGCCACCTTTCTCACCAATGCCCGGTTTCCAAAAAGGTGGAAGGCCCTCCCCCCAAACCCCCTTCTCAATAAATCAAGGCCCCGCCTTGTGGGCCCCCCCGTGATGGCCCCAGATCCCAGGCCTGGACCACCAAAGGGGCCCCCCCCAGCCCCAAAGAATTCTCATGGACCTCGGTCTGGAGAGCGATCTCCCCCAAGTTTCCCTGCCTGTTGCTCCCTCCCTTAGGTCATCTTTCGTGGCCGTTATCCTAGGCTCTCCCACCCAGCCCATTTTGAACCCCTCCCCGCAGGGCCCTGCTTGCGTAAGTGAGCTGGCCAGGCCTTCCTCCCTGCTAGCTCCCTTGGTCAGGGCCCCCTCTTCCCCCCATCCCCGCTACTCCCTTGACCCCCTCTCTGCCCCCTCGACGTTCCCTGTTGGGCTTTCCCCCTTGGAGTGCGTATATGAGAAGTCTGATGAAGAGATCGAAGCTAGTTCTTCGTCCGAGCCTGATGAAGTCAGTCCTAAGATGACCCGAAGTAGGTATTTTGCCATAGACTTTGGTAGCAAACTCAAAAGAGGACGCCCCACACTGGGTGATCAGTGGACTAGGATCACTGAAGATGACATAGCCAATGGATCTCAGGATACTTTGTTTTACGTGGGGACGAGTTTCTCCAAGATGGACGCCAATCGATCCAAACCCCCTGCTCACTCTAGGAAGGGGGTCAAGTGACCCCTCAAGGGTGTCAAATGAAGCTCATCACCTAGAATATCAGGGGCCTCAATGGGGCCCCCAATAAAAGGATCCTCGACCAACTTTGTAGGGATCACCGTCTGTCCTTCCTCCTCCTTCAAGAGACCAAAATAGATGAGGCTACTGCCCGAAGTGTAGCCCAAGCTACCTAGCGCAACTATGAGTTCCTATCTACCCTAGCGGTCGGCTCAGTCGAGGGTCTGCTATGCATGTGGGACCCCCGGTGCTTTGAAGGAAGACTCATATCTTCATCCCCTAGAATCATCAACATGCTAGTTCACTGCATTAAGTCAAGGCAATCATGGATTCTATCCAACGTCTATGCTCCCAACAGTCCTATCGAGATGGCATCCTTATGGAAGGAGATTAGCTCGATGAGAGAAGCCTTCGGCCCTTTACCCTGGATCTTGGTCGGGGACTTCAACAGCCCCCTATTCTTTTCTGATAAAAGCGGGGGCTCAACGGTTCAGGGCAAGAGCATGGAGGACTTTGGTTCCTTCATTGCCCTCAATGAGCTCATGGATGTTAGCCTAAAATGTGCCAGGTTCACCTGGACCAATAGAAGGGTGGGAGCAAATCATATTCAGGTCAGACTAGATAGAGTTTTCTTATCTAAGGAAACCCTGCCTATGTTTACTGATGCCACCTTGCTGGCCCTCCCCAAAATTGGGTTTGATCATAGCCCCCTCCTCCTAAAAACTGACCACAGACCCTCCCCCAAGAGGCCTTTCCAGTTCAAGTCCATGTGGCTGTATAACCTTGACTTTCGGGCCCAAGTTGGGCACTGGTGGGCTCCCCCGGTCCCTAGACGCCCTGCTAAGAAAATCTACCATAAGCTAAGACACCTCAAGGATCAACTCAAGGCATGGAACAAGGAGGTGTTCAACAACATCTTTGAAAACAAAGCAATTCTTAAACAAAAACTCAAAGCCCTCGAGGCTATATTTCAAGTTGGCTCCCAAGACCCAGGGCTCAGGGATGAGGAGCACCTTGTTCTCAGCGAGTATCATAACATCCTGGCCTGGGAGGAAATATTTTGGAGACAAAATTCAAGAGCCCTATGGCTCTGAGAAGGTGATGCAAATACCAAGTTATTCCATGCATCGACCCTTAGGAACAGGGGCTCCAATAGAATTGCTGAGTTGGTGGGCAATAATGGCGATATCATCAAGTATGAAGAGGACATCCAGGCAGAAACCACTCGCTTCTTCTAGGAGCTCCTGGGTGACAGCCCTCCCATGTCCCTAGACATGGCTAACTCCCTTCTGGAGCACATCCCTTCTTCTATCTCGCCCATGGCAAATTAGATGTTGTTGCAACCTCTGTCTGACTCTGAAATCCATGCTACCACCTTTTCCATGAAGGCTAAGGCGACCCCAGGCCCGAACGGTTCCCCCCCTATTTCTTCCAATCATTCTAGGACATTATTGGGGAGGAGGTGTGCGTTGCCATCTAGGACCTGTAGACTGCCTGATCCATCCCCAGAGGTATCAACTCCACCTTCATAGCTCTGATCCCCAAGACCCAGGCAGCTCGGTCCCTCTCAAATTTTTGCCCCATTAGCCTGTGCAACATCCTGTACAAAATCTTGACCAAATCCATGGCTTCCTGTCTCAAGGACATCCTCCCCCTGATCATTACCCCCTACCAGGGCAGCTTGGTCAAAGGTAGATTGATCACTGACGGGGTAATTATCATACATGAGGCCATTCACTCGGCTGTCCTATCCAAAAATGCCTCCTTTCTGCTCAAGCTGGACATGAACAAGACCTTTGAAAAAGTTAATTGGGATTTCCTGTTCAAGGTCCTCCTCAAGTTCGAATTCCACCCCTCTTGGGTCAGGCTCATTAGTAACTATGTGTCCTCCCCGTGGTTCTTTATCCTCATCAATGGGTCCCCTGCCATATTTTTCCCCAGCTTCAGAGGCCTTCGCTAAGGTGACCCCCTATCCCCGATCCTCTTCATCATCCTAGCTGAGGCCCTAGGGCAGACCATCTCGGGCACTGTGACTCACGGTCTCATTTTAGGCATCAGGCCTATGCCGGGCCTACCCCCTGTGTCTCACCAGCAGTTTGTGGATGACACCATCCTGGCCACTTCTACCTCAATACCCCAAGCCAAAATTCTCAAGCATATTTTGACCATGTATGAGGAGGCGGCCGAACAGAAAATCAATCTTCGAAAGAGCACGATATTCTTCATTGACACCCCTCTGGCTAGATATATCAGAATCGGGTGGATTTTGGGCTGCACCCCTGGTTCCCTCCCCTCATCGTATCTCGGGCTCCCCCTGTTCACAGGAGCATCCTCCAGGGCCTTGTGGGGCGGGGTGATTGAGCGGATTCAGAGGAAGTTGGCCCCCTAGAAATGTCACCTTCTTTCGCAGGCTGGCAGAGCCACCCTCTTGATGACAGTCTTACAAAGCATTCCGATATACTTCATGTCGGTCTTCAAAATACCAGCCTCCATTGCAGCTCACATCGAACAAATTTAGAAATGCTTTCTCTGGTCGGGAAGTGAAGACAAGATGAGGATTCCCCTAGTCTCTTGGTCCCTGGTTTGTCACCCCAAAGCTAAGGGAGGGATCGAGATCAAGAGGGTGGTTCCCATGAACAAGGCTCTCATGGCCAAGCATGCCTGGAAGGTGCACACCAAAACCCCCGATGAGTGGGTCAGCATTGTGTGCAGGAAATACTGTCATAGCCACCCCTTCCTCAGCGAGTCTCAGCCCCATGATGGATCAACATTTTGGAAGTTGTTGATCTCCACCAAAGACATAATTTAGAAAGGGAGCAGATGGATCCTCGAGGATGGCATCAAGATTGATTTTTGGGATGACAGATGGATTCAAGATGAGGCCCTGTCTTCTGATAGAGAGCTCCTCATTCTCAAGCTAGGCCTAGAAAATAGAGGCCCCAAGGTTGCGGGCTATTTCTCTCAGATCCCAGGGGGAGCTACTTGGATGCCCATCCTGGACCCCAGGCACCCGCTTCAAGCTGGCAGACTCTAGGGCCTCCTCACTATGACTGTCATCTCGTCCTCTAGAGGTGATGACAGATGTGTTTAGCATGGGACCCCTAGCGGAGTCTTCTCCGTAAAATTTGCATACAACCTCCAGAGAGTCCCTGACGAGGCTCCCTTCCCAACCTGCCAGGTGTGCGCTAAGAAGCTGATCCCCAAAATCAGCCAATTCGTTTGGGCGGCCATCCAAAATAAGATTCTGATGATCGAGAACCTCATAAAGAAGGGCTTCCAGATCTTGAATCGATGCTACCTTTGCTATGATGCCTAGGAATCCACCAACCACCTCTTTGTCAACTGTCCTTTTTTGTCCGAAGTCTTGGGCCTCATCCTTTCCCAATTCTCCATCCAGTGGGCGGGCCCCAAATCCATTCATGACCTCCTGTTGCATTGACCCAACCCCTTTGTTCATCCCTTCACCTGCTTTCTTTGGAATTCGTGCCTCCCCCATATGCTCTGGCAGCTCTGGCTTGAGCGCAACAATAGAGCCTTTTCCTCCCCGACCCATTCCCCCCTATGGATTGTGACCAAGGCTGTGACCTTTGCCCTTGAGAATTCCTGATTCATTCCTCTGTTCGAGGCACCCCGACAGCTAGGCGAAGCCGCTCTCCTATCCTCTCTCGGCATCTAGCTCCCCCCTGGTCCCCCCCCACCCCCTCTTGTTGTTCTTTGACCAGATGGACTGCCCCCCTGGATGGGTTAAGCTCAACTTCGACGGTGCATCTAAAGGCAATCCCATACCCTTTGGGGTGGGTGGGGTTGTTCGTGATTGCCACGAGGCCCTGATCATGGCATTTGCTACTTTGCTTGGCTTCTAGACCAACAATTTTGCCGAAGCAGCTGCTCTGCTAAGTGGTCTGAATGCCCTCAGGGAGTCTCCCTCACAAGTCTTCATTGAGGGTGACTCCCAAGTCATCATCAAAGCTACCTGTAGTCCAGGTAACTACTTCTGGTGCATACACAACTTCATCCGGGAAGCCCTATATGTCCTTCAAGGATTCCCTGACCATAGCTTTCGGCACGTGTATAGGGAAGGCAACAGGGCGGTCGACTTCATGGCGAACCTAGCCATTTTTGTTGATGCCTTCACTACCTGGACCACGAACTTTCTTAAAGCTCTGGTTCACATTATCTTGCAAGATCAGGTTAGCAATATGGAGGACCTTGGTGTCTAACCTACCTCATGTCGGGGCCCCTTATTTCCACTGGCATGGTCTCCTGAGGACCAAAGACTTCATTCCCTATGGCACCACGTCGCCTGGCCCTGGCCCGTCTCCTGCCTGCCTGTTGGCTTCCCAGATCTCCCTCACGATGGTAGGCATGCTAGGTCATGCTAGAAGTTTGGTTGTTTCTGATGTGGACATGCACTGCTCCAGTGGTGCCTCTGGCAGTCCCAATATCGCCTCCACACGGCTATCGGCTCTCTGAATGTGGCTGTCCATGCAGCCTCCTTCGCTGCCATTGCCTTGGCTGAGCTCCAACGCAGGCTGGGAGACAGCCCCAACAGGGAGTAGTATGACCGACGTGGGGCCCCGTCTGGCCAGGAGTGACCGCTGGGCCCAACACTTTTCTGGCATCTAGCTTTTGCGTGCTATCAGTGGTGATTTCTAGTTTTGATGGCTTCTAGTCATGGTTTTGCTGGCTTCTAGTTGTTTTTGTAGGCTCCAGGGCCAGGGCCCCGGGCCCCGGTTTGCTGCCTTTGGGCGCAACCCCATTTTTGGTTTGTTTTTTCAGCCTAGGCTTATGCTGTAACTAAGGTTTTGGGATCCTGTTTAAAAAACCCGCTGTAAATATTCTGTTACTTACCAAAAAAAAAAGAATGATGAAATTGTAAAAATAGAATATGCTACTATGCTCTAGATGTAATCTATGGTGCAATGAAGAAAATAAGAACAATAGATCACCCTCAGTTTGGGCTCAGGAAAAATCACACCCCGTTAATGGGTAATCATGATAACGTAAGGTAAAGTCACGCCCCACAGCAAACCGGGCATGATTTTGCATAAACTATACGAAAAATAAAAAATAAGTGCAAAAGCCCAATTATGTCATCCAAAAAACCTAAATATGCATGCAGAAGAGTGAATTCACCTGGAAGAGAGTGTAGAAGAAAAACATAAGGGTTTTAGATCTCGTGGATGGTCAATATCTCCTTAGGGATCCAACAACAATCCACCAAGAGCAAACAACAATAATCCAATGCAACAAACAATCAATCAAACTCCACACTTCAAAGTTGCTTGTGAAAGAAGAAGGATGTAGACTGAACAAAACACTTTGCAAGAAATCAAATATGAGCAATAAATCATCAAGTGTTGATTATGTGAGTGTGTGTTAACTTGTGTGTGAAAAGTGAATTCAAACCCTCATTATATAGCATATTTGAAGACAGAAAGAGCAAGAAAACCCGAGAGGACCGACATAAAACACACCAACCCATAGAAATTAGGGTTTTAATGTGTCAAACCCTACAAAGATAAAATCACGTCCCGTTCGAGCTGACCGTGATATCGCAATGAGAGGTCACACCCTATTAAGGACCGAGCGCAATTTCGCATAGAGAGAGAAAATAAGCAAAACATGGGGGAAAGCCTTGCCCTTGCCCTAGGCAAGCCTAAGGGGGCCCCAAAAGGGCTTAGGGAATATTACCCACTTAAGTGGATCAATTTTTCGTATCTACATTTTGCCCCCTCTTTGAAGCATTTAAGGCCAAGTAAATGCATCAAAGAAAGATGTAGATCTCTATAGATAGAAAGCAGCAAGCAAAAAAAAAGAAGTTTCCAGGTTTAGGCAAAAGGGAAAGACATTACTACCATTAATGCCTCTATGGCTAGGGTACCCCCTCGAGTTTTGAAAGGAAAGGAAATTCCTTAAGAAACTCGAAAAATGTAAAGAAAGAAAAAGCAAAACACAAAAACATGGATAATAAAGTAAGCAAACAAACAACATAGTAAAGATCATTGAATACCATATGCATCTAATGTAGCTAGCATGAAATGCATGGATGAATAGAAGAAATGGGAAGAAAGAAGATGGGAAGAGGAGAGAAAAAGAATAACAAGAAGAAGAATTCAAAGGTCAACCATAGAAAGTGAAAGAAGTTGAACAAGAACCTTGAATGAAGGGTGTTATACCCATAGGAAAGGTCAGGTCTAAATGTGGAGTGAAAACATGTTATGGATGTAGTGCTCACTAATGGAAATGTGGGCAAAAATATAGAGCGTAACCTTATATGGGTGATTGCTCAAATGATAAAAATAATGGAGCATAACCCACTATGGATTATTGCTCGCTAGTAACTACTATGGGGTGATTACCTTCTAGGATGCATACCGAGGCTTGCTAAAATGTCAAGGAGCTTATCTGTGATGGGGTGTTGAGTCCGCTAAGTCAAAAGAAGTGTAACCCAATAGGGAAATATGTTATTGCTGATGTGAATGATGTATTAGCAAGTACTACTTGATAGGGGTGTGTAAGAATATATATAGACCAAGTCATATGAGCATAACACTATGTGAGTGTGTGCATGTGCTAGATGAAATAAGAGGAAGAAAATGAGGAGCAAAGAACTACGTGTGTGTACCCCCTGCTTGAATTTTTAGCTATTTGAAAAGTCAAGAGGGAGAAAATGTGTAAAGCAAAGAGGACAAGAATGCATATCCTTATCTAAACAAAGAAGACAAATAAGAAATAAGAATCATGAAAAAGATAAGGACACATAAAAAGAATATTGCATTCCTTGACTTTAGGAGAGAGATGATCATATTTGTAAGAAACTTTTAAAGTTAGGAAATAAAAGAAGAGAGAGGAAAATAAAGAGCCCTAGGGGGGTTTGCTAGGTATCAGAGCCCTAGTGAGAGTGTTATGCATATGAGCTATGATCTAATTAGGTATCATCATGTTCCATTGTCACAAATCCCCAAAAAAATATATGAACAAGTAGTCATGAGCAAACAACAATGCATTATGACAAGCGAAAGTGCAAGAAAATAGAATGTTAGGCAATCATGCAAAATATGACAGGCAGTCATGCACTATGATCAAGCACTAATGCAATATGATATAATCTAAAATGGAGATAATAGATCCAACATAATATATTTTTAAATGCATTATATGCATATGTTCTTTAAGTTCTTTACCATCCAGAGAAGCCAAACGATAGGCACTTGAGCCAAACTTGGTCGTTATGACAAAGGGCCCTAACCAATTGGGTTGAAACTTACATCGAAGATCAAGATGAGAATTAGTATTCCTCTGGTTTTCTTTGAGGATAAGATTCCCAACCTTAAAAGAATGATTGCAAACTTTCTTAGAATAAGATCGTTATATTCTATCCTGATAGGCTCTCAAATTCTCTAAGGTATGAATATGTTTTTCATCCAAAAGGTCTAACTAGTGCAAATGGTCCGTATGATACTCATCGCCGACCTCGGCATCTTGCAACAAAATGCACAATGAAGGAACCTCAATCTCAAATGGAAAAACTTCCTCAAACCCATATACCAAAACATATGGTGAGGTCCTTGTAGGAGTACACACACTAGTATGATAGGCCCACAAGGCAGGATAAAGTTGGATATTCCAATCGCGATCGATCTTATTAACCAACTTCTTCAAAATCCTGATCAAGTATTTGTTGGATGCTTCAGCTTACCCACTATCCTAAGGGTAATAAGGAGTTGACCATATGTGCTAAATATTATACTTAGCACAAAGATTACAAACATCCTTATTATTGAAAGGAGTGTCATTGTCAAAAATAGTCATCGAAGAAATTCCAAACCTACAAAGAATCTGGTTGAAGATGAACTTAGAAACTTGAGTTCTAGTCACCATAGCCAAAGGCATGGCTTCAACCCATTTAGTGAAATACTCGACCGTAGTAATGATAAAATTGTGACCATCAAACGACACCGAGTTAACCTTCTCGATAATGTCCAATCCCCACATGGAGAATGGCCAAGGAAAAGAGATAACCTAAAGGTCTTGAGAAGGAGCATGAACAAGATGATCATGGCGTTGATACTTGTTGCACCATCGAACATAATTACATGCATATTTCTCCATGGAAGTCCAGTAATATCCCATCCGAAGGAGCTTCTTGGCAACAGTATTGCCGCTAAAATGACCTTCGCATGAAACTTCATGAGCATCACTACGAGCAATCCAAACTTCATTGAAGTTAAGGTATCGTAAGAGGATACCTCGAAAAGAATGCCAAAACAAAGTATTGTCAATTATGACAAATTGACATGCTCTCTTGCACAAAAGCTTACACTGATTGCGATCTAAACCATCAGGCATTGAACCATATTTAAGGAAATTAAATAAGTCGTTATACCATGGCTCATATGGGGAAGCTCTGATGGTCAAACAATCTAACATGACCAAACAAGAACCAAGTGATATAATTTCCTAGAGTTGTTTAATGATAATCGATGCTTGATCATCTTCTAACTCCAAAGAAAATAAGGATGCAATAATAGCCATGGCATCCACATGGCGGTTTGAGGATCTAGGGAAAAACTCTATGGTTGCTCGATCAAACAAGGACAACTTATTTAAAATCTCCTTGTAAGGTTTAAGTTTATCATCCTGAGTCTGATAAACATCATTAATCTGATTAACCACAAGTTGAGAGTCATTGAAGACTGAAAGAACCCTAACCTATAAAGCTAAAGAAGCTCTAAGACCAAGGATAAAAGCTTCATATTCTATAGTGTTATTTGTGCAAGAGAAATAAATTTTGAAGGACAATGGGATGAGTCGCTTTTGTGGGATGACTAGAATGACTCTAGCACCAATGCCCTTCATGCATCGAGCTCCATAAAAAACAAAGTCCAAGACTCAGACTCTTCAATTTCAATAATGAAGCACTCATCAGGAAACTCAACAACTATAGGATGGGTAGCTTCTAGGGGAGCGAAGATTAACTTATCAGCTATTACCCGACCCTTGATAGCTTTCTGACCTATGAAATTCAAGTCAAACTCACTAAGGGGTAACACCCATTTAGCAACTCAACATGACAGGTGGGGCTTAGACATCAAATAGCGCAAAGGATAAAACTTTGCAACCACCAAGATGTTATGGCTAAACATATAGTTTATTAACTTTTGAGAAACAAACACTACAACAAGGCAAAGCTTTTCTAAGGGTGTGTACCTGGTTTCATAGCTGACTAAATTTCTACTAATATAGTAGATAACTTGTTCTTTGTTTTGATCATCATGTTGGGCCAGCATGGCTCCTAAACCATGAGTAGTGGTTGCTATGTAAAGCATCAGATGCCTACCAGGTATAGGAGGAACTAAAATAGATGGGGAGGTGAGATACTACTTGAGATCATAAAAAGCTTTATAACACTCAGAATCCCACCAAAAGACTACATCTTTCTTAAGGAGCTTAAGAAAGGGATGACACTTATCAGTTAATAGATTAAGGACGACGGATAGAATGAAGCTTACCTTGCAGTCTACGTAGTTAAGTGAGGGTACAAGGAGGAGGTATATCAATGATAGATGCTATCTTAGCGGGATCCACTTCAATACCTCTCTTAGAAACTATGAAGCCTAGCAAGTTGCCAAATGTGACCTCAAACACACACTTAGCAGGTTTAATATGAACCTTGCATTGTCGAAGCCTTTCAACTATTCATCTTAAATAATGGACATGATCCTTTCATTCTATAGAGCGAGCTAGAATATCATCCATATAGTCCTGGAGAATATCATGCATCATATCATGGAAACTAGAAGTCATGGCCCGCTGATAGGTAGCTACTGCATTCTTCAGGTCAAAAGGCATGACCTTCCAGCAAAAGGTACCCCATGGAGTAGTGAATCTTGTCTTAGCCTGATCCTCAAGGGTAATCATAATCTAATTATAGCCTAAGAAACCATCCATAAGCGAAAGCATTCCATATTTGATAGTGAAATATAAAATTTGATCTATGTTGGATAAGGGAAAATCATCCTTGGGACATGCTAAGTTAATGTCCTAAAATTCGGTACATATTTTGATTGTTCCTTCCTTCTTAGCTACAAGAACAATATTGGATATCCAATCAGAATAGTCAATATCTTTTATAAAACCAACATCAAGGAGTTTTGGAGCTCCTCCTTGACTGAAAGGGTGATCTTAGGATGCATATTTCTAAGTTTCTTCTTAATAGGCTTAGCATTGGACTTAGTTACCAAATGATGCATGACGAGGGAGGGATCAAGCCCTGGCATGTCGACATATGACCAAGAAAATATATATTGATATTCTTTTAAAAAATTGATCAATTGCTCCTGCTCATCCATGGACAAGGCTTTACCTAACTTAAGTATTCTAGGGGCTTCCTTGGAACCTATATTCACATTTATGGTCTTATCAATAAGGATGAACAAATCATCCTCAAGAGGAGGTGAGGCAGGAGTTGCTCCTAATTGCTCAAGGTCCTCGAGAGACATAAAACCAAAGTCCTCTTGCGAATTAGAAAATCCCACCTGCGCAGTGCATGGGACATACCCGTCAAAGCAAATATAATTTTGGGGAGGATACTCATCTTTGATAAATTACTTTGGGTAAGAGACCAAAATAGAAAGAGAGGGTGGATCCTCATCTTCAACACACCACTCTAAACCATTATGAGATTTATCTAAGAGAGAATCTTGACAAGAAGAATTGTCTTGATCCTGATATGAAACATGAATTGATGATTCCTATTAAGATTTCCAGGTTGCTTAGTTTTGTTAGATGAGGACTCTAATAAATAAATTTGAGCTAAGTCTTCGGGTGACCAAAATTTGAATGGATGAGGATCGCCCATGATAGAAATAGGTTTATTTTCAAATTTAAATTTTACACATTGATTAAATGTAGAATATACAACCTCCATTGCATGGATCCAAGGACGTCTGAGAAGAAGATTAAAATATGTGGACAAGATACCACATAAAACAATGTATCTAAAATTTTTGGTCCAAATTTGAGGGGAAGTGATATGGTACCATAAGCTTCTTGGAACTTATTGTTGAAATTTTTAATGATGTCATCAGATTTAATTATATCTTTCTCTTTAATCTAAATTTTTGAAAGAAATGACATGTGCATAAATTAAGGGAAGAACCATTATCAATCATAACTCTCTTGATAAAGGTATCCCCAATAAATGTAGTAATGTAAAGAGAAGAATCTTTTTGCAAGTATGATAAAGAAATATTAACATCCGAGAATGTGAGATGATGTATCCCAAGAGGTCTTACAATATTGGCCATATCACTAGGGGAAATTTTTGGAGGGATAGGTTGATTTCTTCATACATTCATCAAGGCTTCCCCATGAGTGGGAGAGCTCTGTAAAAGTTCCAAAAGAGAGATATTGGCTGATATACTAATTTTCTATTGAGATCATTGAACCTGTTGAATCTTACTATCTTTCCTGGAGTAGTCGTTATCATACCAACCATATTATAACTATAACAATGTGGTACACTTCTATAGAATACTTGATTAGCTACTTGCCTAACTCTATTCTGATTAACAGGTGGCTTTTGTAAATTTCTTGCATCAAGACATTTTGCATCAATCAAATATTGTACTACATGCTTTAACTTTCTACAAGAATTCATCCAATGTCCTTCCACTCTATGATATGCACAATTTTGACCTACCTTATACCAATGAGTTGTAGTATCTAGTTGTTTAATAAGAGGTAATTCAATTGCCTTAGCTTTTAAAATTTATTTCAAAACTACTTCCATAGACATATTAAGCTTTGTGAAATTAATAGGCCTACAATCCATTCTATTTTTATGTCGAGACTTAGTAGGTTTCTCTTCCTTAACTTTGAGTTGACCTCTCCTGATGAGAGCTTGTTCTACTTTTCTAGCTAAATCAATTGCTTGATCAATAGATTTAATAGTAGTAGTCTCTAATGCATAAGATATTTGTTCTTGTAAATTACCAATAAATATCTCAAGCATATATTTATGAGGTAAAGTATATCTTAAATGGCCAACTAAACTTCTCCAAGGAGCCAAAATTTTTGAAAATCTTTCTTCTTTACTTTACTTTTAATTATACACATCTTTCATTGTCACTTCTTTCTCAATGTAAGAAACAAATTGCTGAACAAATAATTCTTTCGTCTCTTCAAAATTTTTTAAGGAATAATTAGGCAAACGATAGTACCACTCTAATATCATGCCACCAAAACTCTTAAGGAATTTTTGAGTAACAACATATCATTGTAAATGAGATCATGACAAACTATTCTAAATCTTCTTAGATGCTCTATTGGATCTTTTGTACCCTTATAGATAGGTAATAATGGTATAGAAAAATGCTTAGGATAAGGTCTAGCAACAAAAATAGGATCCAACGGCTGATTACACATTCTCTTATAACTATAAGTAAAATTTGAAGGCTGAATCATCTCGACTTTTGAAACCAACTGCTTCACCATATTTACCAAATTCTATACTTCTCGATTACTGTTATGTATTATTCCTAGATTCCCTAAAGGAGGGGTATTGGACATATTGATATTGTTGTGATATATGGTATCTTGTGGTTGCATAGAGGCAATAGTGTTGATATAAGTAGATTGAGGAGGAAATTGAAAATTTTGAATGGCACTACTAGTTGGAGGAATTTGCAAATTTTTTGCAATATTGGTGGTTGTAGTAGTAACATAAGTTGGATGATAAACAAGATTACGGAGATTCAAAGATTCACTCAAGGAGTTATTATGAGATGGTCTAACTTCCTCAAGTAGGACTTATTCCTCCAAAGTAGCATCTAAGGTATGTTTGTGATGCTTATAAAAGGTTCACATATGCTAAAAAAATTTGAATGTAAGGTTCCCATTGGGTCCCCTAACATGATTAAGACTATTATCAATCTCTTCTTCCTCAAGGTTAGGATTTTATCTATCAATTTGATCATTCTCTTGAAAAATCTCATCAAAGCTTAAAAACCTTCTTCCATTCCCAAGGTTGGAAGCCATTGGGAAAAGAGAAAAATATCAAGGCAAAGGAAGGAACTAGGACCCACAAGCACCAAAAATTATATTTTTAATGTTTTCTAATCTAAACACACATAATTAATGATCTTGATTAAATTTTTAAAATAAAATGAGGTGTTCACGTTGGGTTCACCAAAGATGTAGAGGGGGAAAACCGCCCTACCGCGTATAATTTCCAAACAAGGTTGGATCTATAAAGGTAGAAAAGAAGCCTTATGGGGTGAATCATGGAGGTTGTGTTATTCTCTACACTTGGGTGTGAAGGATGGGGGAATGGTTCACTAGGAACGGATTTAATGACTCTCTCCAAGTCCACCAGGATTTTAGAAATGTTTGATGTGTGAGATCCAAGATAAACACCTATATTTGGCCTTTCTAAATCTATGCTATAAAATAAAAAGAACAATGCAAAAATAAAGAAATGCAAGAATACAATAACTAACCCTAGAATGATTCTTTCTTTGAATGCTTATCCAACCTAGGGTTCTAAACAAATAACCTTTAAGCAAGGGTTCAAGAAGAGATGCACAAACAGATTTAACCCTAAGTACACCCTATATGTTGTTTTTCTTTCAATACATAGAATTAATTAAATATATTTCTATAAAATCAGATCTAGGGTTTACAATAGAAATATAAAGCATTCAACAAAAAACCTAAAGACTAATTAGAACACTTAGCTTATCCAGTGATTTATCCTTGTTTTTTTCCCTTTGTTCAATGCTACCAATAATACCTGTTCTTGCAAAGATAAATCAACAAACACTTGAAAATGGGATTAGCATTAGGGTGTCTGCTTAGGTCGTTGTATAACAATACTTGGAGGTATAACAGTCAAGTCCCCTAGGTCCTTTTAGCTGACCTTTGATAATTAAAAGCAGAAATTGACATTTGTAGAATAACAAACATAATACAATATGATAAAGAAGAATGATGAAATTGTAGAAATAGAATATGCCACTATGCTCTAGATGCATTCTATGATGCAATGAAGAAAATAGGAACAACAAATTTTCCTCAGTTTGGGCTTAGGCAAAATTGCACCCCATTAATGAGCAGTCACGATAATGTAATGTAAAGTCGCACCCCATGATAGACCGAGTGCAATTTTGCATAAACTATGCCAAAAATAAAATATAAGTGCAGAAGCCCAATTATGTCATCCAAAAAACCTAAGTATGCATGCGAAAGAGCAAATTCACCTGTAAGAGAGTGTAGAAGCAAAAAAGAAGGGTTTTGGATCTCCTAGATGGTCAATCTCTCCTTAGGGCTCCAACAAAAATCCACCAAGAGAAAACAACAATAATCCAATGTAGCAGACAATCAATCAAACTCCACAATTCAAAGTTGCTTGCAAAAGAAGAATAAGGATACAGATTGAACAAAACACTTTGCAAGAAATGAAATACGAGCAAAAAATTATCAAGTGCTGCTTATGTGAGCGTGTGTTAACTTGTGTGTGAAAATTGAATCCAAACCCTCCTTATATAGTGGATTTGAAAGTAGAAAGAGTGAAAAAACCTAGGAGGACCGACACAAAATACACCAACCTCAAGAAATTAGGATTTTCATGTGTCAAACCCTAAAAAGGTAAAATCGTGCCCTGTTTGAGTCGATCATGATATTGCAATGCGAAGTCACGCCCCATTAAGGACTGGACGTGATTTCGCATAGAGAGAGAAAATAAGCAAAACATGGAGAAAGCCTTACCCTTACCCTAGGCAAGCCTAAGGGATCCCCTAGAGGGTTCAGGGAAGATTGCCCACTAAAGTGGGTCAATTTTCCATGTCTACACTTTTCCTCTTTTTTAAAATAGAATATCCTTGACCTAATCCAACTTCTACTACAGTATGATCTCCTTGCTTTATATTGATTTTTATATCATGACCATTTTTTTGTTTTTCTCCATCATTTTCACTTTGCAAGTCGTTTCCATGTGTCTAGTTTCATAACATTTGTGAAATCATAATACAATGTTTTCATAATCC
The DNA here is from genome assembly GCA_028583015.1 of Wollemia nobilis. Classification (NCBI taxonomy): domain Eukaryota; kingdom Viridiplantae; phylum Streptophyta; class Pinopsida; order Araucariales; family Araucariaceae; genus Wollemia; species Wollemia nobilis. The sequence goes on along the minus strand of JAQPPZ010002683.1, from coordinate 2,098,104 downwards.
ACTTATTGATTCCATTCTATTTTAATTCAAATTTAATTTTAATATATTGTGGCAAAGGTTTTGAAATATCCATAGCAACACATATCCAGGTATATACAACATGGTTTCAATCCTTAACAATTGATCTCTCCTAGATGAAATCCCCTAGGGTATTTACAATATGCTTCAAAGCGTTCTTATTGATAAGCTAATATGGAAATCTAAAAGGCAAAAGCCTAACCCACATTGGACTCTTCTTAATAGTTTCTATCTCAAAAAAATTCTCTAGTGGTCTTAAATGTAGGGCATCTCCCCCTAAACCATGGGTCATTATCCATTATTTTATTCTTGATTTTCAAACTGAAAAAGATGATTGAGGAAATAACCTTTAGAAAGAAAAATCATGGATGAAACCATGACCAATATCCATGGAATTTATATATATTAATACTTTATGTTTAAGAACCATCATATTATGCTTGACGATCTCATTATTGATAATCATTTTTGGTGTAACATTTGTTGCCTAGATCATACTTACCAAATATTCATTCTTTCTCTCATCTCCAACTTGATCATCCATACTTCTAGCTAGGAAATTCTCACGTCTAATCAAGAATTTTAAACATGACTTTCATTCCATGCTACCTATATTTTCTTGATAAGAATCCTTTATTTTTAAAATTTTAAAAAATATTTAGAGCAAGAAAAAGTAAGGCTTGTTCGTCACTTGCATTTGGTTCCTATTTGCACTCTCTCCTTGCTCTTCCTTTAAGATATAAATAATAAAATGTCTCTTATTCATTTTCGGCTACCACTCCAAATGTTAAAAAACTTCCATTGCTCTTATAATTATATAATTATTTGAATTTTTAAATAGTTCATTAATTTATGAAAGCATTTATATTTAATATTTATTCCTATTACAATACAATAAATACTAATATCATTTGAGATAATTTATTGAATTCCATAAAAAATAATCCAACTTCATTGCAGTATAACAACCATAAAGTCTAAAAAAATGTTGAAATTGTAACATAAAATCAAGTTCAAGTAGCACAAAATAAAGTTCAAAAGATATTCCAAGAATATAGTCCACTTTGAGGGTTACCATTTGTACATTAGATATGCAATATATTACAAGATTCATAGGTTTTGTTACATATTCAAAGAAAATAAAGGATGTTTACAAGCTCTTGTACATTACGAAGATTAAAATATATAACTTATTTTTTTTTCTTGAGAGAAAGGAGTTGTACTCGGGTCCCCTACCCTTGATAGATCACAACTTGCTTCTATACAATTTGAGAGTTTACAAACATATTTAATTCCCATCTCAATTAAGATGGTAGAACTAGATACCTACATATTTTTCACAAAAAATCTGAATTTTTTATATATTTTGTTTTGGATCTTCATCAATTTTTTAAATACAAATATTCAACATCCTTTTTCTTGAGAATTTTCAATCTTGTTCATCCATCCATCCAAGTGAAATCTTGATTAGTGATGGTTTTTGATGATGCCAAGTTGTCATTATGCCACTTGAATATTCGTAACTACTTTGTTGACTCCATGCTTCTGCTTCTCTGCTATAATATTTTGAATGATTGATCCTATTATTTTTTGATGTTGCTATACCTCTTTGAAATCCAAAAACATTGTGCTTTTTCTATCAAACATTGCAATACTTGATGCCTTTCTAATTATGTGTAGATCTAAAATAATGATACCTCAAGCCATACCTCCAAGATTGTTGTCACTCAGGGTGGTTTGGGTTTTGATATGCTAGAACCTTAACTTGAAATTTTGTTCCCTTTGATTCTTGAACAATTTGTTTTTATTTTAAATTCTTCTTCACAATCTTCTTGCTTATACCTTTCATTTGGTGCATCCTTATGCACTTCTGACAAGGCTTCCTTGGACTTTTCTACTACTTCTTCCATGGAATCTATTATTGTTGCTACTATAAATTCAACTTTTGAGTTTTCTAATGGTTCTTCAACTTGTTCTCTTACCATAATTACTTCTTGCTTCTCCTTGGATCCTTGCTTCTTAAGATTCTCCTTTTGAATGCGGTCATAAAATTGCACGTTGTCATCTATATTCTTTCTTCTATTATATCATCTTTACTAATTTATTTTAATTCCCTCTTAAGCCTTTTTTTATTTCTTCTTCATATCATTTGATGGTGACCTTCAAATAGCTATCTTTTTATAAGGGTTCCATTGACTCAAGAATGCATGCTTCATTTCATCCCATGTCCAAGTTCTTTTCTTAGCATACTTTTCCTTAGTAAGAATATCCCACCAATCATGAGCTTCCTCTTTTAAAAGATTAAAAAGTTTGCAATTCCAAAAAATCTCACTAGAATATAGAGATCTAAACTTCATCCACCATTCTCGAGCATCAATGTCATCAGTTATGGTAAAAATTGGTGACTCCATGATTAAACTTCTCTTACAAAGGGTTCAACATTATTGTACAGATTATTGTTGATGCTCTAAAGAAGTGTGAATGACTTCATGGTAATGCGGTTCTTCTTCTAGAAAATTATTTTACCAGTAAACAGGATATTGTAGCTAAAACTCAAATCACTTCTCTTTGCCGGTAATATTCAAATTGCTTCTCTTTGTTGGTAATCTTGTCGATAATATTCTTCTCTAGTAATCTTCTCTTGAATAAATATTTTCTTCTACAAATCTCCTCTTGCTCTTAATCTTCTCTTGTCTATAATTTTCTCTTCAATCTTCATGCCCTTCCACCACCCTCAAATAAATCTTTACTTATTCATCAACTTGATTAATATAAACGAACCCTTCAATTCTACATAACCATATTTTTACTATGTCTGTATATATATTTTTGCATGTAATCTATCGACAAAGATGACATTTACATTATCACCGGTTTCAATATACCATAACAAAAAAAATATATATATATATATATATATAATATTGATTAATATATATTTTTTAATATTAATATTCTTAAAAATTATTAATAAAAATATCGACCATGAAAAATCTAAACAACCTAACTAATAAAAACATATTATTATATATATTTCTTGTATCTTATATGAAAAATATTTTCCATACAACCAACATTAATATTAATATTTTTTAATATTAATATTATTATATTAATATTTTTCTTTTAGTACTGTCAACCAACATTGTTGACTAGTAATTTAAGTCTCAAGTTTCAAATTTCCATTCCTTAACAATAAGGCTCGTATTGACATAGAGTCTGTTAATTACAGAGAAAATATTTTTTTCTCCTTCTAGACTTCATAAAGAGGGCGCTTCTCCCTTGAAAATCAGCAAATATCAGAAGATTCCATTTATCTTAAAATAACTATAGTTTGCCTAGAACGATTTTGCTATGAAAGGCTTTAAAAAATCCATTTGTGCACAACGTAAGAGTTATTTAAGATAAAAATTAAATGATAAATGTTAACAGGTTAAATTTTTGTTTTTAATTTTAATTTAAATTTTTTTAAAATTATATAAATAATTATCAAATTTTTATTAAATTATTTAAAATATGAATAATAACCAAGTTTTTTATCAAAAAAATAAACCGCGTTACTTGAAGGTATTCTGGTAGGTGGTAATATGAATATTGCTCATAGGTATAATATAAATGAATATTGCTCATAGGTATAACATAAATGATTAATTTTAATTTTATATATAGTTAATAAGATTTTGGTTTAATGGTTAAAATTATATAAATTAAATAATTTATATTAAACCCACCACCTGCACAAAGTTAATGCGGTCCTGGATACATTAGTGGCTGCAGAATGACCTGCTTGATTTCAGAATCCAGAGCAAAAAATATATATATATTAATACTTTCAGGTGAGTCCTTGGCTCACTAATCAATTCCACCGCAGCCATCCAACAGACCTGTCACTAAACTATTTAGAACTGGAGGCCTTTAACTGCGCCAATGAAAATGCGACCAGAAAGTTCCAGATAAATCCATATCTTTGAGATCACGACACCTTCGTCAACACAGAGTAGACAGAACATTCAATGCGCGGATTTAATAAAATAACGGTATTGTTGGTATTGCTGGTAAATTGGAGAGGAGTGGGTAATCATTTAAAGAAGGTTTCAGGTTGGAATCTCACCCTACCAAAAAGTTGAATTGATACCCAAAATACAATTAATAATATTGGTACAACAAAACCCAAAATAATTCACGAATAACTTTAACAGTGGGTTTTTAGCTTTACAGCAATATTTTCAATGCGCGCACAGATTGAATATCCGTATGATTCCACTCCACATCAAAGTTTCCATCACAAAATCCTTTATTAATAGCATTGCAATCTGATGTGTATTGCTTTTTCCATAGGGTCACTGGACATAGTAAAGTATGATCAAAATCTACCAGTTATATGTATGCATAAGAAGATGGGTCTCACACGAGAATCAAGCTAGTAAGTGATTTAGTCGCGAGCCCCTCCCTCATATACACATACATTCAAGCAAAATTTGATATTTAGACAAAATATAAAAAATACATACACATACACAACAAAGAGTTTGCAAATAAATGCCAAAAAATAGACACAAGTTTTCATATATATATATATATATATATATATATAATGCAAGCAAACTCTTACAAAGATTGTGCAGTGTGAGCCCACAAGCTGCTCACGAACAACTATTTTTACAGAGAGAAATGAAAGGGAAACCTATAAATGTGTACAATTGCAAACTTGTCAATCCTTTATAGAGTTAATACTACTACTATTTATAGATTACATCAGGAGATTTTCTCTTTGAAATTATCTGCAGTTAGATTTGACAATCTCATCTACTTCTCTTTGGGATCATGATCAACGAATGATGTGCTTCTCTAATCATAATGACTGATAAAAATGGGACTGTCAGTGTCATACTCCGTTTTGAATGAATATATGGGACAATTACTACAATCATCTTCTGGTAGGTGGTCTTCATCTCTCCAATCGAGGAATTCATTAATTTAGCTTATCTCCCTTCATCGCTTTTGATTTGATTCAGGCATCCATTTCCACTTTGCTTTTCGATGTCTCTTATAGATTTGTAGGAGTTTCTTTGTTGTGCTTTATTGTAGATGGTAAAACCTTTGATATCGAGACTTATCCTGAAAGGCGAGTTCATCTTGTGCTCCTTTGGATGTCCATCGAGACTTTTGTTGAATGAATTTTTATATAAGTCTCGAATTATCAAGAGTTTTTTGTGTCTGTTCTCTATGAGCTAGATAAAACTTTGATCATTAGTTATCGAGGTTTTTCTTAGTTGCAAGAGGGTAGTGGTGAACCACTATAGTTTTGATAGCTCAGAGAGGCCTTCTATCCTGCTTGAAGGAGAACTCAAAATTGTTGGGCTCAGAGTCAAAAGTTTGATCATTCCTACAAAAGAAAACACAAAAAACTAAAAAGGGTAGCTAAGAAAAATTGTGAACTTATGTAGAGAGTCTGGCAAGTGCCCTCCCAATCTCTACCCTCTCTTCATCTGATGGGTATTGAGTTTGCTTAAATTGATCATACAAAACAAGAACTTCATGCTTCTTATCCCGAGAGAAGTCCTTGGTTTAGCTCATTGCTTCGTTGATCAACACCTTGAGTTTTGCCAATGGCCGAATAATTAGGGCTATCTCATATTCATAGAGGGGTGCAATTTTCTCTTCTGAGCTAAGCAAAAGATCTTTGTTTGATTCAACCATATTTAGATATTCTTCTTTTGAGCACAACTTACCATTCAGTTGGTTCCATGGTGAAGGGAGTCATATTTCTATTAGAGAATCTATTTCAGCCTTTAATCTTTCCATAGTGTTATACAAGTTATCAACTAACTTTATGCCCCGCTCAACCATTTGCTCTCTTTTGAAGAGGTTGATTACCTTCTATGCTATTACTTCTCTATCTTATATCTCAAGAGTAACAATTTCAAAGTTGAGGATTTTGACCAATAGGGTTCAGAATGTTTTGGCTTCTCCTATCTTCATGTTGATTTTGTCTAGGTCCGCATTCACCTCTTTATCTATCCTAAGGTCCAATAAAGTTGTTGAATCTATGAACTCAAGGATTTGGAATAAATATAATACCATACCTCTAATGTCATTCTTATAAGCATCTTGAGTCTATTTGATAAGGTCCCTGGTTTCAAGCAATTGCTTTTCTTTATTTTGTTGTATGAGGTCTTCTAGCTCCCTCAATAAGGTCGCCTTGTTCATTTTGTGCTCACTACACAATCAACTAATTAGATAATTTTTTTAATTGCTCCTCTTGCCTTATCAGAATGGCTTCAGACCCTTGTTCTTTCAATTGTTTGGTCAATAAACCTATTTGATTGTTTAGGTCCTTGGCTTCATTTTGTGATTATTCAAGGGTCTTCTTGATTTGTTCAAGCTCCTCATTTTTTATATTTTTTGAGTGGTCAGCTCATAGTCATGCTCTACCATTCTGTTGGCTTCTCTGGTAAACTTCAACATATCCTGAGGTTGAGCATCTTTCAAATCTATGCCTATTACTAATGTGTGCCAGTCTTGATCTTTCATTTCTTGTATTGGTTTAGCCACTAGTGAACTTCTTCTTGAAATTAATAATGTTGTTCTTTGAGAAGCAAAATGGAAATATACTTAAGTGGTGGAAATATATTGAGATTATTGAGCTTGTCACTCCTGATTATATTGAGTCATCTGTTAATGTTTGATCCTTTTAAACTCTTGCCAAGGGTTGAGGGCCTCCAGGCTCTCTAATGTCCCTTCTTTTAACCTTGATGATGGAACAAATGCTTCCATAGGTTTTATTAGCTGAGCAACTGCTTTGCGAGCCATCGACATAGCTAGGCCTAAGGCTAGAGGAGAAATTCTGCAGGAAGGCATTATTTGCCCCACTTCATGCTTAGGATAAGTGATTGAATGTGTAGGGGACAATGTGGCTTGCCTAGGCAGGGAACCTTGGGCCATTTCTAGAGGAAGTGTTTCTCCTAACCTTTGAGACCTTTCCTTGGATTCATGGAGGGAAACATGACTTGATATCGATATTCTGTTGTTGGAAGTTTCTTTCATTATCTTATCATTCCTTCTCTTCTTCCTTTGTTCAAAACTATCTATGCTCCCCCATTTTACCCCTCTTCTTCCAAGGTGTATGTTCAAGTGACTGGCAATGTTTGTTGTTGAGTTGGTGAAGAATGTATAACCCTCTTTTATTGAGCAACTGGACTTGCAGCCTCTCCCAAAGGGTTGGACAATAATTCTAAAATTTTCTCTTGTTTTGTCTTTGCCTTCCTTGTTCTCTAGTGTATTTCACCAATTGTTCCTTCTTCATTAGATTTCATAGTTGCAGAGCTTTCTGCATCTGAATGTTCCTCATTATACAATTCGTTGAACATTATATCCTCCTTTACTGAGCCAAATTTGGCTTCATTTTCTCCAATGTGTTGTCTCATTCTCCACCATACCTCTATTTTAGTCATTTTCCAATGTCGATTTCTTAATTATTCTATATCTTCTTTTTTTGCTTTATTCCATGGATTAAAGGTACCCTTAATCTCAAAAAAATATTCATAGGATCTCAGGGTAGATGGAGGTTTGGTCATTTTAGTGAGAGGGTGAGTTGTTTCATCCTTAGGACTTTTGAGTTTTTTAATTTTAGGCCTCTGCTCATGCGTGAACTTTTTCCCTTTTATACCTTTTAGGTATGCATCGATTTTTTGCTCAAGGTCATATTCCCATTTGTCCCTTATTAATTCCAGGCCTAGCATTTTTAATTTACCTTCTACCAGGAAGGCTCCCCTTTTTATGTGTACATGTATTCCCCTTAAACTGAGAGGTTGCATATAGTATGATGCTTTTTGCTTACCACTACCATGTTTGAAGTCTAAAATATCAATTTGCCTAAAGACTTCTAGGGCAAATACTCAGTCAAGAATGTATCTTGGTAGAAGATAGACAAGGTAGCTATAACCATGCATTCTAACTAGGGTTCCTTCTTTGACAAAAAACCAGTCCCCTAGGATTGTTCCTTCTATACAATTTTTACATTTCTTTGAGATTTTGGGGATTTGAGCCCATTTTATTGTAGAAATGAATGGAGTAGAAAAATAATCTATAAAAATATAATATGAAGAGCCTTTCCTTAAGTCTTTGGCCTAATTGTATATTGGGATATTATTGCCCTTCAAATATTTACATCTTATTCTTAGCTTGGGGAACGTGCTTGAATGTTGATGCATAATAAGGTATACCAGAAATGAGGAGTACCTAAATGTTTGTGTGGACTAAAAATATTGGAGGCCTTCTCGAATTTGGTCTGCTATTAACTCAACAAAGTCTAGGCTTATTGCTCCTTGTATCATTCTATGCAGAATACCCAATTGAGCTATACTTATAATTTTATAATTTTCTCGACCTAGTAGGAAGGCCATCATGCTCAATGCATATTTTATGCTTTTGCTGAAATGGTCAATGGAAATGAAATTATGCATGACTTAGTCACTTTGTCTTGCTTTCTTGTATTCTAACCTTAAGAATGCCATATTCTTGTTATGTGAAAGTTTGGTTTGCTTCTTAGGAATTAGAGAAATAAAAGTAGAGTTGAGACCTTTTGGGATATGATTGCTTGCTTCAAAATTTCCCTTTTCTTCCTCCTCATTAATGTGCACTTGGTCTTCTAGTAACAAGAACATTCTCCTAATGCTAGGGACATCGATCCTTACTCTATTTTTTTGTCCAAGGCTTTGATTTCTTAGGCATCTAGTTCATAATATTATACATGGATGCTTACCAGTTCATAACAAAAACTGCACCTCGATCACCATATATTATGCTAATAATATGGTCCATATTTGTGCTTCAAAGTTCAAAGGTCTACTAGCTTTGAAATGTTTATAAGTGTTTGTTCTCAGCTTTTTGGCTCCCTTGCAGACTTCAGGGTTAGAGTAGCCTTCAACAATGCTTTTCAGAACCTTGATAGTAGAAGAATATGTGGGCATGGGTACCTCTATCATTTCTTGCACATCGGTGTCCTTTGTCTTCATCATCCTAAGCTTAACATTGACTTTTCTTCTGATGAATAACAAACTATAGAGGCTTTAGTCAAGAAGTAAAAATTGTTTCACCTTTGAAAGCTATTACTCTTTTTAGCCTTCCTCTTTTCGCGGTGCTTACATTTATTGCTCCTTATTTGCTTACTTTTTAGAGAATACCATACTCTTCAAGCAGTGTCTAAATGCATATTCATGCCTTTCAAGGTTAATTTATTCTCACAATATTCATTGTCAATCCTTTCTCGTGAATAAGGTTCTATTTTGGGATAGCATTTAATGCATATAACAACTTGACCACGAGCTTTCTTTTCCAAGGAGTTATTGGTGAGGAAGCTCCTTGATTTTAAATTACATCCATTGATCTATGATTGGTGTACCTTGTATTGTGTGCCACTTTGTATATACTCATATTCCCCCCTTTATTTACAAGGAGACTTGACTGTTGATTAGTCAACGTCTTCAAAATTTAAATTTATTTCAACTAGGGTCCCATATCAAGGTCAATATTTGGTATTTATGCTTATTGCCACTATAAAGAACCCCAATAAATCTAATTTTTTATTTGATTCCACCTTTTTTTTTATTGCTAGCATAGCAACAAAATAGTTCTGCAATCTTGATCTCTTTGCAGTATGTAGGCTTTAAGATTTTTTTCCAAATATCTTCCTGCCTATAATGACATATTTTCATAAAATAGTAAAGGTAGGGGAAATAGATTTTCTAGTTGAGTTTATCTTAATGTTGTATTTGTAGCTACCTTATGCTTAATCCCTTCAACCTCCCAAGTTGAGTAACTTTGGATGGCTATTTTTTCTACATTGTTGCTCTAATCATGTTCATTATCTTTTGGTTTGGGAGAGTTTGGTTGGTTGTTTTTAGGTAGAAAAAATATTTTCCTCCTAGGCTAGATCATTTTTTTATTTCAACTGGATTCTCTTCTCCTATGGTAAATTCATTCATGAGTAATGAAGCTAACTGATCCCATTCTATGATTGAATAAGGATAAAGTGATTCATATTTCCTAAGTGCTTCCTCCTTAAGAGATGCCACTAATAGTATTAAGGCCACATATTGCTCCACTATATTGTGTGTTTGGTATATGAATGCTAGTTCTCTGAGGTGTTCTAATGAAGTTTTTTGGCCTTTGTCGATGTATTCAAGTAGTATTTTCAATATAGATTTAGGTAGATTCTTCCATTTATTAGGTGGATTTTTGGGGTTTAAAGGGCTTGATCCTACCTCATCCAAAGGGATATGTGCTAAGGGGCCAGCCATTTAAGATATGAAAATAAAATTTAACAAAATATTTTATCTACATACCTTTGGGTTTCTTTTGTTGATGCAAAGTCATCAAGTGAATGCAACTTCTTGCTTTTGAAAAGTAGATAGATCGAGGTCTTCATCCGAACCTCATTATAGTATATTTCAAAAATGGATTCTTCTAGTGTTCGTTCTAGAATAGAGTCATCAGGTGAGAAAAGAGATGCTTCAACAAGCAGGAACAAACCAAGACCTTCACCAAGTCTCAGCCCTACTCCTTTTTGCGATTCTAATACCAATAATGTATCATTAGGGTCCCATCGATTGTACCATTAAATTGTTAACATCTTTGATTGTCCCTGTCCGGGATAATTGCGCCTCTTGTTGGAGTGACATAATGGGCCGCAACCAAGAGCATAGGGTTTGGCTCAATTAGTGGCCTCCAAGTGTTTTTGTAATGCCAAATACTTGTTAAGATGTGATCTTCAAGGTGCTAATTGCTCAACAAAGGAAAATGGGTGTAAGAAAATAAACAAACTCAACAAAGAAAATAAAAAGGGGGGTGATGCACCAAGACATTCATTTAGATCTTTTTACAAAAATAGGCTTGAATGTTATATGCCATCGATGAACACTTCCTCTCCTTGACGCACTGAAGTATGATTGAAATCTACCATGTATATGCATGCATAAGAATGCAGGTCCCACAGGAGAGCCAAGCTAGTAAGTGGCTCAGTCCAAAAATAGATGCAGGCCTCTCATACATACGTACACTTAGAAAACTTTAATATTCAAGTAAAAGATCACAAACACATACACATACACAACAACAGGTCCACAGGAAAATGCTTAAAAATAGATACTCACATGTATATATAATGCAATCAAACTGTTACAAATATTGTTCTAGAAGCAGGGGTTCAATATTTCCCACAAGCCGCTTAGGAACCACAACTATTTTATTAGAGAGAAATTAAAGGAAAGCCTACAAATGCATACAATTTTAAACTTGTTGATTCTTTACAAAGCTAATACTACTTTATTTATAGATTACATCAAGAGAATTTTCCTCCAAAATTATCTACAATTAGATTTGACAATCCCATCTACTTTTCCTTGGGATTTTAATCATTGAATGGCGTACTTCTCTAATCATAATGATTGATCAACATGGAAATCTCAGTGTCATACTTCGTATTAAATAAAACAATTATTGTGGTTGTCTTTTGGTAGGTGGTCTTCATCTCTCCAATCAAAGAAGTAATTATTTTAGCTCATCTACCTTTGTCAATTTTGATTTGACTCAGCTATCCATGTTCTCTTGGCTTTTTGATGTCTCTTACAGACTGGTCGAGAGTTTCTTTGTTGTGCTTTATTGTAGATTGCAAAACCTTCAATATTGGGACTTATCCTAAAATATGGGTTCCTCTTATGCTTCTTTAGTTGTTCATCGAGACTTTTGTTGAATGAAATTTTGTATAAGTCTTGATTGTTAGGAGTTCTTTGAGCTTGTTCTCCGTGAGCTAGACAAAACTTCAATCATCAATTATCAGGGTATTGCCTCAGTCATGAATGGGTAGTGGTGAACCACTATAGGAAACATTGTTGATTTCTCTAGAAGCAAGGATAATGTACATATTCTTAATTTTTCCATCCAATGTAGCTTAACTATCTCTCTTTCTCTAGGAGACAACCCCTAGAGAACCCTTGTAGAAAAATTTACCTTTTTTTCCTAAATAAGCTATGTGTGGTTTCTACTTTGGGCTATTGTTGAAATTGTAGTTTGATTCATTGGAAATTGTATGATGCATTGGATATACCTAAGGGTATTTCATTGTACAATGTATTATTTATTGTAATATTTTATTATATAAGCCCTATGGGCCACAATTAACCTATTCTAGTTAAACCTACTTTATAACTTACAATTATCTTAAAGGCCTCTTGTTCTATTGACCTGGATTAAACTTTATTATATATTTGGGGTTTTGGTATTGGTATAAATACCCCCTTATACTCATTTTATCATTAGAGTGTTGTGTAATCTTATCTATGGAAATAACGATTATTTATGGTGCCTATGGTGCCCATCATCTCTCTCTTTTTCAACAATTATTTTGCTTTCTGTATTAGATTTGAGTGGATGGATTACTTGTGTTCATTTCTAGAAAATATTATTAATTCCAACATGGTATAGAGCGAGTACGGTGTGGCCTTACTTGGTCACGTATAAACATTGTTTAAAAACTTTGATTTTTCTTCCAAACAAATGGATAATTCTCTCCTTATAATCCTATTTGTTAGTTTTTATTAAGAGTTAAAAAGGATTATCTACATATTTTTTTATCCACTTATCCAAACATTTTAGAGGTTTTCCACTATGTTTTTAGAGATCAACTTCAAAGTAAGAGCCAAAAGATTGGTTGTTGAAAGGATTTAAAAACCTTGGTTCTAAGTTCTCCCAACTTACTAGACTTTTGCATGTAAAATATAAATTTGAAGCATGATGCCTTTGTGTGCTCTAGCCTTGAATTGGCAATCTCATGATAGGGAGTGTGTGTTGCATTTCCCTATGATAAAAAGAGACATTTCATTCTATTACGTAGGATAGTCATTGTAGATATAGAATGATGTGTCCAAAATATCTCTAGCCCAAAGTTCTTGAGTTTGAGTTGTTATGAGAGTAATTTTTGGTAATGGTGGATACATGCTATGTTGAGGGAATTTAGAGTTCTAACAATGAATTTGAAGATAGTCATTCATGTTTGAACATGGTCGTGGCATGGTGGTATGAAGGTTGCATTGGGAAGGACAAGGCACAAAATTGAGTCTCACATGTCCTCTCTTTTGCACAAAATAGACCTACGTTTATCTTCAATATGGGATCTATCCATTTGTCACCATTATAAGGCTTATCCAAATAGATAGTAGAGACATATTTGAGAATAATGACCATGGGTTCAAACCACACAATGGTATTTTTTATCATTAAAAAAGGATAGGGTGGATGATTAGAAATTTTTATGTTATTTTGCTACTCATTTATGGTGTAGTTGAAATGGCTAGTGCATTGTGCATAAGATAAGGGAGGCCAGGGTTCGATCCCATCCAACCTCTTTGGACATTCTAAAATCTTCAATGGTTATGAGGTTGACATGGTGACCAATGTAACCTTTCAATCCACTTCAAACCATTTTGAACCTATATATAACAACTCGACCAATCAAATGGAGGCGAGTATCATAGTTATATGGGTGTAGAAGACTTGATGTGGTAAAAAATAAGTGGAAGTCACCTTCAAATCGTAGACCAAAAAGTGGTAGGAAATAGTTGGATCTCATTTTTTTAAGGTTTAAAGTTTAAAATTTTAAAATTTTGGGGTCCATTAGAGAAATTATGGATTTTAAGCCTTAATACTAACATAAAACTCACAAGATCAAATATAATATAGCCACAATATAGTAAGATCAAGATAATGATGTAAGTAGAATAATATGAGAAAATTAATATGTAAATAAAGGCTTATAATATATCAAATAAAATTTACTAATAAACAACAATATGAATGTAAATACCTTGAATCATACATGTATAAAGCATGTAGCACAACTTACATATTAATTGCTCAAAATGTATGCAATATTTATTACTCCTCTTTCTCTTACAAATATGATACTTGACACACAAATACTTTGATACTTGGCTACAACACTTGATAATTGATACTTGATCCTTCTCTATGAAGTAATATATAACCATAGTAGACTGAGTCTTTGGATACTTGGCTATTTCTTTCCATATGCCAAGTCTGATGACTCTTAGCTTCTCTACTTGACACTTGCATTCACATGACTTTATCTTGTACACACACCTAGACATGACTCTTCACTTTGCACACTCTAATCTAAAGACACTTGTGCACTCTTACATATAAGACACTTGTGCACATAGACTCACATTACACTTGCATACTCACTCACATGACACTTGTGCATTTCTTGCACATACACACTTACATAACACTTGTGTATTTCTTACACATTACAATATTACATAAAATATTACTCACACTCTAAACTAAGACTCAACCCTAATCTAATATTTACAAGATGTACCATGAAGTACCATGGGGGTACATTAGCATGTACCAAATAATATAATATAATCCAATAGAAAAAAAATCTAGAACCCATAACTTTTACATATGAAAGTGTTTTGAGCCTTTTTTTTCAAATTATATAATTTTTCGAGCTCTACACATTGTTGGCATCAATTCATAGACCTACTATGGTGTTAGAGATTAGATTGTATAAGATGGATTGTAAATCCCTAGTTACTCATCCTAATGGGTAAAACTATAGTGTATGGTCAACCCAAATGATTGACATGTTATGTAGTAAGAACCTACGTTGCATCTTCCAAGAGGATAAAACAACTATTCTTGATGAAGAAAATTAACATTAAAGAGAATAAGAGACTCTCGATCTATTTTTCTTGTTGACTGAACCATAATGAATTTTCCACATCAAAGAGTAGAGTGACCCTATCAAGGTATGGTAAAAAATGCATAATATTTTTGGAAATGTAATTACTACTAAAGTAAGTCACTTGGAATTAGAGCTTTCCTATCTTATGGTAACATTGAGGACTATATTGCGAGATTTAAAACTTTGAGGATATATATTGCATCTTCTAAAGGTAAAAATAAAGATGAAATAAAATGCATGAAGCATGGTTATGCATAGTGGTGAATATTCGCAAATGGGCGAATATTAGGATTTTTAAAATTAGAAATTGGTGAATATGAGGACCCTCAACGTCAGTCCATTCACCTAAAATTTTCAGGACCAATTTTTTCTTAGGGTCAATTCACCACAATATATATCCAAACATAGAAATATTTGTACTAGTTGGAAAGCTCTTTTCAAGCCTGATCTAATGGTGGTATTTTTATGAAGTTATAAGGTCATTTAATAGGTAAAAATTTGTCCCAAAGATGAATTTACATTTTAGGGCTTCAAATACCCCAAATTTTGGTGTGAAGATGATTGATTTGATTTGCTTAGGATTCATCATGATTCACCTTGATTTTTATTATGATTCACCATTTTTTACAAGTGCATTTTGAGTCCAATACCTTATGCATATCCCTAGCATGAAAATTACCCTTTCTAATCTAGCTCTTTTTAGATGTTAAATTTATGGTTCATAAGATAATTATTTTCTTGGAATCGCAAAAGACTCTTGCTCTTGATCAAAATTTTTCTCTTGTAGTTTATTTTAAGGTGGTAATTCAAAATTATGGTGGAACTCTGCAAAAATATGCTCATGCAAAGGAATTCAAATCTAAGGAGGCTAAGATCCAGGGGCTTAAGGACCAGGCTAAGTCATAAAAGAATTCGAATACCACTTGTGAATATTATATAAGGGAGGGACATCCAATGAAGAATTATTTGCTAATATTGCAAAGAATTGAAGCTAAGTTTATGAAGATTGGTGGATGTATTCTAGATGATGAAGGAGATTTTGAAGGATTTGTCTCAACTATCGTGGTCCACTACAACATCCATTATGGGAGGTAGATATTATTTTCACTAATATCTTCTCTCCTTGGTCCCTCAGTTCATATTATGGAAGGTGTTGAAATTATAATCTGATTCATGGGTAAGACCAAAATTATAATATGTATTGGATAGGCCTAAGGGCATTTCATTGTATAATGTATTAATTTATTATAAAATTTTATTATGTAAGCCTTATGGGGTATGGTTAATCATTTTATGGTTAAACCAACTTTATAACTTGTAATTCACCTAAATCTCTATTGTTATGTTGGCTTAGGTTAAAATTTATTATTTATTTAGGGTTTTCATATTGGTTTAAATACCCCCATTCCACTCATATCTTATCATAGGAGTGTTGTGTAATTTTATCTATGTATATAGTGATTATTTATGGTTCCTACGGGTGCCCATCATATCTCTCTTTTTTTCCTTTGCACTTTTTGTATAATATTCGAGTAGATGGATTGCTTCTGTTCGTTTTTGAAAAATATCATGAATTTCAATAGCTACTCCCACCAACACAACAAAATATTACGTTGTTATTATATTTTTATAAGGTAAACTAAACAATATCCAACTTTCATTTTTATCAAGGATATTATTCGTTTGTCTTTCTATCAAAGATATTCATCTTCCTCAAACTGTTATATTTCCACAATAAAAACCTTTATATCATTTTCATTAAGAGATAAAATCTCACTCATCTAATTTCATTCCAAAATTTGAATTTTGCCAAGATAAATATCAATACCATAGATGGCTAAAATATTTGTTACTTTATTTTTAGATATAACAACTTGTCAATTCCTAATACCTATTTTTCTAGGGATTTTATTCATGTCCTTGATATTCCAAGATAACATTACTTATTATTTTATTTGTGGGCTTAGCCCCACCTCATATTAACTCTTGTAACATTTGTTTTTTTCCATATCAATATCTCTCCAAGTGTTCTTTTCTCTTTATTTTTGCTCGTTAGGTCTTCCTCTCCTTTTTCTATTTCCATTATCACTTTCATCTTCATTTGTCTCTTAAAATTTTCATATTGTCCATAATGAGACTTATTATTTATAGGATTATCTTTCCTTGAAGGGTCTTAAGGGAACAAAATAACCTTAAAAACACTTTCTTGTTTATGTTGCCCTAGAAAACCCTAAATTGCAAGGTTGTTCCTCAATGTTAATTACCTTTTTGTGTTTCTCTAAAAACATTAAATTGCTATGGATATCCTCCATTTTCATTTCTTATTATGTTGCACATGAAGCCCTAAATATAACATATAAATTACTTTAATTTATATTGCAAGGAGAGGATTTAATATTACTTGAGGAAAATGAAAATTTACTTGGAATAAACTTGACCTTTTCTTTTATTGAAACCAACAATTATATTCAATAAAAATAAAAGAGGTTACAATAAAAAGGATGTGCAAAGATCATAGCTTGGGGCATAAGGCCACCCATACAATCAAAATTGGAACTAGCCCCTAAAAGGGTGAAAAAACAACATAACTAAGCATAGAAAAATAAACTAGAGTAAAAAAACCCTAAACTGTAAAACTGTAACTCTAGGCACCAAGTAGACTTATTGCTCTGTCATCTTGTGTCTGTTCAAATCCAACACCTCAAAGGTGTTGGAATTATTGGGTTGAATGGGTGAAACCATTTTTTCGGGTAGACTATCTCCATATTTTTTCCCCTGTCAAGGATTACGAGAATGTCAAAATTGCACAAAAGGAGAGGGATATTTATATTTTGCTTCCTCCTTAGGAATCACTAATTCCATCTATGATGGCTCTACATCCAATGATATATCCCCATTGTTGCTAAGATACTCCAACACACTATAGCTATTGGATGAATCAGGAACATAACTGCCCAACTGAACACTAGTCATATGAAGTTGCTTCTTTGGAGCGACATCTTCTTTTGCAGATCCCCTTCTCGGGCTGCAACACCTTGCGCTAGCCAAGGATAATGTACAGGAGGACTGGCTAATTGGATAGACTATGAAGCAACCACTATTACAACCCTTGGGTATAAATCTATTGATACTAAGGAGCTTCATTGTTGGTAGTTTCGGCAAGGGGACCAACTTTTTTATTTTCATGCCCTTTTTCTACCAACTTTGAGACATTTTTTGGCTTAGATTGTGTACCTTTATAAGTAGCCAAACATGTATTTTTACACCCTCCCACCATCGTTCAACCATCCTCCTGATATTGAGGAGTGGGCGCACTCGGTGTGGTGAGGCTCTGCTTATCCCTGTTATGCGACATCAAGGGAAAATCTTTGATCTTGTGTGCTAAGGAATGACACCACAAATATGTGTTGAAAAAATTAATGTAGAGGACCCGCTGGGATAACACAATATCACCAACTTGTATGTCAATAGTCTTCTTGAGATCTCGAGAAATATAAATCTCGATGCAATCATATTTTTTAGGGTGTGCATGGAAAAATTTGTTCACCTCCACAAAAATGACACACCCTATAGGGGCTACTATGTGACTAAGAAAGAGCCATAGAGGTAGAGGGAGTCTTGGGAATTCCATCCACATAGGAACTTTGATAGATATTTTCTTAGAAATAGAAAAGTCACGGGTCCAAGGAGAAAAAACAAGCAGAGAGCTTCTCATGTACCAAGGGCCATGCTCGTAAATCACCTTAGCATGGGATGTTTCTGCAAAGCAAAACAAAAAAAATCCCTTTGTAAGGTTTTAAACCATTGTTAGCTAGACTCCATGAGGAGTCCAAGCTGTGTTAACCCAGGCCCTAAGGGAAGATTCATTAGGGATGTGTCCAACAAAATACCCAACAAGGGTGAATGATTCTAAACAGTGACATGCATAATCAAATTTTATCAAGAGAATGAGGGTTACCTTATGGACCATTATCAACACACACCTGCATAGTTGTTTGAGAGGGGTTATTATCACATGCATTTCCTTATGTGGTGCCAATTTTGTGCATTGGTCTGCTAGGTTTGGGGACCATATTGATACTCAAAACCCTAGCATTCCCATCCTCCAAACCCTAAAAAATCTCATTGAAAAAAAACATTCTTCACACTTACCTTTTCATTTCCTTTGTTTTAAAATTTTTCTCCGCATCTTCCTTTGCACGTTTATTTCCTCCTAAATTTTAACTTTTACATTGTATTTCTTCATACCTTCTAACCTTCCTTTTTTTGTTCTAATGGTTGATTTGTGTGAACTATGATGACCTTTATCATCTAATGCTGCAAATAGGTTTTATTTACCTCTTTTGATAAGTAGAATAGCCTTGATCTAATCCAACTTCTACCATCATTTTTACTTTGCAATTTGTTGTCACGTGTCTAGTTTCATAATGTTTGCAACATCATAATGCAACGCTTTCATATTCCACTTAATAATCTCATTCTCTTAGGTCTAAGGTGTAGACCAATTGGTTTGACCAAACCTTGTAAGGGGGCGAAGGTCCAAGGTTCAAATCTTGGGCCTCATCAAACTGAATGCTTGTCCCTTTTCTGGTGCTTTCAACAATGTAAAAGGTTTAAAATAATTGTGGCATGGTGGTTATAGCAGCGAACTGCACGAAGATCTGTGTGGTGGCTTATGGGGTGAACAATGCAAAATACTGTGGCGGCCATAAAAACTGGACAACCTACCCTAATTCATGGTGGCTACCAATTCCACCATGTAAATTAAAAAAAAAATAATAATCTCATTCTCTTTCAATTTAATAGATTATGGCAAAGGTTTTGAAATATTCATAGCAACACATCCATGTATATAGAACATGGTTTCACTCCTTGATAATTGATCCCTCATAGATGAAATCCCTTTAGGTATTGCTAATATGCTTCAAAGCATCCTTAGTGATGAGCTGATATGGAAGTATAAAAAGCCTAACCCACATTGGAATCTTCATAATAGTTTCTGTATCAACATAGTTTTTTTCTCTAGTGGTCTTAAATATAGGGCATCTCCCCCCAAATCATGGGCCATCATTCGTTATTTTATCTTTGTTTTTCAAACTAAAAAAGATGATGAAGAAAGAATCATTAGGAAGAAAAATCATGGAGTAATTTAAATTCGATGGTCACATGCAATTGATTTAATTTTGAATCTTTGAAAACCCTCATCAATATCCATGGAATTTACATATCAATCTTTTAATTTTAAGAATTATCATTCTTGATAATCATTTATGGTGTAATATTTGTTGTTGAAATCGGACTTACCAAAAATTAATTCCTTTTCTTGTCTCCAACTTGGGCATCCATACTTCTAGCTAGAACATTCTTACGTCTAGTCAAGACTTTTAAATATGACTTTCCTTCTATGTTACCTAGCTTTTCCTCGTAATAATTCTTTATTTTTTTAATTTTTCAAAATATTTAGAACAAAAAAAGGTAAGGATTTCTCGTTACTTGCATTTGGTTCTATTTGCACTCCCTTCTTACTCTTCTCCAAAAATATTAAATAAAAAACTATAAGACTTTTATTCATTTTCAACTAACACTCAAAGTTATAAATAAAATTCATTCCTCTTATAATTATATAATTATTCAAAATTTTAAATAATTTATCAATTTATAAAATTATTTATATTTAATAATTTTTTTGAACTAATTTCTTAAATTCCATAAACAAATAATAAAAATTCATTGCAATATAACAACCATAGAGTCTAAGAAAAGGTTAAAATTGTAGCATAACATCAAGTTCAAGTACCACAAAATAAAGTTCCAAAGACATTCTAAAAACGTAGTCCACCTTGAGGGCTACCTTTGTACATTTACATCTGCAATATATTATGAGATCCATAGGTTTTATTACATCTTTAGAGAAATAAAAGGATGTGTATACGATCTTATCCATTACAAGGATTAAAAAATATATAACTTTATTAAAATTGATATTTAAGAATTTTTATTCTTTATTTAAATGTTTACTTTTGATTTTTTTATTTAATTTAAAAATATAACTAAATTGAACAATAAAAATTTAAATATCTTAATTTAAAAAATATTATTATATATATATTTCAAACTTTTATATAAAACATATTTTTCTTAGACTCATCTCAACTAATATTATTTGATTTTTTAAATCTTAAATTTCTTTTTATTTGTCACAAGCTTACATGACACAAATACACACTTCAAGGTGGTTTTAATCGAGGTCTTCAAAGAGAGCCTAAAATTCTAATAAAGGTGGTTTTAACCGAGGTATTCAAAGAGAGCCCAAAATGCTAATCAGTGCAATAGTATTTTCTTTTTTGGATTAGTGAGAAACTCCCTATGACCAACACTTAGTACTGAGCATTCCCATCCCAACCATAACCTCTTGTAAGGCTGAAAGCTAAACTTATCAACAGGGGATTTTTTTTTATTTGTGGAAAACATCCCAAAAGGGATGCCACTTTTGGGTAAGACCCAAGGAGGCAGGGGTATCCATTCCGCCAAAAACGCCCAAGACTCGGACATGGCCTACCACCTTTGACATACTCAAGGAGCAAACAAACACACAAAAACAATTTAAAAATAAGTAAATAACAACAAAAATAATAAAATAAAATAAAAAACATGCTCCTTGAGTGTGTCAAAAACAAAAACACAACCAAATACGCACAATAAGAAAAATAAAACCACATAGAAAAACACAAGAACCACATAACAAAACACAAACAAGACAAAAACAACATAACACTACAAAGACATAACCCAAAAAAAAACATGAAAAATAAACACAACGAAAACCTAAAAAATAAAATAAAGATAAAAATAAAAAACAACCAACAACAAACAATAAACAAAAACAAAACAAAATAGAAAACACTCATACATAAAAACATGAAATAACACAAACAAAGAGAAACCCAAGAACAAGAACGAAAAAAAACACAAAAACAATAACAAAAAACATTAAAAAAAAAACAAAACAACAAAAACACAAAAACAATGAAAAACAACACAAAGAACACAAAAACAAAAAAAAACAAAAGAACCCACCCACCTTAAAAAACTAAACAAAAAAAACAAAGAAGAAAAAAAAAAAAAAAAAAAACAAAACCAATGAACAAAGCAATGACCTATCTAGACCAGAAGACTATTAAGGCAAGAATCAACAGAGGAAACGAAATAAAGAATAGAATGAGCTAGGGAACTAAAAAAAATTGAATGAACCAAAGAGAAGAAAAAAAAACAAGAAGAAACTAAGTACCTTCAGAACTGGAGCCATCCAAAGAAATGATAGAAAGAAGAGCTTCCCTAATTTGAGAAGCCCACCATATAGGAGGGTGGCCATAACAAGTAAGATCACATTTTTCCAAAGCCCAATTAGCTAAAGCATCAACACTCTTGTTTTAATCTCTGACCACATGACTGTAATCAACTTTCAAAAATCCCATCTGGATTAACTGAATCTTCTCAATAATTCTTTTTATTCTCCAATCCACCTTATGATTCTTAGAAGGAGTCTTCAAGAGATTAATCATAAGTTGAGAGTCAGACTCAAATAACACCTTTTCCCATCCAACCTTAGTAGCCTCCTGAAGGTCTCTGAGGATACCATACCCCTCGGCAAGGTTATTGGAAAGAATACCCAAATTCTCAACAAAAGTAAAAACCAAGGAGCCATCTGAAAGTCTACCAATTCCTCCCACACTGGCTTTTACAGGGTTCCCTCCCTCTAGTGGCTCCATCAGTATTGACTTTTCCAAAATCCTTAGGAGGAGGTTGCCAATTTCTAGTCCTATCCATCTTACTAATACTCACATTCCCTTTAAGTTGGTTGCCCTTAGAAGGTTTAATCTTCAATCTTTGCATCACTTGATCCCATCTTTGGTGGGAGTTTTGGGGGCGATTAAGGAGTTGATGGACTGATTCAACTAAGTTGGTTATGGTCTTTTGCCAAATATAGTGAATATCCTTCCTATCTTGATTAAAAATTCGGTTGTTCCTTTCATTCCAAATATTCCAAAGAAGAATGGTAGAACCCATCCAAACTAATTGCCTAATAAAATGATCAACACCCTCTTGATTAGGCCAATCCCTCCAAAGTTGTTCAAAAGTAAAAAAATTGGTCCACTGTAAGCCAAGTGGCCATTCTCCTCCATAGCTCAGAGGCTAAAGTACACTCAATAAAAATATGGTTGATATTTTCTACATTCTCTTCACACATTTCACATCTAAAAGGACCATGAAAACCACGCTTCATAAGATGTTTACCAGTAAGCACCCTACGATGCAATAAAAGCCAATTAAAGAACCTCACCTTAGGCCAAATATTTTGAGCCCACAATTGAGAAAATATGTCAAAAGAATGGTTGTGATTATTATGGCATAAGGTCAAATAACCTTGAGCAACGGAATACTCACCCTTAGTAGTGTTGTTCCATCCAAAACAATCTTTTTCATGGGACCAAGAGAGGGATATCATATGAAGGATGCCTTGGATATCTTGTCTTTGCCTTTCTGGTATTTGAATAGGCCAGTCCTCAATAGGGATCCAATATCTACCAACCTTTGAATTACCAGTATGGTACCGACGATAAGTAGCCACCTTTATCCAATTAGCTTGGTGAAGCTCCTCCATCAAAGGCCTCCAATCGGGAAAC
This sequence comes from Wollemia nobilis, assembly GCA_028583015.1. Classification (NCBI taxonomy): domain Eukaryota; kingdom Viridiplantae; phylum Streptophyta; class Pinopsida; order Araucariales; family Araucariaceae; genus Wollemia; species Wollemia nobilis. The sequence continues at coordinate 2,074,629 of JAQPPZ010002683.1, read as the reverse complement.
TGAGTTATCAAAGGCTTGTGACCATCCCAAGAATTTGTCCAAAAATTTGCATGATGACCATTATGAATGATCCAAAATAATTTTTTCTTTATCAAATCCTCACCAGTCTTAAGAATTGCTAAAATGGGAGAACCTTTGGTAGGAAGTTGATAGCGAACAAGGTCTTAAGGACTTTTGTTCTCAACATATTTAGCACAGAGATTATTGGCCCAAAGAGCATTCGGGTTATGCAACATCCTCCAATATAATTTAGTAGCTAAAGCTTTATTGTTATTAATTGAAGATCGTAATCCTAACCCCCCTTCACTCATAGGAAGACATAAAGTATCCCATTTCACCAAGGCCCATTTTCTTTTCTCCTTAGTACCACTCCAAAGGAAACGATGACTGATTTGATCCAATTCTTGAAGAACAGCCTTTGGGATATTCAAAATGGAAGAAAAATAAATAGGAATAGCTTGAAGGACTGATTTTACCAAGGTGATTCTACCCCCCGAAGAAAGCCACTTGTTGGTCCACTTTCCAATTTTCTTCTTGACTTTGTCCAACAACCAATTCCAATATTTATTTTTTTGCCTTTGAATATTTATGGGAATACCTAAATAAGTGATTGGAAGAGACGTTTTCTTATATCTTAATTTATCCAAGACCATGGATTCCTGTATAGCAGAGTAGTGAAAGAAAATAAATTTAGATTTGTCTTCATTGATCAACTGCCCAGTAGCCTTAGAAAAATAGCTAATGATTTGCTTAATATTAGAAGCTTCCTTAACTGTAGCTTTACCTAAAAGAGTAGAGTCATCCACAAATTGAATGTGAGAGATAGGTCTAGCTCCATGAGCAATGGTAACTCCCTCAAGGGTTTTGTTTTCCCTCTTTTTGGTTATAGTCCTACCCAAGAATTCAACAAGAACGATGAATAAATAAGGGGATAGCGTGTCACCTTGCCTAATACCTCTAGAAGCTGGGAAAGACTGAGAAGGCCTGCCATTGATAAGAACTAAGTAGGAAACTGAAGAGATACATCCCATAATCCAATCCATTCAATCCTTAGAGAAACCAAATTGCCTCAAAATTTTGATAAGGAAGTGCCAATCCACTCTGTCATAAGCTTTGGATAAGTCTAACCGAATGAACATAGAAGGAGAATTTTGCATATCCATGGAATGGATGGCTTCCTGAGCAAGAACTATCTCATCTACTATTTGACGCCCTTCCACATATCCCCCTTGTTCTGGGGAAATAATCTTATGTAAAAGAGGCTTCAACCTTTCTGCCATGATTTTAGTAATGATTTTGAGAAGAACATTACATAAAGCAATAGGTCTAAAAGTTGAGATATGATCAACCTCTTGAGCTTTTGGAACAAGAGTAATATAATTTTTATTGATAACCTTCAAAATTTCTTTGGCTTTCCTGGCTTCTTCCACCACCTCTAATAAATCAACATGAAGGATATCCCAGAACTCTTGGTAGAACTCAATGGGAAAACCATCGGGACTTGGGGTTTTCCCTTTTTGCATTTTAAAAACTACTTGTTGAAGCTCATTGATAGTAACAGGAGCAATCAAAATAGAGTTCTCCACAGAAGTGATAAGAGAAGGTATTGCTTGAAGAACATTTTTTTAAGAAGCTGAGTCAAGAGGAGTAGCAGCAAAAATATTGGAAAAGTAATCAACAACAATAGAATTCATTCCATCCCAAGTATAAACAACATCTCCAGTATCTGAATTTAAGAAAGAAATAAAGTTGTGAGATCTTCGACCTAGAAGATATTTGTGAAAGAAATTTGTGTTTCGATCTCCTTCTTTGAGCCATTGAATTCTAGATTTTTGCTTCCATAAGATTTCTTCTATTTTTTCCCATTCCTCTAACTAAGTTGTGAGTTTAATTTCATCTGCACTTCTCTTCTCTGTGAGGCCATCTAAATGGATTTTCTTATTCAAATTTTCAAGATGAGCAATAACTTCATGTTTTTTTTTACGAACATCCCCAAACTCTTTCCAGTTCCAAGTCTTGATTTTGGATTTAATGTATTGCAGTCTTTTGGCAAAATAGAACATCTTAGTCCCATGCCTAGGTTTACCTTCCTTCCACCATTGTTGCACAGGAGGTATGAAGGAAATGTCTCTAAGCCACATTAATTGAAAACGAAAATGAGAGAAACTCACATTGGTTTTCCACATTTCCACCATGACTGGCCAATGATCCGAACTAGCATTATTAAGAGTCTTCACTTTAGGAATGTGACCATGGATTAAGAAATTTTTAGAGAGTAAAAACCTATCCAATCTCTCCATTATACAAGCTAAGCCTTGCCTTCTGTTAGACCAAGTCATAAGGCCATTATCTGGTTGGATATCCACAAGATGGAGGTTTGCAATATATTCGCTCATGAGGTCGGTGCTTTTGTCCAAATTTCTATTTCCCCCCTTTTCTCATCCAGAGAGAGGATGGTATTGAAATCTCCTCCGATCAAGATCCAAGCTTTAGGAAAATGAGAGATAATATGAGTAATATCCTTCCACTATCTTCTTTTTTCCTCCAAAGAAGTCGAGGCATAAACAATAATGCAAAGCATAATATGGTTGGAATGTCTACTTTGAATAGCTATAGCCAACAAACCCCAACCGCCAACCATATGGTGAATAACTACCTCTTTTGGATGCCAAAGACAAGCAATGCCACCTGAAGTCCCTTGGGAACTGAGGGAAATCACTTTTCCAGTGGCCAAATTTTATTGGCAATTAAGTCCATATCCTCCATTGACATCTTTGTTTCTTGAAAGAAAACAAGATGTGGATGATTTATCTTAATCATTCTTCTAATTTCATTTTGTTTTGAAAGACTCCCTTTGAGTCCTCTAATATTCCAAGTGATGATATTCATTAATACCAGGGCTAAAAAAGTTGGGAAGGGCATTAATATTACCTTCCACTACAAGCTTTTCACCTTCTTTTACCATATGATATTGATTGGTCTTGCGACCTATTTTTTTATTGGAATCCATCTTCAATTTTTTTTCCCTATTTCTTGACTTATTCCAATTGAATCTGAGATGGCTTCTAGCATTGAAGAATGCTCATACATAGCCAAAATTTTACTATATGGTTCAATGGAGTCTATATTGGGACCTGTATTATTTAAAGTTTTGACATTTGAAATATTGTTTTTCTTGTGTAAATTTTCTCCTTTTTTTTTTGTGTTGAAAAACAGTGATTTGTTGGTTTGTCTCTGAGTTCTTCCCTTCATATTTAAATTGTGTTTCTAAGATTTCAGTTTCCATTATTTCCTCTTCCTCACTTGGGACATCATTTGTGGAAAGTATTTCAAACATATTAGCAAATGACTTTGATTGATCCTTCATAACTGTTTTTTTTTTAGTGTTCTTCTTAGGTATTTGGAAACCTGCTGAGTTTATATCTTCTTTCTTTTGATCAGGAATTTTATTTGGGCAAGCACTGGCCAAATGACCATATTCATGGCAAATTCTACAACGAAAAGGAATGTTCTCATAGTCCACTACTTGTATGAACAGGGGATTTTGACACATTGGGATTCCTCTCAAATGGAAGGAGCTATTTGCAATCACCAACACACCATCCTTATGGGTAAACTTTCTTTGTTAGAAAGAAACCTTTTTGAAACAACTACACACGTCAAGGTGGTTTTAATTGAGGTCTTCAAAGAGAGCCCAAAATGCTAATCAATGCACTAGTATTTTATTTTTTAGAATGGTGAGAAACCCCCTATGACCAATGCTTAGGACTGAGCATTCTCATCCCAACCATAACCTCCTGTAAGGTTGAATGCTAAGCTTATCAATAGGGGATTTTGACATGTTGAGATTCCTCTCAAATGGAATGAGCTATTTGCAATCACCAATGCACCATCCTTGTGGGTAAACTTTCTTTTCTAGAAAGAAATATTTTCATATATTTAAGGGTAATTGGTTGTCCCATCTGAGTATATACCCCTCAGATTAGTTAGGAGATTTTTTTTTATACCCCTCGAACCCTAAACATCCTTTAAAGGATTGAGGGATCTTTACCAATGAGATACCTAGTGTAGATCACTGCACTAGTATTTTTCATTTTTATTATATTGAAATATCTAGAAAATATTTCACATAGGTTCAATTATTACATAATCTAGATAAAATATTGTTTTCACCCTCTACACTTCATAAATAGGGCGCTTGTCCCTTGAAAATCAACAAATCTCAAAAAGACTTAATTTATCTTAAAATAACTAGAGTTTGTTTAGAATGTTATTGTTTAATAAAGGATTAAAAAAATTTATTTGTGCACACATGTAAGAATTATTTAAATTAGATTCACCATACAACTATAGGGGTGACGTGAAGGTAGAAGAGAATATTAAGGGTAAGAGGAGATTTGTGAAAGAGGAGATTATCGAAGGAAAAAATTACCGACAAGATTATCAACAAAGAGAAGTAATTTGAAGATCATCGATAAAGTGATTTGAGTTTTAACTATAATATTTTGTTTAACAATAAACTAATTTTTTAGTATTATCATCACTGCCATCAAGAGAACCCACCATTGAAGCTATCTATGCTTCTTCGCAATAGCAACAATAGCACAATAGTGTTGAATTCTTCGCAATAGAAAGAATAGTCAGTCTACACAACAATGTTGACTTCTTTGCAATAACAACAAGAGTCTGTGCAATAGTGTTGAACTCTTTGGAGGAGAAGCTTGATAATGGATTAATGTAAAGTTGTAATGGATGGATGCATTCCTTTTTTATGTCAATTATTTTACATTTAAATTATTTTGTTGGTGATAGCAAGGATTAGAGGAGTTAATTTTTTTTTGAAAAACCTTAGTTTTTTTCTTTTCAAAATCCTAGCTGCTTTTGGGATTTTTTTGAGGGGTTGAAATCATGAAATTGTCAATTTTCACTAGAAAATATGACGTTGATGCTCAATAATGGTGGATGAGATTTAGATATTTATATTCTGGTGATCATTTTTGGAATTGTAAACTTTTATATCTTTTAAAAAAAGAAGCTCATGATTGATGGGAAATTCTTAATAGGATTGTCAAGGAAAGAATTTTGGCCTGGGATGAAATGGAGCATGCATTCTTGAGTCAATGGAATCCATATAAAAAGATAGCTAGTTTAAAGGTCACCATCAAAAAATATAAAGAAGAAATAAAAAAGGCTTCAAAGGGAATTGAAATAAACAAATAAAGTGGATCTAATAGAAAGAAAAAATACAGATGACAATGTGCAAGTTCAGGATCACATTCAAAAGAAAAATCTTAAGATGCAAGGATCCAAGGAGAAGCAAGAAATAATTATGGTAAGGGAACAAGTTGAAGAACCATTAGAAAACTCAAAAGTTTATTTTATAATAACAACAACAATAGATTCCATGGAATAAGTGGCACCAAAGTCTAAGGAAGCCTTGTCAAAAGTACACAAAGATGCACAAAAAAAAGGTATAACAAGAGAAGACCATGAAAAATAATTTAAAATACAAAACAAATTGTTGAAGAATGAAAGAAAACAAAATGTTAGGTTAAGGTTGCAACATATCAACACCCACACCACCCTGAGTAGCAACAATCTTGAAGGTATGGTTTAAGACATCAATATTCTAGATCTACATGGGTCAAAAAGGCATCAAGTATGAAAAACAATATTTCTAGATTTTAAAGGGGTGCAACAACATCAAAGAAGAATAGGACCAACTGTTTCAAATATTAAAGCAGAGCAGCACAAGCATGGAGCTAATAAAACAATTATGGATATTCAAGTGACACAATGACAACTTAACATCATCAAAGACCATCACTAATAAAGATTTCGCTTGGATGGGTGGATGAACTTTATTGAAAATTCTAAAAAAAAAAAGATATTGAATATTTGTATTTTTTTTTAAATGAAAATAAAAAATTTAGACTTTTTATGAAAAAAGATGTAGGTGTCTAGTTAGTTATAACATTTCAATTAAGATGAAAATTGAATATGTTTATAAACTCTCAAATTAAAAAAAAAAAAAAAAAAGTATGATTTATAAAGGGTAGAAAACCCAAATACAACTTTTTTTAAAACAAAAAATATATATATTTAAATTAAAAAACTAAATTTTTAATTTAAAAAAAAAAAATTTATAAAAAAAACATAAATAATTATCAAATTATTAAATAATGAATAATAACCTAGTTTTTATATAATAATTTATTTGAAAGGTATTGTGATAGGTGATAATTTGAATATTGAAATATGGATAATAACATAGTTTTTATAGAATAATTTATTTGGAAGGTATTTTGGTAGGTGAGAATATGAATATTGCTCATGAGAATAGGTAATTATATTAATTTATGATATATAAATGATATTAGCTTTAATTTTATATAGTTAATAAAGTTTTAGTTTAATGGTTGAGAAGTATGACTGAGTTATGTAGTTTAAATTAAGTTAAAATTTCAATAACATCAATGAGTTGGATGGGATTAGTCAATGTGATTTATTATACATTGAGTTAGATGTGATTAATCAATGTGATCTATTATTTTTCAATAAGTTTAAGTTTAACTATGATTAGTTAATGTGATCTATTATTTTTTCAATAAGTTTATATAAATTTTTATGAGGGGTTCTATCTCATAAAAGAGTTGGGTTTGAATTTTAGACCTCTCGAAAAAGGCAGAGACTCTTACCAAACTCTTACCAATATAATAAGCTTGTAGCTATCAATATAATTTATTATACTAAGAAAAAGTTTTTTTTTTCAATTTTTTTATATATACATTCAATTTGAGTTCTTGGTGCCATACTGCCTCTCCACTTGGAAGTGTGTGGGATGTTTTTAAGGGTATTTTTTTGCTTCTTTCACCGAATTTACTCCATTGTTTGGCGAATTGAACCTTTTTTTATGGACAAAGTTTAATCAACAACTCCAACTTTTGTTGAAGCTGCAAAAGGGAGCAATGGCACCAAAGGTGAACAAGTAACCACGAAATTTCGTTCTCAAAGTTTGTCACGAGGTAATCTTTCTCCTTCGGATGTTGTTATCCCATTGAATGATTTTAATACTACTTTTTCTTGGTTGGAAAGCCATACGCTAGTAGGGTATTTTGTAGGTAGCATCCCTAGTGAGACCCTCCTTCAGAACTGGATTCAACAAGTTTGGCATGGCGTCAAGGTTGATGGTATCCAAAACCTCACCAAAGGGTTTTCTTGTTTTGTTTTGTTGACCCTGCTCAAGCCAAGGCGGTCCTCAATCGTGGGCTTTGGTTTGTTCATAACTCCTTGTTGATTTTTCAACCCTGGACCAAGGATTTTTCAGTCACTAATGATGTTTCCTTACGAGTTTCAATTTGGGTTGAATTCCCTAGTCTTCCTCTACCACTCTAGCCTTACTATCAAAACATCGTGGAACCTATTGGTGAATTTATCTGTTGTGAAATGGATAAATTTTATACCTCACGCCCTAAAAAACGTTTTTGTATCAAAGTTGATCTTTCTAAAGACCTTAGGGAGACTATTGATGTCCAAGTTGGTGACTATAGGTTCAAGCACCATATTGTCTACATAAACCTACCTAATACATGTTACCATTGCCAATAAGCTACTCATAAGATAAAATATTGTCCTTTAATGGTGGATAAGATTATAGCTAAAGAGATTATTGCGACTCTTGTTACTACTAGCTCTGTCCTTGCTTCCAAAGGGGGATAAGATGAATGGAAGGTAGTCTAGAAGAAGGGTAAGAATGGGAAAAATGTAAACCCTACGGCTACTCCCAGCAGCTCATCTCAACCCCTTGTGTCTTTTATGCCAGTTGGGCATGGTGTGGTGACGAAGCAACATATCACGCAACTGGTAGCACCCAGTGCCAAGGCTTCATAGATGGTTGCTAATGTACCACCAACTGGTGCTTAATTTGCTAAAATTATTACTTCTCCTACTCAGTCTTAAGATTCTCCAGTTATGCATGTCAATGGGCAGTCTTACTCAAGCTTCATGGAACTTGAATGAGCTTCTATCAATGGCCGAAGATATCGTAGCCCACCTTGGGGAGACTTCTTCGTTCACTAGGGTAAAAGGCATCAAAAGGAGTTTTGGAAAGCAGGTCAGGAGCATTTTCTCAGTAAAATTTATGATTCTCTTTTAAACCTTGGAGACACTAAAGATGTAGTCGGACATATGAGTCTTGATCGATTTCAATAATTTTTTTATCATGGAATGTTAGAGGGATGACATATCCAGTCCGTAAATACTTGGTCCAAGATGAGATTGCTTTATGCTCCAGGTTTTATGGTAATCATGACTTTCTCTATCTTTAAGAGATTAATATTTCTGACTTTATTCTGCAATGTACTTATCCTTTTCTTTGACCATGTTACTTTTTTTATGCCAACAGTCATTCCCTTGTTAGAAGGGGAGAGGTCATTCTTTTGGTAACTAGGTGGAAAGATTGTTTTGTCTTGTGGGGTGTGGACCCCTCCAATTGTGCAATTTGGGTTTTACTTGAGGTTGATGGGCTGTATTTTGACATTATTTTTGTCTATGCCTCCAATGAAGCTCAGGAGTGATGTAGCATTTCGAGATGGTGTTATTTTTATTTGCAAAGATTTAACATGACTAAAAAGCCTACAAACAAGATATGACAACTTCCCATGTGGTGGGCTACTGGGGAAAGAGAGACCTGGTACTTCATGAAAAACAAATTGGTTTTTTTAGACCCCAATTCTTGTTTTTCTCCCTAGGATTTTCTTGAAAATTTGTGGTATACGTGGTCCAATTTCTAGGCTGGCCATGCAAGAATTCTGAGAAGGCTGGAGAAAGCCATGCTTTCAGATCAAGTGCAATTTTTCTTTCATAGGAGTTCGTTTGTGGAAACCATTCCTGGTACCACTACTTCTAACCATTCATCCATCATGTTTAATGTGTTGATGAAATCCCTACCTCAGAGACACTACAAGTCACAATTTATTTTTAATACTTCCTTTCTTCAGCACCCTTCCATGGTCTGTCATATCCGCAGAGTCTGAAATCTAGTTCTTAGACCTATTAGATAGTTGGATTGGATAGAATGGTGGAATGATGTCATTTTTCGTACAACTGTCTTGCTCCATACTTTGGGGAAAATGATGGCATAGTTCAAAAGATATTCCATTGCTATCCTTCATAATGAGCTTGCCAAAGCTTCTTTGAGGCTTGAGGCCTATCCACTTAATCCTGAACTTCAATCTCATGTTACCCAGCTGAGGCATGAACTTAACATTGCTGAACTTTATGAGGCTCGAGAAGCTCGAATTAAAGCCCGTCATCATTGGCTTAAAGTTGGTGATAGGGTCACCAAAGAATTTTTTCAAAGGCTTTTCCCTCCCAGGCAAGCTACTTAATTAAGGTCATTCAAGACAATGGAATAAGGCTTACCTCTCTTCCTAAGATGATTGATGCTTTTATCAAGCACTATACTAATGTTTTTTTCGCTCAAGCTTATTTCCTTGAATGGGAGCAAGCACTGGTAGCTTGTATGGAAGTTGTACCAATTACGGTTTTGGTGTCTAAAAGAGCAGGGTGTGATAAACTACTCTCTTTTAAATATTTGGAGCATGCATTGTCTCAAATGCCAAATGACAAAGTGCCAGGTCTGAATAACTTTCCCTATGAGTTCTACAAGGGTCTTTAGGACTTAGTTGGTCCTGATCTGCATAAATTTTATCTAGAGGCTCTTCGAGTAGGCTCTTTGGGAGTAATTATTAACAAGGGCAATATCAAATTCATACCCAAGAAAGGGGACCTAGAGTTGATCACTAATTGGAGGCTTATTACTTTGTTGAATGTTAGTTACAAGATCATTGTCAAAGCTTTGGCTCTTCACCTTAGGCCTCTTCTTCCTTTGATAGTCAAATCAGAGCAAACTAAATTTATTCAAAGAAGGTACATCCTCAACAATGTTTTAGCTGTCTAGATGGGCATGAAATGGGCTCGGATGTCAAACCAGAACATGCTTTTTATTAAGATTGATATTGAGAAAGCTTATGATCGCATTGAATGGAGAATCATTCTTGTTATGCTCAAAGCTTTAGGATTTGGGCCATTTTTCATTCAGACTATAGTTATGCTATTCAGAGATGCTTCGACTATTATTATTCTAAACAATTCATAGTATGAAGAAGTGGGCCTTTTGAGGTCTGTTCGGCAAGGGTGTCCTATTGCTCCTTTATATGTGCTTGCTTCTGAAGCCTTCGGCTATATTTTAGCTGCTAAAGCTTTTGCAGGTCTTATTAAAGGAATTACTCTTCCGAATGATCAAGGACAACTTATTAATGGTCACTTTGTTGATGACTTATTTCTTACTATAAGGGAAGAGGAGAAATCTATTTCTAATGCTCTCTTTTGTCAAAACATATTTTGCACAACCTCTAGTTCTAGCATATAAAGGAGGAAGACCTCATGTTTCAAACAGTCTCCCTTGCCTGTCGCCTTGGCTTCAAGGTATCATTGGAATTGGATCTCTCTTGGAGAATTTTTTAAGTTTCTTGGTATTCCTTTTGCCTTTCAAGGCTCCCCTGCTTAGATTTGGAATTATGTGCCTCAAAGAGTTAAAAAGAAACTTAATTTCTGGCTTACTAAGAAGTGGTCATTAGCAAGTAAATTTCAAATTTGCTCTAAAGTTTTAACTGCCACTCATGTATACTATTACTTTTGCTGGGTTCCTTCACAGGCTTGTTATAAGAAGCTTAAGAAACTCCTTCAAGAGTTGCTTGGGATATTTGATGTCTTCCCAGAGAATCTAGGGGAATGGGTCTGCTAGACTGTAGATGGTAAGGTATTTCTCTGTGTGCTAAGTGGGTGGTCAGGGCTCTGAGGGGAGCTGAAGCTTGGAAAATTCTGGTTCGAAATTTCATTTTCTCTAGTCTTCTCTTAAACTGTAGAGCATAGAGAGGGTTGGATTTTCCCTCTCTCATTGTTGCTCCAATTTTTTTTAAGATTTTTGGCTCCTTTGTTATTAAAAGTATATGGAAAGCATGACAACAACTCACTCCTTAGATCTGTTGGAAAATAGATGGATTCCTTAAAGGCTTATCCATCAATTCTATGAATATTTGGTGGTCCTCCATGTTTCTTCATCAAGGTTCTCCCTTAGCTCGGGTGCAATGGATTCATGCTTAGCGATTTTTCAAAAAGGGTATTGTTACAATAGCTGATTTCTTTTCTCGCCAGACCAGGGATTGGATCCCATGGAATGAGTTCAAATGCACCTTCAGGATGAATGGTGCAGACAAAGATACTTATGATGTTATTGTTCTCACCCCTTTTTCTATGTTGCACAAGATTGGTGTGTGCTCGCAGTGTCCTTGGTGGTTAGACTAGATATGGCATGTTGACACTCCTTTGCTTAATTATAAGGCTCGTTTGGGGTATAAATGGTTATCTCTTCATCTTCCTCTGGTGCTTAAGCTCAATCAGTGTTGGTACTTATTTTCTACAAGGACTAGATGGAATTCTAGATTTTAGAATGTTTGGGCTACTTATGTTGAGCCCAAGAAATCTTTTTTTGCGTGGAGCTTGTTGTGTCAAGGCCTTCCCTTGGGAGAACGTTTGAAGCACCTTGGAATTCCTAATCCTAAATGTCCTTTTTGTGGTGTACCCGAGTCTTGTACTCACCTCTTTTAGAATTGTAAAATATCTAGGCAAGCTTGGGAATGGGTTCTTTTCTTTTTTTTCCCATTTATAGCTACAAGAGTTTCTTGGCCCCAAGCTCTTCTTGGGGACTCTTTTACTTTGTCTCTCCCGCTTTTTGAAGTGTGGCAGGTTTTCAGGATTAGCCCGCTCTTTCATATTTGGAAGACTCGTAACAAAATTATTTTTAAACAATATACACATTCTGTCACATTTACTCATGCTGACAAATTATAAGTTTTTAATGACATGTGGCTATATATATGTACTCAAGCCAACAAAGTTGCTATGGAGTTGGATCACTTACAAGTTCTTCTGGCGCATTGGGCCAATGCTCAGTGTACATTCAATTGGATCCTGCCATAGTTCTCTTCTCAGGAGCGCTTTTGATCCCGCTCTCTCCGTCGACCTCCGTCATATGTAAGAAGTGCTTCCATAGACAAGCACTGGTCCTAGTCCTCGCCAGTTAGGAAGCGACCTAATGTTGACATTGCTTGTTCGTCCCCCCAGGTTGGGGAGTGGGATGGTGTTTAACTAGTTTTACATGGGCCAATTGTTGGTTGAAGTGACGCGAGTACTAAAGGCCTTAATCGCGATGCAGAGGGGTGGATTCCCATCCCATAATCACTAGCAGTTTATGCAAGACAACACGTCAGGGCACATTACTCCATATGATATGCTTTCTTTGATATAATGATCATCAATGATCATGATTGATAAACTTGTGTTTTGTTGATGGCTTTGTTTCCTAACCCTTTGTGAATGAGGGTTAATTTGATTCCCCATGAGGTATGTTAATCCATCCACTTTTTTTTCATTGTAAAAGCTTTTATTTTAATTTAATATAAATTTGTGTTTTTTTGATAAAAAAAAAATTTCCCATGAAATATGTTAACCCATCCACTTTTTTTATTGTAAAAGCTTTTATTTTAATTTAATATAAATTTACTTTTTCAAAAAAAAACTAAAAATAAAAATTCTATAAAGACTCGTTACGTCAACCCACCAGCTGGACAAAATTAATGCGTTCCTCGTGCGTACATTAGTAGTTGCAGCTGGTTCATTTCAGAATCCATTCCAAACAAAATTATATTAATACTTCACGTGAGTCGTTGGCCCTTTATAACCACCAACAAATTCTAATAAATTCCACCATAGCCATCCAATAGATCCAGCACTAAACTAGTTAGAAGTTGAGGCCTTTAACTGCGCCATGCAAAATGCGACCAGAAAGTTCCAGATAAATCCAGATCAACACATTTGTCAACACAGAGTAGACGGAGCATTCAATGCGCGGATTTAATAACCACGCAATTCCACTCGGAAGCAATATTTTCAATGCGCGAGAGGATTGAATATCCGTACGATTCCACTCCACATCGAAGTTTCCAATGGTTCTCATTAAATTCTTACAAAATCCGATCATGCACACTAAAGTTTCTTAGTCAATCCTCACCAAATCCTCTATTTAATAGCATTGCAATCTGATGTGTCGTATCAATACCTAAAAACAAAAACGAGAAAGAAAGATCTGGTGTTGCGTTTGATAACGAAGAGCAGACGAGATGGGGAAAATTGTTGTCTTCGTAGCATGCGGGTTGCTGGTAATGGTTCTGGCGAGCGAAGCGGCGAGGAGTGGCGGCGCCGCCAGCAGTGGCAGCGGCGTGTTTGGAGGGATTCCTGGAGTGCCGGGAGGTGTTCCGGGGAACTGGGGAGGCGTATTTGGAGGTCCACTTGGAGGGGTGGTTGGCGGCGGAGGGGTTTCCAGGCCTTCTTTTACGTGCACAGAGGCCGGACCGTGTTATAAGAAGAGGCTGACGTGTCCCAGGCGGTGTTTTAAGGGCAGCGGAATGTGGGGGCCCAAGGACGGTGGAAGTGGCGCCGGCGGAGGATGCAGCATGGACTGCAAGCACAAGTGCCGAGCTTATTGTTGAGAGGGGAAGATATGTTGCATGCTCACTGTTGTACCGTTTTTTTTTAACAAGATATTATGTTCGGTTACCAATAGAGGGTTATTGTCTGAGTGTGAGGGATCGGTAGATTGGAGACCAACGAGGGTTATAGTATGAATGGTACCTCTTCACAACGAGCTTCTTTTATAGTTTTTAATTAGCTAAACTATCATAGGTCTGTGAGTGTATGGCTTTCAGACTACTGATTGTTGTGTATCGTGGTTGGCATGTTGGTATGTATATGTATTGCTTATTAATAAAACTATTTATCTCGAGTATGCAAATCTTGTGTTTTGCTACCATTTACTTTCATGTAGGTCTGGAATTCGATAGGTGATCTAGTTGATGTTCTTCTATTGACGTTTTAAATTCTGTTATTGCAAGTAAAAAACAGCAACCATATGAATCATATGGGGGAATCATCGCGGAGTATATTATATAGAGTATGTATTTTATAGCAGGTAAAATATATCTATATATTACGAACGTTTCTCGTATAAAAATCTAAGACTTAATCTGACAGGGAAATATCTACCTGTCGAGACTGAGTTGCATGTATTAATGAAAATACGGTGCAAAGGATTGATGAGGATGTGAGTATTAATGAAAATACGGTGCAAAGGATTGATGAGGATGTGAGTGGATTTCTTTTAATGATTTGCAGGGATTCTCTTATAAGTTGCGACTTTGAGGTGTAATAGAATGGTGTGGAATGGGATAATAACTTCTTTCGTAGCAACGCAGAACTGTATGGTATACATGGGTTTGAGATTTTTTAAAAACTATTTTTGGGCATAGCGCCGGCTGTACTACTCCTTTTATAGGAAATATTGTTGCTTTTTCCATATTGTTGCTTTTTCCATCCATTGTCTCGTGCTTCTCTCTTTTTCTCCATAGAACCACATTATCTTTATAAAGTTTTTTATTTTTTAAATAAGCTGTGTGGTTTTAAATGTGTGATTTTTACATAGTTTTCATTGAAATTGTAATTTGATTCGTGATGATATTATGAGTTGAATGGGTGTATTAATTTATTGTAATATTTTATTACTTCAATTTTATATGTCAGGGTTAACTTATCATAGTTAAATATTATAACTTATAGTTAATTTAAAGTTTTTTTTTGTTATATTGGTCTAAGTTAAAATTTATTATATTTGATATAAATACCTTATTCCATTCATTTTATTATTAAAGTATTGTGTAATTATATTTATAGAAATAATGATTATTTATGGTGTTTATGGGTGCTCATCGTTTTCCTCTTTTATTTCTATGTTGTTTCTTTTATAAGATTTGAGTGAATGGATTGCTTCTTTTCATTTCTAAAAAATATTATAAATTTAAATATGGTATAAAACGAGTATGGAATGGCCTTACTTGGTTATGTAGAAACGTTATTCAGAGTTTGATTTTTCTTTCAAATAAAAGGGCAATTCTCTTCTTATAATATTATTTGTTAGTTTTGCATAAGAGATAAAAATGATTATCTACATGTTTTTAATTCATTTATCCAATATTTTTGGAGGTTCTCTATTATGTCTTTAGAGATCAACTTCAAAAGCAAGAGCCAAAATATTGGCTACTAAAAGGATTTAAAGACCTTGGTTCAAAGTTATTCCACCTTATTAGAATTTTTGCATGTAAAACATAAATTTGAAGCATAATACCTTTGTGGGCTTTGGTCTTGAGTTGGCAACCTCATGATAGGGAGCGTGTGCTAGGTTTCCTTATAAAGAAAAGGAGAAATTCCATCATATTACGTAGGATAGCCATTGTAGCTAGAATGATGTGTCCAAAATCTCTCTATAGCCCAAAGGTCTTGAGTTTGAGTTTTTGCAAGAGTCATTTTTGTTAATGGTGGATACATGCTTTGTTGAGGGCTTTCAAAGTTCTAACAATGAATTTGAAGATGGTCGTGCGTGTCCAAACACGGTTGTGGCATGGTGGTATGAAGGTTGCATTAGGAAGGACATGGCACAAAATTGAGTTGCACATGTTCTACCTTTTACACAAAATGGACCTATATTTATATTCAATGAGGGATCTATCCATTTGTTCACCATTATAAGGCTTTCCCAAATAGATAGTAGAGACATATTTGAGAATAGTGAGCATGGGTTTGAATCACACACTGGTATTTTTTATTATTGAAAATGGGATGGCATATTAGAGGGTGTTATGTCATTTTGCTAATCATTCATGATGTAGTTGAGATGGCTCGTGCATTGTGCTTAAGATAAAGGAGGCCAAAGTTTGATCCCATGCAAGCCTCTTTGGACATTCTAAAATCTTCAATGGTTACGAGGCTAACATGGTGACCAATATGACCTTTAAACCCACTTCAAACCATTTAAAACCTATATATAACAACTCGACCAATCAAATGGATACTAATGTCATAGTTAGTATGGATGTAGAGGACTTGATGTGGCAAAAAATGTGGAAGTCACCCATAAATCATAGACCAACAAGTGTCAGGAAGTAGTTGGATCTCCTTTTTTAACGTTTGCAGCTTTAATTTTTAATTTTTTGGGGTCCATTCAGGAAAAACTTCTAGAGCCCATAAATTTTACATATGAATGTAATTAGAGCCTTTTTATTTTTAAATTATATAGAGGCAAACACAGTTGAATTAGATTGAGCATTAGAAAATATGTCAAATAATGATATGTCTGATGTGGAGCCCCTGCCAAGTATAGAGCTAGATAGTGTGGCTGGAGATGAGTTGGAGAAATTGGAAAATAACTGGTCCACTATGGAAAAGAAGAATAAGAGAAGGGTAGTTGATTCATTTACTAAAGGAAAGTCTCTTAAGGCTGAGTTGGAGAAATTGGAAAATAACTGGTCCACTATGGAAAAGAAGAATAAGAGAAGGGTAGTTGATTCATTTACTAAAGGAAAGTCTCTTAAGGCTGCTAAAGAGCTTGCAAGGGGCAGGAACAAGATTTCTACTTTTAATAATGACAATTAAATGTATAAGTTGGAATGTTAGGGGATTAGAATCCCTAGATAGGAAATATGTGGTTAGAGCTTTTCTTCAATCTGTTCATAAGTATGATTGTATTCTTCTTCAGGAAGTAAAGGCAACTGATTTTCAGTTGTATTCTGCTTTGAAAGTGATTTGGAAAAATGCTTCTTATTATCATACTAATAATTCTCATGGGGGAGGGGGGGGGGGGGGTTGTGATTATGTTGTCTCCCTTTTGGGCTTCTAAAGTTCTTGATTTTGGTTATTCTCCTTGTCATAGAGCGGTTTGGGTAATTATTGAAAAAGATAATTTTAAGTTTGGTATATTCTCTATATATGCTCCTAATGATTATCTAGAGAGATGTGACTTGTGGCAATGGTTGATAGGTTTGCAAAATATTCCTTGGGTCTTTGGTGGGGATTTTAATATGGTAGAACATCAATGGGATAAGAGGGGTGGTTTAGCTGTTGAATGGAAGAATGATGAATTTTATTATTGGTCCAAATTTAAAACTCATTTTAATCTGGTTGATCCTTTGGAAGGTATTAAGGAGCATCATCATGGGTTGTGGTATACATGGTGCAACATGCAGAAAGGAGCTAATAGAATTTACTCTCATTTGGATAGATTTTATGTTAGTAATTCTTTATTTCACTTTGTCCATATGGCTGATGGTCTTAGAGTTCAAGTTGTTCCTAATGCTTTATCAGACCACTTCCCTATTGTTGCTAATTTGAAATTCCAGGATGAAATCAGTCATTATGCAAGACCAGATTGGAAATTTTTGTTGAATATTTCTTTATTAGAGCTTGTTGATTGTAATGATGCCATATTTACTTTGAGAGAAATTAATAAATGGATTTATAAAAATGTTAGCCCTATTGAAATATGGAACATGAATGTGAGATGTTGGATAAGAGTGTTTCAGTCTATTGGTAAGCAGCAAACTTTTGAGAGTAAAAGGGTGGAAAATATGCTCTATAATAATATTTTTCAGTTAGAATCTGTTTTACAATTTAATCCGAGTAATGTTAGTATTCAAGAGGATTTAGTTGTTATGAAAAATGAGCTTAAGCGACTGCAAATGAGAAAAATTCAAAGGCACAGAGCTCAATCTAAATTAAATTAGCTGTAGGTTGGAGATAAAGGGTCAAAATTTTTCTTTAAATATATTAAGGAAAGAGGGATTTTGGAAAAGATAACTGGAATTTGGAATGGACAAATTTTTATTTGTGATGATAAGAGCATTTTGAATGTGTTTTTCCAGTTTTATAAGGAGTTATTTACTTCAGAGGATAGTATATCCCGATATAATGATAGATCATATTGTTGCTCTTTGATACCTAAGAAAATTTCTTTACAAGAGGCTGCAGCCTTAGGTAGCCCTATTACTAAAGATGAAATCATCAAAGCTATACAGTCCATTAAGAATGATAAGGCACCTCGAATTGATGAATTACCTATTGAGTTTTATAAGAAGAATGTTGAATGGTTAAGCGATGATCTTTGTCAAGTATATGAGGAAGCTATTTGTAAGGGATCTCTTGGAAAAGAGATTAATCTAGGTATTATTAAACTGCTTCCTAAGGATGGTGATAAGTCATTGGTTAAAAATTGGAGACCAATTACATTGATGAACGTTTCATATAAAATACTTGCAAAGATTCTTGCCTTGAGGATTGCTAATTACCTTCGTAAGTTTATTAACCCTTTTCAAACAGGTTTTATTCAAGGAAGATACATTTTAAAAAATCTTCTCACTAGCTGGGAAGCAATGAATTGGTCAAAGAATACAGGTCAAAATGTTGGCATGCTTCTATTGAATTTTGAAAAGGCTTATGATAGAGTGGAGTGAAATTTTGTTATTAAAGTCCTTGAGGCTTTTGGCTTTCCTTCCATGTTTTGTGAAATGGTGAAATCCTTACTTTCTAATGTTGTTGCCTATATTGAAGTTAATGGTATTTTATCTGATCCTATTGTCTTACAGCTATCAATAAGATAAGGTTGTCCGCTTGCTCAACCCTTTTTGTTATTGCCAATGATGCTCTCGTTTATTTGCTTAGGGAGAATGTTATTAGTCCTGCTATTAAGGGTATTATGCTTCCAAATGGTCAAGACCTTTTGAATATACATTTTGCAGATGATACTTCTATTTTTGTCAAGTTGATAAGAGTATAATTTTGCTTCTTTGTTCGCAAAACTTGAATGTTTTTGCAATGCTTTAGGGGCCAAAATAGATAGATCTAAGTCAATTCTGTTGAGTTGGGATTATGTTGCTCCTGCTTGGTTGTCTAAGTTTAATATACAGTGGGGAGGTCCTACTAATCAAGTTCGTTATTTGGGAATCCCATTTGCTATTGATCCTAATGTTGGCAATTTTGGGTACATTGGGTACATTGCCTTTGCTCAAGTGTTGATGTTGTCATTGATGTCAAGAAGCGGAAGGGTTTTTTGTGAAAACCAAGGCAGACAAAATAAAAGGTTTTATTTAAAACAATGGACAATAGATTTGAAATGGGTTTTTCTTAAAACCCAAGTTGGCTCTTCGTTTCGTTGAAAAAGGTGCTCCGGTGATGAAGATATTTAATTTTAAATATCTAGTTTAAATTTTATTTATTTAAAATTTAAATTAATATTTTAAAATTAAATTAAAGTATTTTTCCGACATGTTTGGAAAAGCCGATGTGTTTGGTAATGCATCGAAATGCATATACAATAAGGCTAAGTCGTAGGCAAAGGAAAATATATTTTTTTGGAAAAAACAACATCGACGGGTTTCTGGGCGAGAGGTACAGTCACCGATCGTGTAGTCAACAATCATGAGATGAAGGAAGTCGAAGATGAATGTTGAGGATGAGGGCAGTGAGATATCCCTTGATGAAGCCTTACGGACGGAGACAGTGAGAAAGTCTTGCGACCAGCGTATGAAGTCTGTGGAGAGCCTTCAATTGCACTGGAAGAGAAAGACTGTGACTGCGTTCGAAGGGAGAGCCTGCGTCGCAATAGCAAGGGAGAGCTTCGACGTATAACTCGCCAAAACTGTATGAAAGTTTTAATTACTCGATGAGGAGAGCGCTATAAAATTGATACGACTTGTTATGTGAGTCTAAGACGCAAGAGGATAACAGCGAAGACGCGGTGTTTCCCTTAGACCGTAGCAGAAGAAATAGTGATACACGGTGTTGAAGAAACCAGCAGGTGTTGGATCCGCAGCACTTAACGGAGGCAACATTTCTACATAGCGGACGGGCTACTGCAGAGCTGTGCAACACACACGGAAGACAGATCCCACGAACAAAAATCAAAGCGGGTAGGGTCACCCGGGAAAATGCGAGTATTCTCTCATCATTCGGATCGACAGTATTTGGATATTCGTGAGATGACAGAGTTAAATCAAACAGTGTGAGTATAAGTTTCACGTGGGAGTGACAGCGCTGTGGTCTATGGGTCGAATCCTGCCAAGTACATATTTTGAAAGGAAAAGCTTTTGATTGATAAAGTGATGATGTTGGAAAGCGCGCGATAAGTTTTTTTAAAGGTAACAATCTTATCTCTGTTGTATTGTGGTAATAGGGAGATATAAGGGTTAGAGAATTAATTGTTTAGGAAGATATAAGGGAAGTCATAACTAGAGTGTGGAATGTTGATTATTGGTTATGTAATATTTTACTTTACTTTTATGGTATAAGTGGTTTTGGGAGTTATAAGGTTATGCAATGTTGTGATTTATTTTATTTTATGGTACAAGTGGTTTTAGGAGAGATAAGGAAGTTGTGCAATCAAAGACCTTGGTGATGATTATTGAAAAGTGGAGTAATGTTGATTATGTTGTAATCTACTAACCCTTGTGAAGATTGGCAAAAGAATTTTGTGATTGTGGCAGATTTCCAAAGGGGTTCCTTCACTTCAATAAGGTATGAGCACATTCTTCTTATGAGTATGATTGGTGTATGTTTTCATGAAATAAGATTGGAGTGAAAAGGTATTCAACAAGGTTTTCCTTTGGTTGGGTGTAAGTCCTAGTTTCTGGTTTGTTGAAGACTACTTATGCATTGTTATCATTGATGAGAGTTTTGGTGAATGCATAATTCTGTTTGAGGTAGTGGAAGCATTGTGCACTAGGGTTTATGGTTGTGAGTCTTGATACTTGCTTTGAGTTGATGAAACCCTTGGATGGTTGTGTTGAGGTTGATGGTTGAGTTGCTTCCATAGAGGTTGGTTGATCAAGTTATTGCTTTTACTTGATACATGATATTGGGCTTACTCCATTGAGTTGTGTAGCACCCTAAAATTGGCGCAGTCAAATTGGAATAATTACATTCACCTTAGTAAATAATTTTAAATTCAAATTTAACCTCCCAAACCGCCCGTTAACCGTCGAGAAACCCGTTTCCCCTTTTTTCGTGCCATTTTTAGAGGTTGTTTTGACCGTTGGACGATATCGTCGCCGATCAGACGATATCGCCCCAGATTTGACGATTTCGTCCCGACTAGAACGTCCAGACGATTTTGTCGCAAAACTGAATTTGCATAGATAGACTCTGTTCCAACGGGTCTCCAATTCGGGCAGAAGCGTGTCTGCGCCGTTGGGACCCTTCCCCCGTTGGAGATCTCCCAAATTGGGATGATCTCCAACCTCCCAACAACTCCCCTATGCCTATTTAAACTCTAGGACATTCCCTCCCCAACCCCTCGGCTGAATTTTATCTCGCAAGTTGAATCCCTCTACACTAAAACACCTTAATCTTATTTTTGCACTAGTCCTATAGCAGTTTTTATGCGGGTACACCATTGATTTTCAATCGGAGCCAGCACCCATCGCCGCCGACGAACCTGTCAAGATCGGAGGCGATCCTGTCAAATTCGAGACGATTTCGTATCGATGCGAGACGATCTCGACCGCAGTCCACATCGAGGCAATCAGTGCTCGGAGTTTGCTTTTCTTAACTTTGCCTCAGTTATTTTGTTTTACAAATTAGATAATCTATTTAGTTTTTATCCTATTTTGCATCTGGAGTTCACCCATCTAGTCTAGATTGCATGTTAAGCTCATAATCTGCCATTAAAGTACAACAATTTACTTTAATTTCTATTTTTAAACTTTGTTCAGTATTCAGTTTATTATTTGGCATATTTTGCCTCTGTTTGCACAGTAGGAATTCTTGTATTTTGCATCTATTCTCTGTTTTGCAGGTCTCTGACGAATTCGTCTGACGAATTCGTCAGATTTCAGACGATTCTGTCAGTCTCAGACGAATCTGTCAGATTCGGACGATTCTGTCAGATTACGAGCGATTACGTCGAATTCCGGACGATCCGGATCGCTTCAAGCATCGAAACTTCTTCAGACTTCCGGATCAGGTAATCTCCATTGGCCTCCTGCAAATTCTCTATTTTTTGCTTTCTACTCTGTTTGTTGTATTCATTTAAATTGCATTTTCATATAGATTAAGTTAGATTCATTCGGCCAAACCTAGGATGAATGCTTAAGGATAAAACGAACTCATCAAAACACATTCCAAAAACCTAGGCGTGGAAACTGTCGCCAAATGTTTCCCGGTGAACCCACCATCTGTCGAAAAATCACCAAAACACACCTCCCTTGAGAGGCGGGACCTTCGTAAAGTCCTCTCGTCCGAGGTACCGCACCATCCTTTTCCCATCCTCCTTCCGGGCGCGGATCCAATAGCCTGAAGGTAGGGATGCGAAAAATTTGGAGCGATACATTTTGGTGAACCCGACGTGAATGCATCATAACCTTTTGAAAACCAAAAACAAAAACAAAAAAAAAAATTAGAACAACTAAAACTTAGATGCATTTTAAAACATTTAAGGTTCAAAATCATGTTTAGATGGTAGCTCCTAAAAAGAGGTTAGCAGCTACTATAAACGTAGAAAACCAATTGGCAGCTATAGAAGTTAATTCTGTCCTTAATATCCCTGAAACAAGTAGAAATCAATCCTTGTGGGACGAACTTGATAGGAGACTTAGGCTTATTTCATCTAGGTCCACACAACTTAAACAGATTAAGAGGCTAGTCTTGGATAGAATCCTGGATCCTCACCAATTAGTTTTCTATCATGAACTTCAGAGAGCCTGCCATAGATGGCTAGCCTATAGGAGAGCTTTAGTATCTTCAGAATTATTCAGCTTCGAAGAATACCTCGAGAACGCAGACATTGTACACCGATTCCTAGGCCTTGTAGAAGACCAAGAGGTTGTTCTTACAGATAGGGAAATATGGAATAGAGTTCCGCGTGCTGTGCTATATCGAGAGTATTGCCATGAGCTTTACTTTTATCAACCAACATCTGAGACAGACAATATCACCATAGCCCTTTTCATCAAATTCTTAAAAGAAAACTTTCAATTTGAAGAAGAACATTTCATGACTCCTGAACAACTTGAACCTATTAATGATATTCATAAGTTATTCATAGAATATTAGTTCATTTACTTTCAGTTTTATTATTATTGCGTGCATTTATTGTTTCATTTGCTGTCTTTATTGTATTATTTCAAAAATTTAAAGAAAAACTAAAAAAAAAAAAAATAAAAAACAACATAGTAAAAACTTAAACATTTCATTTCAAATATTGCATTAGGTATATATAAATATATACCTTTTAATTTGTTGCATATATATATATATATATATATATATATATATATATTTATATATATATATTTGCTGAAATCAAAACTTAGCACCATGACTAGACTTAGGAATGGTAAAGAAACTTTAGGGGAAGGAGAAGATTGGTTGCAAGATACAACTGAAAACCCAAATGTCCTTCTTGGAGATACAAATCCGGAAGGAGAAACTCTAGGTCAATCAGATGAAGACTTAGGTGAAGATAAGGAACAAGAAGGAAATGTTAAAGAGAATGAATCCTCATCCCCTAGAATAGCTCCCAATGGGGGCATCACTTTTGACAACGCAGAACATTTTCAAAAATTTCTCAATCAAAATATCGACATCCTTAATGTAGCAGTCCGTATTGATAGAGGGGAAGTTAGTGACGCTCAAGCAACTATAGAACGGGCGCTTGATATACACACTAATCCTTTATCTTTTGTTGATCAAGAGAGTGATAAGGGTGGACCATCCAATACGGATATGGTCACTATAGCCCAAGCCATGTCAAAACAACAGGTTACCCAACCTCCTAAGGAACCCGTTACTCAACCTAAAACCACTCCCGCACAAAAGAAAATTCCCTTCACTACTTTGTTCCGCCAAACTATTGAGCAAAATGCTTTAAATAAACAGAAATCTAAAACAAAGCCAAATACAAATTTTCAACAATCTGGAACACAACATAATCCAACTTCAAAATTCCTCCATAACATTTTTCCTACTAATGTTTTACACAATAGTAACATGGCATCTAATCTACATGTTCCTCCATCCTATGCTCATAAAACTCATGTCAATGCCCTACCGAATCAATATGGGGGGCAAACTAGTAATCTGGAAGCTATGGTGAAACAATTGGCTTCACGTATGGACCAGATAGATCCCTACCGTCCCTCGTACAATTATCGAGAGATTTGTAGCCAACCATTGGATCCCATAGTGGTAGCTCAACCATACCCTAAACATTTTCCCATGCCCGTCCTGGCCTATATATAAAGGAACCGAAGATCCCATAGAACATCTTCGCATGTTTAGGATAGCATGTCACGACATATCGCATGACGACTTGCTATTACTAAAAATGTTCCCCAAAAGTTTAGGTGGAATGGCATTAGAGTGGTACTATCAATTGCCCACTCACTCCTTAAGAAACTTTGAAGAAACAATTGAATCATTTGTTCATCAATTTAGTGCCTACATCGAGAGACATGTAACTATTAAAGACCTATACAATTTAAAACAAGATAAAGATGAATGTTTTGCTGATTTCTTGGCTAGATGGAGGCAATTGATAGGAAAACTACACTTTGTGCTACCCTATAGGGAAATGCTAGACATTTTCATCAATAATTTACAAGAACAACTCTCTTATGAGCTATCAACAACTACTTTGACTACCTTCGATCAAGCTATAGACTTAGCTCGAAGAGTAGAAGATGCCCTCATTAGGAGAGGCCAACTTAGGAAGAAGGATGATGAGAAAACATCTAGAAATCAATATAAAAACAAACAGGTTGTTGGTGATGGAGTCACTGACAGCAGAAATGTTGCTAATGTCAATGCAACAAAGACAACAGAAAAATTCATATTGAAACCCCCTGACAAGCCTCCTCGAGAATTCACTAGATTAAACCAACCCTTGTCAACCATTTTACCTCAATTGCTTGAAAGAGGTTTAATCCAATTACCAGCTATCCGGGAACCTGACCCAAGTATACCCGGATATAGAGCTGATTTGCACTGTGACTTTCATAGAGGACCTGGACATTCTACCAACGCTTGTAAGAGATTGAAACATAAAATACAAGATTTGATTGACAATAATGAAATGGAAGTGCAAGCCTTCCAACCTAGACAAAACCCTCCTAATAATGCCCAAAATACTGTTCCCCAAAATCAAAATCAGAATGCCAATCAAACTTTAGACATATTTCAACACCCTTTACCAAGACATGGTAAAGAGGTAGCCAATCAAATCGAACATCATAATGTTCCCCCTCCTACTCGATATGTAGGAACCATTAGCGGACAATTACCTGTTCAGGATTCTCAAACATTTGACACAACCTTATCCCTGGTTACAACCAGGCCCTTACATAATTTTCAAACTTCTGATTCTAGTGATATAGAGTCAGATAGTGAAAGTGAAGTAGACACTATTCAATCGAATAGTTCTGAAAACGAATCAGATCCTATTCAACCTGTCACAGATGCTAATGTTCCAGAAGAACCATTTCCTAGAAGAGTCACTACTCGACCTTCTTCTAATGTAGTCCTTCCCTATGAACAAGCCATAAATTCTCAACCGAGACCGTTTCAACGTCGTCACTATAACATTGTAGGTACCATCGGAGTCGTTACTCGACAACAAGCTCAAAACTCCCAACAAGAACCAAACCAGAACGATGGATCAGCTCCATTCATTTTGAAAAACCCAAATAAAGGGAATCATGCTCCTATTGTTCAACCTAAACCCCCTTACAGCATTAATGAACAATTGTCTAATACCACGGCTAGAATTTCCCTCTTGGATTTATTAAGATCCTCTCCCACACATAGGGATGAGTTGATGCTTACATTGAGCCAAATGATGGTACCTCAAAACATTCAACCTGAAGCTATGGCCAATACTATCATCACTCGAGAGATTGATTGTATTGACTTTCAGGATAAAGATATCCCACAACACACTTTACACAAGGATAATCCCTTGTACATTACTCGCTCTAATTGGAGATGTAGTCATCAAACGAGTCCCGATTGATAATGGCTCATCTCTAAACATTTGCACCTTTGACTTCTACCAACGATTTGGTTTTAGAAGTGATGAAATGAAGAAAACCGATATGATTATCAAAGCTTTTAATGACGAAACACAAGAAACGTGTGGAGTCATTACCCTCCCATTACAAGTTGGTCCTAGAACCCTAGAAACAACCGTGTTTATTGTACATTGCCCAAAATCGTACAATATACTTTTGGGTCGCCCTTGGATTAACGCCATGCGAGCAATCCCGTCAACTTTACACCAATGTGTGAAATTTGAGTTTAAAAATCAGTTGGTCACTATTCATGGTGACCCTAGACCTTTTGATATGTGTGCTTTGGCGAACCCGTTGGAGTGCAATTTTGCCCTCGCTCTCGTCATCCACACATTCTAGTTCTTCTTTTTCATCTAAAACTCGTGAAACATAAACCCATAACTTCATCTATTCCTCCTCCATTAACTTCATCTTCCTATATAGACCAACAACCTTCTAAACAAATTTTAGAATCTCAAAAGGATCTCAAATCTACAACTAATCCTTCAACTATTATTCCTATAAATTCAAAACCTTTAGACACATCCATCATACCTTCCACATCTCAAGACATAAGTAATAAACCTTCTACATCTTATGCCCTTTCTGATGAACTTTTACCAGATTTATCTACAACCTTAATATCAGAAAAAATGAATGCTTTCATGCAAGATTCAAACCTTTTAAATAATTTGCCGCCCTCTCCTCGTACTTTGGGCCTCCCACAACCTTTGGGAAGTACTTACCAAGTCGGGAGTTGTGCCTTCATTTATAAAGGATATGACTGGGGAAGAATCCCTCGGAATATCAAAACTCATCATGAGGGATACGCTCGTTGTTATTTTACCAATGATTATGTTAAAGCTAAACCCATGATGCTTAAAATGGGATATAAAGGGAAAGGCTTAGGACCTTTCCAAAATGGCATGAAAGAACCTTTCGAGGTAGAACCGTGGCCTGCCCGCCGTGGTGTGGGCTTATTTCCTAGTAAGGGACAACCCTTTCCTTTTGAGGATGATGATCACCTCATATGCTATCAAGATTATTTGGATAGGCATGTTGATTTGCCTCTTAAAAATCAGTCATTTTCATGCAACATGCTATCCATAGCCTACCCGAAAATGATTGTTGACCCCGATGAAGAGTTGGAAGGAGATATCTTCCATGATGTCTCTGTTGAAGAGATGTTGCACAATGGATTCTATTTTGATGGTTCTATACCAACCATAGCTCAGCTTGAGACCACTAATCCTCAAGATGACTTATCTAAATTAACTTTACAAGAATTACAAGAGTTGGGTGTTTCACCCGCCCCACCTAACTTTGAAAGAGATCTACACATGGAGGTAGAAAATGTCATTAAAATTAATATTGGAACTGAGGACAATCCTCACATAATCAATATTGGAGCAGAACTAAGTCAAGACAAACAAGAACAATACATTGCATTCCTTAAAGAGTACGAAGATGTCTTCGCTTGGACATATGAAGATATGCCAGGTCTAGACCCTTCTGTAGTCATGCATCATCTAGTGGTCCATCCGGATGCTAAACCGGTTAAACAAAAACTCAGAAAAATGCATCCCAAAGTGGCTCTGCTAGTCAAAGGGGAATTAGAAAAACTCCTGAATGTTATCTTCATACAAGCTATTGATTATGCTGAATGGATCTCAAATGTAGTTCCAGTCACTAAGAAAGAAGCTACCAAAGTTAGGGTTTGCACCGATTTTAGAGATATTAACGCTGCATGCCCTAAAGATGACTTTCCTCTTCCAAATATGGATCAAATCATTGACTTTACTGTCGGAAGTGGGATGATGTCCTTAATGGACGGATTCTCCGGTTATAATCAGATTAGGATAGCTCCTGAAGACCAGGCTAAAACAGCCTTTATTACCCCCTGGGGTACCTTTTGCTGGAAAGTGATGCCATTTGGCTTAAAGAACGCCGATGCAACTTATCAACGGGCTATGACCTACATTTTTCATGATATGATGCATGATATCTTACATGATTATGTAGATGATATTATAGCTCGCTCTCTTATTGAAAATAATCATTTAGATGATTTAAGAAAAGTTTTTAATCGATTACGAGAATATCTCATTCGATTAAATCCAACAAAATGCATATTCGGAGTTAAATCCGGCAAACTATTAGGGGTTTTAGTTTCTTTACGTGGTATCGAAATTGACCCTCTCAAAATTGCGGCTATCACGGATATGCCCGCACCCACTAATATATCTGAATTACGAAGTTTACAAGGTAAACTTCAAGCTATCCGTCGCTTCATTGATAAGCTGGCGGACAAAACTGGTCCCTTTCTTAAGCTCCTTAAGAAGGACGTCCCCTTTAATTGGGACACAGAATGTAGAGAAGCTTTTGAACTTCTCAAACAATATCTCCTTAACCCTCCGGTGCTTTCACCGCCTAAATCTGATCGCCCATTTCTTCTATATATTTCTGCTTCAGATTCTGCCTTAGGAGCTATGTTAGCTCAACTTGATGATGAAAAGCGAGAACGTGCTAATTATTACATTAGCCAAACTTTCGTCAGTTATGAAACCCGCTATACAATGTTAGAGAAGTTATGTCTAGCAGTCGTGTTTGCTACGCAAAAATTACGACATTACATGCTTAGCCAAAAAACGTATGTCATTGCCAAATATGATCCTTTAAGATATCTTATGAGTCGCCCTTATTTATCGGGTCGCACAGCCAAGTGGGTTCTTGCTCTAAGCGAGTTTGATCTCACCTTCATAGGACAAAAGTCTGTTAAGGGTCAAATCATAGCAGATCAATTAGTCGCTGCACCCTTAGAGTCTACTCATCCTCTCATCATCGAGTTTCCTGATGAATGCCTTCAATTAGAGGCAGACCATCCTGAACAATGGTCCTTATACTTTGATGGAGCCCGATGTATGAGTGGGGTCAAATGCGGGTATTATTTTAATATCTCCGCAAAAACATCTTATTCCTCTCGTCCTTCAAACCGACCTTTGCTTGCACCAACAATACTCGTCGAGTATGAAGCTCTAATCCTTGGATTACGAGCCGCTTTAGCGCTAAAAATTAAAAACCTCTTAGTTTTTGGGGATTCCCAATTGGTTATAAACCAAATTAATGAAGTTTATCAAACTCGAGATGATAAACTTCGCCCATATAAGGCCTATGTTTTACAACTAATGTCCTTGTTTGATCAAGTTACTTTGGAAGCCATTCCTCGAACTAGCAACCGTGCAGCCGATGCCATGGCCGCCGCTGCATCCCTCTTGCCCTTGGAGTTAGACGACGAATATGCCACTATCATTATTCGTCGACTCCAGGAACCCGCCTCAAATAAGTCATGCTTAGAGCCTTTGGATGTGTTTCTAATCAATGAAACTACTCCTGAACCTTGGTATACATACATATTTGATTTCCTCCAAAATGGGACTTTCCCTACTAATTCTAATAGAAACCAACGTCGGTTATTACGTCGACGAGCAAGTCGATTTGTAATAATTGGCAATACTTTGTATAGGAGATCTTTTGAAGGTATCCTATTAAGATGTCTAAATTTCGAAGAATCTAAATCAGCCTTGAGTGAAGCCCACGATGGATCTTGTGGAGGACACTTTAGTGGTAGTATCATTGCTAAAAAGCTCCTTCGGATAGGATACTTTTGGCCTACCATGGAAACGGATGCACACGAGTATGTGCGCCATTGCGACAAATGTCAAAAACATGCTGACCTTGTCCATGCGCCTGCACAAGAGCCGCAGGCTATTTCGTCTCCTTGGCCCTTTTCTAAATGGGGCTTGGATATTATTGGTAAAATCAATCCTGTGTCTTCTGATGGACACAAGTTCATCATAACCGCCACCGAGTATTTCACGAAGTGGGTTGAAGCTATGCCTTTAGCTTCTTGCACTGGTTCACATGTCTCTAAATTCATTTTTAATCAAATCATTTGCAGTGTTCGGCATTCCTGCGAATCTCATCTCTGATAATGGAACTCCTTTTAAAAATAAAGATGTTAAAAAATTATGCCAAAAATACAAGATTCAACACCGCTGGTCCACTCCCTATTATCCTCGTGGTAATGGTCAAGCGTAAGCTTCTAACAAAACTTTAATCAAAATTCTCAAAATATTGGTCAATAAAACTGGTCGTGAATCGGCATATTCAATTATATCCAGCCTTGTGGGCTTATCGAACTAGTGTTTGAACTCCCACGGGCACTTCACCATTTGTTTTGGTATATGGTGCAAAAGCAGTTTTTCCATTTGAATTGGAAGTTCCTTCTTTGGCTCTGCTACTTCAAGATACCGAAGTAGGAGATGAATATCGTGCCGTGCACTCGACCGCTGGAACTCCTAGATGAAAAATGCATCAATGCTTTGGAGCATCTCCGTGCATACCAAAACAAGCTTAAAAGAGCATATAATAAGAAAGTTCGTCATCGATCCTTTGAGATTGGCGACCTTGTTCTAAAAGAAAATCAAAAAAATACAAATGCAACCAAAGAACTTAAAGGTAAATTTGAGCCCAACTGGCTCGGACCATACATCATTACTGCAAAATTTGAATCAGGAGCATATAAATTATCTACCTTAGATGGTAAAGAACTTAAAGAACCCATGAATATTTTACATCTCAAACGTTACTATGCATAAATTTGGTCATTTCATCCATGTATATATTTGTTCAAAGTTACTCTCTTATATTTCTTTCAATTTATAAAAAAATTCAAAAACATCAAAAACATTTATAAATCTCCAAAAATCTTCAAAACTATCTATTGCATTTATTTAAAGCACTTGTTAAGTTCTTTTTGCTCAAAAACAAAAATCTAAATAAAAATCTAAAAACAACTATATGCTTGACTCTTTCGAAACCAAAACAATATACAAAAGAAAGAGAGAGTCAACATTCTCCCAACTTCTAAAAAAATCATTTATATATATTTTCTTACAATTATTGCAGTTATATGTTTCAACTTATTTTGGATACAATTAGCATTTATTTGGCATCCCTCACTTGCACACTCACAAAAAATAAATATCTTGCTTTTATCTGGCATGATTACTAATCTCTCTTATATCAAAGTTCACAAAATTCAATTAAATAAAGTTTGAGCATAGAGAATTGATCTTGTTATTTACTTAAACCAAGCACATCTTTTCACAATAAAATGATTATATTTGTAATTTCCATGTTTTGCTACATAGTAGAACTGATTTCTTGGGTGAAAAGTTTCCCCTGCTATCCTATCATGCACATGGTCTAGAATCTTTGAGAATTGGCAAAAGGACAAGCTCACCCCTACCCGGAATAAAAATCCCTTGCTCTACAGCTAATCTGAGCAAGTATCCCTAGCACAAAAAAAGAAAAAAAAAAAAAGTTCAAGAAAGAAAAAAGAGAAAAGAAAAATGTTATTTCAGCAATGTTCCAAGCATTATCAAGCAAAAGAAATACAAAAAGCAAAAGATAAAGCAAAAGCAAAAGCAATAAAATCCCTTTCCCTACCCTTTGAAAAGAAAAGAAGGGTTGATGAGCTTGAATCCCTGGAATTCTCAATTATTCGAAAATCGTGAGGTAAGCCCCATAACAGTGGTTTGTGCCCAACCTGCTTGGCCTTGGGTAACTCCTAGCGTGGCGATATGTCTGTCACATTAGCGACCTTCTTTTGTACAGACCTATGTCTGCTTATGGATTAGCTAGCTCTTGATAATCCAACCTACATAGTAGTCTAATATGGTTATATGCATCTACATCATGGTTAATGAACACTTATTTGGTTTCTTCAAATCACTTGTATCATAGTATCTTGCTCAAACCTGGTAAATGAACAATACAATTGCACACACATTTGTATTTGAGAGATTTTGTCTATCATTATGATAAATCAAGATTGGAAATGAATTCACATATGCACATGGGATTCCTTATAAATCTAATTTTTGTCTTCAAAATACTTTGAAATATTATTTTTGCAACTTGTTTGGAATAATCAAGTACAATTATTTTTCATAAAGACAACTATATAATAGAAAAATCACAAATTTCTTTCAAAACATATCATATATATCATATCGACTTTCGCGACGATGGTATAGTTCTAAAACCAAAATTGGAATTTTATGCCTAGCGCAAGTCCTCATTTTCATATTTTCTGTTCATCAAAAATCAATCATGCAATAAAACTATCTATTTTCTTTGATTTTCGCGATGATGGTATAAGTCTATACCTACATATTCTATGCCTAGCGCAAACCATTGTAACAATTTTTATTCCCCCATTTATCAAAACTCATAAAAACCATATGACTTCATTTTATTACACAAATTTTGCTTTTCAAAAGAATGCACATTTTCATTATTTCATGTCATTATGTCAACCTCCAATTTTGCAATGACGGTATAATTCCTAAGGAATTATTCAACAATTTTATCACACTTAGGAATTTATGCCTAGCAAAAATCATTTTTTACAAATATTTCATGCATAATATTTTTATGGAAATCTGAAAACAAACCATCATCATCATCATCATTTGCATCATCACAACAAAGTCTTAAGACAGTCTCTTAAGCACTCTTTCACTTTTCACAATATTTCTATAAATGGGATTAGCTTGACGACCGAGTGAGCAACGACTCCATGAAATGGTCTATAATAGCGACAATGTCCTTTGAAATTATTGTTAAAAGTCCCCTTTTCTTTTATCAAATCATTGCATCACAAACAACCAATTTGTTACATCAGATTATTTCATCAATATTACAGCATGACATCAAAAGGTATAAATTCTTTTCCAACGACATAATTACAAGCATTATCAAAATCAATCAATCAAAGCATCATCAATATACTCATAACATAAGTCATATGACCAAAAATATCTCATCTATATATATATATATATCTCAAAAATATATATGTACATCATATCAGATAGATTGGTATGCCACAATCGATATCTTGGCATACTCAATCAAGTGTCCTCCGAGCAGTGTCTCGAGAGCCCCTAGAGCTCTCAGCCTCATCTCCTCCCCCCGCCCTGCGGAGGACGAGGTGGTCCCATCGCAGTATGTGTGGTACTGTGAGTCCTCGTCGTCGATCGGGATGAGCTCCTTGATGACCCTGTCCTGATCAGATCTGTTATGGCAACCGGCAACTGTACCCTCTGGCCCTCCGGCACCGCCTAGTAGTATAGAGCCTGATAGAATGTGGTCTGAGAAACCGACCGCAACGAGCTCCCGAGTGCTCACCCCTCCACCCCGTGCCCCGAGACGTGCATTCTCGTCTCGCACTCGTGACACCTCGAGCATGGTGTCGTGCGGCCGCATCCCGTAGTGTCCGCACCCGAGTCCGGCAGACGATCCCTCCTCAACGTACCCCGGCCGTAACCCGTGTGAGTCTAGATGCCCTAGGCATCTGGCGTAGTGCCTCGATATTAACTCCGCCCTTCTCCAGGGTGAAGCTCGGGTCACCGCACAGCCGTCCCATCGCGTGGCCCTGATTGGCCGCAGGTGTGATCATCCGTCCTTGTATGGGGATTCTCAAAATCCTCCATACGTCCTCTAGTGTGGGAGCCATCTCCCTTGTCGATAACCGAAAACATGAAGACCCCGGATACCATCTCTCTGCTAGGGCTGTCAGTAGCCCCATGTCTGTGGAAACCTGCGGTATCTCTGCCACATGCTACAATCCGGCCTATGCCAGTAGATCCCGCTCTGCCTGGGTGAGAGCGGCCAAGTCGTCTCTCAGTCCATCGTACTTCCACTCTCTGCTTTTTAGTAATCCTCTCTGCAAACATAAACAACAAAACAACAAACAATAATTAATCAATAAATTCCAGTAATTAATAATGCAACTTAAAGTTCAATTTCATGTAATTGATGATATCGCCCACTATTGGACGATATCGTCCCCAATTTGAGCACGATCGTCTCCGATTTCGCAGTTCGAAATCGTCTCTAATTTGACGAAATCGTCCCCCTTTCGACGATTTTGCCCTCGGGAAAAATTGTCGAAATTGAGACGATTTCATCCCGACGACGTCGACGACCAAAAACGGCCGCGATGCTCCAAATTCACTTAAAAATTCATCTAGAAAGCATGTAAAAGCAACTTAAATCAATCTAAATTGAGTTTAGACCCTTACCCGTAGACCGCGTCGGACCTCTGCAGATCCGTGCGCCTGTCTCAACCATTTTTTGCTCCGGAGCTCTAAAACAATAGAAATGAACAAGAATAATGAATTAGGGTTTTACCCTATTTTTCTTAATTTTATTCAACAATAATTTTTTTGCTTTTTCGCGTTTTTACCTCAAACGTTCGATTTGGGTAAAAACACGGAGGGGGCACCATAGTAAGCAGTCGTACGATTCGACCAAGAATCGTCGCCTAAAAATGGGAATAATTTTTGCTTTCTCGTAGATCGAGAAGAACTCTTCTTTAACGCATTTTCTTCGAAAAATTCGCTAAAGAGGGGGCAAAATGTAGCACCCTAAAATTGGCGCAGTCAAATTGGAATAATTACATTCACCTTAGTAAATAATTTTAAATTCAAATTTAACCTCCCAAACCGCCCGTTAACCGTCGAGAAACCCGTTTCCCCTTTTTTCGTGCCATTTTTAGAGGTTGTTTTGACCGTTTGACGATATCGTCGCCGATCAGACGATATCGCCCCAGATTTGACGATTTCGTCTGGACTAGGTCGTCCAGACGATCTTGTCGCAAAACTGAATTTGCATAGATAGACTCTGTTCCAACGGGTCTCCAATTTGGGCAGAAGCGTGTCTGCGCCGTTGGGACCCTTCCCCCGTTGGATATCTCCCAAATTGGGATGATCTCCAACCTCCCAACAACTCCCCTATGCCTATTTAAACTCTAGGACATTCCCTCCCCAACCCCTGGCTGAATTTTATCTCGCAAGTTGAATCCCTCGCACTAAAACACCTTAATTTTATTTTTGTACTAGTCCTATAGCAGTTGTTATGCAGGTACACCACTAATTTTCAACTGGAGCCAGCACCCATCGCCACCGACGAACCTGTCAAGATCGGAGGCGATCCTGTCAAATTCGAGACGATTTCGTACTGATGCGAGATGATCTCGACTGCAGTCCACATCGAGGCAATCAGTGCCTGGAGTTTGCTTTTCTTAACTTTGTCTCAATTATTTTGTTTTACAAATTAGATAATCTATTTAGTTTTTATCCTATTTTGCATCTGGAGTTCACCCATCTAGTCTAGATTGCATGTTAAGCTCATAATCTGCCATTAAAGTACAACAATTTACTTTAATTTTTGTTTTTAAACTTTGTTCAGTATTCATTTATTAATTTGGCATATTTTGCCTCTGTTTGCACAGTAGGAATTCCTTGTATTTTGCATCTATTCTCTGTTTTGTATGTCTCTAACGAATTCGTCTGACGAATTCATCAAATTTCGATGATTCTATCGGTCTCGACGAACTCGTCGATTCGGACGATTCTGTCGGTTATGAGCGATTACGTCGAATTCCAGACGATCAAGACTGCTTCAAGCATCGAAAACTTCTTCAGACTTCCGGATCAGGTAATCTCCATTGGCCTCCTGCAAATTCTCTGTTTTTTGCTTTCTACTCTGTTTGCTGTATTCATTTAAATTGCATTTTCATATAGATTAAGTTAGATTCATTCGGCCAAACCTAGGATGAATGCTTAAGGATAAAACGAACTCATAAAAATACATTCCAAAAACCTAGGCGTGGAAACTGCCGCCAAATTTTTCCTGGTGAACCCACCATCCGTCGAAAAATCACCAAAACACACCTCCCTTGAGAGGCGGGACCTTCGTAAAGTCCTCTTGTCCGAGGTACCGCACCATCCTTTTCCCATCCTCCTTCCGGGCGCGGATCCAATAGCCTGAAGGTAGGGATGCAAAAAATTTGGAGCGATACAAGTTGATTTGAACAAGTTATTCATTGCATTTGGTGTTATTGTGTTGGTGGCTGTTTTGTTCAAATATCTTTGGAGGGAGGATTTCTACTTTTTTCCTTTTCTAGTGATGATTGGTTGAATGCTTCAAGGTTAATGTTGAGTTGAATGTTGTTGGTTAAACCTTGTCTATGAGCATTGTTGTTGAAAGCCCAAATTGGTTGAGAAAAGAAATTGGTTTTTGGAAAGAACATGAGTATCATTGTTATATGAGATATTGCATGGTTGGCAATTGTTGGGTTGTGTTTCATGTTCTTGAGAAAAGCATACTACATCTATCTTATTCTTTTGAGATTTGAGATTGAGTTGAGATTGAGATTGGGAGTCAAGTATAGAACATATTGAGTCTCTAACAATTCTCTTTATGCTTCTATGAGGTTGATGAATCATATTGAGTCTCTAACAATTCTCTTTATGCTTCTATGAGGTGGATGAATCACATTGGGTCTCTAACCATTCTCTTTGTGGGTTCATGCCAAGCAAGTGTTCTTGATAAACTTGTGAGCGGGTTTTGACAGGTTCCATTGGGGACTTGTGAGCAGGTTATGGACAGGTTCCTATGGGGACTTGTGAGCAGAGTTGGACAGATCTTAGCAGAGGACTTGTGAAGCTGAGGTTGATAGTTCTATCAGAGAACTTGAGGACAGAGGTGCATTGGTTCTATGAGAAGAACCCGAGGACAGATTTGTGCCGGCACCGAAGGACTGTGTTTGGTGCTGATCAAAGATAGAGGACGAGGACATTTGTGCTAGACCAAAGGACTGTGTTTAGTGCAAATTCGAGAACCAGCTTTGAGGTGATAGAGTTGAGGACAAAGGTCTCCAGCCAGAGCAGGGAAGATAGGTGTCTTCTGTGGATAGAGTTCCATTTGCTAAGGGCAGCGGAGGTAGAGGTCTTCTAGAGGATCACCAGCCAGAGCAGAGGTAGGGGGAAGGTATCTCCTTTGAGCAGAGGCTCATAAATTCAGATTGGGGGAAGGTTTCTCCTTTGAGCCGAGGCTCATAAACATTGTAATTGGGAAGGTTTCCCAAAGAACCTTGAGATAAATTTTAGAGAAAAGTTTTGAGGATGAACCATGTAAATTATTGTGTCACCTTGTGGATGGTTTTGTGCATTGCTTTGGATATATTGCTTTACTGTTTTGAAGTATAAAGGAAAAAGTAAAAAGAGGTCTTATACTGTTCACCCCCCCTCTCAATATAAGCTTATGTTCTTCAATTGGTATCGGAAGCGGGTTCCTTCGAAAAGTTTGATAGCTTGAAGGAAAAGCTAGTAAAGAACACAATGGATTATTCCAAAGGTAATCAGCTTCAAGATAGTGATGAGTCTTCTAGTGATGAAGAGGTATATTACAACAAGAAAGGCAAGTTCTCTAAAAAGCACAAAAGTATGAAAAATGTAAGATATTTCAATTGTGGAAAGAATGGTCATTATGCTACTAACTGTACCATTGCCAAGGATGAAAGTGATGAAGATAAACAGGATTGTAAGAGCAAGGATTCTGAAAGGCATAGGCATCAAAGGAAGAACAAAGATGAGCACAGTAATAAAGGAAAGAGGTATTATCATAAGCACAAGAAGTGCTTCTACCTAGACAAAGCAAGTAAGTGTTCTAGTAGTGATAATGAAAGTTCTTCAAGTGATAATGAAAATGAGATGTTGTTCATATCGAGAAAAAGAGGAAGAACCAAAACATAGATTCATTATCATGAAATGTCTTAGATGTGGAAATTTTGGTCACCTTGAGGATGATTGCACAAATAATGATCTGGCTGCTAGTATGTATGAGGATGCTTCAGAAAATGATAAGGAAGATGCATGTATGGTTTTTGGAAAGGGTAGCACCTCTAGTGATAAGAAATCTGAAAAAAGCCTTGATAATTCAAAGTGCAATCAAATAGAGGATCTTGAATGTGAACTTACAAATGCTCTTAGTGTTTTGAAAAAGGAAAGAAAGAAGAATGCTAGACTCAAGGATAAGTTAGATGAATGTTGTATGGAGAGAGATGAACTTATAGAAAGTCTTGATGTCTCTATGGTTGATGTGCAAGAACTCAAGAATGATTTAGAATCTAAGGTGCTTAAGTATAGTGAATTAGAATAGAAAATGGCTTCGTTGAAAGAGGAAAATAAAGAGTACAAGGATAAGTTGTACAGGTTTCAAGAAAGCTCCAAAAAAGTTAAGTCTCTCATCCAAAGTCAAAGAAATCCAACAGATAAAACATGTCTTGGTTTTGTTAAGCCTCACAAGAAACAAGTTGGAGAGTCTAGTAAGAGATTCCAAAAGGAAGAGAGTTCTAATGAGAAGAAGGAGAAGTTTTCAGGACCTAAGAAGTCAAATAAAGAAAAGTTTCAAGGTAGATGTTTTGCTTGTCACAGGTTTGGTCACATGGCTGTACATTGCATGGCTCAGGTGAAGAAGGTAAATAACAGTTTCAGAAGTGGTGAATTCTTTTATGGGTATTGCTACTATTGCAATCAGTTTGGGCACAAGGCAGTTCATTGCAAGGCAAACAATAGGAACAGGTTTAGTCAG
Organism: Wollemia nobilis; assembly: GCA_028583015.1. NCBI lineage: Eukaryota > Viridiplantae > Streptophyta > Pinopsida > Araucariales > Araucariaceae > Wollemia > Wollemia nobilis. The sequence continues at coordinate 2,036,080 of JAQPPZ010002683.1, read as the reverse complement.
AACAGGTGGATTCAAAGAACATGTATGCCTCAAAGAAATAACATTGTTACTTGTTACAAGTGCAACAATGAAGGTCACATAGCTAGATAGTGTAAAGCTGAAATTCCAGAATACAGGAACAGGAACAGTGGCATGATCAGGTCCAAGGATCAGAACAATGACTAGAACAAGAATATGGACCAAGAGTTCAAGAGAAGGCCCAACAAGGAAGTTATAGACGCTGATGATGATCAGTGCCCAATGGGAGTTTTACTCCCATCCCAAAATTAATCACCTCATTAGGAGGTGGGGGAGGGACTAAGCTAAGAGGCTCATTCTTAGTTTCGAGCCCCAAAGGTGGCCCTTTGCCATTGATGACAAAGGGGGAGAGATATGAGTAAGGGGGAGAGCTTCAAGTGAAGAGGAAAGCTTCAAGTCAGGGGGAGCAAAAATTCAAAGAGAGTGATTTCAGTTTTGGCTCTTGAAGATGTGTTTTTGGTAAAGTTTTGCCATCAATGACAAAGGGGGAGATTGTTCGCAATTTTGGGTACATTGGGTACATTGCCTTTGCTCAAGTGTTGATGTTGTCATTGATGTCAAGAAGCAAAAGGGTTTTTTGTGAAAACCAAGGCAGACAAAATAAAAGGTTTTATTTAAAACCATGGACAACAGATTTGAAATGGGTTTTTCTTAAAACCCAAGTTGGCTCTTCGTTTCGTTGAAAAAGGTGCTCCGGTGATGAAGATATTTAATTTTAAATATCTAGTTTAAATTTTATTTATTTAAAATTTAAATTAATATTTTAAAATTAAATTAAAGTATTTTTCTGACATGTTTGGAAAATCCGACGTGTTTGGTAATGCATCGAAATGCATATATAATAAGGCTAAGTCGTAGGCAAAGGAAAAGATATTTTTTTGGAAAAAACGACATTGACGGGTTTCTGGGCGAGAGGTACAGTCACCGATCGCGTAATCAACAATCATGAGATGAAGGAAGTCGAAGATGAACGTTGAGGATGAGGGCAGTGAGATATCCCTTGACGAAGCCTTATGGACGGAGACAGTGAGAAAGTCTTGCGACCAGCGTACGAAGTCTGTGGAGAGCCTTCGATTGCACTGGAAGAGAAAGACTGTGACTGCGTTCAAAGGGAGAGCCTGCGTCGCAATAGCAAGGGAGAGCTTCGACGTATAACTCACAGAAACTGTATGAAAGTTTTAATTACTCGATGAGGAGAGCGCTATAAAATTGATACGACTTGTTATGTGAGTCTAAGACGCAAGAGGATAACAGCGAAGATGCGGTGTTTCCCTTAGACCGAAGCAGAAGAAATAGTGATACACGGTGTTGACGAAACCAGCAAGCGTTGGATCTGCAACACTTAATGGAGGCAACATTTCTACATAGCGAACGGGCTACTACAGAGCTATGCAAAACACATGAAAGATAGATCCCACGAACAAAAATCAGAGCGGGTAGGGTCGCCTGGGAAAATGCGAGTATTCTCTCATCATTCGGATTGGCAGTATTTGGATATTTGTGAGACGACCGAGTTAAATCAAACAGCGTGAGTATAAGTTTCACGTGGGAGTGACAGCGCTGTGGTATACGGGTTGAATCCTACTTGAGTACATATTTTGAAAGGAAAAGCTTTTGATTGATAAAGTGATGATGTTGGAAAGCGCACGATAAGTTTTTTTAAAGGTAACAATCTTATCTCTGTTGTATTGTGGTAATAGGGAGATATAAGGGTTAGAGAATTAATTGTTTTAGGAAGATATAAGGGAAGTCATAACTAGAGTGTGGAATGTTGATTATTGGTTATGTAATATTTTACTTTACTTTTATGGTATAAGTGGTTTTGGGAGTTATAAGGTTATGCAATGTTGTGATTTATTTTATTTTATGGTACAAGTGGTTTTAGGAGAGATAAGGAAGTTGTGCAATTAAAGACCTTGGTGATGATTATTGAAAAGTGGAGTAATGTTGATTATGTTGTGATCTACTAACCCTTGTGAAGATTGGCAAAAGAATTTTGTGATTGTGGCAGATTTCCAAAGGGGTTCCTTCACTTCAATAAGGTATGAGCACATTCTTCTTATGAGTATGATTGGTGTATGTTTTCATGAAATAATATTGGAGTGAAAAGGTATTCAGCAAGGTTTTCCTTTGGTTGTGTGTAAGTCCTAGTTTCTGGTTTGTTGAAGACTACTTATGCATTGTTATCATTGATGAGAGTTTTGGTGAATGCATAATTCTGGTTTGAGTTAGTGGAAGCATTGTGCACTAGGGTTTATGGTTGTGAGTCTTGATACTTGCTTTGAGTTGATGAAACCCTTGGATGGCTATGTTGAGGTTGATGGTTGAGTTGCTTCCTGAAAGCACGAGATTCCGAAAACAAAAGGAAAACTATAATTATGCAATATAATACGAAATATAACGCTTTAATCCTATGCACAAAAACAAGGAAAGGAGATAAATTGGAGACGAAAGAAAAGATGTAAGGAAATCACAGCCCTCTTTATTCAAATTTCTTATCTTCGGTTACATAGACGTCTCCTCCCTTTTTAGGGGCTAGGAGCGTTAAATTGGTCTTTGTTACAATTTGTGACTTAGTCTTCCTCCTTTCGCATGCCCACGTTTGGAATGGGCGGGCCAAATGTTGCCGCCGCTTGCGTTGGTAAGGTAGACTCCTCGCCGCTCCTCTAATGCTGCAACTCTGCACTCAAAGAAACAAACAAGAAAGTCAGTAGCACCTGTGTATGAAAAATAAAAGATGAATCTAACGATGGTTGAAATGAATCTAAATGAAATGAAAGACTTGACAAAAGCATAAACATGAAACTAAAAGAAATACCACGATTATGAAAGCACAAATCGCCAGTAAGTGAACTAGCAGCACTTCGTCGCTCAAAATGCTCCTGCTCGGTATATTTTTGGGTGAGGAAACTCACCATTTTTATAGACCCAAGGGGTCTCTTTGAATTAACATGCAAAAGTGTTTCTTTGCATGAATGCTTTTGTTTGTGAAGAGAAGACTTCTTCTTGATCAAAGGCTTCTTAACTGCCTCTGTGCATGTCTTTGTGTGTTTTAGAAAAACTCACTTGCACTCCTATGTCATGCATGAAAAGCTGAGTGGTAGTTTTGAGTTGTCATGCGCTGAGGTCTGACTTTTTGCTGGTCAAACCCGGCATTCGTCCCACCCAGAAGCGAGCGCTAGTAATCGTCCCTGGGTGAAACAAGTACAAATCCATACTCGTCCTTGGGTAGGACGAGTACAAATTCGCACTCATCCTTGGGTGGGACGAATAAGAAATAAAGTGTCTAAAAGGTGCCAAACTGATTTTTGACTTGCAAAACTCTTTGTGTAAGTGGTTAGAACCATTGTTTAACCTCTCGGGGCTACCCTGGGGGTCGTGTGTGTTAATGTGATCAGTGTTTGTAGTCACATAATCGGATTGGTGCTGTTTTGGTGTCTACAGATGCCCCTTTTTGGGAAGCGCTATGCATGGCACAACGCCGAGCAAAAATAGATAACCAAAGCACTAATGATTAGGGTTTCTCAGTAACCTAACCAACTCTTGATGCCCCAAGCATGGAAAGGGCATGCATTCTTGAATCCTTGCTTCTGACGAGCTAAGGAATTTGATTTCAAGTATTAACCTATTTTGGTGAGGTGTGACTTGAGCTTAGACATTGATCAGTCATGAATAGGCAAAGGGCATAACCTTTTATCCACGGGGGAACCTTGTGTTCATGCTTCGGGAATGCCAAGTGTTTGATCAATTTTGTGATTATTGCTTGTTTGCTGCCCCAAGCAGGAGCGTGATTGTCTTTGTCAATGATTATTTGAATGCATGCTATTGCCATGATTGGGTGTATTGTTGTTGATTGGTGACTTAAGTGTGACTACCCCCTCAAGCAACGAATCGATGAAAGAATGACTGCCATGAGAAAAGCGACGAATCGCTTGACCCAAGATGACTTAAGTGAGGGTGCCTTCAGATGTTTGTCCGTTGAATGTGCAAGCAGTTTTCTGACTTTTTGACCTATTTTTGGTGGGTGTGAACCCATTTTGAAATGTCATTTGGGTTTACATTGGCAAAAATCCGTTTTCCCGTGGAGCGGTCCGGCTATGGTAGCCTTCTTGGGGAGTAGGATAGCGACAAGGTAGACCCCGACATCAGTTTTCTAATGCCAGGAGGTTAAGTGCAAGAGCACTTTTGTTTGACAATTTTTAGTGTTTTTGTTGGCATTTGTCATTTTTATATTTTTGTTGTTTTGTTGTGTTTGTTTGTTTTTTTTTTTTTTTTTATATTTTGGTTGTTTTGTTGTGTTTGTTTTTTTTTTTTTATATTTTGGTTGTTTTGCGTGTTTTTATGTATGTGTTTGATGTATGCAGAGGCGATTATGAATGTGATGTTTCTAATTTGTATGATGTATAGATATGGAATGAATGAAATGAGTTGTTGATGATGTGTCAATGCACCATAGACTGTACAAGATTTGACTGACTTGCGATAATAATGGGATGACTTTGTGAAATGACTTTGCATGTGAAAACTTTGTTTTTGTATTTTGCAGGAGGCAGCGGGAGAGGGTTGGGGAGCACCTACAGATGTAGAGATGGTGGAGGTGGCAGAGGCAGGAGATGATGTTGAGGAGGAAGAGCAGCCGAAGATGCGATATGCTTCGGAGCAGGCTGATGCTCCAGAGAGGCCGATGCAGCCGATCGGGCAGGGGGAGACAGAGGCGGGGTTGCGCGCTGAGGTAGCGCAACTGACAGGAGAGCTTGCGAAGATGACACAGGAGAGGGATCACCTGCGATCACAGTTGGCAGAGCGGGAGAGCGCAGGGGCTGCGTCTCGCCAGCAGGGTGGTGATACGGATGCTGTACGGGAGAGGGATCTCCTACGGGTGCAGCTAGCACAGCGTGATGACGCCATTGCGTACTACCGTAGGCGAGAGGCCGAGTGGAGGCTACGGGAGGCAGACTTGAGACGACGAGAGGAAGCGTGGGGGCGGCATCGGTCAGAGATGGAGGCTGAGATTCTCCGCCTGGGTGGGCGAATACCAGAGCCTCCGACCAGTGGCTCGTCGCACAAGACGAGAGACAGCGGACGGAGCAGTCGGCATCATCCCGGTGCAGGCAGCGAGAGGAGGGCAGTGCGAGTGGTCGGGATGCGAGGGCGAGCGATCGCCCCGAGATACCGCGGGGGTAGCTCTCGCCGCACCGATCCCGCGTGATCATGGTGGCCGACGCCCTAGGGTCGGGGGTTTTGGGAGTTTGGATGATGGGAGGGAGGTCTGAGGACCAGTTTTGTAGCCTACGGGCAATTTTGTTGTGATATATATACAGATGATTCTGTTTGGTGTGTATCTTTTTTTTTTGCATGATTTATGTTTATGTACATGTTTTTACATTGATGTATGCATATGCTAATATGAATGTGATGATGCTAATTTATATGATGTATGCATATGGAATGGATGATATGTCGATGCACCATAGACTGTACAAAATTGGAGTGGCTTGTTATAGTAATAAGATAACTTTGTGGAATGCTTGTACATATGAAAACTTTGTTTTTGTATTTTGTCTATTGTTTTATGGTGATGTATGGAATGAAATGTATCGGTTGTTTGAAAATGTAGTTAAGCTTTTCTGAAATGCAGATATTTTTAACTAACTAACCAAGACTGCGTTCGTTTATCTCACAAGACTTCTGAACAAGGTCTAAATTTGACTTGAATTTAACCAAGTTATTTCACATCCCTGTGTGTGCAATTGAGTTCATTTATGTGTTATTCATCAGGATACCGCCAGTGCCAGATGGGCTTTCAACCGAACCTGTACTGAGGATCACCTAATTAGCTCCACGAACTCCTTTATTGTATTTAGTCATATTTGTCTGCGATGTTATCTAGGATACCGTAAGCTAGCTCATCCACATGCAAACATTGATCTGTACACAAGTTAATGTGATAGATATATCGTCATGCGAGAGGTTTACCACCAGTAACCAATAGGCTATCAACCAAATCGGTACTGAAGCTTGCCTCATGACCTGTCGAAATGCTGAGAATTCCAGGGATTCAAGGTCGACTCCCTTCTTTTCTTCAAGGGTATTGGGATACTTGCTCTTTGGTAGTGATAAAATGATAGTACTCGTCTTGTTTTTTTTTTTTTTTTTTTTGAGCAAGGGATTTGAATATAGAGTGATGATAATCACTGTTATTTGTGTCTTTTGATGTGTGCACTGTAGGATGTCAAATTTTAGTGCTTTGACGTTTTGCAAATATTTGATGGTTTTGCAACTTTTGAGAACTTGGGATTCATGGGGAATTGGGTAGGGAGGAAGCTTGTCCTTTTGCCAATTCTCAGCATTTCTAGGGTCATTCGCACAGGGGGATAAGCAAGATAGCCGTTTCACTTATGGTAACCAGGATTACGGTGCAGGTTTCATCTTTCGTCTACACAACTTAGGAATTATTTTATGTGTGTTAATATGTGTTGGGATGCTACGTAACAAGGTGTGATCCAAGTAAAACTTTCCCATGTAAAATCTGCTTAATTGTGTACAGTTCTTGGCTAGAAATTTAAAGACATCTGAATGACGAAAACCCTATATACATTAGGCGACACTGATGATGCTAAAAATAAAAGGGTGATATGCTGGATGTAGGTGTTTATGAAAATAGATCTAAGGTGGAAATGAGGGAATTGCCAAATAATGACAGCCTATGGTGCTTTTGACTTATATGACCTAGCGGAGTATGCAATGTATGTATGCAATGCGGAATGCAAACTATACTTTTGTATTTTGATTGTTATGAGAATGCATGGAATGGAAATGCAAATGTTTTTTTTTTTTTTTTTTTTGAGAATGCATGGAATTGAAATGCGATTGTTTTTGTGATTTTGATTTTTATGTTGTTTTTGTTGATTTTTGAATATTTATGTTGACCAAGCAATTATGGTAACGCTTGGAGCTTTTAGGTTGACCAAGTGATTGTGGGAATCCTTGGAGCTTTTGGGTTGACCAAGCGATTGTGGTAATCCTTGGAGCTTTTTGTTGGACTATGGCTCTCTAGCTGTGGAATGACCTCAAATGAATGATATTCAAGGGTTCTCGCTTTCCTTGATTCATTCAAGAGAGGCAAGCCGGTATGTTCCAGGTCCTATTCTACTATCAATGATGTAAGGACCTAACCAGCTTTGCTGCAAACTTATCCCGAAGATGGGAGGGCAAATTAGAATTCTGCTGGTTCTCTTTTAAGACCAAATCACCAACCTGAAATTCCCTGAAGTGGACTTTCATGTTGTATGCTTTCTTAAGTCGCTCTTGATAGATACGCAAATGCTCGAGAGCATTAACGCGTCGTTCGTCAAGCAACGTCGCTTGATCTAACCGGGCTGCGCGTGCGGTGTCATCATCGATGAACTCTTGCATTGAAATGCGCAGGGAAGGAATTTCCAACTCAAAAGGCATGACCGCCTCGGAGCCATACACCAACGAAAATGGAGTTGCCCCAGTGGGCGTCCGAATGCTGGTGCGATAAGCCCATAGGGCAAGCGGGATCCGAATGTGCCAATCTTTATGATTATCTGCAACTGTCTTTTTAAGAATGGCGACTAGCATTTTGTTTGACGCCTCTCGCTTGCCCATTTGCCTCGCGGATAATAGGGTGTTGAAAAGCTATGCTTAATCTTGTACTTTGTGGTCAAAGCACGCACATCTTTATTCTTGAATGGTGTCCCATTATCCGAGACTATTTTGGATGGAATACCAAAACGACATATGATGTTATGCAAAATAAACTCCGCAATGCGAGCTCCAGTCGTAGTGGTCACCGGAATTGCTTCCACCCATTTGGTAAAGTACTCAGTGGCCGTTAAAATGAACGTGTGACGACCCGACGACGTAGGGGAGATCTTTCCAATTAGATCAAAGCCCCACTGCGAAAAAGGCCAAACCGATTGAATCGGCTGTAAGGCCTGAGAAGGTACGTGTGTCAAATTAGCATGATGCTGACACTTCACGCACTTCTTCACATATGCGCAACAATCTCGCTCTAAGGATGGCCAATAATAACCCATGCGAAGAATGCGCTTTGCGATGGCCATACCGCTGAAGTGGCCACCACATGTACCATCGTGAGCTTGGGTGATCGCCCAAGCGGACTCTGTCTGGTCCAAACAACGAAGGAGGATTCCTTCATAATTTCGACGATACAAAATGTCTCCTACCAAGACATGCTTTGCCGCTTTTTGTTTGAATGATCTTTTCGCGGCTTGGGTCAATCCAAGTGGGAGATTACCTAGCTTGAGGTAATCCCGAATGGGTGTATACCAGTCTTGCTGATCGTAAACCTCAATAGTATGAACGGCCAATCCCTCTTGAAGTTTATCCCGAACAAAAGTCCGAACAGAAAGAACTTGTAAAAACAACGTGGTGTTGCTAGCAAGAGGGGCCGGGGAGAACAAGGACCCCCAGTTGGCTTTAATCAAACAATCTCGAATTCGAGAGAACTTATCCGAAGATGGTTCAATCTGGATCATGTGGATTTCTGGCGTCGAATCAGAGCTTGCACGCTCCATCGCAGATTGCGATAATGTTTTAACCTGAATGGTTGTCATTTCACTAGAAGGGTCTTGCGGAATAAGTGACCCCAAGGAGGCCATAGTATCCGCAAAACGATTTGATGATCGAGGGAGTGCCTCGATGTCATACCATTCAAATTGTGCCAAGAATTTATCCACAAGGGTTTTATAAGACTTCAAAACTGGACATTTACATTGGTATATCCCTTTTACTTGGTTGACAATTAACAACGAATCACCAAAGATGTTCAATCGTTTAATGTTCATGGTGATTGCTGTCTGAAGACCTATGAGCAAGGCTTCGTATTCTGCATTGTTATTGGTTAGCGGGAAGTCTAATTTAAATGACAAGGGCATTGGAGCACCTTGTGGAGTGAAGAATACAATTCCCGCACCACCCCCTTGCTCACATTTAGAACCATCGAAGAAAAGGGTTATGTCAGCCTGGGACTCAGGCTCATCAGAATCTGCGACTCTAAACATGGAAGACCCCATCATCGTGTAGTTCAAAAGTCGGAGGCTGATCGTCTTCAAGAGGAGCCTCGGCTAGTTGATCGGCGATGACTTGACCTTTTATAGATTTTTGTCCAATGAACTCTATGTCAAACTCCGTCAACAACATGATCCATTTCTCCGTGCGGCTACTATGATAAGTACGACTCATCATGTATCGCAATGGATTCTCCTTAGACACAACATACGTCTTATTACTAAGCATGTAGTGGCGTAGCTTTTTGGTAGCAAACACCACTGCTGCAGCAGAGTTTTTCAACATATGCATAGTTAAGTTCATAACCGACCAAGGTGCGGCTAAGATAGTATGTAGCCTCGTTCTCTCGTGAAGTTCATTTTTCTCGGGACAGAGATGGCGCCCGATGCCACCTCGATGGCCGAGATGTATAAATAGAACGGCACTCCCCGGTTCTGGGTGGTGCCAGATCGGTGGCGAAGCCAAGTACTCGTTTAATGTCGTCAAAGGCCGACCGGCACTCGTCATCCCAATGAAATGTGACCCCTTTATGCAATAATTTATTCATGGGTCGGCATTTGTCGGATAACCGCGCTATGAAGCGCTTGATCGACGCAACCTTTCCCCTGCAGACTCTCGAGCCGCTTGATGGTGGTTGGGGGACGCATTTCAAGGATTGCCTTGACTTTGTTTGGATCAACCTCAATTCCTCGTTTGGAGACTATGAAACCCAAGAGCTTTCCAGTAGGTGACGCCAAAGACGCACTTCTTGGGGTTTAGTCTGACTTTATGCTCAATGAGGCGATCAAGGACCTTACTCAAGTCACCGATGTGATCTGGGCGCAAAAGAGATTTGGCCAACAAATCATCCATGTAATCTTCCAAAATTTTGTGCATGTAATCGTGAAAGATGTATGTCATGGCACGTTGGTAGGTAGCTCCGGCATTTTTAAGGCCAAAAGGCATGACCTTATAACAAAATGTCCCCCAAGGCGTTGTGAATGCCGTTTTTAGCTGGTCCTCAGGATTAATACGAATCTGATTGTATCCTGAGAAACCATCCATAAGGGAAAGCATTTCGTGGCCTGCTGTAGCGTCTACCAACGCGTCGATGCTCGGCAAAGGAAAATCATCCTTAGGACTCGCTTTGTTAAGATCTCGAAAATCGATGCATATGCGAATCCTCCCGTCGGGTTTCTTGACAGGAACCATGTTAGACAACCATGGCGGATAATCCACACAGATGACAAACTCGGGCATCCAATAGCTTTTGTAACTCATCTTTTACCATTAAGGCTACCGTTGGATGCATCTTGCGTAGTTTTTGCTTTACCGGCTTGATTGTCGGATCAAGCGTTAAATTGTGCGTGACTAGTCGTGGGTCTAGTCCCGGCATATCTTTGTATGACCATGCAAAAACCTCCTTCTTTTCCTTAAGAAGGGCAACATAATCGGCTCGCTCTTTAGGGGAAAGACTTACCCCCAACTTGAGAATCCGTGGATTCATTGGACCTGTGCCGATGTCTACATCAATTGTTGCTTCAATTGACATATGGGATCCGTCTTCCAACTGATGTGGAATGGGGATCAGATGGATATCATTTGCTGAATTAAGATCGTCATTTGGAACATCAAGTTCCTCCTCAACGATGAAAGACATCCCGAGTCCGTCTTGGAGTGAAATGAAACATCCCACCGCAAGGCCAATACTCTGATGGAGATGGTGGTGTGTCAATGCGATCCCAATCAATAGCTTCTATGTCTAGATGCAATAATCGTGTTGGATTGGCTGGATCATGGATGGGGGCGGTCAAGTCAATGGAGACCATGTTGATGAAATGATTGTAATCTCCATAACCGCAAATGTGACAACTGTGACATTCTGGATGTTCTTGGTGCTTTGGATCTGGCTCTGTGGGCACTGGCACAAAGGGATCAGCCCTATACGCAGTCCTGCAAATAGGGTCTGCCCTAGGCACTGATGAGTTGATAGGGTCTCTAGGCGGAAGATGTTCGTTGTATGCCTGGAGTGGGGGGTGCAGTAATTGCTATAACTGCGCCAGGGTGAAATGCCTCCTAGGTCTTGGATCTATGTGTAAGTGTTCCAACCTGTCATCTATGTCTAAAGGATCTTGCAACCTATGCTCACTAGGATCATTCAATGGGAACATCCTCAGGAAGCTTTCCTGATCATCATTCATTTGATATTCATGCGAATGATCGTCCTCCGACTCATTTTCAGAAGACCCTTCGTGGTCTTGTCCATCTTCCCCTTGTGGGTGAGTCCGTGAGGTTTCTCCTTGTTCAGCCGTAGGGAAAGGGTTGTTGAGGTCAACAAGGTTATTTGTGTGCAATGGGAAATAGTCCCCCAGTGTATAAGTCGTATTTGGATTGGCATATGGATCCGATGCCAACCCATCCTTGTTGCCTATCCCTAGGCCTTGCATGTTTTCGACCAAGATGTCGAGGGGCAAAGGGTGGTTAAACCCTACTCCTGACTTGTCATAAGGCATTTGGTATCTTGGTTGACACAAAACACGCATTCCTTGTTCATACCGGCCTAACTCGTATCCATGCCAATTGCATTGGCTAAGATAACGTAATGCGAAGTCTGGGTTAGCCAGATAGTTGACATCTTCCATAAAGGGATCTTCATCTTCTTCTTCTTTTCGGGAAGGTTCAATGCCATGATCCAGGCCCCCAAAAATAAAATTTGTCTGATTAGGTGGGTAGCCTAAAGGAACCACGGAGCCTATGGGGAGTCGAGGTCTTCCCATGTCTTGCATAGATTGAAGTGTGGGCGTTGCAACAACATTTCGCACTATGTACTCCCCCATGCCCGTGTTAGACATCTCAACAAGAATCGTTGGCGATTGAGGGGAAGTGAATGGGAGTTCTCCTTGAGTCCACTCCATGTGGGGTGCACTAGGCATCTCAACTTCCATTCGATTAGGCGTCTCTCCCGTAGAGATGTTGGAGACTAGAGGTGGTTCCGCTTCCAGGGGCTTCTTTCCTTTGTTCGTTGGTGTGGCCATCGTAGGTGGCGTCGTTGTGGGAGGACTCGGATGAAGAAGATGATCCCGCCCCGAGAACTTGATTGAGTTGGCAAGGGAGATTCTTGCTTAGTCGAACCCCGTTTAGATGGATTTAACCGGAAATCCACGTGCGTTGAAGGAAGGGTCGATCGCGGCATGATTTGCACTCGAATTGCAGTACTTAAAAGGTTCCAAATCTGCAGGGACCACGTGCACTTGTCCTTCAAATGTATATTTCAAACATTGATGAGCAATTGAAGGGACACACTTCATATCCCGGATCCAAGGCCGTCCAAGCAAGATATTGTAAGCCATTTCCCCTTCTAAAATGTGGCACAACGTAGGAATGATCTTTTGTCCCACTTGTATGGGCAGGACAATTGTGCCAACTGTCGAGCATATCGTATCATTAAATGCTCGAAGGGTATAAGTGGAAGGTGCAATGTGAGAGGCTGGTAGTTTCAGATGTTTCAGTGCAGTGGTTGTAATAAGGTTACTGGAAGAACCAGTATCTATCAACACCCGTTTGTACGGAGTCCCGTTGACCCGCGCAATAACGTGCAGGGGCGGATCCGGTACATCTCCAGTCACCATTTTTAGCTCATCTTCCCTAAAGGTAATAACTGGTTCAGTACAACTCGTTTAACATGCCCCACAAAATTGTTGAACGAATCCGCTTCGTGGGGTTGCAACTCAATTGCCTTTAATATCTCCATAAGAGCTTCCCGATGGGGCGCCGATTGTTGAATAAGCTCATAAATGGAGAGCCTAGCCGATGTGGTCCGTAGACTTTGAGTAAGTCTAGATCGAATCGTGACCACCGGTCTAGGTGGGGGCAACTCGTGTAGGATTCGGTTGATGTTGTGACGTGGATGAAGCTTCCCTAGTGGCCGTCGCGGGGACAACTCCCGGGTGTCTCTTGTTTCTTGTCACAATACTTATCATTCCAACATACCCGTCCATGGGGTAACTCGTTGCACTTCATTGACATGCAAAGGTTTTGTTTGTGCATCATGTGTGGGTAAAGGATCTTTGAAAACACCCATTTGTTGGTTGTTGGGTGCGATGGGGTTATCCACTACCAATGTGTGATTATCAATAAGATCTTGCACTAAACCTTTAAACGTCCAACAGACATTAAGGTCATGCCCTCTCCTCCGGTGGAATCTACAGAAAAGATCCTCTCTGTAGCCCTTAGACTTCGGCGCATTAGGATCGATTGTTGGAATATCTGGCAGATTAATCAAGTTTGCCGCTGACAAACGGTCAAACAAGGAATCCCTAGACTCAGTGTATGGAGTAAATTGTCGCTTAGGGCGACGCTGCTGATTTTGATCCTATTTTTTGTTATCTTTCTCATAATTAGTATGAGGCACCGCCTGATAATTAGCCTTTGAAGGCCGTGTTGCTTGGGCAAGCGTAGGGGCATTAATAGCAACTTGATTGACCGCGGCGGGTTTCTGTTGCGTATTCCCTGTTTTGGTGCTCTTGTTCCATTCTTTTTTTTAGGCTTGGCAATTTTGCCATCCCGTATCTTGATCTCTTCGATACGTCTAGCTTGTGCCATAGCTTCTTCTAAAGTGGTGTATTGCTGCAGCTGCAATAGCACAGAGATCGATCGCAAATGGCTCTTTGCGAACATTTGAGTTAGGTCGGACATAGGAGGGAGATAGGACAACTTTGAAAGCACCGTCCTCCACCGATTCCCATATGCGACCATGGACTCTTCCTCATACTGTTTGAGGCTAGCTAGATCACTGAGTGACGCCTTTTTCTTTGTATTGAAAGCAAAACGTTCTAGGAACGCGTCCACTAGTTGATCCAAATTGTAGATGCTATGCTTTGGTAGATGGGTAAACCAATCCGAGGCAGACCCTGCAAAGGTGGTTATGAATGTTCTCAATAGCAATGCATCATTGTCTTGTATACCAAAGCACTGACTCAAAAATCGAGTCACATGTTCTTGAGCATCCTCATCCCCTTTAAAGAGTGCCAACTGGGGCAGCTTGAAATGTTCAGGGTATGGAGGTGTTGGCACTGACGGATGTATTGGATGACTACGGAGTTGGCGCAAGGTAGGATTTTGAGGCCCACCAGTCTTAAGTTCCATATTCTCCAAGCGTTCTAACAACACTTTGTAGGCATCGGAGGATATAATTTCCTCCTCCTTAGCTTGTTCCCGTTGTGGGTTGCGGGAAACTTGAGGCCTTTGAATGACTAAATGGTTAGCATTCCTTCCGCCTTGATAGGGTGTTTCAACCCGCTCTTCTTCTTGGTAATAATCCTCATAATCTTCGTGAGGAGTGTTTGGCCTAGGCCTATAAATATGGATGGGCGCCCGTGGAGGATACCCATCATGGTCACGGGGAATGGCCTCCCGCTCAGGTCTAAAAGGTCTTGGAGGCAATGCTTGCTGAAGTCGTGGAGACCTATCTCGCCCTAAAGGGTTGTGCCTCACATACATCTCAGAGTGTTGTGCACGAGGGATCGGGGCCCTCTCACGTGCATGGTTGTGAAACCTTTCAGCAGTCTGACGCTGAATGCGCTCTTGATCAAGGTGACACAAATGTTCTAATTCCTGTTGTTCTTGCTTAAGCCGCATGATTTGCGCTTGGCGGGCGGCTAGTTGTGTAAATGCCAAGTTACTTTGTGCTGTTGTCTCTTGTTTGATAGGCCGAGATGTCTCTCCTACATATCTATTTCGATCATAGTACTCTGAGACCCCTACATGTTGCTTTCCTCTGTCGAGGTTGGCCGCATTAACTTGAAACTCTGGTCTCAATAAGCGATCTGGATATAATGCAGGTGCAGACGTGCATCTTTTTGGTACTGGACACTGGACTGGAGGGATGTAGTGATCCTCCTCTCTTTGTCTGTGATATGCATAAAAGGTGCGGGCAGAATTGCCTTGCTCTGTCGGGAGGACTTGTTGTTCTGGATGTGGTCTACTGTTTTCGACATTAATTGGGGGTAAATTAGGAACCACAACATTATGTAATTCTTCATTTTGGACCCGTTGTTGTTCCATAGCATTACACAATGTTTCATCACTAGGCCATCCATAATGAACTTCAAAGGGAGGCTTCGTGCTTAGACCAGGTGGTATATATAAGTTATTGTCTTGAAAAGATTCTTGTTGCTCATGAGTTTCCCTTAGAGAAGGGGTTCTAAAGTCTCGTCTATTGAAGGCCTGATTTGGAGAGCCACTCCTTGAGACACCTCTAGAACCTTGTTCTATGACTGTATGGGTTGGAGTGCCCCGCCATGATGGGGCTCTAGAACCATGTTCTGCATGATGTGAACTAACTGTTGTATCCCGCCGGTGAGGCGGAATGACTAAGTCTTCAAGGCTATATCGGAGACGATTTGTCTCTCTTGGTGCATGTTCTACAACTTCTGCCCGTGATTGGGCTTGGCTACGAGTATTCACCATGGTAATGCTATCCTAAAAATGCAAAAATTCTTTTTATGATTTTCTTTTTATGATTTTTTTTTTTTGTCTAAAACAGAAAATAGCATACACACTCACAAGCAATGCTTATCTCTTTTAAAGATTAATAGTGTGCCCTAGATCTGGTTTAGTGTGTTTTTGTTGTTTGTTTTGTTTTTGAAAATTTTTGTGAAACGTTTAAATGCAAGTATGAAGGCTCTTATAACTCCCAAAAATGGTCGCCCCTTCAATATACCACCCATGCCGATATACCAACCTCTCTATATACCCGCCCTTACGAGAGGGAGACTATAAGTACGTGAGAGCAGATGGTACGTGGTACGTAGGCGGTACGGAAGGGGGATTGTCCCGTTAATGGCACCTACCATAGAAGACTTATCCTCGCGCGCATGGGAATCACCCCAAGAAGCACTCGGTCGCCTTTCGTCAGGATTTACGCCTAACAACAGCTTGACAATCGGGGAATGGATGCAAAGCTAAGCCAAGGTGGTGATGAACCCACCGTTGGTCTTGCTCAAGGGTTGGGGTCTTACGACCAACGCCTTGGTTTAAAATGTAACGTGATGTGTGGGGTTCGTTTTAATTTTGCGAAATTGAAACAAGCAAACGAAAAGAAATCTTTCCCTAAGCCATTCAAACTGAAAACCGTAAAACAAAAAAACAAAAATTTGACAGAAGTCGTAAAAACCCCTACCTCTTCTCTGCCTAATCGGAAATTTCTGATTTGCTCTGAAAATTTGCACAGATCTATAATCGTCCCTGGGTGAGGCGAATAACAGAACCGTAATCGTCACAGGGTGGAACGAATAATTTATTCGTCCCGAGGTGAGACGAGTAACAATTCTGTAATCGTCACTTGCAGAGACGAATAACAGTCCGATTGTTGAAAAATAGGTACCTGTAAAAAAACAAGCAATTTTTAGATCAGTAATTTAACCTAAACAAAAATAGAGGACAGAAGTCCCACCGTGATCGCCATTGAAAGCACGAGATTCCGAAAACAAAAGGAAAACTATAATTATGCAATATAAGACGAAATATAACGCTTTAATCCTATGCACAAAAACAAGGAAAGGAGATAAATTGGAGACGAAAGAAAAGATGTAAGGAAATCACAGCCCTCTTTATTCAAATTTCTTATCCTCGGTTACATATACGTCTCCTCCCTTTTTAGGGGCTAGGAGCGTTAAATTGGTCTTTGTTACAATTTGTGACTTAGTCTTCCTCCTTCCGCATGCCCACGTTTGGAATGGGCGGGCCAAATGTTGCCGCCGCTTGCGTTGGTAAGGTAGACTCCTCGCCGCTCCTCTAATGCCGCAACTCGCACTCAAAGAAACAAACAAGAAAGTCAGTGTATGAAACATAAAAGATGAATCTAACGATGGTTGAAATGAATCTAAATGAAATGAAAGACTTGACAAAAGCATAAACATGAAACTAAAAGAAATACCACGATTATGAAAGCACAAATCGCCGTAAGTGAACTAGCAAAGACTTCGTCGCTCAAAATGCTCCTTCTCTCGTATATCCCTTTTGGGTGAGAAAACTCACCGTTTTTATAGACCCAAGGGGTCTTTTTGAATTAACATGCAAAAGTGTTTCTTTGCATGAATGCTTTTGTTTGTGAAGAGAAGACTTCTTCTTGATCAAGGGCTTCTTAACTGCCTCTGTGCATGTCTTTGCATGTTTTAGAAAAACTCATTTGCACTCCCATGCAATGAAGGGATAGCTAAGTGGCAAATCTGAGTTGTCTTAACAGAACTCACTCGCACTCCTATGCCATGCAGGGAAAGCTAAGTGGCAGATGTGTGTTGTTAAAAGAACTCACTCGCACTCCTATGCCATGCAGGGAAAGCTAAGTGGCAGATGTGTGTTGTTAAAAGAACTCACTCGCACTCCTATGTCATGCAGGGAAAGCTAAGTGACAGTTCTGAGTTGTTATATGCCGAGATTTGACTTTTTTGCAAGTCAAACTCTACAATCGTCCCACCCCGAAGCGAGCGCCGGTAATCGTCCCTGGGTGACACGAGTATCAGTCAAGACTCGTCCCTAGGAAAGACGAGTATCTATCAGTCAGCACTCGTCCCTAAGAGAGACGAGTGCCAGTCAGCACTCGTCCCTAAGAAAGACGAGTAAAATTCTCACTCGTCCCTGGGTGGGACGAATAAGAAATAAGGTGTCCAAAAGGTGCCAAATTGGTTTCTGACTTAGTGGTTAGAACCACTGTTTAACCTCCGAGGGCTGCCCTGGGGGCTGTGTGTGTTGGTGCGATCAATGCTTGTCGTCACATAATCGGATTGGTGCTGTTTTGGTGTCTACACTTCCATAGAGGTTGGTTGATCAAGTTATTGCTTTTACTTGATACATGATATTGGGCTTACTCCATTGAGTTGATTTGAACAAGTTATTCATTGCATTTGGTGTTATTGTGTTGGTGGCTGTTTTGTTCAAATATCTTTGGAGGGAGAAGGATTTCTACTTTTTTCCTTTTCTAGTGATGATTGGTTGAATGCTTCAAGGTTAATGTTGAGTTGAATGTTGTTGGTTAAACCTTGTCTATGAGCATTGTTGTTGAAAGCCCAAATTGGTTGAGAAAAGATATTGGTTTTTGGAAAGAACATGAGTATCATTGTTATATGAGATATTGCATGGTTGGCAATTGTTGGGTTGTGTTTCATGTTCTTGAGAAAAGCATACTACATATATCTTATTCTTTTGAGATTTGAGATTGAGTTGAGATTGAGATTGGGAGTTAAGTATAGAACATATTGAGTCTCTAACAATTCTCTTTATGCTTCTATGAGGTTGATGAATCATATTGAGTCTCTAACAATTCTCTTTATGCTTCTATGAGGTGGATGAATCACATTGGGTCTCTAACCATTCTCTTTGTGGGTTCATGCCAAGCAAGTGTTCTTGATAAACTTGTGAGCAGGTTTTGACAGGTTCCATTGGGGACTTGTGAGCAGGTTATGGACAGGTTCCTATGGGGACTTGTGAGCAGAGTTGGATAGGTCTTAGCAGAGGACTTGTGAAGCTCGAGGTTGATAGTTCTATCGAGAGAACTTGAGGACAGAGGTGCATTGGTTTTATGAGAAGAACCCGAGGACAGATTTGTGCCAGACCGAAGGATCGTGTTTGGTGTTGATCAAAGACAGAGGACGAGGACATTTGTGCTAGATCGAAGGACTGTGTTTAGTGCAAATTCGAGGACCAGCTTTGAGGTGATAGAGTTGAGGACAGAGGTCTCCAGCCAGAGCAAGGAAGACATGTGTCTTTTGTGGATAGAGTTTCATTTGCTAAGGGCAGCGGAGGCAGAGGTCTTCTAGAGGATCACCAGACAGAGTAGAGGTAGGGGGAAGGTATCTCCTTTGAGTAGAGGCTCATAAATTCAGATTGGGGGAAGGTTTCTCCTTTGAGCCGAGGCTCATAAACATTGTAATTGGGAAGGTTTCCCAAAGAACCTTGAGATAACTTTTAGAGAAAAGTTTTGAGGATGAACCATGTAAATTATTGTGTCACCTTGTGGATGGTTTTGTGCATTGCTTTGATATTGCTTTGGATATATTGCTTTACTGTTTTGAAGTATAAAGGAAAAAGTAAAAAGAGGTCTTATACTATTCACCCCCCCCTCTCAGTATAAGCTTGTGTTCTTCACCTAATATTAAAAATATGTGGATGTGGGTGAAGAAAAGGATTACTACCAAGCTTAGTAAATGGAATAAGAAATTTATTTCTAATGTTGGCAGGTTTCAGATATGTCAAAATATTTTGTCGTCTTATTCTATTTATTATGCTTCAGCTTGGTTTTTCTGCTCCTATCAAGTTAATGAGATTCATAAATATATTAGGAATTTTTTGTGGGTTGGTAATGTTTTTGGCAAAAAGAAACATAGTGTCAAGTGGGAATGGTGTACTGTCAATAAACTGAAAGGAGGTTTGGGGCTTAAGAATTTGCGTTTTCAAGGAATGGCTCTTGCTATTAAATGGATTGTTCATTGTATTGAAGGAAATGAGCCTTGGAAAGTTTTAGTCAGAAACAATATTCTTATGGTTGTTCCTAAGCAGGCCCGTACTTGGAAGGGCCTCCCCATGATAGATATCTTATTAGGCAGATTTCTTGTTGCTCCTTCTGGTTCAATTGTGTTTAGAAGTTTGTGGAAAGCCTGGGAAATGATTAGAGGCAGAATTTTTGTTCACTCTACGAATAATAATTCAGTTTTTTTACTTTAATAGTTCATTATGGTGGAATCTTATGTATAGAAATAAGTTTCTTGCTCTTACACAAGGTTGTTCTGCAAAAAAATGGGCTAATTTGGGTATAAGGACTTTTGCTGATATCCTTGACAATGGTATTTTGAAGTCTTGGGACTCTCTTAGTATTCAGTATGGTCTTCATTCTTCACATAAGACATACTGTTTATTAAGATCATCTTTTTTGCAGCTGGTATCTCCACATTTTGTGGCAAATAAATATTCATTGTTAGATATTATGAGTTGGCAAGATGGTACTCAATTTTGCAAGGTCACTTCCAGGCAATTATATAACATGTTGACTGATACTACTGATATAATTCTGCACTTTAGCACAATTTGGCATTTGGATATCTCAGTTTCTTTTGGGCAGACCATTTTGCAGCATATTTGGTCCAACCACTTGGAACCAAAAAAATCTTGGTTTAGATGGCAACTTTTGCTTCAAAGATTACCTATTTTGGACAACAATAATAATCCTATAACTTGTTCTATTTGCAGAGTTTCGGATTCTATTGAACATATATTCTTTGATTTTTTTTTTGCTCGTGAGATATGGCATATATTCTTATCTAATATGCAGGGATGGAGTATAACAGATAGTATGATTAGACAACATGTTTTATTGGGATATATTCCGCATATGCAGAAATGTTTTAATAATTTTTGGCTTTTACTATCCTCAGATATTTTATGGATCATATGGTTGTATAGGAATAAGGAAATTTTCCAGCATTCTCAAAGGTCACTTACTGGGTCTCTTAGGAGACTCACATGTTTCAAAATTTCTATACAGGTGGCGAGGATCATGTGTTGCTACAGGGACAAGTATAAATACTTCTTTGACAGGTTTCATGATTGTGGAGGATATGAAGACTATGGCTCCAATATTGCTCATTGTGATGTGCAGCTGGACATGGTTCAACAGTTTATGTATATGCTTTATAACAGTTATAGACTGATCTATGGAAATACTTAAGTTATTTTTGTATATTCAGCTTATTCAGATGTATTTTGATGATACTGCCAGACAATTTAGTGATAATCCTGATACTCTCTATAGTTAGTTTTGTTGATAAACTAATTTGATGTATTGTTTCTGTTGCTTTTAATATAAAGTATACGTTCTCCTTTAAAAAAATGATATAATTTTTTGAGCTCTACGCATTGTAGGTATTAGTTCACAGACCTATAATGGTGTTAGAGGTTAGATTGTATAAGATGGATTGTAAATCCCTAGTTACTTGTCTTATTGGGTAGAACTATAGTATTTAGTCAACCCAAATTATTGGCATATTATGTTGTAAGAATCTACAGTGCATCTTTCAAGAGGATAAAGCAACTATTCTTGATCAAGAAACTTGACATTATAGAGAAAAAGAGGCTCTTAGTTTATTTTTCTTGTTGACTTAACCATAATTAATTTTTCACACTAAAGAACAAAGTGATCCTATCAAAGTATGACTAAAAGTGCATAAGATTTTTGGGGACATAATTACTACTCAAGTAAGTCACTTGGAATTGGAGCGTTCCTTTATTTTTATTGAAAAATACATCATATTAAAGAATAATCAATAAGGTACATCAATAGCAAGCAAGAAACAAGCCTTCCAAACTTACATCAGCTTGTGCAAAAGCAACAAGCAATCCACTCTAAGCCCCTTGTCAATTCTAAGGTAATATTTCAAGATATCGGACCTAAAAAGTTTCAACTGCTCTGTAATTTAAAAATGGTCCCAAATTATAGTGAGAGCAATAACAGAGTCTTCATTATTGAATACCAAATTACATCTATCCTTCCATAAGATGAAAAAAATAGAGATTCTGATAGTATGTCAGAAAATCCTTCTAAAAGCCACACAATTGGGTTGGTAGATATTATTATCACTAATATATTCTCTCCTTGGCCCCTCAATTCATATTAAGGAAGGTGTTAAAATTATAATATGATTCATGGCCAATGCTGACATTGTAATATGTATTGGATAAGCCTAAGGGCACTTTGTTGTATAATGTAATAATCTATTATAATATTTTATTATGTAAACCTTATGGGACATGATGAATGTTTTTATGGTTAAACCCACTTTATAATTTGTAATTGGTCTAAAAACCTTTTGTTATGTTAGCTTAGGTTAAACTTTATTATCCATTTGGATTTTTGGTATTGGTATAAACACCTCCTTCCACTCATCTTATCATAGGAGTGTTGTGTAATTTTATCTACAGATATAGTGATTTTTTATGATTCCTATGAGTGCCAATCATATCTATCTCTTTTTGTCCTTATTTATTTTTGTATAAGATTTGAGTGGATAAATTGCTTCTATTCATTTTTTTTAAATTTTGTGAATTTCAATAGCTACTTCCATAAAAATAACAAAATATTAGGTTGTTATTATATTTTTGTAAGGTAAACAAAACAATATCCAAATTTTATTTTTATCAAGGATATTATTCATTTGTCTTTCTATCAAATATATTCATCTTCCTCAAAGTGCTATATTTTCACAATCAACATGTTTCTACAATAATTCATTGTTATTGAGTTTATACCCTCCCATGTGTGAATCGCCTTCCCTTCTTCATTTTTATTGAAAAGATGAAGTTATATATCCTTCGGGCTAAAAGGGACTTATGGAAGAATCTTGTGTTTTTATTTTGTTCTCTTAGCCACTTGATTATGGATTTTTATTTCCATAAAAATTCCTCTCTTGTTTCCCATTTCTCATTTTGGATTGTGGCATCCAATTTTTTTTTACCCTATTTTCTATGAGTCCCTCCTTTCTTATTAGATCATTCAGCTCCTCCAATCGTTCAATAAATTCATGTTTCTTTTTTTGACATCCTGAAATTCCTCCAAATTTTATCTCTTAATCTTTTTTTACTATAGTTGTTTAGAAAAATAAAATATTTGTGTAGCACGTCTCGATTTTACTTCCTACCACAATTGTTGCATTTGTGGTCTAAATGATTTATCTTTGAGAAACATGAGTTGGAACTGAAAGGGTGCTTGTTTTGGAAAAGTTTTTCATAATTCTACAACTACAAGCCAGTGATCCAAACTTGCATTATTTAAGATTTTGATCTTCGAGATATGTTTCTATATCAAGAGATTTTCTGATACCAAGAACCTATCCAATTTTTCTAAAATGCATGTTGAGCCCAGTCTTCTATTAAACCAAGTCATCAAACCATTATCAGGTTTGATATCTACCAGGTGCAAATATCCCATGTACTCACTCATGATATCCATAGCTCCATCTAGAGTCAAGTTTCCTCTCACCTTCTCTTCTAGAGAGAGAATGGTGTTGAAATCCCCCCAAAAATATCCATGCTCCAAAAAATTATGAAGAGATATAGTCTATGTTCCTCTATACCTTCCTCTTTTCTTCAACGGTGCTTGGGGTATAAACATTGAGATAGAGAATTTATTGTTCATATTGTCTATTTTTTGCTACCACACTAGTCAATTCTTTTCTAGTTATATGGTGTACCACTAGCTATTTAGGTTCCTAGAAGCATGTAACTCCCCCTGAAGCTCCTTGGACACTCAATTATTGGGTTTCCATATCCTTATTTTTATTTTATCCATTTCTCAAAAGATACCTTCCTCTCTTGGAGGAAGACCGTTTGTGATCGGTTTATTTAAATCATTCTTTTGATCTCATTTTATTTATAAGGACTTCCTTTCAATCCTCTAATATTCCATGTAATGACTTTCATCAATAACAAGGGTTCAAAATATGGGTAAGTTTTGTAATCGTACCTTCCTCAATTAATTTTTGACCTTCCTTAACCACGTGATGTTGGTTAGATTTTCTTCCCACCTAATTCACATTCACCTTTATATTTTTACTAGGTTCTTGGTTTACCCCCATAGCTTATGATGTCTATGGATAGGGTACTAATGCATTATTGGTGGTTCCATATAATGAAATACTTTTTCCATTTATTTTATTTTCTTTTTTATTCCTTCTCTATTAGTTCATTGTCATTTGATTTAGTTCTCCCTTGTTATTGCTTTGCCCTGCCAATATTTTTTCTATTGATATTTTAGCTTCTTGCATATTTATTTCTCCTCGTGCTTCCTCAAATAATGTTTCTAGAATCTCTATTTCAGTTCCATCTTCTTTTTCATCTGGGAGGTCATATGTGGCTAGGATTCCAAACATATTTGTTAAAAGTATTTTTTTTCTCCTTAGTTACAAGTTTTCTTTATTTGGTATTTGGAATCCCGTATTTTCCTTATCTTCATTCTTTTGCTCTTGAAATTTGTGGGCAATCCTTAGCCAAATGGTCATATTCATGGTAAATTCTGCATCTAAAGGGAAAATTCTCATAGTCCACTTGTTATTCCCATGTATCCTTCTCAAATTGTAATGGACATTTTTTGGGAGGTGTTTGTCAAAGTTATCAACACAAATTCATGCATAAATAAAATGTTCAAATTTCTAGGTACTATTGACTATCATAAAATAAGTGCCTAGGGTGTTACCAATTGCAACTAGGACTTATCGATTTTAAAATTTTGCTAGCAGATCAAAAATTCAAACCTAAATGGGCCCAACTGAGGGTATTTCCTCCTCTACCTTAAAATTTGTATACCAAAGCATCATGAAGAGCCTTGATCTACCAAAGAACCATAACCCTCCTTGAAATATGACTTCTCTATCCTCTTCTATAGCAAACACAACTAGAAAATAACCATTCGGATAATAAAAAATTTAAAATTCGTCTTTGGTTCTCCATTGTTTAGCAACCCATAGCTTGAAAGCCAATAGGATCAGACGAAAATCCATTAATCAATAAATTAGATTCCTTTTTAAGGCATCTATGACCTACTAGATATCGTTTGGTTCTAATTTTACTATTGGGAACCAATTTGTTGCTCTCATGCATCTCGTTTTTTTCTTGGATCCTCCTTTGGCATCCTCAATGTTCTTCTTGCCATTCTTGGATTGTTAATACCTCTTTCCTAGGATTGGTATTTTTAGAGGGTATCTTTAAAGCTCATTTTCTAGGGCATCTCCCCATTATATTTCTCTTTTATAGGTGTTACTTTGGTTGGTCCTTTCGGGTGAGCTTGGATATCATGTTTGGAGAGCTTTGCTTCCATTTGGGTTTTTTATAAAATCTCCCTTTTCCTCTGACTTGTTCCCTAGATTTGGGTCCTTGGTATCTTTTGCCCTTAGGGCTATTTCTTTATTGGTTAGGACTTTTTCCCAGTGATCCTCTATGCAAAAGTAATCTTGTTGGTTTGTAATCACTTTCCTTGGATACTAATGATCTAATTGCATAATATTGACATTATTTCCATTCTCTTTTATTTATGTTTGAAATTGCTTAGTGAAAACGATTTTCATGTCAGTTTTTCCTTTCATCATCCCACCATCATCCTATAGTTTTCCTATGTTTTAACTCCTCCACATGCCCGTAGGCCCTTACTTATTTCTCCTATCCATAGCGTGTATTACCTGTGCACTCACTTCACCTTACAAAGGATTTTTAATGTAGTGGTGACGACACTGCACGTAAAACCTAGAAGAGCTCCCCTAGGTGGTTAATCAATTCCCAAAGATGATTTAATATTCTTGAAAATAAAGATAATTTACCTGAAACAAACTTGACCTCTTTTATCTCCTTTGTTTTATTTTTTTTCTCCACATATTCCTTTGAATGTTTATTTTCTCCTAAATTTGAACTTTTACATTGTATTTCTTCATCCCTTGTATCCTTCCTTGTTTCTTCTAATGGTTCATTTGAGTGAACTATGATGATATTTATCATCAAATGCTTTAGATATGCTTTATTTACCTCTTTTTTAGGAAGTAGAATATCCTTGATCCAATCCAACTTCTACCATAGTATGATCTCCTTCATCTTGAATTTTATTTCATGACCAATTTTTTTTTGTTTTTTCTCCATCATTTTCACTTTGCAATTTGTTCCCATGTGTCTAGTTTCATAACTTTTGCGACATCATGATGCAATATTTTCATAATGCACTTAATAATCCCATTCTCTTCCAATTCAAATATAATTTTAATGGATTATGGTAAAGGTTTTGAAATATCCATAGCAAAACATATCCATGTATATACAACATGGTTTCACTCAATAATTGATCCGTCATGGATGAAATTCCCCAGAGTATTGCCAATATGCTTCAAAGCGCCCTTATTGACAAGATGATATGGAATTCTAAAAAGCCTAGCCCACATTGGACTCTTTTTAATAGTTTTTGTCTCAACAATTTTTTTTTCTAGTGGTCTTAAATATAGGATATCTCCCCCCAAATTATGGGCCATCATTCATTATTTTATCCTTGATATTTAAACTAAAAATGATGACAAGAAATGAACCTTTAGGAAGAAAAATCATGAAGTAATTTGAATTCAGTCTTCACATATAAATTTGATTCAATTTTGAATCTTTGAAAACCTTGACCAATATCCATGGAACTTCCATATTAATCCTTTACTTTTAAGAACCATCATATCTGATGATCTAATTCTTCATATTCATTTTCGGTATAACATTTGTTGTCTAGATTGGACTTACCAAATATTCATTTTTCTTGGGCATCCATACTTTTAATTAGGACATTCTTACTACTTTTAAATGACTTTCCTTCCATGTTACCCAACTTTTCCTCATAATATGTTTTTTTAATTTCAAAATATTTAGAATAAGAAAAAGCAAAGCTTGCTTATTACTTGCATTTGGTTCCTATTTGCACTCTCTTTTTACTCTTTCCCAAAGGTAAAAAATATGAGACTCTTAATAATTTTTGACTAACATTCAAAATTAAAAAAAAATCATTGCTCTTTTAATTATATAATTATTTAAATTTTAAATAATTTATTAATTTATGAAAATATTTCTTATTTAATTTTTTATCATATTACAATAAATATTAATATTATTAATCATTTCAACTAATTTCTAAAAAATAATCGAAATTTATTGGAATATAACAACCATAAAATCTAAAATATATTAAAAGTGTAGCATTAGATGAAGTTCATGTAGCACATAATACACTTCAAAAACATTCTAGGAATGTAGTCCACCTTGAGGACTACCTTTATACATTTAGATCTGCAATATTATGAGATCCATAGGTTTTATTACATCTTCAAAGAAAATAAAGAATGTTGACAAGATCTTTCTCCATTTTAAAGAATAAAAATATATAACTTGAATTTTAAAAAAATATTAATACAACATTTTATAAATATATATATATATATATATATATATATATATATATATATATATATATATTTAATTTTAATTAAAAAAATTAAATAATTTTTTATAAAAAATATTTTTTAATATTTTTATTAATTTATCGTAGTTGATTTTTTAAACTCAGTTTTTATTTAAACTTCAATTAAAAAAAGTTTTAAAACCTTAACTACTGCAGTAATATTTTTGTTTTCATTATATCAAAAATATCTTATTTAGAAAAAAATTTCAAATAGAGTCACAGAAAATATTTATTTTATCCCTTTACAATCCATAAAGAGGGCGCTTTTTCCTTGAAAATCAGAAAATATAATAAGACTCCATTTATCTTAAAATTACTAGAGTTTGTCTATAACGATTTTGCCTAAAAAAGCTTAAAAAATACATTTGTGTACCAACGTAAGAGATTTACATTAATTTTTTTACATTAAAGTAAGAGATTTACATTAGATTTTTTTACATTAAAGTAAGAGATTTACATTAGATTTTTTTTATTACATGGAGTTCGGCTACATTTACTATTTTTAGTAATTGGTCAAATGCATGGTTCAAACCCAATAAACTTATTTGTCTTGTTTTTTTTGTTGATCCCACATAAGATGGGGACCACTAGTCGCTTGAGGTTCGTACAATCATTCTCGAACTAACACGTACTTAAAGAATTCAAAGCAGACTACCACCTTTGCAAAGGGTTAGCTTCCCCAAGGTTTGAACCTAAGTCTCTTTTTGATAAGTGCCAAGCCATACCTACACTTACTAATCTCGGTATCCTCTAGGTGAGGACTTTCCGTTCCACGGGACCCAGGTGAACCCCTCAAGATAGCTAGGGATTTTGTTTTTTTTCTGTATTCGAGCTAGGCCACCATGCTTGAACCCTAGACCTATAGAGGCGGTGAGGGGAGAAGAGAAGATTAAAGGCAAAATAAGACTTGTAAAAGAGAAGATTAGCAAATAAAAAGAAACAATTTGAAGAATACATGTGAAATAAGTTGATTTGAGTTTTAGCATTATCTTTGTAATCATCTAGTTGTCCACGCTTTTTCGCAACAACAATAATATGTGCGACAATATTGAACCCTTTGAAGGAGAAGCTTGGTAATAGATTAATGCAAAGTTGTAATAGAGGATTGCATTTTTTATGTTAATTATTTGCATTTTAATTGTTCTCTCAATAATAATAAGGATTAGAGGAGACAAAAAAATTTGAAAAACCCTAGTTTTTTTTCCTTTTCAAAACCTTAGATGCTTTTGGGATTTTTTTGGGGTTGAGATCATGGAGTTATCAATTTTCACTAGAAAGGATGACATTGATGCTCTAGAATAGTGGATGAAGTTAGATCTCTATATGCTAATTACCATTTTTGGAATTGTAAACTTTTTTATCTAGGAAAATCATGATTTATGAAAAATTCTTACTAAGAAAAGAATTTTGATTTAGGATGAAATGGGACACTTATTCTTGAGTAGCTATTTTGGACGTCATCATCAAAGAATATGAAGAAAAAAATAAAAAGGCTTCAAAGAGGATCTAATTGGGAATTGAAAGAAATAAATAAAGAGGATCTAATGGAAGGAAAAATATAGATGACAACTTGCAAGTTCATGGTAGCATTCAAAAGAAAAATCTTAAGACACAAGGATCCAAGAAGAAGCAAGAAGCAGTCATGGTAAAGGAACAAGTTGAAGAACTATTAGAAAAATCAAAACTTGCATTTACAATAACAACAACAATGGAGTCCATGGAAGAAGTGGAGGAAAGTCCAAGGAAGCCTTGTTAAATGTGCACAAGGATATACCAAAACAAAGGTATAAGAGAGAGATTGTAAAGAATTTAAAATAAAAAAAAACAAATTGTTAAAGAATCAAAGGAAACAAAATGTCAAGCTAAGGTTGTAGTATATCGACACCCACACTACCCTGAGCGACAACTATCAATATTTTAGATCTACATGGAGTAAAAAAGACATCATGTATGATAGAAAAAAACATAATGTTTATGGATTTCAAATGGGTGCAACAACATCAAAGAATAATAGGACCAACCATTCATAATATGATAGTAGAACAACACAAACATGGAACAAACAAAGTAATCATGGACATTCAAGTGACACAATGATAGCTTGGCATCATACAAAAACTATCAAATGACACAATGATAGCTTGGCATCATACAAAAACTATCACTAATCAAGATTTCACTTGGATGGGTGGATAAACCTTATTAAAATTCTCAAGAAAAATGATGTTGAATATTTGTATTTAAAAAAGAAGGAAGAAGATAAAAAAAAGAATTTAAAAATTTTACTTTTTGTGAAAAAATGTAGGTATCTTGTTATAGTATTTCAATTGAGATGAAAATTGAATATGTTTGTAATCTCTAAAATTTTACATAGGAAAATTGTAATTTATCAAAAATAAAAATTTAAGTACAACTCTTTTTTGTCAAGCAAACAAAATATAAATTAATAAACTAAATTTTTAAATTTTGTTTTATTATTATAAAAAAAACATAAATAATTATCAGATTTTTATCAAATTATCTCAATCAATTTTTTTTTTATTCAAATTATTAAAATATGAAATAAATTATGAATAATAACCTACTTTTTATCATCGAATAATTTATTTGAAAGGTATTCTGGTAGGTGATAATATGAATATTGCTTATGGTATTTGTATACGATATATAAATGATATTCGTTTTAGTTTTATATATAGCTACTAAAGTTTTAGTTTAATAGTTGAGAAGTTGTAGATGAATTAGTTAATGCGATGTAATTATTGTATGAAAGATTGATTTTCTAAAATTTATCTTTCAAATATAAATAAATAAAAAAATTAACAAAGACTGGTTATGTCAACCCCACCAGCTGCATAAAATTAAAGCGTTCCTCGTTAGTGCCTGCAGAATACCTGATTGATTTCAGAATCCATTCCCAAAAAAAAAAAATACTAATGCTTTCACGTGAGTATGTCGACCCTCTATAACCACCCAACAAAACAGACCCATCACTAAACTAGTTAGAAGTGGAGGCCTCTAACGCGCCATTTAAGATGCGACCAAAAAGTTCCGGATAAATCCACATCATTGAGATCACGACACCTTTGTCAACGCAGAGTAGACGGAACATTCAATGCGCGGATTAATAACCACACAATTCCACTCCGAAGCAATATTTTCAATGCGCGAGCGGATTTAATAACCGTACGATTCCACTCCACATCGAAGTTTCCAATGGTCCTTATTAAATTCTCACAAAATCCGATCAATGCACAGGAAATTTTCTTATTCAATCCTCACAAAATCCTCTATTTAATACCATTGCGATCAAAACGTAAAAACGAAATCGAGAAAGAAAGATCTGGTGTTGCGTTTGATAACGAAGAGCAGACGAGATGGGGAATATTGTTGTCTTTGTAGCGTGTGGGTTGCTGGTAATGGTTTGGGCGAGCGAAGCGGCGAGGAGTGGTGGCGCCGCCAGCAGTGGCAGCGGCGTGTTTGGAGGGATTCCTGGAGTGCCCGGAGGTGTTCCGGGTAACTGGGGAGGCGTATTTGGAGGTCCACTTGGAGGGGTGGTTGGCGGCGGAGGGGTTTCCAGGCCTTCTTTTACGTGCACAGAGGCCGGACCATGTTATAAGAAGAGGCTGACGTGTCCCAGGCGGTGTTTTAAGGGCAGCGGAAAGTGGGGGCCCAAGGACGGTGGAAGCGGCGGCGGCGGAGGATGCAGCATGGACTGCAAGCACAAGTGCCGAGCTTATTGTTGAGAGGGGAAGATATGTTGCATGCTCACTGTTGTACAGTTTTTTTTTAACAAGATATTATGTTCGGTTACCAATAGAGGGTTATTGTCTGAGTGTGAGGGATCGGTAGATTGGAGACAGCAGAGGGTTATTGTCTGAATGTTAACTCTTCACAACAAAATTCTTCTTTTATTGTTTTTAATCAGCTAGCTATCATAGGTCTCTGAGTGTATGGCTTTCAGACTACTTATCGTTGCGTATCTATATGTATTGCTTATTAATAAAACTGTTACTTGAGTATGTAAATCTTGTGTTTTGCAACCATTTACTTCCATGTAGGTCTGGAATTCGACGGGTGAAATAGTTGATGTGCAGAAGAGGGAAGTTGTTCTTCTATTGACGTTTAAATTCTGTTATTGCAAGTAAAAAACAGTAACCATATGAGAAGGGCAGACTACTTAATTTAATAATCTATATATTTCATAGATCCTGCGTAATTAAACAGCAGTTCAATGGCGAAATATGGGGAATCATTGCGGAGTATATATATATAGAGTATATATATTTCATAGCAGGTAAAATATGTATATATTACGAACGTTTCTCGTATAAAAATCTAAGACTTAATCTGACAGGGAAACATCTACCTCTCGAACCTGAGTTGCATGTATTGAAGTATATACGGTGCAAAGGGTTGATGAGTATGTGAGTGGATTTCTATTAATGATTTGCAGGGATTCTTTTATAAGCTGCGACTTTGAGATGCAATAGAATGGTGTTGAATGGGATAACTTCTTTCGTGGCAAAGCATTTTTTTAAACTATTTTTGGGCATAGCGCCGGTTATGGATGAATTATTATCTCAGTTTGTACCACTCCTTTTATAGGAAACATTGTTGCTTTTGTACATATTCTTACTTTTTCCATCCAATGTAGCTTGACTCTCTTTTTCTCTAGAAGACAGCCCCTATAGAACCCACATTATTTCATAAACGATTTTTTTTTTTTTCTAAATAAGCTGTGTGGGGCTTTAAATGTGTGGCTAATACAAGGTTATGACTGAAATTGTAATTTGATTTCTGGTACAATGTATGATGTAAGTCTTATAGGTCTGTTATAGTTAAACTTTGTAATTTTTATACGCTATGGTTAATTTTTTATAGTTAAACTTATTTTATTACTTGTAATTAATTTAAAGTTTGTTTTGTTATATAAGTTTTTATATAGGTTTAGGTTTAAATTTATTATGTATTTAGAGTTTTAGTATTGATATAAATAATTTATTCTACTCATTTTATTATTAAAGTGTTGTGTAATTTTATCCATGATTATTATATATGGTGTTTTTGGGTGCTATAGAAATAATTATTTTATAAAAATAATGATTGTATAGAAATAAAAAAAAATTAATTAACTTTTTTTTTTTAATTTTGGATTTTACATGGTTATCATTGAAATTGTAATTTTATTCTTGGGTAAGGACTATATTGTATGATGAATTGGATAGGCAAGAGGGAATTTCATTGTATAATGTATTAACTTATTGTAATATTTTATTATTATAGGCTATGATTAACCTGTTATAGTTAAACCCAATTAATTTAATGTTTTATTGTTATATTGGCCTAGGTTAAAAAATATTATGTGTTTGGGGTTTTGGTATTAATATAAATACCTTATTCTACTCATTTTATCATGTAATTTTATCTATAGAAATAATGATTATTTATGGTGTTTATGAGTACTTTCCATCTCTCTTTTTATCTTTCTTTTTGTTTGTTATATAATATTTGAGTGGATGGATTGCTTCTGTTCATTTCTAGACAATATTATAAATTCTAGAGCCTTTATTTTTTCTTCCAAATACAATGACAACTCTCTTCTTATAATATTATTTGTTATTTTTACATAAAAGGTAAAAAGGATTATCTATATATATTTTTATCTATTTATCCAACATTTTTGGAGATTCTTCATTATGTTTTTAAAGATCAACTTCAAAAGTAAGAGCCAAAATAATGGTTTCTAAAAGGATTCAAAGATCTTGGTTCAAAGTTCTTCCACCTTACTAGATTTTTTGCATTTAAAATATAAATTTGAAGCATGATGCCTTGGTAGGCTTTGGCCTTGCTTTGGCAGTCTCATGATAGGGAGCGTGTGTTGGGTTTTCCTATAATAAAAGGAGACATTCCATCCTATTATGTAGGATAGCCATTGTATCTAGAATGATGTGTCCAAACTCTCTCTAGCTCAAAGGTCTTGAGTTTGAGTTGTTACAAGAGTCATTTTTGGTAATGGTGGATACATGCTTTGTTGAGGGCTTTCAATGTTCTAACAATGAATTTGAATGTGGTCATCCTTACATATGAGCATGGCATTGTGGTATGAAGGTTGCATTAACAACGATAGGGCATAAAATTGAGTTGCACATGACCTCCCTTTTGTACAAAATGGAGGATTATAATACGATATTTAAGGCTTTTAGGATAGATATTACATAT
This sequence comes from Wollemia nobilis, assembly GCA_028583015.1. NCBI lineage: Eukaryota > Viridiplantae > Streptophyta > Pinopsida > Araucariales > Araucariaceae > Wollemia > Wollemia nobilis. The sequence goes on along the minus strand of JAQPPZ010002683.1, from coordinate 2,002,788 downwards.
TTCAAAGGAAAAAATAAATATGATATAGAATGCATGAAGATTGCCCTTGCTAATCTCCCACCCTCTTTTTAGATGTTAAACATAATGATTCATATGATTCCTATGTTCTTGGAATCCCAAAAGACTCTCACTCTTGATCAAAATTTTTCTCTCATAGTTTATTTTAAAGTGGTAATGCAAAATGATGGTGGAACTCTACAAATATAGCCTCACAAAAAGGAATTAAAATATATGGAGGCTAAGACCTAAGGGATTAAGGGTCAGGGTAAGTTTTCAAAGACGTAGAAGACCACTTGTGAATAGTGTAAAAAGGGAGAGACAGATAATGAAGAATTAAATGCTAAAATTGTAAAGGATTGAAGTGAAGTTAATAAATATTGTTGGATGTCTTCGAGATGATGAAGGAGATTTTGAAGCATCTACCTCAACTATCGAGGCCCCTTAGAGCATCTATTATGAGGGGTAGATATTATTGTCGCTAATATCTTCTCTCCTTGGCCCCTCAGTGCATATTATGGAAGGTGTTGAAAATATAATATGTTTCATGGCAAAGGCCGACATTATAATATGTATTGGATAGGCTTAAGGGCATTTCATTATATAATGTAATAATCTATAGTAATATTTTATTAAGTAAACCTTATGGGACGTGGTTAATATTTTTATGGTTAGACCCACTTTATAATTTGAAATTAACCTAAAAGCCTCTTGTTATGTTAGCTTAGGTTAAACTTTATTATCGATTTGGGGTTTTTGTATTGGTATAAATACCTCCTTCCACTCATCTTATCATAGGAGTGTTGTGTAATTTTATCTACGAATATAGTGATTATTTATGATTCCTATGGGTACCAATTGTTAGAGTATATTACATCACTTGGGTCATGTAAATGTACCACCTTTGGTACATATCTAGACTAGGAGTTTACTTCAAAATAAAGTTAGTTGTTTCAAGTGTTATAATAAATGCACAAGTGTCAATGTGCTAGTTGTAAATATCCTTGTAGTCCACATGTACATGAGTCTTAGGTAGAGTAAAGGTCAAACAATCTATTTTTATATATAAATGCCTCATAGGTATAGTAGTAGAGAGAGGGAGTGTGATATAGTAAATATATAGTGTGTAGTATGGTACAATGTAGTTCTTTCATGTACTTTCATGGAGTGTTCATGTCCTCCATTATATAGCATTATATTATTTTTGTCATTCCCATTAATGGTATATTTTGAGTTATTTGCAGATGTTCATTTCTTTATTTTCCTACATATTATTGTGCCATTAGTTTTATAATTATCTCATATTAGTTATATTTTATCTTGTGGTTGTATTGCCTCCCACCAAACGCTAACAGTGGTATCATAATACATGGTAGATCAGATAAGAAGTAGGAAGAGTCACAAGTGAGACTAAAAGAATTCCAGAAATCTCATTTACAAAAAATTTGAGATTACATTTGGCTAGAGTCTTTCCATAGGGTTGTAAGAAAACTCGTGAAGACTAGGAATCAACGTGGATTCCACTAGATTGAAAAATCAACTAGTGAATACTTATCATCTCTAAGATTTACAGTTTCCAGCATTTTAGTTTCTAATATCTTGTTGCAAGAAAAAGAGATTCAAAAAAGTTGGTAAACTTCCTACATAGATCTAGGAAGAGTATCTTCATAAAAATAATTCTAGCACTTGCAACAACAAGTAGAAGATTGAATATTTTAGAGACCTGAGGAGAGGTTCCATTACTAGAGATTACAGACCTGCAAGAGTGCAGAAGAAAAAATACCATAAAAGTCTTACTGTTAATTCAAGAGACTCCAAAAAACAAACTGAAGAAATCAGCCATAAGAAGATTAAGAGACCAATAAAAGGTTCAGTTACAAAACTTCTAGTTTTGGAATATTGGAGGTTGGTGATCTTCATTAAAGCTTGTAAACTACAAAAGTAAAGAAAGACCAGCAAAGGTCTTGTTCCAGATTCCAACAATAATGGTTTTTAGAGATCTGAGAGAAGATCTCATTACCAAAACTTCCTTAGTAGAAGGTTGAAGGAAATGTCTCATTTGGAATATGAAAGAAGCTGCAAGATTAAAAACCTTGATGAGGTCTCAAGGAGAAACAAGGAGAAGGCTTGGAGAGCCTTATTTTCAGAATTCGAATAAGACCATTAAAGGATTTCCTAGGAGAACTCATTGGAGAAATCTACCAGCAAGGATTTAGTGATAGAGCAAAATTTGGGACAATTGTTGCTATCTAACAATAAGTCCAAAAGGAGAAGAATTTGACAAGGAGTGCCAAATATCGAAGGAGAATACTAAAGGACTTAAGACATTTAGATTCTTGAGAAGGAGACCAGGATCAAAGTCAAAATTTGACAAAGAGAAAGGATCTAGATATTACTACCAAACCTAAAAGGTTTGAAGATTACCTTTGGAGGCTAGAAGGCTCATTCGAATATAGGGGTTTGTTGAATCTATAACAAAATACTGAAAGGTTCCTTGAAGGAAAAATTAGCTACGAATTAAGGGAATTACCTACCAAATTAATGAGTTTTAAGAACAACATTGCAGTGTAGAAATTGATTGTGAAAGGGCAACAATTAAGACAACATTACTAGCTACAAAACTTCAAGAGTTACAGAGTCTATATTGAAGGCTAATAGAAGTCACGTACTACATATTAAAGGGCAGCAAGATAGAGGGTTTACTAAGCTGTGAATTGGTGAGTTAAGGAGTTTTTTAGGATAGCCAAGAATAGTTGTAGGTTCATCCAGTTAAAGGAAACAATAAGGTGAATCTAATCACCTAGAAATCCTTCATCCCCAGAGATCATTAAGGTAAGAAAATTGGGTGCAATAGGTTCATTATATGAACTTAAACTTGGGTTATTATCCAGTTCAATTAAACATCATTTTAATTCTTTAAAATTTGCAAAAAGAGAAGGTTCCATTATAGTATTTTAAAGGAGTGCAGAAGGAAGTTTATTTTAGAGTTATTACTTGCACATTAAATAGTTGGATATATTTCAACAGAAAAAATATCTTCCTATTATCTAGTTACAACAAAAGAAGACTACATTAAGAGATTATAGTTCTTTAAAAGGAGCAATTACTAAGTGCATATTTTAAGGAGTAATAAGGTGAGATTAGTATTGCACTATACTAGTTGTTCTTTAGATGCACTAAGTACTTTTATATTACAGTAAAATTAGTGTATACTTTGAGTTACTTTGAAGGGTTCATTTAAACGAGTTATATTGCACTATAGTTGTTCAAAGTTCACTAAAGTTTTAAAAGTGAATATTAGTGCAGAATTAAAACCCCTAATAACAGATTAGCTACATTGTTAAAAGCTTGGATTCATTGGTGTTAAGATTATCCAAATTAGAGGTTAGTGTTGTCTAATCAAAAGAACAAAAAATACATTATGTCTTGTTCTCATAAATTAAGAGTAGAGAACTGCCATATCTAAAAAGCTAGACGAGCTTCAATAGGAAACATTTAAACTCGGTGTAAAATTTATTTTCTAACTCTAATATATTGCAAATTTGTGCATTACATTGGAACTAGATTTTTCCTTCAAATAGAACATTAATAGGATAAAATAAAAGTTTCCTAAAGACACTATTACAGGTAGCAAGGCACGGTATCCAAGTGATCATATCATAGAAGTTTGAGGAGCAAAATTATAACAAAATAAAGGGCTTTACAAAGCTAGGATTTTTGGGTGTCTAAAGGTACCAATTTTAGCATCTTAACCAGCGTCTACTATAGCATCCACCTACAACACGAAGAACCTAAGTAAAGGAGCCACCAAAGCATAAGAAAATCTATGTCTGCATTGCAAGGTATATACATAGAAGAGAACATAAGAATACCTACATAAAGGAGCTATCAATATCTACATAGAAGGACAACGTATAGCAAGGGAGAAATAAAGGTTCAATACCCAATACTCTAGCCAAGCGGAAGCACTGCATTCTGCCATTCAAGTTCCATAGAATCATCTTCAAGCGCCTAGTACCTCCATCTAACCAAGATCCAACCTTCGTCTACCTAGAAGAAGCATTGAGAGTAAGAAATGAGTTGGATTTATGTTGGTAAGAGGAGTATATAGGTTAACGAAGACCTTGGAGGGAAGTTTTTCATGTAATTGCCACTTGTCACATCTGATAAGAAGCACTCATATTCCTCAAGCAAAGAAACACTCACTTCTTGAGCGTTAGAGTAATTATTTGGGGGTTACAAAGCATCTCTATCAAAAAGGAAGTATTACAACATCTCAAGCAACATAGGTGTCATCCCCATGCACGTTGGAGCTCATAAGACACTTGGACACCACTTCAAGAAGTGTTAAGATTCCTCTCAAACATTACTCAAGAAGCTTATGCCACATGGGAGTCTTCAAGAGGAGTTCATAGTCATTTAAGTGCTTAATTCCAAGTGAAGAATATAATAAAACCTAAGAAAACCGAGCAATGTCCAAGGGAGAATAGGTAAGCTTTATTTAGATTCAAAGATTGTCATAAACCTATATTAGATAACAACATTAAATTATCAAAGTCATAAGCACCATTTGAGGGGAAGAACAATCAAAATAACTTAGTGGATGCACAAACAACAAAGTAAGGTCAAAGCAATGATGGAGTAGCACAAATAGAGAATTGGAGAGCATTGAATGCTCATCCTTACCTAGCCAAGAGAGATGTTGAAGCCTCAAGCTACTCAAGCCACGTAGAACAAGAGAGACATTGAAGTCTCAAGCTACTCAAGCCAAACAGAGATATGTCGATGATATTGAGTTACATAAAGCCACATATTAGATACGTTGAGCTATAGTGCTAAGGTAAAGATATTATTGTTTATTTTAATTAAGGTAATACTAGAGTTATAAGTTAATATATTCAAACATGAAGTCCTAGAAATCAATGATAAGGAGATTAAGTTCCAAATTTGGGACATCATTGGGTAGGATCACTTCAGGGCCGTCACTTCTGCTTACTACAAAGGGATTGTAGGTGCCCTAATTATCTACAATATCATTAGGAGGCTCACCTTTGATAACATTATCCGTTGGATTTATGAACACAAAAGAAACAAATTGAGATTCAAAGAGAGGGTAATAATGGAAGGATCATCTGGAGGGGGTTTAATCGAAGGGATGCCATCGGGGACCAAACATGATCCTAACATGCAACCTTTTATGGATGCAGTGAAAGGCAATAAATCCAACAAAAAAATATAGAAGGTCAAGCCCAAAAAGTTTTGTAAAATTTAGAAAAGGAAAAGAGAAAGAAGCAAATCAAGCAAGAATAAATGGTTGCCTACCTAAGACGAATTCAATCCCAATATTGAAAATAGCAGAGGAATTGGTAGCAAATGACATTGTTTATAGATCCATACATACCCTGATTTTTAGGTTTGTAGGTCTTAGACCTTCTTCTTGCTTTCTATACTCATGGGCAAGAAACCATTGGAACCCTTAAGGGGAAATGGACATCATAACACTTCCAATGGATACTTTGTAGAAAAATGTACTCTAATTTTTGATAAGGATAAGGCTTTTAATAGAGGAACCTATAACATCAAGGTAGTAGGGTTATTCATGCAGCCATGGTGACCAGCTTTTGATCCCTATGTTGAACCATCAACAACACTGATTTGGCTGAAATTATATGCCATCCCTTTGGAATTATAGAAAGATGAAGTTTTGGAATTTATTGGAAATTTTTTGGGCATATACCTAGGTATATCACGAGAATCAGTATGAGGGGGATCATATTTTATGGTTCGAATTTGTGTGGAGATGAACCTGAGAAAGCCACTACAAGAAAATATGGAGCTTAGATTGGGAGGCAAAATATGGAAATAATAGTTGGATAATGAATCACTCATGTTCCATTGTAGATCATGCCATGAGTATGGATATTTGTTTCAAAATTGCCTTAAGATCACTCAAGAGGAGATACACAAATAGTTCAAAACCCAAAGTATTAATCTTCACTTAAAGAGACTACAATGGATTTTAAAATAGTAATAAGAAGAAGAGCAAGAAATAATATTCATACAAGGGGTAGGAGTCAATTCAAATGAGGAAACATGAACCACCACCAGGAATGAAGGGCAAAATCTAACAAATATGAGCTTCTCAGGCTAGATGATCCAATAGAAGGAGAAGAAACCTCATTTGAATAACAGGTCAAGAATCAAGATATGTCTACAAAAGAGAAAAATCAAATCTATCAATCTACAGACAAGGGAGACCATAATCCCTTAAAAGGATTGGAGGACCAACAAGGAAGCCAAAAGTCTTCAAAATAATCTCATCCAGATCAAGAAAAACAAGGGGAGCTACAGGGGCATCAACAATTGGAGACAGGAGGTGCAATGATAGTTTTTAATTAGGAACAATAATCATCATGGGATTAGAAGAGAAAAACAAAGAAAAACCAATTATAGGAATTAGTCAAATAGAGAAACGACATAAAAATGCTAGTTCTCATAGAGTAGGAAGAAGATTAAATAAAGAAAGAGTGTAGTAGCAGGGGGAATAGTTGAGAGAGTTAGGTATGATTAAATCCATAGCCAACTTCTAATACATGGAATGTAAGGGGATTAAATGGTCATCCTAGACAATTGGTTGTTAAGAGAATGATCTCAGAAATAAACCCAGATATGGTGTTATTATAGGAAACTAGAAAATCTCTTGAAATAATGTAAACTATTTCAAAAATATGTTGGAGGTAAAGTTATTATGTGGCCCAAACCTCTCAGGGCTACTCAGGAGGGATGACAATAATGTGGAATAGGGATACCTTTCACTTATTGATTTTAGTAGCTGCTCAAGGAGTGCTGATGACTAGATTAAGAGATAAAAACTTAGGGAATGTATGGATGATCATTAATATGCATGGAATGCAAGGAGTACGAGAACAAAAAATCCAATGGAAAGTAGTCCAAAACATTAGGTAAGTCGATCTCGAAGACCTCTGGATGATGGGAGGGGACATGAATGCCAATATTTCTATAAATGATCAAGAAGGGGGTATAACACAACTCAACAAAAAGGATAGGCTCCTCATAGCCCAACCTGACTAGTTAGAGCTGATTGATATACCCTCACTAGGTTACAGTAACACATGAAAAAATAAAAGGAAAGAGAGGTAAATAATAAAATCCAGTTTAGATAGGTTTTTAGTATGGGAAAATCTTTCACTCTATGGTAATATCAATATGAGATCCTAAATTGGTTGGATTCAAATCATTTTCTAGTAAGCCTTTCCATAGAAAAAATAAGTCTGACTACAAGAAAACCCGTTAGATTTGAGAACTTTTAGCTAAAAACTAAGGATATCTATGGTTTGGTACAACAATGGTGACATTAAGGTAAACTTGCATATGGAACAACTTAGTACCAAATATCCTGGCGATTAAAATTTGTTAGACAACTTGAAAAATGGAGCAAACTCCAGAGAACTAACTTACAAAAATAGAGAGCAGTGATATCAACAAGTATGGAATAAGTGGTAGCTCAGATTCAACTTAGAATTATCTCAGAATAACTTCTACAAAAGGAAGAAACATTGATGAAATAGGAGGAGGAGATAGATAAGAAAGATGAGGCATACCGGAAATAGTGGGTAAGGGTGACATGGCTAAAGGAAGGAGATAGAAACACTAAATTATTTCACCATATAACTACTGCTCGAAGCCTTCATAACAAGATGAATGTCTTATCAAATGGCCCAGATAATAGGAAAACAACCATCCTAGGTATGCAAGATGTAGCAAATTCTTATTTTAGCTCCTTTATTTATAAAGATCCAAATCTTTCTATCCATCATTAGTAGGAAATTCTAGCTAGTATTCCTAAGATGATATCTCAAAATCAGAATTAGTAACTCCTAAAAGAAATAACAGAGAAAGAATTCAAAAGTACTATCCTTGCTTTGTAGACAGGAAAGTCCCCAGGATCGGATGGGTTCCTAATAGATTTTTATAGAGCTTTTTGGTACATAATAGCGAAGGAACTAACTAAAGCAGTGGAGGAAGTCAGAATCAATAGAAGAATACTCAAAGCCACCAACCACACCCATTTAGCCCCTATCCCAAAGGGAGGAGAGATGAAGGATATTGCCAGCTCCAGACCAATAACACTCTATAATGTAGCCTACAAGCTTATGACCAAGCTGATGGTAGAAAGGTTAAAAAATATCTTACTGGATATATATCACCAAAACAAGGAAGTTTTGTGTAGGGTGAAAAGATTCTATATGGAATAGTGGTTGTCTAGGAATCCTTCCATACTCTTAACCAAAAAGGAAAGAAGGGGATGTTTCTCAAGTTGGATTTATCCAAAGCCTATGACATGGTCAGTTGGAAGTTCTTGGCACAAATTTTAAGAAAATTTAGCTTCAAAGAAGAATGTCATGGGTAATGGAATGCATATCCTTGGCTTCCTTCTTAGTGCTCATTATGTAATCCCCTACCAACATTTCTAGGCATCCATATGTATCAGACAAGGTGATCCTCTTTCACCATATCTATTTATTCTCTATGCAGAAGGATTAGGAAGACTAATAAGAAAAAGAAAAATGGAATGAAGCTTTACAAGAATCAATATCTATAATGTGGTGGACCTTATCCATCTTCAATTTGTAGATGACATAGGAATGTGGGGCGAAGAATCATTACAAGAAGTAATAAACATATGTGATCTCTTGGATTGCTATATAGCAGTGACAGGCCAATTGGTAAATGAAAAAATCTAAAGTAGTTTTCTTCAATGTAGCTAAAAGAGTAAGAGAAAGGATATCCCATATTATCAAACTCCAGGAAGCCCATATGCCCCTATAATACTTAGGGATCCTCATTTATGCAAAGAGGTTAAAAAGCAAATACTAGAAAACTATTAAGGATAAAATCCATTTAAAACTAGCTCATTGGAAAAATAGATGACTAAGTTTTTGAGGTAGGATAACTCTCCTTAAATCTGTCCTTCAAGCAATGTATGTGTATAAATTCTCTATCTTGGCTTTCCCAAAGAGTGTGTTGAAGGATTTTGATAAAATCATACAAAAATACTTATGGTTAGGGGAAAAGTAAGATTAGAAATTGGCCCTAGTTAGCTGGGATAAAGTATGCAAACCAAAGAACCAAGGAGACCTAGGAATTAGAGTAGCAGAAACAAATAATTAGGCTCTCACTACCAAATTATACTGGATATGGATATCCAATCAGGACCAAATGTGGTGCCAAGTATTTTCTTCAAAATACTACCCAATCCACCCAACAGAAGAAATTTCCCATCTTCTAGTCATGGGAGAAGGTTCAAAGATCTGGAAAGCACTGAAAAAAGGAGCCTCAATAATTACAAAGGGTTTATTATAGAAAATTACGGATGGTAAAAATGCAAGACTATGGGAGGAATCATGGGAGAAACACCCACCAATAGATAATACTCATCCTCATCTAGTGGGCCTTAAATTAGATTTGCACAACCATGGATGGTATCAGGTATTCCACTATATCAAACCTCCACATCTAGAAGGACCTAGAGCTAAGAAGTGGAAACCTAAGGAGGAATAGCCGAGTGAAGAGTGAGAAGTAGAGAAAAGCGAGGTACAAAATATTTTGGAAAATAAACAATGTTTAAAAAGGAATGAACTAGATAAGATAGAATGGGGTCATGGAACTATGGGGAATTATTCAGTGAAGGAGGGATATAAATTTATAACTTGTCCCAACCACCCAATACGACAACCCCCTTGGTCAAAGTTATGGCAATATAAAGGATGGATAATGATAAACTGTTTTTCTTGGCAAATGGTCCACAATAGTATCTTGACCCAAGATAATTTTCACATAAGAGGATTTATTGGGCCTAATACGTGTATAATGTGCAACCAATATGAGAAAATAGTTTCTCATTTCATTTTTGAATGCAATTTTACCCAAACAGTATGGAAGGAATGGTATATTACTTTTAACCAAGTGGAGGTCCAAATTCCAACCATGGATACTTTATGGGATTATTAAAAAGCCAAAAAAATCAGAAAAAAGAGGATAACAACTGCATGGGATTTGGGTTTAGGAATTATTTGCTAGCAAATCTGGCTAGAACGAAATGGAAGAACGTTTAAGGATAAATTCGAACCGACAAAGAGCATATGGAGCACTATAACAAGAAAGGTGCTTGAAACTATTGATGCAAGAAATATGGAGGTCTCTCAAATACATGTAGAGGAAGAAATTTGGAGAAAATTGAGGATGGGGACAACTCAAGATAGGGATAACACAAGAAGTATAGGAAGATGAAGAAAAATAATTTGTACCAGAGGTGGATGAGAAGAATAACTATGAGCTATTACATGTATCTATTTATGGGTTACATAGTGCAGAGAAAGACAAATTTGAAGAAACAGAGAAGCCTAAGGGAGATAAAGGAGAAATAGAGCAAGGATTGGGAAAAAACCCTTATGATCACCATGATTAAGAGGATTTGCAGAGACAAAGCAAAAGCTGATTTGTATCCTGGTATTGGCCAAGAGAGGCAGTTTACCAGGAAACTAATGTAATAAGTGTTTTTTTACTACAAAGTTTTAACTTTTCACTAAAACAAAAGGTAATATATTCAACCTTACTATTGCATTGGAATAACCAATATTAACCAAGCATTAGTAATCTATCAAGCAAGCTCATTTCAAGATATTATTGAAGGATATAACTAAGTAGGAGTTATAAGGAGTATAGTATAAGGTTGAAACTCTTCTATTATTTACTTTGAAAATAATAGCAAAATCAACCATACATTTAAAGGCAAATATAAAGGAGGTTTATATATTTAATATTTTAATATTTACAATTAAGTACCATAGGAGATATAAGGGTTTCTACTTGTAAAATTAAAACTCTATCATTGCAAATATTATTATTTTCTAATTTTCCAAATTAGGGAGTTATAAGGTATACTACATAAAAATAATTTATTGGAATTTAGAAATATTAAACTATTGGATATTGAGGGTTATAAAAGGGAGTTATTCATTTACTTAAAGAAGTTGGAATTTTATACTTACACTTGTCTCATATTCATACTAAAGGGATAAAAGGTATCCAACCATAGAGAACTTCAAATTAAGTGCATAGTTCATTAGGAGAGCTAAGGTGAAATAAAAGTTTATTATTGTTATTTACAAAACATTACAAAATCAACTCAAAAGTGAACTATTATTTACTATGCACATTATTAAGCTTATAACTTACTTTAATCACTAGGGAGACATAAGGAATTCTACAAAACCTAATTTTGAAAACGTCTCTATAAAAATAAAGTCATTCACTAGGGAGATATAAAGATCATCATGAAAAACAAAATTTATCTTTAGAGAATATCAACTACTTAAAGGTCCAAATTACTTCTCATAGAAAAACAAAGTGAGGGTAATTTTAACAGGTGAAAATCTTTGGGAAATTGTCAAAGGAATAACTACTAAACATAATTCACGTGATATAGAGATTCAAAAGTTTGAAGAGAGTGATGCAAAAGCATTAATGATAATAACTTTTGCCATTACAGATGAAATAAACCTTACATCAATTCAGAGGGAACATATATAGAAGCTTGAAAAACCTAGAAAAAATATCTGAAGGGAAAAATAAATCTACTATCCTAAATATTCAAACTCAATTACATTCCTTCAAAATGAATAGTGGAGAAAATATAGAACTATTCCTAAGAAAGGTAGCAGACATTAAGGTAAAACTATTAACCTTGGGAGAAAATATTGAGGATGAATTCCTTGTTCAAATAACCATGAGAGCACTTCCAGATAGCTACAAGCATCTAGTTACATCTTTACAAGTACTAGGTAAAGAAAAATTATTTAATTAGCTAATAAACATTCTTGAATAATATGAGGTATAAATTATAGTGAAATATTAAATGAATAACACTGCATTAGTTTCAAAAGATACTCCAGAAGGAAACATAGCCTCAACTTCAAAAGGATGAAATCCTTGGAATAACAGATATTGTCATGTATGTAGGATAAAAGGTCATAGTACTAATTATTGTATATTTAATCCAAGAAACCATAATTGAGGGAATAAAAAAACTATGGAAATCAACCAAATAGGGCATTCCAACCAAGGCAATATCAAACTCAAAATAATCCTCGACAACAACAGTTTTAGTGACCATGAAATTATCCTCAATTGGAATATCAAGGAGGAAATATTAAGGGACACTTAGCTCAAAGGATTCAAGAAATTTAAGAACTAGAAGATCATTTAGATAATTATTTCAAAGCTCTCTTATTAAATATAGCCTTTTATGAAGATACTAATTACTTTCTTAAACATGACATAGAAAATAAAGAAGGAGACCTTAAACTCTCGTACCAGATAAAAGATCCATATTTAAGACTAATACCCAAATAATGTAATATAGGGGGATGCTAGAATATATTACATAATTTGGATCATGTAAATGTATCACCTTTGGTACATATCTAGATTAGGATTTTACTTCAGGGTAAATTTAGTTAGTTTCTTCAAGTATTATAAGAAATGCACAAATGTCAATATGCACGTTGTAAATGTGTATGTAGTCCATATGTACATAAGTCCTAGGTAGAGTAAATATCAAGCAATCTATCTTTATATATAAAGATCTCATAGGTGTAGTAGTGGGAGAGAGAGAGAGTCATATAGTAAATATACATTGTGTACTAGATATAGTGTGTGTAGTATGGTACAATATAGTTCTTTCATATACATTCATGGAGTGTTCATTTCCTCCATTATACAACATTGTACTATTTTTTCATTCCCATTAAATGTATATTTCTGAGTTATTTGCAAATGTCCATATCCCTATTTTCCTACATATTATTGCACCATTAGTTTTATAGTTATCTCAGATTAGTTACCCTTCATCTTGTGGTTTTACTACCTCCTATCGGAAGCTAACACCAATAATATCTCTCTCTTTTTGTCCTTTTTGCTTTTTGTATAATATTTGATTCGATAGATTGCTTCTATTAATTTTTGAAAAATATTATGAATTCCAATAGCTACTTCCATTAAAATAACAAAATATTAGGTTTTTATTATATTTTTGTAAGAAACCAAACAATATCCAAATTTCATTTTTATCAAGGATATTATTCATTTGTCTTTTTATCAAAGATATTCATCTTCCTAAAACTGTTATAATTCCATAATCAACACCTTGATATCATTTTCATCAAGAGATAAAATCTCATTTATCTAATTGCCTTCCAAAATTTAAATTTTACCAAGATAAAGATCAATACCATAGATGGCTAAAATATTTATTACTTGATTTTCTTCTCTATAAATATGTTAGGTATAACAACCTATAAATTCCCTAATACCTCTTTTCTAGGGGTCTTATTCATGTCCTTAATATTTCAAGATATTATACTTCCTATTTTATTTGTGGGCTTAGCCCCACCTCTTTTATTTTTAAATAAAGGGATAAAAATTTATTGATAAAAAGTTTGGATTATAGAGTACAACTGAGCTTCCAACCAGGACTCAAATAAACATCCAAATAGGCTAAAACCACTAGACTAGAATGACACCCGAAAGAGGCAACAATAAAAGACCACATTAAGTCTGTACATCCTTGTGGATCAACTCCCACAGGCGTTGAGAGTCCCCAAATGAGAGACTCTCCCAATTATCGATACTACAAGGATCCAGTAGCTCAAAAGCCCTTTTAGCCAGGTAATAAGCAACCACATTCCATTCCCTTAGAATGTGCACAAAGGATATAAATTTGAACTCTTCACTCATTATGAGAATCTGAACGACTACAGAGGCCAACTGCCAATTAACTTCCTTCATCCTTTTACTATTTAAAATATTAACCATAATTTGAGAGTCAGACTCACAGATAATATTATGCCAGCCAAGAGAAAACCCCCTCTGCAAGGCCTTAAGAATTGCAAGAGCTTCCATAAAATTTTTGTAGTGAACACCTTTATAAATGGAAAAGAAAAAACTGACACCACCAGTAGAATCTCTCCCAACACCGCCAATTCTAGTATGTCCAAGATTATCCCTGGATGATCCATCAGTATTAATTTTTAAAACTACTCTAGGGGGTGGCCTCCACCTACCATCTCTCCTAACCTTCTTGCTGAGCTGAGGAACCCTACTAGGTCTAGAAGAGTTCACACCATCCCCAAAGAGACTAAGGGTTTGTTGTACCTTCTCCTCCCTAGAATCCAAAAGAGGGTCCACATCACATTTTCTATGGATGGTTTCCTAAACCATATACAAGATCCTTTGCTAGATTTGTTGAACAACCAAATAACTACCCTGAAATATGTGTCAATTTCGTTCAAGCCAAATTTGCCAGATGATGCAAGAAGGGCCCAAATTCCAAGCCACCCGAAGGAAGGGGGCCTTGGCCGGAGGTCTACCTAGACTACTCCAAAAATCCACCAGGGACAACACATGAAAACATGGATGGTTCTAGGTGCTCCACAAATGGTGCCAAATATCTCTGGCAAAGGAGCATTGGAAAAATAAACGAGAAGAGTCATCCTCATTATTACCGCAAAGGACACAAAAAGAGGGACCCTAAAATCCCCTCTTCCTCACATTATCCCAAGTGAGGCATTTACTACGAGCTACCAACTAGAGAAAGAAGTTACATTTGGCCAGACAAATTTTTTCCACACCTTTTTCCACCAAGTGACAGGAAGACTCCCATAATTTTGCTTATCAAGAACCTGATAACCATAGGCTACCGAGTAGGTTCCCTTAGGATCAAGGTTCCAAGCTAGAATATATTTAATCCTCAATGAAGAACAAGGCATCCCCATAAGAATAAGAGCAAGCACCTCTATGTCCTTGGCCAGTCCTCCTGGGGCCATTCTTGCGGATATTTCCACATATACATCTCCATATTTCCAAAAGATTGAATTTTTTTAAAGTCCTCGACACGAGACTAGCCTGATTCCAAGAAAAAAATGCTTAGGGAACGTAACCTAGGATATTGATTCAATATAGGAGGGTGGCCATCCCAAGAATCCTCCCAAAAAAGAGCATTTGATCCCCGATTGAAAATCCAGAACAAACCCTGCTTGATTAAACCAACCCCTCTTTTCGGAGTGTCCCAGATAACTGAGCCTTTCCCAACCAAGCTGACTCTAGGGATATCAGTCTCAGAAATACCTCTCAAGTATTTACAAGATAATATTTTAGCCCAAATATGATCTTAAAAGGTACACCATCTCCAATAAAGTTTTATAGCCAAAGCCTGCCCAAAAAGAGCTGTATGTCGCAACTCAAGGCCTTCCTCTTGCACCGACCTACATATAGAATCCCACCTAACCAAACTTCATTTAGATTGATCAAGTTTTCCAGACCATAAAAACCGTCTTGACAAAGCATCCATGTCCTTGATGAAGTAAGAGGGAGCTATTTGTACAAAACATCTATAAATGGGTAAAGCTTGAACAACATATTTTAAAAGCAACACTCTACTTGCAGTGGATAGCCATCTGAAAGTCCAGTGATTCACCTTATTTCTAAACTTATCAAGCATAGACTGCCAAGAAGATCTAGGTAGAGGATGAGATGAAATTGGAATACCAAGATAAATGAAGGGGGGAGTCACAACCTGGAATCTTAGAATGCGAGCAATCCTATATTGAATAAGAGGAGGGGTATTGAAGAAGAAAATAGAAGACTTATCCTCATTAATCAATTGTACAGAAGCACCAAGATATATGTCAAGATACTGTCTAATATTTCCAGCTTCCCTGATAGTGGCAAATCCCAACAAAGCAGTATCATAAAAAAATTGAAGGTGGGAAAGAGGTGGCAAACTACTATCCCACTTCCACCCTCGAATGAGACCTTGCATGACTTGAGACTTGAGCAATATTCCCAACCATTCTGCCATAATGATAAAAAAATAAGGAGATAAAGGATCTCCTTGCCTCAATCCCCTTGAAGCCTTAAATAGCTCTGATGGCTCATTATTAATAAGAATAGAGAATGAGGAAGAAGAAACAGAGCTCATCACCCATCTAATCCATTCCTCCTCAAATCCAAAAGTAGCAAGAAATTTATGAAGAAAGGACCATCTGACCAGATCATAGGCTTTGGCCATGTATAACTTAATGAACATAGTTTTCTCCTTAGAAGTTTCCATCGAGTGAATAACTTCTATAGCAATAACAACCCCATACAAGGTTTTGTCAGCCAACAACAAACCCTCCTTGCTCCTCAGAGATGATTTTTCTCAAGCATATCTTCAGCCTCTCAGCAATAATTTTTGTGATGATCTTATACACAACATTGTAGAGAGCAATAGGCCTGAACATATCCAAGGAATTTTCTCCCTCTTTTTTAGGTATAAGCACCACAAAGGTAGCATTTAGGGCCCTTAGCATCTGTTTGTTCTTTTGGGACTCATGGACCACCTCCAAAAAATCAAATTTGATTAAATCCCAAAACTCCTGATAAAACTCAATCGAGAATCCATCTGGGCCTAGGGCTTTTCATTTTTCATCTTGAATACAACATTTTCCAAATCCTCAAAGGAAATTGGACCCATCAAGTGCTCATTCATCTCTCTAGAAACAATCGTTGGAATACAGTTTAGAATAAGCTTTTCATTCTCATCATCTGATAGGGAGTCCTCCTTGAAGAGAGAGGAAAAATACCTCTTAGTCTCTTCTAAAATATCCCTGAAAGAAGAGAGCAGGGCACCCTGGGAATTCACAAGAGAGGTAATCAGGTTACCATTATGGCGAGCATTAACTGAGTTATAAAAGAAGGTTGTGTTCCTATCCCATTACTGAAGACAATCTACTTGAGCTTTTTGTTTCTAAAAAAATTCTTCCCTCATTTCCCATTCAACAAGGTCTTTCGCAGCCTTAGATTCCTCAATAAGAAGCTCCTTCATGAATCCCTAATCTCTAATCTTCCTTGAAGCTTCTTCCATCCTCTTAAGAGCTACCAACTTAGCCAAGGAAAGGTTCCCAAAATTTAGTCTATTCCATCTCTTCAATTTATGTTTTACAAATTATAGTCGCTTCATAAAGGAATACATAGCGGTGCCATGAGGAGGTTTGCCAATGGTCCACCAGCCTCGCATGAAATCATGAAGCTTAGGATCACGAAGCCACATAAGTTGAAACTTAAAGGAGGGATTATTTTTTAGCCCTAACTCCAAAGTAGAGAGTTTGATAGGCCAATGATCAAATCCCCTACCCTCCAAAATCACAGAACTAGCACTTTTATTATTATCCATCCAATAACTGGATATCAAAAACCTATCCAGTATCTCTGAGATGGAAGCTTCCCCACACCTTCTATTGTGCCAAATAAAGATCCCATTATCTGGATTGATGTCAACCAAGTTTAGGTCCTGGATGTGAGCACTGAAGATAGAAGAAAAAGGCTCGAGATGGTCCACCCCACCACGTTTCTCCTCTAGACAAGTGATAGAGTTGAAGTCTCCAGCAAAAATCCATGGTTACAGGGGAACCAAACTTCTCACAAAGAAAATGTGCTCCCACAAATTCACTTTACCATTGTAATCAATAGGAGCATACACATTTTTAAGTAGGATGGTTTCACCAGATTCATTATCATGCCCGACCATCGAAATAGACCATCTGCTGGAAATCCAAGAGGGGATATCTTAATCGGATCCCATAAACAAGCGACACCACCAACCTATCCAAATGCACCAAGACACTGGTATTGCCCCATTCTCCACAACTTGGGAGTAATTTTGAACATACTATCAATAGCCATTTTAGTCTCCTGAATAAACACCACATCCATAGAATGCACACGAACCAAATCATGAACAACTTTTTATCTGGGGATGTTGTTCAACCCCCTTACATTCCATGAGAGGATAATCATTTTTGGGGGTTATAAAAATGGGAGTCAAATGTTCTCACCAAGCCTGAATCCACCAAAGTCTCCCCCATTAACTTAATTTTATCCCGGTCCTTCTTTCGACCCACCTTCATATTCTTATCTGATTTTTTTAATTATTTTCTACTGCAATCCCAACATCGTAGGAGTTTTGCAGTCCAAGGATGACTGCATGAGTAGGAGAGGACATAACTAAATATGTACCACTTTACAAAATAGTTTCCCTTATAGGGCTAGACCCATCCATGTCCCCTATACTCAGATCCAAAGCTCTTTGTTCATTTAAACCCCCTAGATCTGATTCCTTAAGTTCCCCCTTAAGAAGAGGCATCTGATTCGACCTTTTTATATTTGCATCAAGTAGCGACATTTTTGATATCTCTATGCACTGATCAAGATCATCTAGTATTTCAAAACGGTTGAGTAGAGCATCTGGCTG
Organism: Wollemia nobilis; assembly: GCA_028583015.1. Classification (NCBI taxonomy): domain Eukaryota; kingdom Viridiplantae; phylum Streptophyta; class Pinopsida; order Araucariales; family Araucariaceae; genus Wollemia; species Wollemia nobilis. Next base: position 1,984,418 of record JAQPPZ010002683.1, on the reverse strand, counting down.
GCTATCCTTAAGGTCTTTTTTTGCCCTTCGTCTTCTATTTCAAGATTTTATTGAAACAAAACCTTCCTTATCTCGTTCCCCTTCCTTTATCGGGGCTTTTCCTTTATCTAAACTTTGTCCAGACCGAGAGGGCCCAAGATTTGAAGCCACAGGTGGGACAAACTTAGGGTATTTTCTTTGCAGGTGGCCATATTCATGGCAAATTCGACAACAAAATGGAAGAGCTTCATAGTCAAGTTTTTGAACCCATGTAGTTGATCCAAATTGTATTTCAATAGAATCTGGAATAGGATTATTTAAGTCAATTTCAACACAAATACAAGCAACAAATATTACCTTTTTATCCATTGTCTGTTGTGATGGTCCAACCGACTTCCCAAGCAGAAGGGCAATATTATGCAAGATATTAGTTCTCCATAATTCTAATAGGAGCCATGGAAGCCGCATCCATACTAGAACCCATGATGGTCGCTCCTCTGATGGGTTGAAACTGAAATGCCAGGGTTTAAGAAAGAGTCCCACTTGGTTATAGAAATAAGGACCCCATTCAAATGCTTTGTTATGATCTGCAATACAAGAGAAAACCACCATAAAATAGTTGTTCACACTCAGCATCACCTCCACATCACCTTCAAGATTCCAAGTCTTCCTGACCCAAGCCTCCACAAAGGGGAGAGAAATTTGGATGCCCAAAAATTTTCCACTAAGGGCATGTTTGGTCAGATACTCCACATCTTACGCCATCGAGTCTAGTTGAACCACTAGAACTGGCCTGACTTCACATCGTTCCAAATATCCATTGTTCTTTAACAAGCGGTTCCCGACATGCACTAGAAAATATTGTTCCTTCCAGTAATTTTTAGATGAAAAAACATCATGAGCATGCACTCTCTGTGCCGGACCCGATGCCATCATGACATTCCTCCAATTTTTTAGACCTCCTTCGGAAGCTGCTACCATCCTCGTAGAGTAGTTTTTCTTCATAAAACCCTAGCAGAGTAGTTTTTCCTCATCAAACCCTAGCAGATCTCCAAAGTCATCAGCTTAGCCCCACTTCTTATTAACACTTGTAATATTTTATTTTTCCTCGATATTAATATCCCTCCAATTTTTCTTTTCTCTTTGTTTTTGCTTCTTAGGTCTTCCTCTCTTTTGTCATTTCCATCATCACTTTCATATTCATTTGTCTCTTCAACATTTTCATATTGTTGATAATGATGCTTATCATTTATAGGCTTATATTTCCTTAAAGGATTTGAAGGTCAAGGAATAACCTTAAAAACACATTCTTGTTTATGTTGCCCTAGAAAACCTTAAAATGTAAGGATTTTCCTCCATAGTAATTACCTTTCTATGTTGATCTCTAAACCCTAAATTTATATGGATATATTTCATTTTCATTTCTTATTATGTTGCAACTTGAGTCCCTAAAGTGCAAGATATAACATCTAAACTATTTTCATTTCCATTACAAGGAGAGGATTTAATATTTTTTTTGGTAAAAAGAGTGATTATATATATTGATCATCAAATCATATTATATATTTGGCCTTTCTAGACCATCAGGCTTTTCAACCATATTTTGATATTGGATACATCAATTTTATCTATCTCAACCATTGTACTAAGAACCAAAATCCTTATCAATAAAAAGGTGTCCCAAAACATTGAATCTTTACACATTACCAAGAATTTTATCATCAATAAATTGAATATACAGAAGCTCTTCTCTTATTTATTGTACCCACTACTTATGAGGGTGCCCATAGTAAATGAGGTCTCCCTTGTCCAAATCCTAGTTTGCATTACCATCATCTACCTTATTATGCTCTCTTAATAGATTGGTGTATATCACCTCTACAATACTGCTTTGTATTTGTCTAATTTTCTCTACAATTCTTTGAATTCTTCAACTGACATTTCTAATTCTCAATGGAAATCTAAGGTAGTTGATCAATTATTGAGAGTTTGATTCCACTATCACTATTTCCATCCGATCTTGAGAGCTTCCTATTTCCTCTCAAAATACCATATCCCTTAATAATGTTGTTGGAAATTGTACCTAAGTTTATTGCAAATGTGAATGTCGAGGTATTTTTTGATAGTCTACCTATTACCCCTACACTAGCCTTGCCTAGGTTACCCCTTGATGCCCCATTTGTATTTACCTTTCTAAATCCCAATGGTGGTCACTACCATTTCTAGGTTCTATCCATCATTTTGTTCAATGTTTTGACTCTTCTAGCTCTATCTGTCTAGGGACTAATATTGAGTGGTGCCACTATTTGATCCCATTGTTGATGTGATTTATGTGGTTGCTTCAAATTGAAATGGATAGTCTTCATGATATTGGATATGTCTTCACCCATAGATAATTAGTATCTCTAATCTCTTATTTGAAGAAACTTCTATTTAGTTATATCCATATATTTCAAGGTAGTATCATCATATCTGTCCACACTAGTTTTCCCATATAATCATATACTCCTAGTTGATTCTTCCATCATCGCTAGATCTCTTCTATAGATTAATTTTTGGTCCAATGTAGACCTAGAAAAGATGACATCATTTTCCATAGCTTCATGGTTGTGGGGCATTCTATAAAGAGGTGGTTAAATGTTTCATTCTCATCCATACATAATGTACATTTGAAAGGTCCATAGACTACCCTCTTCATTAATTTATCCCTTATGAGTACCCTTTGTGGAGGAGTAACTAGTTGAATAACCTAAACTTTTGGCCATAAATTTTGTAGCTATAGTTTTGTGAATGGATTCTAGTTTGGAATAGTGATTCTAGGGCATAATGCCTTGTATCCTTGTACTATAGTATACACCCCCTTAGTACTACTATTCCATAAAAATCTATCCTCCTCACAAGACCATGATAATGATCTCATTTGGATGATTTAGTCAATCTCTTTTGCTAGTCTCTTTGGAAGTTGGATTGGTCATTCTTTTGGAGGAATCTAATATCTTCCATAATTTGGTCCTTGAAGTATTTTTCTATTTTTATCCATTGTTTTCTATGTAGCTCCTCCATCATAGGGATCCAATTCGGATATTGAGTCACCAAGGGTTGATGTCCATACCACAAGTCTAACTAGAAATCTGTGTATTTTCTATTATTAACTATTTAAAATAACCTTTCTTTAATAATTTTTCCTCCTATTTTGATTACTGCTAAAATAGGGAAACCTATGTTAGATAAAAAATATTGGACAACCTCCATTTGGAGTCTTATTATCTATATACTTCGCTCACAGATTTTTGATCCATAATGCTTTGGGACTATTTACCACTTTCTAGTATAGATTTGCAATCGACACCTTGTTATTTTTACTATAGATCTAAAACCAATCCTTAATTTTGTTTCTACAAACACAAATTTTTTGACTTTACCAGGGTTTATTTCCTTTCCTCCCTGGTACCTATCCAAAGGAATCTATGACTTATGTAATCAAGCTCTCAAAGTACTACCTTTGGGATATCCAGAATCGATGACACATAAATGAGGATAGGTTGTAATATTTACTTGATTAAAGTAATATTCCCTCCTAATGATAGCCACTTGTTTATCCATTTGCCAATTTTACCCTTGATTTTATCTATCATCCATGCTCAATCCTCCTTTAGTATACTATTTTTGATTGGGATCCCCAAATAGATAATTGAGAGGAAAGTTTTCCAAAAACCAAGTCTATCTAGTACTAAGGCCTCCTATAGAGGTGAACAATGGAAGAATATTACTTTAAATTTATCATTATTCACCATTTTAATTATTTCCTTGGTAAAGCAGTTTAAGATTTACTTTATTCTAGCTGCTTCTTTAACTGTTGCTTTTCCTAACAACATGGAATCATCAACAAATTTTAAATGGGTGATCAAGCTATCTTAGTTAGCAACTAAAAATCCAAAATATTCTTCTTCTTATTATCTCTGTTTTTAGCCAATATTCTCCCCATACATTCAACTACAATAATGAATATGTATGAGGGAGAGGGGATCCCATTTCCTAATACCTCTTGATTCTAGGAATAACTTCGTGAGGCATCCATTGGTGATAACTGAGTATGAGATCGATGATATGTATCCTTTGATCTAGTTAGTCCACTTCTTAGAGTAACCAAATTTACTCATAACTCAGATTAAGATATACCAATCCACTCTATCATAGTATTTATATAGGTCTAATCATATGAACATAGTGTGGGACTGATGTAATTTCATAGAATGTATTGATTTTTGGGCAAACACTCTCTCATCCACTATATGTCTACCCTCTATGAATCCACCTTGTTTGGGAGAGATTATTTTGTGTAGAAGTAGTTTTAGCCTCTCAACCATGACCTTGGTGATAATCTTTAATAAAACATTACATAAATCTATAGGTCGGTATCCACTTATATTTTTTGCTTCCCTTCCCTTTGGTATTAGTGCTATTTAATTTTTGTTGATATCCTTCAATATTTCTTTGGATTTTCTCACCTCTTATACCACCTCCAAAAGGTCTTCCTACATAATGTCATAAAACTTCTTGATAGAATTCAATAGAAAATCCATCCAAATCAGGAGTTTTTCCTTCTTGCATTTTGAACACTACCTCATGCAATTCTTGCATTATTACTGGGGCACCTAGTATATCATTTTCTACTCCTATAATAAGTGTGGGTATCTCTTGTAGCATTTCTTGTTGGGATTCTAGGTCCAGGATCTCAACCTTGAACATATTTCATTGCTATCGAGTTTATACCCTCCCATGTGTGAGTCATTTCCCCTTCTTCATTTTCATAGAAGAGATGAAGTTATATATCCTTCAAGATAAAATATACTTATGGAAGAATCTCATGTTTCTTGTTAGAATATATTACATCATTTTGCTATGTTAGATTACTTTGGGGGAAGTTATCTAGTTACTTCATGCAATGTAATAAATGCACAAGTGTCAATGTGCAAGTTGTAAATGTGCAAGGTGTCCCTTGTACAACTAGGTAGAGTGTTGGCCAAGGAATCTATCTTCCTATTTAAAGGGCCACATATCTCTACTCGAATGTATCACTTCTATTCATTCAATAAGATGTTCTATTACTTTGATCTCTATCTTGTAGTGTAATGCAATGCTGCTAAAGCCATCAGTGGTATCAGAGCTACGATCGTTCCTAGATAGGAATAAGGAAAGTCATTACTATGGGTTTTGCAAAACAGACGTGCCTTTGGACCTACCACTTGCAAATTCCATTGCTTTGAGATTGTTTGAAGAGCTCAGCAAGAATAAGGAGATCAGAGAAGTTTCTGATAAGTAGAAGATTTGGGACAATTATCGCCATCCGACAACAAGCCCAAAAATAAGAAGGTAGAAGACCAGAAGGAGATCTACCAAATCCTTGGAAAAGAAGAACTTGGCAAGGAGTGCCAAATCCCTGGAAGAGAAGGTTTTGGCAAGGAGTGCCAAACCCCCAGAGGAGAAGAACGAGGTAAGAAGTGTCAAAGAAGATACAGAAGATCCTATTTGAAGTCAGAATTTGACAAGGAGACTTGAAGATAGAAGGAGTTGTTCAGGGCAACCTACTCAAAGCAGCAACCTGGTGATCTTAGACACCAAGATTCACATCCTCTACAAAAGCAGCAAAGGAGCTACAAAACTCTTAAAAAGGTACACAACCTTTGGTGGAAATAGATTTGTTAATTATATTTGTTAAAGCACCTTATTCTGGATTAAAGTTGCAACCTAAATTACAGTCTTTAGAAGTGCAAAATAAAAAGGTTCCTTTTAGAGGTTCATTTGCACACTAGGAGTTGATTAGATTCCAAATATTAATTATCTATCAACTACCTATTATCTACTTTGGAAAGTGAAAAGAAGATTGAATCCTACAATACTAATTGTAGTGAATTTGCAGAATATTTGAAGGTTCATTTCAAATTATTCTTGATTAGTTGCAGTGAATTTATTAAGTGCATTTTCTTGAGAGTAGATTGGAGTGATAAGGTGTAATTTGTTAGTGCATTAAAAAGTAGAATTTGTTAGATTCATTTGCACTATTATTACTCTCAAAAGAAATTAGTTTTGTGCATTTAAAAAAGGTACAAAATCTAGTTTGCATCAAGTGTCTAAAGACACTCTTAAAGCACAAAAACCTGCAACTCTTAGTGGCCAATAGAAGCCACCAAAATTGGTTAGTACAAGCAAAGAAAAGCTAACCAAAAATAAGCTTCAAATATTGAGACTTGGTGAGTCTCAAATCCAAAGCACTTAGGGGTTAGTGCAACTGAAATAAAGCTTCTATTTTATAGTGTTTACAAAGCTTGGATTCACCATAAAATATCCAAGCAAAGAGGGTAAGGAGTCTACTCAAAAGGACATCCTCAAAACCCTCATTTGTGCATTCAAAAATCTGCTACAAAATTACTACAAAATCTAAAAAAGGAGTGCAAAAAGGGTGTAAAATAAAGTGTATTATTCACAAGGTATTGCACTACATTGTCCATAGAAAGGGAGTAGATAGAAGGTGCCATTAAAGGCACAAAGATCATAGGAAAATCCAGCCAAAGAAGGGTCGAAATATTAGCGCTCTTCAACCATCAAAAGGGCATACTCTCCATGGATGAACCTGCAAGACAAAGGAAGCTCATCAAAGTGATTTACGTAAACCAAAGCAAGCTTATCAAGGACATATACGAAGACAAAAAGAAGAATCTTATTTACGTAGACAAAAGAGAGCTCATCCACGAAGAAAGAGCATCAAGCTTCCACTCCTACCAAGGTGAACAAGTAGCATAACAGGGAGCACATTGAAGGCAAGAAGAAAAAAGAGAAGGATAGATGCTATGTTGAGAGTAACATCCACAAAAGGAAGCACTATCATCCATGATCGAAGCTCCAATATGCCTCACGAAGCCACTTGCAGAAGAATAGGTTGCTTGTTGCCCAAGAAAACAAAGCAAGCTAAGGAGGAAGATAATCGAAGGAGTTATAATCTCCTTCTTGAAGGTGTTACATCAAAAGTCTCATGCAAGAATACTGAATGCCACTTGGCATAATATTCTCTAGTGCCTCTCATTTCCTAATGCTCAAGAGACCATCGAAGGGGAGTTACAAGTGCCAGAGCAAATTATCATACGTTACAAAGGTGTAATGTGCATCGCATAAGTGTTACAAGAAGATATTGGCATTACACAAGTGACATCACTCTCAAGAAATGAAAATGACACTTGGCCACCCTTGACCTCCAATAAATGCAATCTAATTTCGAAGCAAGAATGTAGTCAAAATAAAGGAGGAAATATCGCAGGTAAACTAGTTCTAGCGCAACATGGAAGAAAGGGAGCAAGGAGCATTTAAAGCTCCATAGAATAAGGATAAATTACCAGCATCATACTCTCCAACATCAAAGAACAAGCCCGACCATTTCTCACTCAACCATACCACACTTGGCCCATCCAGATTCATCAACTCAAGCGCCACAGAAAGGGTACATAAGAGGACTATTATACTCAGTCAAAACCAGCGCTATTCAAGTGTGAAGACAAGGAGCTAAGGTAAGTTTAATTATCTCATTTAATATTGCTTTCAAACATAGGAGATATAAGGCTATAAAATCAAGGATAAATTTTAAGGTTATGAAAGCAAAAGATATAGGAGATAACTTACCAAAAATCAAAATAATATTTGCAAGCTAACCTAGGAGATATAAGGACTTCTACTTAGGTTGAACTATTTAATACTTTGCAAATATTATTATCTTTTCTAATTTTCCAAATTAGGGAGTCATAAGGTCTACTACATCAAATTGATTTATTGGAAATTAGAAAAATTAAAATCAAATTTCAAAGGGCCATTATAAGAGGTTTATTTAAAACATTTTAAAGGTTGGAAATTTATAATATTTACTTGTCTCAAATCTTCTCAAATCGAGACAAAAGATCCAACATTAAAACCTCTTTAAATTTGGGAAAAGTGCTTAGTTCAATAGGAGCAATAAGGATAATAGAAATTGATTTTGGTATTTACAAAACTTTACAAAATCAACCAAAATTGAACTAAAATTTACAAAAGCACTTTATATCTTGTCCAAAATATACTAGGGAGTTATAAGGTATTCTACGAAATCTAAAAATTGATACAACAAACATGGATTATTGGTATATAGACTCAGGTGCAAGTAAGCATATGACTAGGAAACATACATTGGTTCAAATATCTGAAGAAGATAAATGAAAAACCAGTTGTTGTAGCAGATAGCAAAACATATGAAGTAAAAGGAATAGGAAATATTCCAGTAAATCTTAAGGATGGAAGAGGTGTGATAAAAAATGTATTGTATGTTCCAGGATTAACTACTAATCTTATTTCTATTTCTCAACTCATGGATCAAGATTTAATTGTTGAATTCAAGGTTCTCACTGGTAGAAAACAATGTCACATCTCTAGATAGGGAAGAATGATAGCATCAGGATCATACAAAAATGGTCTATTTGTCTTAGACACTGCCATTTACTCAACACTTTCAGTCAATGCTTCAGAACTTTGGCATAAACGACTAGGACATACCAGTGAGACATCAATGAAGGAATTATCTAGATATCAAATGGTAGAAGGACTACCCAACTTATCTCTAGAAACTATTGTATGTCCAGAATGCCTAGCAAGAAAACAACATAGAATTCCTTTCGAACTTCATCAACACAGAGCTCAACATCCTCTAGAAATAATATATACAGATTTATGTGGACCAATGAAAGTTGATAGTGTTGGGGGACATAAATACTTTCAGTTGTTTGTTGATGATCACACTAGAAAAATGTGGGTATCCTTCATGAAGTACAAATCAGAAGCATTCAATCATTTCAAATAGTTCAAACTTCAAGTGGAAAAAGAATCAAGGAAGACCATAAAAGCACTTCGTTCAGATAGAGGAGGAGAATTTGTTTCCAAGGAATTTGACTCATTTCTTGAAGAAAATGGAATTAAGAGACAACTTACTACAACATACTCACCTCAACAAAATGGAATTGTGGAAAGAAGAAATAGATCTATAATGGAAATGGTAAGATGTATGTTAAAAGAAGCACAACTTGATCACAAATACTGGGCTGAAGCAGTACAAACAACAGTCTACATACAAAACAGACTACCAACAAGAGTACTCAAGCATATTACACCAGAAGAAGCATGGTCAGGACAAAAGCCCAATATAGAAAAACTAAAGATCTTCGGATGCAAAGCTTACATGCATGTTCCAAAATAAAAGAGGACTAAACTAGACGACAAGACTATGACAGGGATATTTGTTGGCTATGACAATGAATCTACAGGATACAAAATTCTAGATCCATCTACAAAGAAAGTTTACATTAGTAGAGATGTGATCTTTGATGAGAAAGCCAAGATCAACATAGATGAATCTAGTGGTGACATAGGAGTCCTCATAGATCTATCTGAAGAAGATACAATGAGTATAGAGTCAGAATCAGAATCTCAAGAATGAGATACATAAGCATCACCAGTATTGCCTAGAAAAGAACCAATATGGCTCAGAGATACTCTCAGAGAATCAAATTTGGAAAGAATGTCGGATCTCACTTCTACAGGACCACAAACTCGTAGCATGACCAGAATAAATAGGGGAATGTTAAGTAACTCAGTAGAACCGACATCAACTTCTCAAGCACTAGAAAACTCACACTGGAAAGCAACTATGGAATCTGAATATGCATCACTCAAAAAGAATAAGACATGGAATCTAGTAAATCTACCTCTAGGAAATAAAATAGTAGGATGCAAGTGGGTTTACAAAATCAAATACAAAGCAGATGGAACACTTGACAAATACAAAGCTTGACTAGTAGCCAAAGGATATACTCAGACAGAGGGAATTGATTATGAAGAAACATTCGCACCAACAACTCGAATGACCACTATTCAAACAATATGTGCACTAGCAACACATCAAGGATGGAAACTTCATCAGATGGACGTGAAAAGTGCATTCCTTAATGGTGACTTAGAAGAAGAAGTCTATATGACACAACCTGAAGGCTTTGTTATTCAAGGATAGGAAAGCAAGGTATGCAAACTGAATAAATCTCTTTATGGGTTGAAACAAGCTCCCAGAGCATGGAATATAAAGATCAATGATCACCTATTACATCTTGATTTCAAAATAAGTTCATCAGATCCTAGTCTATATACCAAGAAAAATAGAAATGATATCTTGATTCTCATAGTATATGTTGATGACATAGTGATTACTAGAAGTTCAAAAAAGTTAATAAATGACATCAAAAGGGATCTGGAAAAGGTATTTGAAATGACAGATCTAGGTCTAATGAACTACTGCCTTGGTCTAGAGATTTATCAAGGAGAAGACAAAATAGTTATCACTCAATCAAAGTATGCAAAATCTCTCCTTGAAAAATACAGAATGACAAAATGTAAGCCCAAAGATACACCAATGGAACAAGGAATTCAACTATCCAAAAATGATAAAACACCATTGGTTTCAGCAACAATGTATTGTCAGTTGATCGAAAGTCTCCTATATCTAACAAACAACCGACCAGACCTAGCATTTGCAATAAATTATCTTTCTCGGTTCATGCAAGAACCAAGGGAAAGTCATTGGAAAGCTACAAAAAGAATACTACAATATATCAAGAAGACTACAGACTATGGATTAACTTATATGAAGGATGTCAAATATGTTTATCTACAAGGATACTCAGATTTAGATTATGTTGGATCTATTGATGACAGGAAATCCACCTCAGGTTATGTCTTCTATCTCGGATCAGGACCCATATCTTGGCATAACAAGAAGCAACATACAATAGCACAATCATCAACCAAAGCAGAATACCGAGCAACAAGAGATACAACATGTGAAGCTCTATGGCTACAATACATACTATCTGACATGGGAATCAAACAAACTCCTACTATGATATTCTGTGATAATCAAGGTGTGCTGAATCTGATCAAGAATCCAATCATACATGAAAGAACAAAACATATTGAAGCTCAATGTCATTTCATCAGGGAACATTTTTAGAACAAGCATATCATCCTCAAGTACGTTCCTACAGAAGATCAGCTAGCAGACATCTTTACAAAGGCACTTGGGAAAATCAAGTTTCAAACATTCAGATATCATCTATGTGATTCAAGAGAACTTCATACCAAATAATGTAATACAAGGGGGTGTTAGAATATATTACATCATTTGGCTATGTTAGATTACTTTGGGGGAAGTTATCTAGTTACTTCATGCAATGTAATAAATGCACAAGTGTCAATGTGCAAGCTGTAAATGTGCAAGGTGTCCCTTGTACATCTAGGTAGAGTGTTGGCCAAGGAATCTATCTTCCTATTTAAAGGGCCACATATCTCTACTCGAATGTATCACTTCTATTCATTCAATAAGATGTTCTATTGCTTTGATCTCTGTCTCGTAGTGTAATGCAATGCTGCTAAAGCCATTATTTTTTGTCTTCTCTTAGCCACATGATTATGGATTTTTATTTCCACAAAAGCTTCTCTCGTATTTCCCATTCCCCCTTTTGTCTTGTGACATCCAATTTTGTTTTGGCCCTATTTTCTGTCAGCCCCTTTCTTATCTGATCATTCAACTCCTTCAATCATTTTAAAAATTCTTATTTATTTTTTTGACATCCCCAAATTCCTCCAAGTTTCAGCTCTTAATTTTGTTTTTGATATACTGTAGCTGTTTGGAAAAATAAAAAATTTGTGTGTCATGTCTTAGTTTTCCTTACTGCCATAATTATTAAATTTGTGGTCTAAATGATATTTCTTTGAGCCACATGAGTTGGAATTGAAAGGACGCTTGTTTTATATAAGTTTTTCATAATTCTATCATTACAAGACAATGATCCAAACTTGCATTATTTAAGATTTTAACCTTCAAGATATATTCCTTTATCAATAGGTTTTCTAATACCAAGAACCTATCCAACCTTTCCAAAATACATGTTGGGAAAAATCTCCTATTGGACCAAGTCATCAAACCATTATCAAGTTTGATATCTACCAGATGCAAATATCCCATGTAATCACTCATGATATCCATACCTCCATCTAGAGTCTGGTTTCCTCTCACCTCTTCTAGAGAGAGAATTATATCGAAATCCCCCCAAAAATATCCATGCTCCAAAAAATTGTGAAGAGATATAGTCTATGTCCCTCCATACCTTCCTCTTTTCTTCAATGGTGCTTGGGGCATAAACATTGAGATAGAGAATTTTTTGGTCATATTATCTATATTTTACTACCACATCAATCAGTTCTTTGCTTCCAATTATATGGTGTACCACTATTTCTTTAGGGTCATAGAAGCATGTAACTCCCTTGAAGCTTAGTGGGCACTCAAGGATATTGCTTTATTGGGTTGCCATATACTTCTTTTTATTATATCAATTTTCTTAAAAGATACCTTTGCCTCTTGGAGGAAGACCATTTGTGTTTGGTTTATCTAAATTATTCTTTCGATCTCATTTTTTTTTACAAGGAATTCATTTCAGTCCTCTAATATTCCATGTAATGAATTTCATCAATAACAAGGGTTAAAAATATGGGTAAGTGTTGTAACCTTACCTTCCTCAATTAATTTTTGACCTTCCTTCACCATGTGATGCTGGTTGGACTTTCTTCCCACCTTCTAATTTGTGTCCACCTTCATATTTTTACTAGGTTCTTGGTTCACCCTTGTAGCTTATGATATCTATGTATAGGGTACCAATGCATTATTGGTGGTTATATCTATTGAAAAACCTTTTCTATTTTTTTCTTTTTTATTCCTTCTCTGATAGCTCATTGTCATTTGGTTTAGTTATTTCTTGTTACTACTTTTCCTCATCAACGGTTTATTTATTGGCCTTTTAGCTTCTTGTATATTTGTTTCTCCTCGTGCTTCCTCAAAATGTGTTTCCAAAATATCTATTTAAGTTCCATCTTCTTTTTCATTTGGAAGGTCATCCGTGGCTAGGCTTCCAAATGTATTTGTTAAAATAACTTCCTTCTCCTTATTTACAGGTTTTCTTTATTTGGTATTTGGAATCCCACATTTTTCTTATCTTATTTCTTTTGCTCCTAAAATTTATGTGGGTGATCCTTAGCAAAATGACCATATTCACGGTAAATTTTGCATCTAAAGGGGAAATTATCGTAGTCCACATGTTGTTCCCATGTATCCTTCCCGAATTGTAATGTCATATTTTCTGGGAGAGGTTTGTAAAAGTCTATTAACACAAATTTGTGCATAACTAAAATTTTCAAATTTCTAGGTACTATCGACTATCATCATAAAAGTGCCTAGGGTGTTACCAATTACAACTAAAACTTGCAAATTCTAAAAATTTTCTAGCAGATCAAAAAGTCAAACCTAAATGGATCTAACTGAGGGTATTTCTTCCTTCACATTAAATTTTGTATGCCAAAGCTTCATGAAGAGCCCTGATCTACCAAAGAACTATGAATCTCCTTGAAATATGACTTCTCTATCCTCTACTACAAGAAACACAACTATAAAATAGCCATTGGGATAATAAAAAAATTAAAATTCACCTTTGGTTCTCCATTGTTTAGCAACCCATACATTGAAAGTCGATAGGATTAGACAAAAACCCATAAATCATTAAATTAGACCCATTCTTTCCATGGCATATATGCCCTACTGGATATCGTTTGGTTCCAATATTACTATTGGAGACCCATATGTTGCTCTCATGCATCTCGCTTTTGTCTTCCTTGGATCCACCTTTGGAATACTCAATGTTATTCGTATGCTTGGATTGTTAATACCTCTTTCATAGGCTTGGCCTCCTTAGAGGGCATCTTTAAAAATCATTTTATAGGGTATCTCCCCATTATATTTCTCTTTCATAGGTTTTACTATGGTTGGTCCTTTCGATTGAGCTTGGATATCAAGTTTGAAGAGCTTTGCTTCCATTTGGGTTTTTTATACAATCTCCCTTTTCCTTTAATCTACTCCCTAGACCTGGGTCCTTGGTCTCTTTTTCCTTTATGGTTTTCTTTGTTGGTTAAAATTTTTACCTACTAATCCTCTATGCAAAAGTGATCCTATTGGTTTGTAATAAATTTCCTTGGATACTGATGATCTAATTGCATAAGATTGACATTTTTTCTGTCCTCTTTTATTTGTGTTTGAAATTGCTTAGCGAAAAGAGTTTTCATGTTAGTTTCTCCTCTTATCATCTTGCCATCATCCTGTGGTTTTTCCATGTTTTAACTCCACATACCCACACACCCTTGTTGATTTCTCCTATTTATCACATGTATGTCATGTGTACTCACTTCACCTTACAAAGAATTTTGTATGTAGTGGAAATGATACTGTGTGTAAACCCTAGTAGATCTCCCCTAGGTGCTTTATCAATTCCCAAAGATGATTTAATATTACTTGAAAATGAAGATAATTTACCTAAAATAAACTTGAACTCTTTCATCTCCTTTGCTTTAAAATTTTTCTCCACATCTTCCTTTGCATGCTTATTTCCTCCTTAATTTGAATTTTCACATTATATTTGTTCATCCCTTGTATCCTTCCTTGTTTCTTCTAATGGTTGATTTGAGTGAACTATGATGATATTTATCATCTAATGCTTTATATATGCTTTCTTTACCTCTTTTTTTGGAAGTAGAATATCCTTCATCCAGTCCAACTTCTACCATAGTATGATCTCCTTGCTTCATCTTGAATTTTATTTCATGACCAAACTTTTTTGTTTTTTCTCCATCGTTTAAACTTTGCAATATTTTTCCATGTGTCTAGTTTTATAACATTTATGACATCATGATGCAATGTTTTCATAATCCACTTAATAATCCCATTCTCATTCAATTCAAGACTGGATGGCTTTCCCCCTCATTTCTATCAATATTTTTGGGACATCGTAAGTGAGGATGTAATTTCTGCTGTTAGAGAATTCCAAGCAAGCAATCATATCCCAAAATATCTCAACTCTACTTTTATTTCTCTAATTCCTAAGAAGCAAACCCATGAATCTATGGTTGACTTTAGGCCAATCAGTTTGTGCAATATTTCTTACAAGATCCTAACTAAAGCCATTGTAAATAGAATGAGAGATGTTCTGCCCCACATCATAGATTTCTACCAGGGAAGCTCTGTCCAGGGTAGGTCAATCTTGGATGGAGTTATCACAGTTTATGAAGCTCTACACTCTACTCATAAGACTAACATGTCTATTTTTGCCCTCAAGCTTTATATGAACAAAGCATTTGACAGGCTAAATTGAGACTTTCTTATTTTTGTCCTCCTTAAGTTTGGTTTTCACCACCAATGGGTTAAAATGATCAAAGAATGTATTTCTAAAGCATGGTTATCGATTATGGTTAATGGAACAACTACTGGTTACTTTCAAAGTCACAGAGGAATTCGAAAGGGGGACCCTATCGGCCCCATGTTATTCATCATTGTGGCATAAGCTTTAGGAAGAACCATAAAAATTGTTTGCAGTTCAAGGCTAATATTAGGAATCAAGGCAACATCTCTCACTAGCGCAATTTCTCACCAACAATTCGTCGATGATACCCTTCTATTAACTAAGGCATCGATGGTTGAGGCCAAAAGAATTAAATACATCTTGCAACTCTACGAGGACGCTGCTGTTTAGAAAGTTAATTTTAGTAAAAGCAAGTTATATTTCTTGAACACCCTCATTCAAAGGCAAGGAAGGATTGCAAAAATTTTAGGGTGTGATATAACAAACCTCCCCACTTCGTATCTTGGTCTCCATCTTATAATTTGTTCTCTGAGAGAGTCAATGTGGGACAGGGTTATTGAAAGAATTTAAAAGAAACTTGCTGGATGGAAAGGTCATCTTCTATCTCAAGAAGAAAAGCTGACCCTCACTAAGGCCTCTGTTCAGAGCATTCTAGTCTATTTCATCTCAGTTTTCAAAGCCCCTGTGAAGGTTTTCTAGAAAATTGAGAAACTCCAAAAAGAATTTTTATGGACTGGATCAGAGGAGAAAAGAAGGATACACCTTGTAGGATGGACCAAAGTGTGTAGACCCAAATAAAATGGGGGCTTAGGTCTGAGGATAATTTCTCATATGAATTTAGCTTTACTAGTTAAGTAGGCATGGCATCTCATTTCTGGTGAAGAAAATGAATGGACAACTATCATTAAAAAAATGTATCTTCAAAATATAGAATTTCTAAGTGACTCACTTCCAATCAGAGGTTCTGCTTTTTGGAAAGCAATTCTCAATTGTAAGGAAATCATCAAAAAAGGTTTAATATGGGTTTTAGGTAATGGTGAGAGGATAAATTGGTAGAATAACAAGTGGGCTAAGGATGAACCACTGACGCAATATCCTAACTTAGCCTGAATTAGAGATATCGTGAAAGAACTCATTGGTAGAAAAGTCTTCGATTATATGGTTGAGGACAGAGGAAAAATGAAGTGGAAACAAATAAGGATTTAGGGATTTCAAGTAGAATCAAATGATCTTTGTAACATTTTCGAGCAATATTTTATCCCCATGAGACCCAAGGAAGATCAAGTGACCTAGGCTCCTACGGAAAATGGGCAGTTCACTGTTAAATCAGCTTACAAGCTTCTGCTTGATGACGAGGATTTTATCCTCCCAAAGGACTTATTTTGGATAAAAAATTTAATTCCAAAAATTGTAGTCTTTTCATGGATGGTTATCCAAGGAAGAATTCTAACCATTGATAATATGATGCGTAAAGGTATTTATATCACTAATCACTGTTATCTGTGCAGGGCTAATTGGGAGACCATTTATCACATTTTCCTTGAGTGCCCTTTTTCCTTGACTGTCCTAAGTGGGGTTTTTCAGGCCTTTAATATTTCTTGGGTTAAACCAACCATCGTACTTGATTTGTTTGTCTAGTGGCCTTACCCCTTTTCAAGCCAAAGACTTAGATACATGTGGAAAATTTGTCTCAATTACTATCTTTGGTAGGTGTGGTTAGAAAGGAACCATAAAGTCTTTAATGAGTCTATCCATGATCATCAAACTATCATTGTCAGGATCCTATCCTTTGCTAATGAGAATGTGAACCTTATCCCTTTTGATAGCCGTAAACCTCATCTGTAGGAGACCATGATTGCTCAATATTTAAGTTTAACCTTGTTAGATGAGTATGTGCCTACTGTAGTCAACCCCAAAGCCAATGTTAAGTGGTCCCCACCTCCTACGGGTTGGTTTAAGCTTAATTTTGATGGAGCAGCTAAGGAAAATTTTGGCAGAGTAGGCATTGCCGATATTGTGCGAGATCATTATAAGAATATGATGCTTGCATTTTCCAAATATTTGGGAACAAGGACAAACAACGAAGCTAAAGCTAGAGCTATGTGGAGAGGCCTTCAAATGACTCAAGACTTAGAAGGCAATTTTATTGTAGAAGGAGACTCTATGCATGTTATAAATCTCCTCAATAATTGGAAAACACATCCTTGGAGGATTAAAACAATTGTTGAAGAGGCTAGGATCCTTTTCTAGGGAAGACAGGACAAAAAATCCCAACATGTATTTCGGGAAGCTAACAAAGTTGTTGATAAGTTGGCCAATTTGGATGTCGATGGTGACAGAATTTTCAAATGGGAACACGGTGTCCCGAGAGAAGTAGAGGAGCTTATTCAAAAATAATTCCAAGAATTATAGTCAAATTTACCAACAGGAAAGGCACTGTAAGTTTGAAGGCTATAAATATTCCTGTATCTTTTTTTAAATGGACTCACAATAAAAATTATCTGAGCTGTCAGTCTTGGTGGATGTTGCTTGGAAATACCACAAAGACTAATAGGTATAGTCACATGTTAGATAACATGGCTCCTAGTCATCTTAGTAATTTGAGGTTGGTTGATAATCACAGGGCAGGAAAGAAACAACAATATAAGACTTCAAACCAGAGCCATGTGGACCACCAGATAGCCACCGTCATAAATATAGCCAGCAAGTTCACTTCTCCAAGGCTGATTGGCCAAGACGGGATGTGGTCCCAAAGCATGTCATATATGGAAGAAAGCAATTACCAAAGAATTATTAAGAGTAATTGTCAATACAGAGCTTGTGGGAGTTTTTTTTAGTACTTTGCTATGTGTGTCTGCAGCTTTTTGTTTCTCTACTATTTCAAGGAAGGGATCTGTGTCTGTTCTTTTTTTGTAATTATGATGCAGGCGTGTTTTCATACCCAAAATGTTGTATGGGAAGTTTATTTTTGATAACAGGCTATGTACCTTACCGGATGTAATGGCTTTGGCAGCATGTAGATCTAAAATATATAGGATCCTTAGTAAGGACATATTCATCAATAGCCCTGGGCTAATTTTTATAAAAGGTTTTGGGTCAACCTGTAAAACCCGGTATTAATGCTATAGTATCTTATCTACCAAAAAAAATCTAATTTTAATGGATTGTGGCAAATGTTTTAAAATATCCATAGCAACACATATCCATGTATATACAAAATGGTTGCGCTCCTTAATAGTTGATCCCTCATGGATGAAATCCCCTGGGGTATTTCCAATATGCTTCAAAGCATCCTTATTGACAAGTTGATATGAAAGTCTAAAAAGCCCAACCCACATTGGAATCTTCTTAATAGATTTTGTCTCAACGTAAATTTTTTGTCTAGTGGTCTTAAATATATGGTATCTCCCTCCAAATCATGGGCCATCATTCATTATTTTATCTTTGATTTTCAAATTGAAAAATATGACAAGGTGTAGCACCCTAAAATTGGCGTAGTAAACCTTTGTAATAATTCAAATTCAAATTTTAACCCCGAACCGCTTGCTAAACCGCTTTCCTCGTTTTCCATGCCATTTTTAGGATTTGTTTTGACCGTTGGACGATATCGTCGCCGATCAGACGATATCGCCTCAGATCGGACGAATTCGTCTGGAGCAGAACGTCCAGACGATTTCGTCCCAAAACTAATTTTTCATAATTAGCTTCTGTTTCAACGACGTCTCTAACCGGGCAAAAGCGTGTCTACGTCGTTAGAGACCTCCCCGTTGGAGATCTTCCAGATTAGGATGATCTCCAACCTCCCAACCTCCTTCCTATGCCTATTTAATCTTAGGCCCTCCCCTTGACATTCCCCTGGCTGAAATTTCCTATAACACGAGTTCTACTTGCATTAGACCATCTTAAATCACCATTTGCCTTCGTCCCTTTCCAAGTTTTCTTGCAGGAACTTCATTGTTTTTCAGTCGGAGCAAGCTCAGATCATCGCAGACGATCTTGTACAATCTCGAGACGATTTCGCACTCTACGAGACGATTTCGACTGTAGTCAACATTGGGGGCAATCAGTGCCTAGAGTTTGCACTTTTCTCTATACCTCTCACTATTCCATTCTGCATCTAGTTAGTTTTATTATTATTTCCTATTATTCTACATCTTGGAGTTCACCCATATAGCTTAAATACATAATAAAATCATGATTAGCTATTAAAGCATGATAATTTACTTGCATTTCTATTTGGGATTATCTTATTAACATCATTATTATCATTTCACATCATTTTCCTTTATCAGCATAGCTGCATTTTCTGTATTCTGTGTCTATTTCTCTGATTGCAGGTCTCTGACGAATTCGTCTGATGAATTCGTCAGATCTCAGACGATCCTGTCTGATCGTAGACGATCCTGTCAAATTCCAGGCGATCTTGACTGCTTCAAAAATTAGAACCTCCATCAGACATCCGGATCGTGTATGGCTTTTTCTCAATCTAGTATATTTCTCGTATTTTCTATTTAATTCTATTTTTTGTATTCATTTAAATCTGCATTTCATATAGAACAGTTTAGATTCATTTGGCCAAACCTAGGATTTGAATGATTAAAAATAAAACTGAACACATCAAACACATTCCCAACCTAGGCGTGGAGACTGCCATTCAAACGTTTCCTGGTGAACCCCACCATCCATCGAAAATTCACCTTAATACTCCTCCCCCGAGAGGCGGGACCTTCAAAGGGCCTCTCAGTCCG
Source organism: Wollemia nobilis (assembly GCA_028583015.1). Classification (NCBI taxonomy): domain Eukaryota; kingdom Viridiplantae; phylum Streptophyta; class Pinopsida; order Araucariales; family Araucariaceae; genus Wollemia; species Wollemia nobilis. The sequence goes on along the minus strand of JAQPPZ010002683.1, from coordinate 1,964,392 downwards.
AGGTATTGTCCCATCCTTCTTGCATCCCCCTTTCGGGCACGGATCCTATAGCCTGAAGGTAAGGGTGCAAAAAATTTGGAGCGATACATTTTGGTGAACCCGACGTGAAACTAAAACCTTTTGAAAACAAAAAAAACATAGATGCATTTAAAATCATTAGAAAACTACTAAGTTGCATATCATGTTTAGATGGTAGCTCCTAAGAAAAGACTAGTTGTCACTATAAATGTTGAAAATCAATTAATAGCCATAGAAGTTAATTCTTTGCTTAGATTATCCCAAACATATAGAAACCAACTTTTGTGGGACGAACTTAATAGGAGATTGGGTATTATTTCATCTAGATCAACCGAACTTAGGCAAATCAAGAGGTTTGCCCTAGATAGAATCCTGGATCCTCATCAACTCATTTTTTATCATGAACTTCAGAGAGCTTGCCATAGGTGGTTAGCTTATAGGAGAGCTCTTGTGTCTTCAGAATTGTTCACCTTCGAGGAATACCTCGAGAACGCAACTATAGTACACCAATTCCTAGGTCATGTAGAAGACCAAGAGGTCATTCTTACGGATAGGGAAAGGTGGAGGAGAGTTCCTAGAGCTGTGTTATATCGAGAGTATTGCCACGAACTTTATTTCTACCAACCAGAGTCTGAGACAGATAATATCACTATAGCACTTTTTGTCAAATTCTTGAAAGAAAATTTTCAATTTGAAGAAGAACATTTCATGACTCCTGAAGAACTTGAGCCCGTTAATGATATTTATAAATTGTTTATAGAAAACTAGATCATTGCTTTCATTATTATTATTTCTTGCATTTAGTGTGTTGTTTGTTATCTTTATAATATTGTTATAAAAAAAACAAGAAAAACCAAAAACATAACAAAACCAAAACATTTTATTTTAAATACTATAGTAGGTATATAATTAAAATATATACCTCTTAAGCTTGTTGCATATATATATATATATATATATATATATATATATATATATATATATATATATATATATTTGCTGAAATCTAAATTTAAGCACAATGCCTAGACTTAGGAATGGTAAACAAACTGAAGAAGAAGAAGAAGAAGATTGGTTAGGAAAGAAAACAAAAAACCCAAATGCCCTTCCTGAGGATCCAATTCTAGAAGGAGAAACTCTAGAACAGCTAGAAGATGAGCTGGTTGTAGATGAACAAGAAGAAAATGTTAAAGAGGAAGGATCCTCATCCCCTAGAATGGCTCCAGACTGGAACTGTTACTTTTGATAACATAGATCATTTCTGGAAATTTTTCAATAATAATATTGGTGCTCTTAATATGGCAGTTCGTATTGATAGAGGACAAATTAGTGACACTCAAGCAGCCATGGAAGATATGTTTAACATACACACTAATCCTTTGTCTTTTGTCGATCAAGAAAGTGATAAAGCTGGACCATCCAATATAGATATGGTCACTATGATTCAGAACATGCAAAAACAACAGGTTACCCAACCCCCTAAGGAACCTGTTATTGAGCCTAAAATCATTCCCACACAAAAGAGACCTTCATTTACCGCTTTATTTCGCCAAACTATTGATCAATATGCTTCAAATCGACAAAAACCTAAAATGAAGCCAAACACCAATTTTCAACAATCTGGGATACAACATAATACAACTTCAAAACTTCTTCATAACACCCTTCCTACCAACAATTTACACAATAGCAATATAGCATCTAATCTTCATGTCCCTCCATCATATGCTCACAAATCCCATATTAATGCCCTACCGAACCAATATGGTGGGCAAACCAAGTAATCTGGAAGCCATGGTGAAACAGTTAGCTTCCCGCATGGACCAGATAGATCCCTACCGTCCCTCGTATAATTATCGAGAGATGTGTAGTCAGCCTTTGGATCCCATAGTTGTAGCACAGCCATACCCTAAGCACTTTCCCATGCCCGTCCTACCCTATATATAAAGGAACCGAAGATCCCATAGAGCATCTTCGCATGTTTAGGATAGCATGTCATGATATATCACATGATGACTTGCTATTACTAAAAATGTTCCCAAAAAGTTTAGGAGGAATGGCATTAGAGTGGTACTATCAATTGCCCACTCATTCTTTGAGGAATTTTGAAGAAACAGCTGAATCTTTTGTCCATCAATTTAGTGCCTACATCGAGAGACACGTGACCATTAAAGATTTATACAACTTAAAACAAGACAAAGATGAATGTTTTGCTGATTTCTTAGCTAGATGGAGGCAGTTGATAGGAAAACCGCACTTTGTGCTACCTTATAGGGAAATGTTGGACATTTTTATTAATAATTTGCAAGAACAAATATCCTATGAATTATCAATCGCTACCTTGACCACCTTCGATCAAGCTATAGACTTAGCTCGAAGGGTGGAAGATGCTCTCATTAGAAGAGGTCAGCTCAAAAAGAAAGATGATGAGAAAACATCCAGAAATCAATATAAAAACAAACAAGTTGTAGGTGATGGAGTCACCGATAGTAGAAACATTGCTAATGTTAATACTACGAAAACAACGAAGAAGTTTATATTAAAACCTCCCGATAAACCACCTCGAGAGTTTACTAGATTGAATCAACCATTATCAACTATTCTACCCCAATTACTCGAAAGAGGTTTGATTCAATTACCAGCTATCCGGGAACCTGATCCAACTATACCCGGATACAGAGCTGATTTACATTGTGATTTTCATAGAGGACCTGGACATGCTACAAACTCTTGCAAAATATTAAAACATAAAATACAAGACTTGATTGATAATAATGAAATGGAGGTGCAAGCCTTTCAACCTAAACAAAATCCTCCTAATAATGCTCAAAAGAACATTCCCCAAAATCAGAATCAAAATGCTAATCAATCATTAGATATATTTCAACATCCTTTACCAAAACATGGTAAAGAGGTGGCCAATCAAATTGAACATCATAATGTCCCTCCTCCTACCCGATATGTAGGGACTATTAGCGGACAATTACCTATTCATGATCCTCAAATATTTGGCACAACTTTCTCCATGGTTACGTCCAGACCCCTATATAATACTCAAACACCGGATCCTAGTGATGTAGAATCGGATACTGAAAGTGAAATAGACATCACCTCAAACCAATCGAATAGTTCTAAAAATGAATCAGATCCTATTCAACCTATCACAGATGCTATGGTTCTGGAAGAACCATTTCCTAGAAGAGTTACTACTCGACCCTCTTCTAATCAGTTCCTTCCTAATGAACAAGCCATAAATGCTAGACCGAGACCAATTCAGCGTCTTCAATATAACATTGTAGGTACCATCGGAGTTGTTACCAAAAACAAGGCTCACAATTCTCAACAGGATCAAACTCAGAATGATGGATCAGCTCCATTTATTTTGAAAAATCCCAATAAAGGGAATCATATGTCTAATGTTCAACCTAAGCCTCCTTACAATATTAATGAACAATTATCCAATACTATAGCCATAATTTCCCTTTTGGACTTGTTAAGATCTTCTCCTACCCATAGGGATGAATTAATGCTCACATTAAGCCAAATGATGGTACCTCAAAATATTCAACCTGAAGCCATGTCCAATACTATCATCACTCGAGAAGTCGATTGTATTGACTTTCGAGATAAAGATATCCCACAACATAGTTTACATAAGGATAACCCCTTATATATTACTGCCCTAATAGGAGATGTAGCTGTCAAAAGGGTCTTGATTGATAATGGTTCATCTCTAAACATTTGCACTTTTGACTTCTACCAAAGATTTGGGTTTAGAAGTGATGAAATGAAGAAAACGGATATGATCATAAAAGCTTTCAATGACGAAACACAAGAAACGTGTGGAGTTATCACCATCCCATTGCAAGTTGGTCCGAGAACCTTAGACACGACCGTGTTTATTGTACATTGCCCCGCATCATACAATATACTCTTGGGTCATCCTTGGATCAATGCAATGCGAGCTGTCCCATCAACTTTACACCAATGTGTTAAATTCGAATTTAAAAATCAGTTGGTCACTATCCATGGTGATCCTAGACCCTTTGATATGTGTGCTTTGGCAGAACCTGTTGGAGTTCAATTTTGCCCTGCTCTGTCATCCACACATCCTAATTCTTATTTTTCATCTAAACGTGTGAAACACACACCCATAACTTCATCTATTTCTCCTCCATTAATTTCACCCTCATATATAACTCAACAATCTTCTAAACAAACCACACTAGAACCTCAAAAAGATCTTAAATCCACAACCAATCCTTCATGTTCCATCCCTATAATTTCAAAACCTATAGACCCATTTATTAACACCTCCACATTATCTACATCTATCATACCTTCCACATCTAAAGATATAGGGAATGATCCTTCTACCTCTTATGCTCTCACTGATGAACTCTTACCTGATTTATCTAAAATTCTTATATCAGAAAAAACAAATGCTTCTATGCAAGATTCCATTATCTTAAGTAATTTGCCACCTTCTCCTCGTACCTTGGGCCTCCCACAACCTATGGGAAGTATCTACCAAGTCGGGAGTTGTGCTTTTGTTTATAAAGGATATGATTGGGGAAGAATACCCCGAAACATCAAGACGCATTGTGATGGATATGCTCGATGCTATTTTGCTAATGAATATATTAAAGCTAAACCCATAATGCTTAAATTGGGCTATAAAGGGAAAGGCTTGGGACCTTTCCAAAATGGTATGAAAGAACCCTTTGAGGTAGAACCATGGCCCGCCCGATGTGGTGTGGGCCTATTTCCTAGTAAGGGTCAACCCTTCCCTTTTGAAGATGATGATCAACTCATATGTTATCAAGATTATCTAGATAAACAAGATTCTTTGTATCCCAAGAATAATTCTTCTACCTGCAATATGCTATCCATAGCCTATCCCGAAATGATTGCTGAATCCGACGATGAGTTGGAAGGAGATATTTTCCATGATGTCTCCGTGGAAGAGATGTTACACAATGGTTTTTATTTTGATGGTTCTATACCTACTATAGCCCAACTTGAGGCCACGACTCCTCAAGATGAATTATCCAAGTTAACCTTAAAGGAATTACAAGAATTGGGCGTTTCACCCGCCCCACCTAATTTTGAAAGAGATCTACACATGGAAGTAGAAAACGTCATTAAGGTTAACATTGGAACTGAGGATAATCCTCACATCATCGGTATTGGATCAGAATTAAGTCAAGAAAAACAAGAGCAATACATTGCATTCCTTAAAGAATATGAAGATGTCTTCGCTTGGACATATAATATGTAAACTTGTTTAACAGAAAATCAAAATGTATCGAAGGCTCTAAAATCAAAGGGGTTGAAACTTTTGGATTGTTTAATAATGTTAAGAAATTATGCCAAAGAATATAAGATGTATTGGTCCACTCCCTATTATCCTGGGTAATGGCGATCTAATAAAAATTAATTAAATCCTTAAAATATATGGTCAATAAATGGATCAGATCGCACATTCAATTATATCTAGCTTTGTGGGCATATCGCACTAGTGTTCGTACTCCCATAGGTACTTCACCTTTTGTTTTGGTTTATGGCATTGAAGCTATTTTTCCCTTTGAATTAGAAGTTCCTTCTTTGGCTCTACTACTTCAAGATACCGAAGTAGGAGATGAATATCAAGCTGGCAGACTCAATCAGCTGGAACTCCTAGATGAAAAGCGCATCAATGCTTTGGAGCATCTTCGTGCCTACCAAAACAAGCTTAAAAGATCATATGCTAAGAAAGTTCGTCATCGATCCTTTGAGGTCGGCGACCTTGTTTTAAAAGAAAATCAAAAAAAATACTAATGCAACTAAAGACCTTAAAGGTAAATTTGAACCCAACTGGCTTGGACCATATATTATCACTGCTAAATTTGAATCGGGAGCATACAAATTAGCTACCTTAGATGGTAAAGATTTAAAAGAACCTATGAATATTATGCATCTTAAGCGATATTATGCATAAAAATTTGGTCATTTCATCATTTGTATATATTTTGCATGTTGTCTCATTTTAAAAATATATATAAAACATTTAAACAAAAACAAACAACAATATTATTGACTCTTTCGAACAAAAAAAAAAAATAAAGAGAAGAAAGAGAGAGTCAAAATTATCAAACTCCTCAAAAATATTTGTTGTATATATTTCTTCTTAAAGTATTGCAGTTATATTTTCAAATTATTTTGGATAAATTAGCATTTATTTGGAATCTCTCACTTTTGCAAACACAAAAATAAATATCTTGATTTTATCCGGCATGATTACTAATCTCTCTTATATCAAAGTCCACAAAATTCAATTAAATAAAGTTTGAGCACAGAGAATTGATCTTGTTATTTACTTAAACCAAGCATATCCTTTCACAATAAAATGATTATATTTGTAATGTCCATGCTATGCTACATAGTAGAAGTGGTTTCTTGAGCGAAAAGTTTCCCTTGCTATCCTATCATGCACATGGTCTAGAATCTTTGAGAATTGACAAAAGGACAAGCTCACCCCTACCCAGAATAAAAATCCCTTGCTCTACAACTAATCCGAGCAAGTATCCCTAGAATAGGAAGCAAAAGAAAAAGAAAAATCAAGCAAAATCATGAGAAAAAAGAAGCATTATTTCAGAATCATTTTGTACTCTCTTAGCACTATTTCAGCATTATCTCAAATATCAAAGCAAAAGATACAAAAAAAGAAAAATACAAAAAAAAAAAAAGAAAGCAAAAGAAACAAGCAAAAGCAAAAGCAATAAAATCCCTTTCCCTACCCATTGAAAAGAAAAGAAGGGTTGATGAGCTTGAATCCCTGGAATTCTCAATTATTCGAAAACTGTGAGGTAAGCCCCATAACAGGTGGTTTGTGCCCAACCCGCTTGGCCTTGGGTAACTCCTAGCGTGGTGATATGTCTGTCACATTAGCGACCTTCTTTTGTACAGACCTATGTCTCGCTTATGGATTAGCTAGCTCTTGATAACCCGACTTACATAGTAGTCCGGTACGGTTATATGCATCTAAATCATGGTTAATGAACACTTATTTGGTTAATTCAAATCACTTGTATCAAATTATCTTGCTCAAAACTGGTAAATGCACAAAGCAATTGCACACACATTTGTATTTGAGAGATTTTGTGTATCATTATGATAAATCAAGATCGGAAATGAACTCACATATGCACATGGGATTCCTTATAAATCTAACTTTTGTCTTTAAGATACTTTGAAATATTTTTGCAAATTTTTTGGAATAATTTCATTTTCTTCTTTGGAGAATTATTGTTTAGTATAAAGACAACTACATACATTATCAAAAAATCTCAAAAATAATTTAAAAATGCAATAAATTTATTATCATATATATTATATTTTCTGTTTATTTTCAAAAATTAAAAATCAACCTTGCAATAAAACTATTATTTTCTTCTTTGGATTTCGTGATGATGGTATAAGTTTATACCTAAATATTCTATGCCTAGCGCAAACCATTGTACTAATTTTATTTCCCATTTATTTAAAAGCATCAAAAACATATGACTTAAATCATTATGTTACACAATTATGCTTTACAAACAAACAAACACTTATTACTATTTCATGTCATTATGTCAAACTTCAATTTTGCAATGATGGTATAATTTCTAGGGAATTATTCAAAAATTTATCACACTTAGGAATTTATGCCTAGCAAAAATCATTTTCTAAAATATTTCATGCATAATATTTTCATGGAAATCTGAAAACAAATCACCATCATCATCATCATTTGCATCATCACAACAAAGTCTTAAGACAGTCTCTTAAGCACTCTTTTACTTTTAGCAATATTTCTATACCGGGATTAGCTTGACGACCTAGTGAGCGGCGACTCCATGAAATGGTCTATAATAGCGACAATGTCCTTTGAAATTATTGTTAAAAGTCCCTTTTATTTTTATCAAATCATTCCACAAACAACCAATTTGTTTACATCAGATTATTTCATTTAAATTTTAAAAGCATGACATTCAAACCATAATATTTCCAAAACGACATAATTACATGAATCATCAAATCAATCACATCAAAACATTAAAGCATCATACAAACACATAAGACAAGTCATATGATCAAAAATATCTCATCTATATATATATCAACAATATATACATCATCTCAAAACTGGATCGGTATGCCACAATCTGTACCTCGGCATACTCAATCCTCTATCAAAAATAATAAACACTATGTATCAATCTGTGAAGTGCAGTCTGTAGCAGCTAGCCTCGAGAACCCCTCGAGCTCTCAGCCTCATCTCCTCCCCCACCCTGAGGTGGACGAGGTGGCCCCATCGTAGTCCGTGTGGTGCTATGAGTCCTGGACTCTGATCGTGATGATGTCCTCGATGACCTCATCATGATAGGCTCCACAATGTGGGCCGATAGCGGTAACCTCTGCCCCTCTGGTACCATATGGTGGTATAGCATCTGATAGAATGTGATCTGGGCAATAGCCCATGCTAGGTCTCGAGTGCTCGCCCCTCCGCTCCATGCTCTGAGGCATGCGACCTCATCTCTGAGCTGTGTGGCCTCCTCTCGGTGTCGTGCAACCTCATCCTACAAGGACTGCACCTGAGCCTGGAGACGGACAGTCTTCACCCAGAGAGTAGCCATCTCGCTACTCTCTCCTACCTCGACACCCTTGCCCTTATCGGGCGATGGTGGCCTCTCTCTCCATGGAGAAGGGGGTCTCTCCTCCCTCCTCTCCCGCTGTCATGGCCTCTGCTGAGCCTGTGGCCTCCTCTGCTCTCTCCCACCATGACCCTGTGCCACCTCAATGGCCGCCTGGCACCGCCTCCCCATCCGATGCACAACTACATGAATCGGACCCTGAGCCCTCATCATCCGAGGAGGGCGGATGCCTACGTACTAGGCATCATAGCCATCAGCAACCCCTACGTCATCCCCATCCACTGGTTGAATGGGGGCATCGTCCGCGTCCTCACTCCAGAAGCGCTGCATATCTGGAGCCCCATTGACTGTAGTGTTATCTCGGATGGTCCGAGAAAACTCGTAGTCTCTGAGAGATGGGATCCCCTGCTGTAGACCGAACTGCCTCAAAACTCGGTCATAGCGATGGAGCTCCACCTCTCTCCTCTCCATCCTCAGCCAACAGGTTTGCCTAACGTGAGCCAGCTCCTGTCCATCCTCGGCCCACCCTGGATGATCTCTCCAAGGCCTCCAGGTGATCTGGTCGGAGACAAGGTCGTCAAGTAGTCTCCGGGACATTGGCAGATCTATCCGCCACTGTGACCCTCTTCGGAGCCACCAGTAGAAAACTCGGGGCCTCTCCCCATCAATCCCTATTAGTGGGAGCCCTACCGGCCTCCGCACCATGATGTGCTCCCAGCACCAAACCTACAGTAGTGATGTCATGACCAGACATCGGCCGCCCTTGTATACGACCCCATGCAGGATCCTATACAATCGACATAGTACAAAGCTCCCCCAAGCAAACCTGTACCCATGGTCTCTCATGTCGTAGACCACATCTGTCAGTAGCCATGGTAGTCTGCATCCACTCTGATGGCATAGCAGCAGACCACCTACCACCCCAGCCAAAACCTATGTCAGTCTAGATGCCCCAGGCATCTGGCATAGCGACTCGATGTTCACTCCGCCCTTCTCCAGGGCGAAGCTCGGATCTCCGCACAGTCGCATCATCGCGTGGCCCTGATTGGCCATGGGAGTTATTAGCCATCCTTGTATGGGGATCCTCAAAATCCTCCATACATCCTCCAATGTGGGAGTCATCTCCCTTGTCGATAATCAAAAAAATGAAGAACCCAGATACCACCTCTCTGCTAGGGCTATCAATAGCCCCATATCTATAGAAACCTGTGGCATATCCGCCACATGCTGCAAGCTGACTTGAGCCAACTGATCTCGCTCTACCTGAGATAGAGCGGCCAAGTCATCCCTCAGCCCATCGTATTTCCATTCTCGGCTCTTTAGTAATCCTCTTCGCAACATAAACAACAAAACAATAAAAATCATTAATAAAACAGTGATTAAAAATGCAAGTAAAACAAGTTCAATTTCATACAAATGATGATATCGTCCACTATTGGATGATATCATCCAAAATTTGAGCAAAATTCATCTCCGATTTTGCAAGAGGGAATCATCCCTTATTGTATGAAATCGTCCCCATATCATCGATTTCGCCCTTGGACGAAATCGACGATATCGAGACGATTTCGACGAAATTGAGACGATTTCGTCCCGACGACGTCGACGGCCCAAAAATGGCCGCGATGCTCAAAAATCATTCAAAATTAATCTAAAAAGCATGAAATTCAAAATTAAAGCATTCTAAATTAAGTTTGGACCCTTACCCGTAGCCCGCGTCGGACCTCTGTCGATCTGTGCGCTGTCTCGACCATCTTGTCTGCAGAGCTCTAGAAACCAGGAAAATGAACAGTAAAAATGAATTAGGGTTTTTCCCTATTTTTCTTAATTTTATTCAAAAAACAATTAACAACATTTTAAAATTTTGCTTTTCCGCGTTTTTACCTCAAACGTTCGATTTGGGTAAAAACACGGAGGGGGCACCATAGTAAGTTGTCGTACGATTCGACCTAGAATCGTCGCCTAAAAATGGGAATAAATTTTTGCTTTCTCGTAGATCGAGAAGAACTCATCTTTAACGCATTTTCTTCAAAAAATTCGCTAAAGAGGGGGCAAAATGTAGCACCCTAAAATTGGCACAGTAAACCTTAGCAAATAATTAAAATTACTTTAGTAATAATTCAAATTCAAATTTCAACCCCAAACCGCCTGTTAAACCGCTTTCCTCATTTTTCATGCCATTTTTAGGATTTGTTTTGACCATTGGACGATATCGTCACCGATCAGACGATATCACCTCAGATCGGATGAATTCGTCTAGAGCAGAACGTCCAGACGATTTCGTCCCAAAACTAATTTTTCATAATTAGCTTCTGTTTCAACGACGTCTCTAACCTGGGCAAAAGCGTGTCTGCACCGTTAGAGACCTCCCCCATTGGAGATCTTCCAGATTAGGATGATCTCCAACCTCCCAACCTCCTTCCTATGCCTATTTAATCTTAGGCCCTCCCCTTGACATTCCCCTGGCTGAAATTTCCTATAACATGAGTTCTATTTGCATTAGACTATCTTAGATCTACCATTTGCCTTCGTATTTTTCCAAGTTTTCTTGCAGGAACTTCATTATTCTTCAGTCGGAGCAAGCTCAGATCATCGTAGATGATCTTGTACAATCTCGGATGATCATGCCCCAATTCGAGATGATTTCGTACTCTATAGATGATTTCGACTGTAGTCAACATTGGGGGCAATTAGTGCCTAGAGTTTGCACTTTTCTCTTTTCGTCTGATTCTTTCATTCTGCATCTAGTTATTTTATTTATTATTTTCTGTTATTCTGCATCTTGGAGTTCACCCATATAGCTTAAGTACATAATAAGATCATAATTAGTTATTAGAATATTATAATTTACTTGCATTGCTATTTGGGATTATCTTATTAATATTATTGTTATCATTCTACATCATTTTCCTTTAGTCAGTATAGCTTGCATTTTCTGTATTCTGTGTCTATTTCTCTGATTGCAGGTCTCTGATGAATTCGTGATGAATTCGTCAGATCTCAGATGATCCTGTCAGATTTCGAGATGATCCTGTCAAATTCTAGACGATCTGGACTGCTTCAAAAATCAGAACCTCCATCAGACATCCGGAATCAGGTATGGCTTTTTCTAATCTAGTATATTCTCTGTATTCTCTGTTTAATTCTATTTTTTGTATTCATTTAAACTCGCATTTCATATAGAACAGTTTAGATTCATTTGGCCAAACCTAGGATTTGAATGATTAAAGGTAAAACTGAACACATCAAACACATTCCCAACCTAGGCGTGGAAACTGCCACTAAAAGTTTCCTGGTGAACCCCACCATCCGTCGAAAAATCACCCTTATACACCTCCCCCGAGAGGCGGGACCTTCAAAGGGCCTCTCAGTCCGAGGTATTGTCCCATCCTTCTCGCATCCCCCTTTCGGGCACGGATCCTATAGCCTGAAGGTAAGGGTGCAAAAATTTTGGAGCGATACACAAGGAAAGAACATTTAGGAAGAAAAGTCATGTAATTTGAATTCAATCTTCACATGTAGTTGATTCAATTTAAAATATTTGAAAAACTTGACCAATATCCATGGAACTTACATATTAATCCTTTACTTTTAAGAACCATCATATCTAATGATCTCATTCTTCATAATCATTTTTTGTATAACATTTGTAGTCTATATTGGAATTACCAAATATTCATTTTTTATCGTCTCCAACTTGGGCATCCATACTTCTAGTCAAGACATTCTTACATGCTTTTAAATATGACTTTCCTTCAATATTACCTAACTTTTCCTCATATTTTTTTTTTTAATTTCCAAAATATTTAAAATAATAAAAGAAAAGGCTTGCTTGTTACTTGCATTTGGTTCCTATTTGCACTCTCTTTTTGGTCTTTCCCAAATATATATATTTTTTTGAAAAATAATTTAAAAACTTATATTAAAACTAAGATCATTTGCAAGTTGGGATGAGACTTCTCCCAACCATAGCCAAAGAGAACACATGATTACAACAGTAAAAGAAGATTTGCATTGGAGAAAAATCTCCTAAACCATATTTCTACAATGGTTGTTCACATGTTTACAACTGTAAAAGAAGATCTACATTGGAGCACAAATCTCCTAAATAATATTTCTACAACGGTTGTCCAAATTAGCTAAAAATTGGATTTGCTCACCAACCTGCCTAATCATCTCATCCTCAATAGCCATGTCACTGTGCTACTGAACCCATACCTCCTTCTCAATGCCCATCTTATCCAGGAAGTCTACCACTTTATTTAGATCTCTACTCACATAAATTAGAATTACATAATCTAATTTCCTCCATAATTCTTTAATTTTAGTGACAAGAATCCTCAACCTCCATGTATTCAAAGCAAAGTTCCTCATGCAATCTAGAGCTCCTACCATTATTTGAGAATATGATTCTAGGATTATCCTCTTGTAACCTTTTTTTACTGCCCAAATAGAAGTAGATTTGATATCTAAGGCTTTTTCTTCATTGTTTGTGGCCCTTCCCAAGCCTTGCAGTTTCCAATAGAGCACTATCCCAACATGATTCTTACAAACCACTCCAATTCCAGCTCTTGCTGGATTGCCTTTGATGAGGCCTAGAAATGCCTCAATCATAACATGTTTTGAACACTGAAATTGCCTTAAAACTCTTATGTTTAATCTAATAAGATAGTTAAGTTAATTCAATATGTTGTGTATTAACTATTTGCATGATAAATGTATTTGAAATACTATATTCTAATTTTTATAGCTTTTTGCATAAGTTTTATGTTGTTTTGTTATGACTTGCTAAATGAGATATGCTTAGGTTGATAGCAGCATTTCACTAATCATGTTTTGATATGTCTCAAGTATTTATTTTACCTAAATCTGGCAACAGTGCAAGCAAACTATTACTGTGCAGCAAAAACTGAGTTTTTCCCATGTAAATTCCAGCCAGTTGCCAATGAATGGCAAGGCATGGAATTCACATATGGAAAGAGATGAAGACCATTGGAATCTGATCCTGAGAAATAACCCACATGAGAGATGCAGAGAAAATCATTTAAAGAGCAAACATTTGTTCATTCCGAAGTCTCTTCGGAATGAATAGATATCTTCGAAATGAGAAAACACAGTGTCTTTGAAATGAGTGGATCTTCGAAATGAGAATTGTAGTCTCTTCGGAATGAGCCACTTATATTCGAAATGAAAATAGAATGTGCTTTTTGAATTATTGACCGATTTCTGACACTGTAAAAATGGAAATAAATATTGAAAAGGGTAAGGGAAAATATCTCCCATTTGACCTTGTTGTCCTTGCCGATCAAAGCCACCATTTATGGAAAGATCAAGTTTGATCTTCTTCTAGGATAAAACCAGGAATTGTTGCAGCATAATAGGATTAGATCTTTTGAGATATTCTCAGTTGTTAGTATATATTAGGACATCTATAAATATGGCTCCCATTCAGGTTGAGCTAGTAGAGGATAGAGAAAGTAGAGAGTAGAGAAATATAGGAGAAAATAGGCAATAATCAGAAAAGTGACTGTTACAGTCCTGTAACAGGTTTTCAGCAGAATTATTGTAATCATGTTCTTGAATCAATAAAGTGTGATATTTTTATTTCATATTGCTTGTAAATGAATATGAGTAAGATATAGAGAGAGAGACTCATACCTTCTTCTGGACAAGGAGGCTGGCCACTTCCAGACCTAGGAGGAGGACTAACAACAGGTTTTTATTCTAATTTTGCTACAACAGAATGAGTTGTAGAACTTGTCATTTCATTCCTTTGTAAATAACTAATGGTATTTGCAATCTTAGCTTATTTTATGTTTAGATTAATCTTGTGATTAATGGTTTGGTTGTAATATCCACTTTCAACAAAGCTTTCAATTTATTGCAGACTGTCATTTTTAGAATTTACTATTTTTTGTAATTTCCTACATTTTATGTTTTGTTGTCAACCCTTGCACAGAAGATTGACAACCTTCTGTTATAGAGCCTTAACAGGGTTTCATTTCTATGCTATAATTAGGTTTCCATTGCTGCAAAAGTAAATAGATTTCCTTTCTGCAATTATAATTAGACTTCTAATTCTGCAACTGTTATTTCTGCAACATAATTAGGTCTCATTCTGCAATTGTAATTAGGATTTCATTTTTGCAGTTAATGTTTAGTTTCCATTTATGCAACTTAGATTAAGGTTTAATTTATGGAATTTAGAGATAGGAATGTCATAAATCCCCCACACAATCGGTTTCACCAATAAGACCTATTTCTCCAGATTGACCTAAATTATAACCCTGTTCACCCCTTCTTTCGTAGATAGCCTTGTACACTGCCCTGGATTGAAAAATTCATTGAGAATTAATGATGTGTATAACGACTACGCATCATTTTGGCACCGTTGTTAGGGAATTGTGTTGCTAGAAGGTGACAACAATCCAATAGTTGTTAATTAGACTGAGTTGTGAAGATTCAGGATAAAATTTGAATAGAATAGCTGGTTAAAGTAACAACTATTGACCTATAATTTATGTCATTTAAGATTAAACAAGAATGAGTAAGTCTAGGGATGAAAAAGGTAGAATTACCCAAAAGGATCCCTGGCTTGTTCCATTAAGGAGATCTTCACACCTAAGGGGTGAATCACCTGTGTTTGAATTACCAGAAATATTGAAAGAAAAATCACCAGTCTCATCATCATTAGAACATCCTAAGAAAGAAGAATCATCAGACTCATTATCAATAGAGGATCTTGGACCTCTTGAGAGAGAAATTAGGATAGGTTTAACTAAGGAACAAGAAACTATGGCAGAGGGAGGCAATCTAGATAGAGATGGGCAACATGGCTGTCCATAATTAAGGAGATGATCAGGATATGCCTCAACCTTTCAGAACATTTGAATATCCTATCTGTTTGAATCCAACACAAAACTCTCCCATGAAAACCATTTCACCTTCAGTACTTCCAACCTTCTGAGGTGTTGTATATGAAGATTCTGATCATTTTTTGTTTGAATTCAAAGTAGTGTGTCAAACCTATGACTATGTAAATAACAATAAAAAACTTAAGGTTTTTCCCTCAACACTCAAGGACTCAGCATTGCGCTAGTTCATGAGCTTAGATCCAAATTCCATCCAAACTTGAGATCAAATGGAAACTGTGTTTTTAGAAAAATATCAGGAGTATTGCCATGTAAGGAACATGAAAGATGAGTTATTCAAGATTAAAAAAGAAGATGATGAAACATTAGAAGACTATCTTGATAGGTTCTCCTTTGTTTAAAGGAGATGTGGGCTTGTAGAACTAGAGTTATGTAAAACCATATTTTTAAGAGGATTACAAGATGAATCCAGAGAAGTATTAGATTTGATGGGAAAAGGGGATGTAAATACTCTCAGTAATGAGGAAATTGTGGATCTTTGTAGGAATTACTCTTGCAATAAGCAGGGAAGAAGAAAAAATAGTACAAATGGCACTGATGTGAAGGACCTAATAGAGGACCTTGCAAATTTTAAAACTGATATTCTAGTGCAATTAAACACAAATTTGGGGGAAATGTCTGCAAAAGCAAAAAAAATAGAACCTTTGGCAATTTATTGCTCAAGATGTAGAAATAAACATGCTTTGCAAGAATTTCCTTTGAATAAAACATCTATCTCAACCATTTGTAGTATCTGTTCAAAGAAGCATTCAACTGATAAATGCCACCTGCTACCACAACTCAAAACTATGTTAGAAAATTAGACTGAGGAACTCAACTATGTTGGACCAAAACAAGGGAGAAATTTCTCTCAATACCAAAATCCCCCTCGTTTTCCTACAAATTGGGGGCATAATCCTTGGACTATGCCTTGGGGACAATCAGAACCACCCCAATGTCCTTGGAATTATCCTCAATGGAAAAATTCCCAAGAATGGCCAAAAATAAATTGGAGTAATTCTGCCTGGAATCAGAATCAGAATAACCTATCATGGAATCAAAACAACCCATCTTGGAATTAGAATCAGACTAATCCACATTGGATGCAAAATCAACCACAGTGGAATCAACAATAGTCCTATCCAAGGCAACAAAGAAATCAAGGTCAAAATCAGAATTTATTGCCTGCACCTAATCAAAATTTTCAAGAAAAATAGAACCAACCACAGCAAACACAACAGGTGAAACAACCTCAACTTTCATCTCAATCAGTCACTAATCCAAATAGCATGAGACAGGCATCCCCTGTCTATGTGGCTGAAGCTGAGGAAAATGTTGAAATAAATGTTATTGATTGTAGTAACATCCAACTTCGTTCAGGAAAAGTTATACATGAACCTGCTCCAATTAAAATCAAGGAAAATGAAGAGTAAGAACCTTTGGAACCAGTTAAACCAACAATAGAGAAATAAGAAGAAAAAACAAAACCATAGGCAGAACAATTACCTTCATCAAAGATAATTCCATATCCTAAAATATTCAATACCACAATAGAAAATTCTGAGTCAGACCTGGTCAAGGAACTTAAAAAGTTAACTATATAATTGCCCTTATTGCAAGCCATTAAGGATATACCAGTGATTAAAAGTACTATTCGAGATTTGTGCATTAGAAGAGTAGGAAGAAAAAGGAAAGTATTTCCTAAGACTGTTCAGGTTGAAGGAAATATAGCTGATCTCTTGTTTGGAAAACTAGTACCTCCAAAGTATAGTGACCCAGGAAGTCCAGTTATCACAGTTACCATAGGTTCAGTACCAATATCAAATGTCTTGGTAAATCTAGGAGTTGCAATAAATGTCATGACCAAGGATATAATGAAACAATTACAGCTCAAATATCTCAGCCCCACATTTACAGTTTTAGAAATGGTTGATAGGTCAGTTGCAAAACCTGAAGGTATCATTGAAGATGTTCTTATAGAAGTTTCTTCTTGGGAATTCCTTGCATATTTTTTGGTTTTACAACAAAGAAATTCAGCACATGGATATCCCATCATTTTGGGAAGACCTTGGCTTGCAACTGCAGCAGCCTTCGTAGACTGCAGATCTAGAAAAATGACTATTTCAAATGGTATTGATCTAAAATAGATCTCTCTGTATCCTCCTGTAAGACCCTCTAGCAATTTTTCAGGTCAGTTATGGTTTCCTGATTCAGATGAAGAATCAGAGGAGGTTATTTCCACACTAGCCACCTTGGTAGTAAGAGAACACACAGAAGACCTCCAAGACACAAAAAATTTAGAAAATGAAAATATCCTAATGAATGTTCTGCATGAACAAAGGTTAGAAGAGGAAGAAGTAAATATCCATCAGTTGTTAAGGAATGAGGAGAACCAAAATTCTGAAGGTGAACCATCTGTACTATCATAGGAAAACTCTGTTTCATTACCACATGGGTGGCACCATCACCTAATTTTTCCTTCTCATTGTTCCATACAGGATATACTTCCATAAGGAAGTAATGAAACAAAAACTTCTTATTTCCTCCCATCTCAGCAATGTCCTCTTAATTCCCTAATCACCAAGTATGAAGAAGTGAATTCATTCCTTCCAAATACAAAACAAATAGAAGTCTAGCCAGGAAAATTTCTAAACATTTATAGTTGGCTTACTAGGTAAGAGGAAGAGAAATTGATAGTTGTCTTGCAGAAGCATGTTCATACTTTTGCTTGGGACTATAAAGATATGTCAGGAGTTCACCCTGATATATGTACCCACAGAATTTATACTAATGAAGTCAAGCCAGTAAGACAACCCCAGAGAAGACTGAATCCTACCCTAAGGGATATTGTAAAGGAAGAAATTGAAAAACTTATGGAGGTAGGATTCATTTACCCAATTTCTGATAGCCAGTGGGTCTCTCCATTGGTTATAGTTCCTAAGAAAAATTGAAAAATGAGAGTATGTGTAGACTATAGAGAGCTGAATAAAGTAACATACAAAGACCATTTTCCATTACCTTTCATAGATCAGGTGTTAGATACCCTTGTTGGAAAGAAATACTTTTGTTTTCTTGATGGATTTAGTGGATATAATCAAATCCAGATTGCACCTAAAGATCAAGAGAAAACAACCTTTACCCGTCCATGGGGAACATTTGCCTATAGGGTTTTACCTTTTGGTTTGTGTAATGCCCCAACAACATTTCAACGAGCGGTCTTAGCAATTTTTTTTTATCTGACTACCAACAGTGTTGAGATATACATGGATGATTTCATAGTATGTGGATAGACTTTTGACTTTACATTAGAAAACCTTGACAAAGTTTTAACTCGCTGTGAAACATACCAGTTATCCTTGAATCCAGAAAAATGTTTTATGATGATGAAGGAATGAATAGTTCTTGGTCATCACATCTCTCTTCAAGGGATATAGGTTGATCCAAAGAAGGTGTAAATTATCAAGAATCTTCTTCCTCCTAAAACTCAGACTGATTTCAGAAGCTTCCTAGGACACATTGGTTTTTATCATAGGTTTATTCCCAGCTTTAGCACAATAGCCAATCCCATGTTTGCCTTATTGACTAAAGATTCTAAATTTTCCTGGACTACAAGGTGTCAAGAATCATTTGAAGCTTTGAAAGAGAAATTAGTAACTCCACCTATGTTAAGAGGACCTAATTGGACATTACCATTTCACATACAGACTGATGCTTCCAATACTACAATTGGAGCAGCATTAGGACAAATTGACAATGGTGAACACGATGCCATATACTACATTAGCAAGAATTTGACAGGAGCTGAGAAAAATTATACCACAACTGAGAAAGAATTATTGGTAGTAATTTATGCCATCAACAAATTCAGACATTACATCACAGGTTATCAAATATTTATTCACAGAGATCACACAACCATTAAGTATTTGATGAATAAGCCTATGGTAAGTGCAAGAATTATTCGTTGGTTACTCATTGTCTGCAAGAATTTGATATCACTATAATCAACAAACTAGGAAAAGCTAATGTTGTAGCAGATTTCTTGTCCAGATTACAGAACACAGATGAAGGGGAATTAGTTGAAGGAACCTTTCCTGATGAAAAATTATTTGCTATATCAGTCCAATCACCTTGCTTTGCAGATATAGCCAATTATTTGGTCACAGGGAAAGTTCCTCCACATTTCACTTCAAAACAGAAAAAACAATTGATCAAACAGAGTTCTTATTTTGAATGGATTAAGGGTATACTTTTTAAGTGCAGTCTTGACCATGTGTTACGTAGGTGCATCCGAAAGGATGAGGTATATGATATCCTTAGGGCTTGTCATGATGAACCCTCAGGTGGACACTACTTTGTAAAAAGCATAATTAGGAAAATCTTAGGTACAACATATTATTGGCCATCTTTTCACAAGGATGTGGAAAAGTACATCAGGCATTGTGATGCATGCCAAAGAATGGGAAAACCCACTCATACAAATGAAATGCCATTGCAACCTAAATTGGTTTTAGAGCCATTTGAGAGGTGGGGGATTGATTTTGTAGGATCTATTGATCCACATTCTCAAGGAAAGGTGCATATTCTAGTATGCATTGATTACATGAAAGGTCGTTGATTTCTTATATACTCAGATTGTTTAGAGATTTGGAGCTCCTCGGTCTATCACCACAGACCAAGGACCCCAATTTGCATCTAAAGTCATTGAGGCATTTACAGAATTATATGAAATCAAACATAGAAAATCATCACCTTATCACCCACAAGCAAATGGCCAGGTTGAGGTAACAAACAGGGAACTAGAACGAATCTTAACAAAAATAGTAGCTTTTCATAGGAGAAAATGGCTAGATAAATTACCTGAAGCAGTGTGGGCTTACAATACTACTTGGAAATCCACTACTGGATTCATACCTTATAAACTAGTCTTTGGTAAAAATCCCCTCTTACCTATTGAATTTGAGCTACTAACACTACACACAACATTAGAAATTAGAATTGAATTATCACAGGCATAAATAGACAAGATTTTGTAGCTGAATGCATTGGATGAACTTAGGTTGGATGCTTTGCACCAAACTAAAGTAATTCAGGAGTAGAGGAATTTGTGGCATGACAGTCACATTCAGTAGAGGAAACTTCAACAAGGGGATTGGGCTTTACTGTTTGATTCTCACTATGAGGACTTCCCTGGAAAGCTGAGAACTAGATGGCTTGGACCTTATCAGATTGAAGAGGTAATTGACAATGGAGTAGCTCGTTTATCTCCTATTGATGGGTCACAGAGAAAGTTGGTAGTGAATGGACATCGCCTCAGGGTGTACCATACACCTCTAACTAAAGAGGAATTCTTGAAGCAACTTGAAAGTTTGGATACACAACAGGTGGAAGAAATTTCCTCTTCCACTTCAAAACAATCAACATGATCATGGATTTCAAGAAAAAACAGAAAAATACAAAAAAAATCAAAAAAAGCAAAAAACAAAAAGATGAATACAATCTAATTATGAATTCCTTCATGGGTATGATTTCAGGAAAATCATGAATTCCTTCATGGGCATAGTCAGAATCAAGAAGAAAAAAAAAATAATCAAGAAAAAAAGAGAGAAAATGAGAGGTAAAATAAAAAAAATAAAAAAAAGAGAGAAAAATGAATAACTCAGCAGTGAAAACCTTTTCTAAGGCACTACTGGGTTGGTATGCATGAAAACCAATTTTCTGGCATGCATAACCTTGAAAATTTTTGAACCATCATTGTACAAATTCACCAACTGCAGTTGTTTTGAAATATTGCAGCAAATCTCAGCAGAACATCAACAAAGGCAGTCATTCTTCAAAACTTGCATTAACTTGTTTTAATCAGGTATATATTTCTTTCATTTCTTCATTTTAAATTATTGGTATATAGTATATAACAATTAACCATTAGCATAAAAGGTATCCATAAGAGTTGACATACTTAAAACATGTTTTGAGCATGAGAATATTGATTTCTATCTAATCTTCGGAACAAGAATGCCAAAAACAGTGCCTGCTATCTTCTTTAGATTAATTGGTGTATTGTCTTCGGATTGAAATTGTCTTCGAAATGACAATAGAATGAATGTTACACTTTGTATTCGGAATGAAGCTTTGTCTTCGGAATGACAATTTGTCTTCGAAATGAAGCTTTGTCTTCGAAATGACGATTTGCCTTCATAATGAAGCATCATCTTCGGAATGAAGTAGGATTTGTCTTTGAAATGCAATAGGATTTGTCTTCAGAATGAGGATTTATCTTCAAAAAGAGGATTTGTCTTCGAAATAAGGATTTATCTTCGAAAAGAGGATTTGTCTTCGAAATGAGGATTTATCTTCGGAATGAAGATTTATCTTCGGAATGAGGATTTGACTTTAAAAAAAGCATGATCTTCGAAATGAAGACTTGTCTTCAAAATGAAATCATAATCTTCGAAATGAGGTTTTGTTTTTGCAATAGATCATAATCTTCGAAAAGAGCATTCAATATAACATCTCCACGTGGCATCTAAGGAAAAAAAAAGAAATATGATCAAGTAAAAATTCTTTTGGCTACATACGATAAATGAACACATGTCATTTAGGATGTGTTTTGTTTTTTCACCCATTTAGAAAGTACCAGAATCATGGGGGATGTGACCAATAGTATGCCACTATTTTTTTTTATACTAATAAACATGCACGTGAAAGTTTGTAGGCAAAATAGAAAATCTAAAAAACGAGTAAGGTGGATCTGACGGCAAGGACATCTGCACAACCATTGATGGACATGTGTTCGAAGAAAAAATAGAAATGCATGCCACCCTTCTTTCTGAAGACATATTTGCTAACACAAAATGATTATGAGGTACAGTGCTCAGATTACGGTTCATTTTGAAGAACAAAAATAGGGCAAATGAAAACTTAGAACCAAACCTTGCAAATTTGTAAACACCAGAAACTAGAGATCCAACAAAGGAATAGCAGTAGAAGTGAGCAGTTTGTAATGTACCAAGACAAGAAAATGGGGCGAAAAATGAAAATGGAACCAGCGGATACCACCCACCTTCGAGAAAATCTAGAAGTGCTGCAGATTTTTGAAGATGGAGGGCTTATGCTATTTTTGGATAAGTTTAATGGGTCCTCTGAACATTTGGCCGGCATGTTCACCCACACATTCAAAAACAACCGGGCACACATTAACGGCATGACCATTGAGGTAACCCCTAAATTTTTGAGTCAAATTACTGAGCTGCCATTAGGTCTTCCAATTTCTAGGTCTGGCAAAAATACATTGGTAAATATAGTTAATCAATTTCTGGAAGAAAACGATAGGGAGCTAGAATATTTAACACATAATAACACATGTAAGGGGGTAAAAAGGGCCAGCCTACAGGAACCCTGGGATGAAGTGGCCACATGGGTAATCAAATTTCTAACCTATGAAGGGCAGTATGTACTGTTATCAAGGCATCATCTAAAAATTTTAAACCATCTCAGACATGGTAGGCAACAGCCAAAAGTTAGGGTAAATCTTCCCCTATACCTGCACCAAAAATTGAAAAACATGGCAAAAAGATATTAGGAAGGAAAAGGGAGCCTTCGCCACCATGGTCTCATCAAACTAGTTTTCCAGCACCATTTTAGAGGAAACCCTAGGAGCTTTGATAGGTTTTAATCTACCCTAAATGATGTAATTTTTGGAAATGAGGATGAGGAGTAAGAAAAAAATGTTGCTGATGCTATTACAGAAGAAGAAACAGCTACTGCAGAGGCTGTTGCAGAAGAAGAAATAGTTGTTGTAGAGACTGTTGTAGAAGAAGAAACATAAACTATTGCAGAGGTTGTTGCAGAGGAAGAAACACACCTAGCAGCAGCAACAAAACACCTTTCTATAGAACCTTCAACCTCATGAGCTAAGAAACAAAAGAAAAGAAGGTCTGAAACTAGAAGCAAAACAAAAAAATAGAAGGTCTATTTTTTTGAAGTTGTTACTGATTTGTCAGAACAAGGCAGTGAAGCACCTAGCCCAACAGGGAAAGAAACAACAAGGGAAATAGAAGCATCTAAAATTATCCCCACAACCCCTACTGTCACCAGAAAACAAAGCAAAAAGAAGAAGTTTACATCTGGAACTAGGAGGTCTACAAGACTCCACTTGAGGGAAATGACAGAACAGGTCATAGAAGAAGAAGGTGGACAAAGCAGTCCAAATGTCACAGAAATACAACCAGCCCCTAAAAAATTTCTAGAATTTCCTGAACAAATAATTGAGGAAGAGGTGAGGTAGGATAGCTTGGAGGTGGCTATAGTTCAATAGGCCATAAAAATGGTAGATGCAATTATAGACAGTTTCATAGAGCCTCCTGAACAAGAGCAAACAGATGTTGCAGAGGAAGAGATAGTTGTTGAGCAGCCAACTATAGCTAACTTGTCTACATTCGATTCTAAAGCAGAAATAGAAGAAGAAGACATCACAGAGCAGCTGAGAGCAACAAGGAGTGTTGTCAAAACACAAACCAGATGGATTGAAGAGAGAGAAAACATCATTGAGATGTAGGAAAGAAAAATTGTAGAGTTACAACAGGAAGTGGAAGAATTGAGAAAAAGGCTATCACAGTCTGAAAAACAACCAACTATATCCATTGATGAGGATGATTTGGCTCAATTGCTTGTGAATTTATCTAGGGCAGATGACTCTATTGAGGCAAACATAGGTGCTCATTCTAAAGCAGCACCCTTTCATTCTGAAAAAAGTGCCCTCTCCTTCTGAAGCATTACCTTCTCATTCTGAAGATGCTTCAGAATTGGCAAAGAGCATAGCAAAAAATATTGGAGATGAGTCACCAGCACAAGAACAGTCCAAGTAGCAGCATAAAACTATTCAAGTAAGTACTCCTTCTATTGATGTCCTTGTATTTCAAACTATTACATATTCAGTAGAAATAGCAGATAAGGGGGTGCAAGTGGAATTAATGTCTGATGACAACCCAATAGAAATAGCAGATAAGGGGGTACAGGTAGAATTATTGACAGATGATCAACCAATAGAAGTGGCAAAAAAAGGGGTTCAGGTAGATCTGCTACCTAGAGTTCCACCTGTAGTTAGACCACCTAATACTGTGTCCCTAGAACAATACAATGCAGAAATAGCTAGTTGGGTGATTAGATATGAGAATCTTTCCACTAAGATTGAAAAATTCAAATTGGAAGGAAAACAACTAGAGGCCAAGGAAACAGAGATTCAGGCATTAAAAGAAAAAGTGTCTGATTTATGTCAAATTACTAAATTTTTAGTCCAATTCAGATGACCAACCAGATTTTACAGTCTTATTCCGAAGGAGAAATACCTCAGATGGCAGGTCATGAGGATTAGCTCAGGTCTCCCATATAAATTGGACACAACTGCATATTTCCTGGAAGCATATTTTGACAACCCTATTCAGCAAAAAAATCTCCTATGTGAACTATTTTTACATAACTTCTTTATTCCATAAGAAGTAGAATTTCATCATCAAATCTATATTGGAGATGTTCAATTGAGGGCATTCATGTCCACCTTGTAGAATCAGTTTTATTGGGACCAGGAGAAAAGGCAGAATAAAGAAATTAAAACAAGAGCTGAATTGTTAGTCAGAGCAATTCAACAAAATCACCCAATTATCACCAGAAAACACTTCACCATGATGAACATGGATGATGTAAATAGAATGTACTTGAAAAACTTGAGGGACTGTGTGACCAGATTCCAAAATTTCTGTAATGACAATTTTGTGCCGACATTATCGATCTGTAGAAACAGATGGGCTGAACTTTCTATGTCTTTACAGAAAAGAGAACCCATCTCCCCCATCAACTTAGAATGGTCCAAAATAAGGGCAAAAGTAGTAATACAGTTGATTGAAATAATGCAACATCATTGGATAGGTATCAGATTTAGGCCTCCAACCATCATCACTTCAGTTCCATTCTACTTTGAAGAAGATGCCCAACCTGATGAACAGTTTGAAGAATGGCTCAGGAACCTTCAGGAAAATAGGGGGTATTATATAGGCAAGAAGTTGTTCTATAGGTCATGGAATTTGAACATGGACATGTGATTCCATAGCTCAACAGAATGCATGAGGACATGCATTAATATAAGTTGGGGGGAAAATGATGAGGTCTAGAAATGCCTCAATCATAACATGTTTTGAACACTAAAATTGCCTTAAAACTCTTATGTTTAATCTAATATGCTAGTTAAGTTAATTCAATATGCTATGTATTAACTATTTGCATAATAAATGTATCTGAAATACTATATTCTGATTTTTACAGCTTTTTGCATAAGTTTTATGTTGTTTTGTTATGACTTGCTAAATGAGATATGCTTAGGTTGATAGCAACATTTCACTAATCATGTTTTGATATGTCTCAAGTATTTATTTTACCTAAATCTAGCAACAGTGCAAGCAAACTATTACTATGCAGCAAAAACTGGTTTTTCCCATGTAAATTCCAGCCAGCTACTAATGAATGACAAGGCATGGAATTCACATATGGAAAGAGATGAAGACCATTGGAATCTGATCCTGAGAAATAAACCACATGAGAAATGCAGAGGAAATAATTTAAAGAGCACACATTTGTTCATTTTGAAGTCTCTTCAGAATGAATAGATATCTTCGAAATGAGAAAACATAATGTCTTCGAAATGAGCGGATCTTCGAAATGAGAATTGAAGCCTGTTCGGAATGAGCCACTTATCTTCGAAATGAAAATAGAATGTGCTTTTTGACTTATTGACTGATTTATGATGCTAGAAAAAGGGAAATAAATATTGAAAAGGGTAAGGGAAAATATCTCCCATCTGACTTTGTCGTCCTTGCCGATCAAAGCCACCATTTATGGAAAGAGCAAGTTTGATCTTCTTCTAGGATAAAACCAGGAATTGTTGCAGCATAATAGGATTAGATATTTTAAGATATTATCAATTGTTAGTAGATCTTAAGAAATCTATAAATATGGCTTTCATTCAGGTTGAGCTAGTAGATGATAGAGAAAGCAGAGAGTAGAGAAATATAGGAGAAAATAGACAATAATCAGAAAAGTAACTGTTACAGTCCTGTAATAGGTTTTGAGCAGAATTATTGTAATCATGTTCTTGAATCAATAAAGTGTGCTATTCTTATTTCATATTGCTTGTAAATGAGTGCGAATAATATCTAGAGAGAGAGAGACTCATACCTTCTTCTGGACAAGGAGGCTGGCCACTTCCAGACCTAGGAGGAGGACTAAAAACAGGTTTTTATTCTGATTTTGCTACAGTAGAATGAGTTGTAGAACTTGTCATTTCATTTCTTTGTAAAAAACTAATGGTATTTGTAATCTTAACTTATTTATGTTTAGATTAATCTTGTGATTAATGGTTTGGTTGTAATCTCCACTTTCAGCAAAGCTTTCAATTTATTGTAGACTGTCATTTCCAAAATTTACTATTTTTTGTAATTTCCTGCATTTTATGTTTTGTTGTCAACCCCTGCGCAGAAGGTTGACAACCTTCTGTTATAGAGCCTTGATAGGGTTTCATTTCTATGCTATAATTATGTTTCCATTGCTACAAAAGTAAATAGATTTCATTTCTACAATTATAATCAGACTCCTAATTCTGCAACTGTTATTTTTGCAACATAATTAGGTTTCATTCTGCAATTGTAATTAGGATTTCATTTCTGTAGTTAATGATTAGTTTCCATTTCTGCAAATTAGATTGAGGTTTAATTTATGCAATTTAGAGATAGGAATGTCCTAAATCCCCCACACAATCGGTTTCACCAATAAGACCTGTTGCTCCAGATTGACCTAAATTATAACCCTATTCACCTCTTCTTCCGTAGATAGCCTTGTACACTACTTTGGATTGACAAATTCATTGAGAATTAATGATGTGTACAATGACTACGCATCACCTTTTGCATCTCCATCAATATTAATTTTGTTCCAATATTATGGGGGTGGTTTCCAACTAGCTCTATCCTACCCCTCTTGCACTTCAACTTCCTTCTCCATTGTCCCTATAATAGCCTGAGTTTCCTCTTTAGCATACACTATCATAGTTTTTGTGACTTTGCTCCAAATGACCTTCAAAACTCCATCTAAAGATGAAAATGTTTCTCTAAAAATTTTGCCATTTCTTTCTAACCACACTTACCATCAGATGAAGTTTAATCCAAACTCCCAACCAATACAAAGAGCTTTAGATTTAATTCTACCCCTATTTCATATTTTCCAAATATTAATTCGATTCAAATCACCATTAACTCAAATTTTATAATATAAAAACCATCTCTCCCAGATCTTGTGCTTGAATGGAAACTCAAACATCAAGTGGTTAGATGTTTCCTTACTCTTGTAGCATAAAACACATTGAGATGGACCAATGATTTCTCTACATTTGAGATTATCAAAAATAAGAATTCCATTATGCATGAACTGCGAGGCAAAAAAGTTTACTTTCAACCAACTCTTGAATTGCCAAATATTTCTCCAATCCTAAACCTGATATGCATGAGGAGGATCTAGAAGGATCTTATCATATCAATCATTCATTGTGTAGACACCAAGGCTCCCATAACCCCAAGCTAATTCATCCTTCTCATATCTACCTGTGTTAAATATTTTTGCCAAGATTTTAGTCATGATGGGTATCAATTCTGAAGGGATTGAAATTGGCCACTCATCCAACTTATTAAACTGCTTAAACTTATAATCTCTCAACTTACTAGTGTTGAAATAACTTTCAATTTGGACCCAAATCTTGGTTTTCATGGTTTTTTTTTGTTGGTTGTAGTTCTAGGAATTCAACAATGATAGGTGGGTATTGATCCCATGAATCTGTCCAAAATCGTGCCTTCTCCCCTCTTTCCACTTTCCAAAATAATCCATCTTTCACTACCTGAGATCTTAACTTTAGATCTTGCCACACTAAGGATCCATTACCATCGAAAGGGAAATGACCCACCTCATTTGTGTTTACCTATCCCAAATATTTATTAGTTAAAACTCTAATGAATAAAGAATTTGGTTGGGAAATCCACCTCTAGTAAAGCTTTCCATCCAAAAAATTATTATTTAGCTTTGATATTCTCAATCCCAAACCTCCTTTTACCTTGGATTGGCTTATTTTCTCCCAACCTACTAAGACCCATTTCCTCTCTCCTTTTACTTATCCCCATAAAAATTTTCTAGCCATCTTTTCCAACTCTTTACATATGGTATATGGGGCAACAAGGATAGAAAATTTATAAATTGGCATGGCCTAAATGACTAACTGTAAAAAAGATAATCTACCCCATAGCTTAACCATTTATGAGACATAATTATTTCCTTGATAAAATCCAAAATATTCCTCCATATATCTATTTTTAATTTTTTAAAATGCAAAGGGATCCCAAGTATACCACTGGGAGAGAAGTCCTCATGAATCCCAAGATATCTACAAATTTTGTCTTGAAGCCTTTGATCAAGATTGAAAAAGACCATTTTAGATTTGTTATCACTGATGACTTGGTTTGTGGCCCTAAGGTAGACATTAAGGGTATCTCTAATCATTCTTTCTTCTCTAAATTTGGCCACTCCCACCAATCATGTGTCACCCATAAACTCTATGTGAGTCAAAAATTCCTCACCCACCTTGATACTTGTTAGCAAACCTTGTTGTATTCTCCTCAAGATTAGTCTACCCAAATATTCAACCAATATGAGAAAAATATAGGGGCAACAAGGATCTCCTTCACAAAGGCCTCAAGTAGCTCTAAACGGTTGCGAGGGAAGACCCTTGATTAACACTGAGTATGTCAAAGTAGAAACACAACTCATGACCCATTCTATCCAATCTTGAGAGAAACCAAAGGCTACCATCATCTTTGACAATAAGCTCCACTCCATCCTATCATAAGCCTTTGACATATCCAATTTTATGGACATTCCTCTATTACCAGATTTTTACATTGAATGGATTGCCTCCTGAGCTAGAACAATAACATCCAAGATCTACTTGCCCTTTACAAAACCCCCTTGCTCTAAGGAGATAATATTATGTAGAAGAGGTTTTAGCCGCTTAGCCATTACCTTTGTGATTATTTTATATATGATATTGCATAAGGCAATAGATTTATAATATGAAATATGCATCCTCTCCTCCACTTTTGAAATTAAGGTAATGAAAGTATGATTTAATACTTTAAGAATTCTTTTACTATCGTTGGTCTCCTCTATAACAACCATTACATCCTCCTCCAAGTTGTCCTAGAAGACTTGAAAACACTCAATTGGAAAGCTATTTCGACCTGGTGTTTTTTGTGCTCATTCCAAAGACTACTTTCTTCAGTTTCTCTCTATCAATGGGTTTAAGTAGGGCCTGATTTTATTTTTTAGAGATAACAAAGGGTGTGATAGCAAGAACTTATTTTTGAGGCTCTTCATTTTACACCGTACTTTCCTTAAATAGTTTAGAAAAATAATCCATTGAATGGAAATGCATACCTGGAATTATATCAAAGGAGTGTCCATTCTCATCTTGAAGATATTCCATTTTGTTCATCTGTCTCCTAGCATAGGAAGCCTGATGAAAAAATTTAGTATTTTTATCACCTTCTAATAGCCAAGTGGTTATTGATCTCTATTTACAGTAGGTCTCGTCTTGGTTGTCAATGTCCTCAACCACTTTATGCAATGCATCATCCTCTTATTTGAGCTACTTTGTAATTGTTACTTACCTAAAGTATTTTTGGACCTCATCCCTTTTGGCCACCAATGGAGCTTTGTGGACCTAGAAGTTTGTCTTGTTAGCTCACCTCCATTGTTTTAGTTTATCCTTGACATAATGAAGTTATTTGTGGAATCTAGACATTGTTATCCCATATGTTGGGCAACCATCTCCCCACCACTATGGAATTTTATTTCGAAGTTCCTATTTTTGTAACCAGAAGTTTTCAAATTTAAATGGTTTGTGATGTTGCATTGTCTTTATCTCCCTTTAAATAAAATGGAAAAGTGATTTAAAACTGAACCCTCCAAAATCTAAAATTTTATATTTTATTTCACAAATGCCTCCTCTGAAACAAAAAATGATCTAACTTCACCTTCCTACTATGTGACTTCCTCCTCTTATTAGTCCAAGTATAGTTGGTTCTAGGGCATTTAATATCCACTAAGTGTAATGCTTGAACTTGGGCAATCATAAGCCGATACCTTGGGTCCAAAATTGGGGTTCCCCCTTTCTGATATCTAGAGGATAACTTAGAATTAAAATCCCTAGCAACAATACAGTCTAACTCCTCCCTTAATACTCTCCTGTTATGCACAACTTTCCATTGATGCATCTGACCATCTAGGTTTTGAGCCCCATAAAAATTTGTGAATTAAAATTTTTTCAGTTGTCACATTGTTTCTAAAATGCGATGTGAGGACACCCCTCCAAGCTATATGTTTTATTGCAATATATTCAATACAGTTCCAAAAAGTAACTATCCCCTCTAATATCCCTTGGGAAGCCAATTCCATATGACCAACACCCCTTCAAAGTCTATTTAATTTTTTACACATAAGACCAACGATATTTTTATCTCTTGGATAAGCAAAACATTAGTTTTACATTTTTCTAAGAGTCTTCAAACAACAAATTGATGGGTTCTACTGTTTAAAACCCTAACATTTTATGATTGTATAACCATTGGTTACCTTAAGAGCTATAAAAATATAATGGTCTCATAAATCCTCCTGTGATTAGTTTATCTCCTTAAACTACTTTCAATTCCGTATTTGATTTTCTACCAATTCCTTGAGAGCTGATATTTTGTTTTTATCTCTTTTACACCTGAGTTATCCCTTGAGTTGGACTTTCTCTATTATTTTCTGCTATACCCATGATAACATCCTTAATTATTGATTGCTCTTGGTTATGAACTATCCATGCCCCGACACTCTTTGATTGTGGTAACTCACTACACTCAATTACCTGCTTTAGGATGGGAGGAGGTGAAATAGGGGCTTGAACATGACTGTTATTATTTTCATTATTCCCATCAACTCCTTCCATGATTTTTTCTTCTTCTTGATCCATTAGTGTCTTGAATATCTCATACCTATTGGAGGGCTTGATTTGGGTTTGCTCTTTGCCATATTTTTTCTTTTATCTTCTTTTGGGCTATTCAAAACCATCTCCTTGTGCTTCTTTGCCCTAAGAAAGGTTGGTTTTTTTCTTATTGATTGTTGAATTACCCTCCTTAGGAAGATTTGAAATTTCCAAAGGAGCCTTCATTTTTATGTTCATATTGTTTCGAAAAGATCAGACCAAATACCCATATTTGTGGTAGGCTTTGCACCTGAAGGGAATGCCTTAGAATCCAATTGTTGAATCCAAGATAGTTATGCAAGTTTGAGTTCAACCTCTACTGGTAAAGGTTGGATAAGATCCATTTCCATGCATAATCTAGCATAAAAAACTATGTTTCCTTCATTTCTATCTTTGGAAATACCCAAATATCTTCCAAAAGAATTGTCGATGAATTCCTATACCTGATCACTCCAAAACTCCATTTGAAGTGCATACAAACGAATCCAAATTGGGACAGCAGCGAGTTCAATTTGAGGATCACATCCCACTCTCTAGAGTTGAACAAATAATCCTTCCGGACCATGATTCCTCTTTTTTTATTCAAAATTCCTATTTCTATCGGCAAGTGAAGAAAAACTAACAATAAGATATCCATTGTTAATAAACCACAAAGAATACTCACCAAGAGGCTCCTAGTTTTATCGGACACAGGAATGCAAAACAATTAGGGTAGGATGAATACCTATGAATTTACAGATCAAATCATGATTGGCTCTATATAAAACTATTTGTTCTACCATCCTTTGCTCAATGACAATATTTGGCCTTGATTTTTACTGTGGCAAGCATACATTAACTCGTTGAGATATTGGTCTATTTCTAGCAGTCATAAAGAGCAATTTTAATTCAGTTTTTTATGCTTCTTCAGTATTTTTAGGAGATTTATCCTTTAACAAATATGCAAAAGAACTATGTCTCTCTGAAAGAGAATATAGAGGTGTCTCCATTGGGCCCTCTTGGGACAACAATCTTGTCTTCAAGTCCACAACAACCAAAAATCTCTTCAGCTACCCAACTAATGCCCTAGTTTTCTCTTCTAGAGCTCATTCCCAAAAATATAATATTAAAAATATATGAAACTCTTATTTATTTTTTACTCAACTCAATAAATTAGAGAGAAATCATTACTCTTATAATTATATAGTTATTTAAAAATTTAAATAATTTTTAACTTTATAAATATATTTATATTTAATATTTTTTTATATTACAATACAATAAATATTAATATTATTTGAACTAATTTCTAAAGAATAATCCAAATTCATTGGAATATAACAACCATAAATTCTAATAATATATTGCAATTGTAACATAAAATCAAGTTCAAGTAGCACAAAGTATAGTTCAAAAGACATTCTAAGAATGTAGTCCACCTTGAAGGCTACCTTTATTCGTTTAGATATGAAATATTATGAGATCCATAGGTTTTATTACATCTTAAAAGAAATTAAAGGATGTTGACAAGATCTTGTCCATTATAAATATTAAAATTATATAATTTTATTAGAATTGATATTCTTAAAAATTATCAATAATAAGGTAGTTGAATTATTACTACCTTAAGAGATTATGATAAGAGGTTTAAAAGATAATAAAGGTTTAAACTAAAATTGATTTAAGAGATTATAATTTATAATAGTATTAGTATTATATAAATAGTCATCAATAATATTATCTACCTTTAGAAAATTATTACCTAAAATTTCAAGGTAGATATATGATGTTTAGTCTATTTAGGTGGATATTATTATGATGTTTAGTTTATATATGGGGCGTTAAGATGTATTCATTTGTAACTAATGCAATATCTATCAAAATGGAAATTATTTAGGTTTTGTTGGATTACTAGTTGCTAAGGTAGTTGAAATCTACTTATCCTTTCCCTTCATAAAAATTATATCCAGATATTTCTTGAAAAGACATCTATAAATGTAACAAAATAGATAGATTTACCTAATGATGGTACTTTTGCAGGTCCAAACACATCACTATGAACTATATAGAAAATTCCTTCAGATCTTGTAGCACTAATAGAAAACTTGAATCGGGTTTGCTTTCCAAAAATACAATGCTCACAAAAAATAAAATTTAATGAACAATCTGAAATTCTTTTAGCCATACCTTTCATTTTTAATGTTTGAAGGCCTTTGAGTATTATTAATACATTTATGGTTGTGTATGAATTATTATTATTAAAATAAAAGTTTTAAATAATAGCACATGGGGTGCAGCGCAACGGTTCGGGCTTTGGCTCTTCTTCGGGAGGTCCAAGGTTCAAACCACGACGTGGGTGAGTGTGTGAGGGGGTGGGTGTGTGGTGGCTTTGTGACTTTAGGAGGGGTCATGGTTGGGAGGAGACTGCTCAGCCCTATACGTCGGTCATAGGGGTTTCTCACAATAATCAAATCCAAAAAAAATTAAATAATAGTTTAATTAATAAAAATATTTATATTTAATATTTTTTATATTACAATACAATGAATATTAATATTATTTGAACTAATTTCTAAATAATAATCTAAATTCATTGGAATATAACAATCATAAAGTCTAATAATATAATACAATTGTAACATAAAATCAAGTTCAAGTAGCACAAAGTATAGTTCAAAAGACATTCTAAGAATGTAGTCCACCTTGAAGGCTACCTTTATTCATTTAGATATGCAATATTATGAGATCCATAGGTTTTATTACATATTCAAAGAAAATAAAGGATGTTGACAAGATCTTGTCTATTATAAAGATTAAAAATATATAATTTTATTAGAATTGATATTCTTAAAAATTATTAATACAATTTTTTATCTAAATATTTGTTTTTAAATTTTTTAAACTTTAATTAAAACAAATTAAATAATTTTTTATAAAAATAAATTTCTTACATTTTTATTAATTAATATTCTTCAAAATTTAAACCTCAATTTTTTAATACACGCTCTTATATAGTGATTTAAAATATTATAAAATAATTTGAACCCAAACTTCCTTAAAAAAAACTCAAAATCTTAATCACTATGTTAGTATTTTTGTTTTCATTATATCAAAATATGGGGAAAATATTTCACATAGAGTTATTATTTACATTGTACATATTTTTGTTTTCATTATATCAAAATATCTGAAAAATACAAAACACTTTTTTTGATGAAAGGCCATTTTAATTATAAAAATAAAAGTCCTCTACATCCAACAAAAAGTGTGGGTGGAGAAAAAATCACACCCCGAATGCCACTAACTTGTCCTAATAGCAGATAAATAAAAATAAACTGCACCATATGGGCACCACGACCATCAATATCAAACTAAAAACATTCTACAACCAGAAAGGTTTTTAAAGAAGTGAGCTTGTGGCAGAAAGGGCCTTATCCATTTGAAGTGGGTGGTTCCCCCCACCTATCAAAGCGCTCCTAACCCGTATGAGTAATTGGAGAAGAAGGACGGGATCAGTCAAAAATATGCCCATGGCTGCCTGAAGCCCCCCAACCATCATTAGGCATAGGCGCATATTACAGAGTGATCACAGGCACAAAATGCTAGGATTTGTACATATCCGGATGTTGTAATGGGCCTTCATAGACATGGGATTTGCTCCGAGGAGGCTCACACTGTGCACGATCAAGGGCCTCCTTACTAGCAGCACAAGGGGCTTCACACCAGTATTTTAGTAAAGCCTACAAATGGTCTAGCTCCATAGCCTTATTTTTAGCCTAGTCACGGATCTGAAACCACACATCATGAAAAACTTCAAGCTTGCCAGCAAATGAAAAATCCTGAGACGGATCAACCTGCTTGAAAATAATCTTATTTCTAGATTTCCAAATGTGAAATAGAAGGATGACTCTGAATATTTGCCACGCTTCCATCAACGAAAGAGAAAATTGAATGGGATCACCCAAAAGGACATGATGTCAGGAAAGTTGTAGGGACATAAACAGGGTAAAGAAAGAACCCACCCAAATCCAAGCGAGACTGGCCCATCTACATGCCTAGAAAAGATGCATACAAGACTCTGGTTCTTGACAATATGGGCATCAACAATAAGATCCAGGAAAAATAGCTTTCTTTGGCTCCAAATAAGATGCCCAAGCTGAATGAAATCTAGTTTTCCACCTAGAAGGTGATGAGAGAAGGTCCCATTTGATATTGAGTTTGGGCATCGTGGTGTAGTTGGTGTAAGCCAGTCATAACCCTGCTTGGATATGTAGTTGAGCAAGGAAGTGCTCTTATACCAGGCCCAATATTTCCATCAGGGTTTTTGGGATCTGACACCTAATTTCTACCATAATGAGAAAGGTGTATGGTCCAAAACAACATCATACGTAGCCTTGTTAGCATTGGACAAGTGGAACATACTTTTAATATCATTCCAAGGAATCCAATCTTTGTTTTCCTTGGAGTAAAAATATGCAATGGTGGCAATGCCCCGCTTTAAAAATTTCTAAGCATGGACCCAGGAAACATGGCCCAACAGCTTACCCTGAAGCTTGAATACAGGGGACCACCAAACATTGAGAATATTAATGGAAAGGCCTTTATGTGAACGAACCCCCTTCCAAACAATCCAAGGGTTTAATTGTTG
Organism: Wollemia nobilis; assembly: GCA_028583015.1. Taxonomy (NCBI): domain Eukaryota; kingdom Viridiplantae; phylum Streptophyta; class Pinopsida; order Araucariales; family Araucariaceae; genus Wollemia; species Wollemia nobilis. Next base: position 1,928,044 of record JAQPPZ010002683.1, on the reverse strand, counting down.
CCAGACCTTCCATATGCTTTTTATGACAAAGGATCTAGGGATTTTAATGAAAATTGGGACCAACACTAGAGAAGCAAAATCTATTCCTACCTAGGCTCGACAGTTTAGGGGAAGCCCAGCCAAGATGTAATGTCTTATAAGAAATTTTCATGTTTTTGGTCCTTTGAGAGCCCGCACAATCCATTTAGCACAAAGGTCTAACCCTTGAAATACTTCACATTGTACATAGAAATTATTTATTTTCTCTACACTTCATGAAGAGGGCGCTTCTCCTTTGAAAATCAGCAAATATCATAATAATACTTCATTTATCTTAAAATAACTAGAGTTTGTCTATAATGATTTTGCCTAAGAAAGGCTTAAAAAAATCCATTCGTGCACCAATGTAAGAGATTTACATTAGATTCGCCATACACTTGGCAATAAGGACGCTGAGGGTGTGATGGTAGAAGAGAGGATTAAGGGTAAAAGAAGATCTGTGAAAAAGAAGATTAGTGAAAAATAATAATTTGAAGATTACAGTTAAAATGATTTGAGTTTTTGTTGTAATATTTTTTTATTAATAAATGAATTTTCAATATTATTGTCACAAATATCAAATTGTCTACAACAACAACAAGGTAACAAGAGTATATACAACAATATTGAACCCCTTAAAGGAAAAGTTTCCTAATGGATTAATGCAAAGTTGTAATAGAGGATTGTATTTTATTTATTTATTTTGCATTTAGATTGTTCTCTGAATGATAGCAAGGATTAGAGGAGTTAATTTTTGTTTTGGAAAAGCCTTAGTGTTTTTTTTCCTTTAGGGGGATTGAGATCATGGAGTTATCAATTTTCACTAGAAATGATGGCATTGATTCTAGAGAATAGTGGGTGAAGTTTAGATCTCTATATTCTAGTGACCAATTATGGAATTGCAAACTTTTCTATCTTTTAAAAGAGAAAGCTCATGATTTATGGACAAGGAAAGAATTTTGACTTGGGATGAAATGGGGCATGTATTCTTGAGTAGCTAGTTTGAAGGTCATCATCAAAAGATATGAAGAAGAAATAAAAAGACTTAATAGGAAACTGAAAGAAATGAATAAAGAGGATCTAATAGGGAATTGAAAGAAATAAATAAAAAGGATCTAATGGAAGGAAAAAATACAGATGACAACATGCAATTTCATGGTAGCATTCAAAAAGAAAATCTTAAGAAGCAAGGATCCAAGAAGAGCAAGAATCAATCATGGTAAAGGAACAAGTTAAAGACCTATTAGAAAACTTAAAACTTGAATTTACAATAGCAACAACAATGGAGTCCATGGAATAAGTAGAAAGAAAATCCAAGGAAGCCTCATTAGAAGTGCACAAGGATACACCAAAACAAAGGTATATGAAAGAAGATTGAAGAATTAAAAAAAAAACAAATTGTTGAAGAATCAAAGGAAACAAAATAAGTTAAGATTGTAACATATGGACACCCACACCACCTTGAGCCACGACAATCTTGGAAGCATGGCTTAAGACATCAATATTTTAGATCTACATGGAGTCAAAAAGGCATACTCTAAAGTATGGTAGTGTTTGGTAAAAAAAGCATAATATTTATGGATTTCAAAGGGATGCAACAACATCAAATAACAACAGAACCAACCGTTCGAATATCATAATAGAGCATCAAAAACATGGAACCAACAAAGTAACCATAGACATTCAAGTGACACAATGATGGCATTATAAAAGACAACCACTAATCAAGATTTCACTTGGATGGGTGGATGAATCTTACTAAAAATTCTTAAGAAAAAAAATGTTATTTAAAAAAAATGAACAAGATCCAAAACACGAATATAAAAAAACTTACATTTTTAAAATATGTAGGTATATAGTTATAGCATTTCAATTGAGATGAAAATTAAATATGTTTGTAAACTCTAAAGCTTTCAAATGGAAAATTGTGATTTATCAAGAATGAGGATCCAACTATAATTCTTTTTTCTCAAGACAAAAAAAAATTAAATTAATAATTTAATTTATTTTATTATAAAAAAAAATAATCATCAAATTATCTCAATCAATGTTTTTAATCAAATTATTAAAATATGAAACAAATTATGAATAATAATCTAGTTTTTATCATCTAATAATCTATTTGGAAGGTATTATGGTAGGTGATAATATGAATATTTTTTTTTATAAACACACATCCACCCATTCACACAGTCATCCACACCAGAGTATAATATAAATACTTTTTATAGTATTAGTATACCATATATGACATTAGTTTTAATTTTATATCTATATAGTTAATAAGGTTTTAGTTTAATAGTTGAGAAGTTAGTTTACATTAATTTAAAATTCTAACATTCACAAGTTAGATGTAATTAGTTAATGTGATTTAATTGTTATATTAGAGAAATATTTTTTTAAATTTATTTTTCAAATATAAATAATTAAAAAAATAAACAAGATTGGTTATGTCAACCCCACCAGCTACACAAAATTAAAGTGTTCCTTGTTAGTGGTTGCAAAACACCTGATTGACTTCAGAATCCATTCCAAAAAAAATAATACTCATGCTTTCATGTAAGTCATTGGTCCTCTATAACCACCAACAAATTCTAATAAATTCCACCATAACTATCCATCATATCCATCACTAAACTAGTCAGAAGTTGAGGCCTTTAATTGTGCCATTGAAAATACGACCAGAGAGTTCCGGATAAATCCATATCTTTGAGATCATGACACATTTTTCAACATAGAGTAGATAGAATATTCAATGCATGGATTTAATAACTATGCTATTCGACTCCAAAGCAATATTTTTAATGCGTACGCGAATAGAAGTTTCCTACACCACTTGGTCTTATGCCCAATATTATTGCACTTATAACACTTAATGTTGTGGTTCTTAGAAGGTGTAAATGTTTTGAAGTTCCTCCTGGTGAAGCCATACTCATTTCTGTTATGAACCCTGCAGTGGATTACTTTATGATCAAATCGATTATAAGTGTAGCAATACCCTTGAAAGAAATGTTCATATCTGAAGTTCCTTTTAGTAAAACCATATTCATTCTTTCCATGAACCTTGTAATGCATTGACTTCTGACCAAACCTGTTACATGAAAAACAATGTCCTTTGAAGAAATGTTGCCTTGAACCCGCTGGTCTCTTAGTCCTTTCATCTTTGTGATGAATCCTTATCCTTGTTTGTGCATTGTTTCCTTCCTTGGTGAAGATTCTATTCTTCAAATTATCCTCACAAGTCTCAATTTCTCATTCACTCTCTTCCTCTAAAATTTCTTCCTCTTTTGAGCTTGATCTTGACCCTTCTTGTTTCCCTTGTCCTTATTCAAAACCAAATCTTGTTTTGATAGATGAAGATATTTGTGCATTGATAATCTTATCCAAAGTCTTGAACTTTTTCCAAACCTGCGTAGCTTGTCCTTAGACTCTTTCACTTCCATCCTTAGTGAAACTACCTCATGTTCTAATATCTCACATTCTAAGATTTTTTCCTCTAACTTTTCTTTAAATATCCTTGTCTTAGTTATTGAGTTTGTTAGGTCTTGTATAAGCTTTCCTTTTTCTTCATCACATTCTTGAACTTGAGCCTTGAATTTTGAATTCTGCTTTCTAACATTTTTTAATTCTTTAAGAGCAGAAATAAGTTCTTCTTCTAGATCTACTACACCTTCCTCTTCATTTTATGAATCTTTCTCTACTTCTTGGTCTTTAAGAGCATCTTCATACTTTTCAGATTTATCTTCAACAGGAGCATTTCCCTCTTCATTTTCTATTGTAAAAAATAGAATTTCTTATTCTTCACTATCTGAGGGTCTTTCATCACTATAACTTGAACCCTTGTCTGTCTTGTCAGCATAGAAACTCTTCTTGTGTCTTCAAAAGAATTTATTTTTATGCTTGCCTTGTCCATACCTGTTTTTCTTTTCATATATGGATTTTCCCACTTCCTTTTTCTTATGATCCTGTTTCTCTTCACTGCTACTACTTTTGGATTCAGGATAGTTAGATGCATAGTGACCATAGTTACCACAATAAAACATTTTACCATTTTCATACCTTTGTGCTTTCTTGAGTCCTTGTTTCTTTTGCCATAGTTAGCTTCTTCATCACTGCTTGATCACCACTTGATTTTGGTTTCTTATCTTTTGTTTTCTTTGCTACTTTGAAGGGTGCCTCTTTCTTGGAGTTAGAATCCTTTACCATTCTTATATCATAGGTTGTGATAATTCCATGTAACTCATCCATAGTCAAATTTTCAACATCTCTTATTCCTTCTATAGCTGAAACATTTCCATCATACCTCATAGGAAATGACCTTAAAAATTTCATGAGCAACATCAGAATATTCAATTTCAAATCCAAGTTCTCACATGGTATTAACAACCTCATCCACATGAAGTAAGTATGCATCAATGTCTTCCTCACCTTTCATATTCAAATCTTCAAACATTTTCTTGTGATTTTGTAATTTTGCCATCTTGACCTTTTTATCTCCCTCATATGTTTGCTTCAATTTTTCCCAAATCTCTTTTGCTAATTTGCAATGCATAACTTTTACAAATTCTACTTCACGTAATCCACTTTATATTGCATTTATTGCCTTTGCATTATTCACATGTAGGAGCTTACCATATTTATTTTAGTGGGAGGATTAGTTGTAGGTGTGAACCCATCCTCAACTACTTTCCATGTCTCATATCCTTGTGCCATCAAGTAAGTCTTCATTATTATGCTCTAGAAAGCATAATTGTTCCTATAAAATAATGGTGCCTTATTTTCTAAATATCCACTCTAAGATGCCATCTATGTTCCTGTACACTCTTCCTCCAAGTTGTTAGACTCTTTCAAAGGAACTTGCTATGATACCAATTGAAGAACATAGAATTATATTGAGAGGGGGGTAAACAGGATAGGGTCAATTTTTACTTTTCTTTCCCAAACAATACTATCCAATATTATCAATGGCAATATCAATAGCAGTAATCAAATCAATACATAAACCATCACACATAAGAGAGATACAAATTTAATGTGGTTCACCCAATGTAGGCTACTCCATAGAGAAAATATTTCTTCTATTTTTTCTCAAAAAATCTCTTGGGAATCAATTCCCTATTACAATATTTATGGACCTCTGTCCAAATGAGACACCAATCCCCTATACTCTAATTTGTGGATCTCTCTACATAGAAGAACTATTTCCCTTTTCTCTAGTTTGTGGAACTTGATCCAAGAGAACTTTATCTCCTCAACTAGTTCATGGATATCTCTCCATAGAAGAACTCTATCTCCCGAGCTAGTTCATGGATCTCACTCCACAGGAGAACTCTTTCCTCTTGCTCTAGTTTATGTATCTCTCTCCACAAGAGAAATCCTTCCCATTTATTTGGTTTGTGTATCTCTCTCCACACTAGAACTCTTCCCCCTTACTCTGGTTCGTGGATCTCTATTCATAGGATAACTCTTTCCCCTTGCTCTGGTTCATGGATCTCTATCTACAAGAGAACTATATCCCCTTTCTCTGGTTCATGTATCTTTATCCATAGGAGAACTCTATCCTCTTGCTTTAGCTGGATCTTCTAGAAGACTTTTTCTCCCACCACTTTGGCTTGTGGATCTCTCTCCATAGGAGACCTCTATCCCTACTACACTGGTTGATGGATCTCTATCCACTATAGACTACTGTTCTCTTTGATATGTCACCTCCAAAGCCTTCTCTCAAATCTATCTCAAATATACACCAAAATATATCCCAAGTCTAGCACAAATATGCTCTAACTCTACTTACAAATCTACATCAAACTTTTCCACTAGTCTAGCACAAATTTGCTCTAACTCTACTCACAAATTTGCACCAAAATCTACAACTACTCTAGCACAAATCTGCTCTCAATGTTGTTTCAAGTCTTTACAATACTTGCTTAAATTTGCCCTCAAATCTTCTCAAAGACTTGCTCAATTCTGCTCTCAAGCCTTCTCAAAGACTTGCTCAATTATGCTCTCAATCCTTCTCAAAGACTTGCTCAATTATGCTCTCAAGCCTTTTCAAAGACTTGCTCAATTCTACTCTTAAGCCTTCTCAAAGACTTGCTCAATTTTTCTCTCAAGTTATTTACAAAACCTACTCAAATAACTCCAAATATTTCATACAAAAAACAACTTAAATATTAAAAAAAAACTCTTTTCACACATACAAATTCTACTTGCCAATTTTCTCTCAAAGATCAATCACACCAATGCTCAATTTCCATTTTTAAAATTGATCTAAAACACATTTTCAAATGCTTTCAATATCTCTCAAATAACTATTCAAAATATTTCACAAATATGCACTAACTTGTCTTCAAACCTAGCACGAACAGTTCACACTCTCTATCTCAAAGTGTCTCAAACCTTTTCAACAATAGAAACATAGATTGTTCTCAACATATATCCCAAATGTTTCCAAAACAATAAAACTCAAACAAATATTTCCTACAATACTTATCAAATAATCCTTTTCACTCCACCTTATGTTCCAAAACATTCATTCCAAAAAACACTTCAAACAAAGGATGATGTGCCCATACCTCTTAATTTCTCTTTTGGAGATATGTCTTCAAAACCTGTCTCACAAATAACTGATTTTTCTAATGCCACTTCAAAGGTTAGATTGCAATATACTTCCTCAAAACATCCACATGAATTTTCACCTCAAAATATATTTCAATATACAAATATTCAATAAAATATCAAACCACTTTTACACCTTATTACTCCTATTCTTTTATGTAAAATAATGCTCAACAAAACAATCCAAAAATTACACACATGAATTTCACATATACACCTTATACCTCCTTATGAAAACAAAAATAATGCACTTTAATTTTCAATAAGACCACATAAATTATCACTTTATCTCATGCATTTATCAAGCATTAGCAATTTGAAATTTCACCTTTCACCCTTTTAAGATACTGCATAACTAGAAATCCTTAAGCCTGTTATGTAGTATCTTATAGTTGATGACCTTGAATACCAATTATGTAGTTTCTATTTGTCTTTCATTAATCATTTTAGAGATTCCAAGATGTTAAATATCCTTGCTGCTCTGTACTGGTCCATTGATTATGCCATCACTTCTACCCGTGGTAAGAAAGAGGAAGGCTGGCCTTCCCATCAGGGGCTTTTAAAAATCCTTTGACTATTTACTCCAAAAATTTCCTAAAGGAAACCTTCCTACCCTTGACTCTTCAGAAGAGAATTCCAAAAGGAAAAGCAAAACCGAGAAACCCCATCCTATTTCAAATGTCAAGAAGAAGGTCAAGCTTGAGAAAACGCCCATCAGGTGCTCTCAGAGGCTCACGTTTAAGGACACTCCTACCCATGAAAATATCAAGAAAGAACACAAATATGACTTTGATTCTCTTGATGTGGTGGAAAAGTATATCCACAAGATTTCCATCCAATCCACCTCTACCACCATTGACAACTTGGAAACCGCCTACGTTGCACTTGGGAAAGGAATTGCTCAGCTCAAGGATTAGCGTAATGCTCTCAACCTACTCTTTTTCTATGACACTTACAAAGAGGGCCCTGCCTTTTTTGCTACCATCAAAATTTTTGATATCAAGGATAATGTTAAGGATGATGATGTCATCGAGATAGCGAAGGAAGTCTCTAAGGATGTCCCTAAGGATGTGCTCAAGGACGTTGCCAAGGATGCTGATATGGAGATCGTGGTTGCCTCTCCTATGCAGACTGATGCACCAAACTAAATTTTTAGCTTGTTTTGTCTCTCAGCTAGCTCTACTCTAGTTTTATTTTGTGTTCTGACCCTTTCCATGGGTCAGTTTTCTGGTTTCATTTCCTATTGTTTCAGTGTGAATGCATTTTGTTCCTTTCCAGCATCCTCTTTAGTCCTTTATGTGGTTTCCTAAGTTTTAGTTACTTTTGATTCTCTATTGTACAAGACGTTGGGGTGCATTTCAAATACCCTGTTTTTAATGCAAAATCATTAACTTACCAAAAAAAGTATTAAATCAAATTAATTTTCTAACGTTATAACTTCCTAACCATTTCAACATAAACAATTAACTAACCCTTGTGGATTCCTAAAAATTTCAACATAAACAATTAATAAACCCTTATGGCTCCCTAACCATTTCATATTAACAATAATAATAAAAATTTAATTTACCCTTATAGCTCCCTAACAAAGCACAAATGCATACCTTTATCAAAAATTTAATTTTACCTTTTAGCGCTACCACCGCTGCTCAAACCTGTGACCTCGCTAGCCTCCGCACCTTAACACAAGGGTAAATGCCATGCAGGCTAGCCACTCACATAGTCTTAAAATGCACATGCTTCCATTTTATCTTCTTCCACAAGTGCAAACCATAAAAAACAAAGTAAAAGCTTTGTCACCAGCCTCTACCATGTCTCGAACACTGTTGGCAATTTTGGGTACTTTGGGTACATTGCCTTTGCTCAAGTGTATAAGTTGTCATTGATGTCAAGAAGCTTTTGAAGGAATTTGATTTGATGTAAAATAATTTGTTTTGATGAAGGTTACGGCATGACAAGTTCGAAAGAAAGTAAGTTAGAAAAATGTCGCGATATCGCGACATGTCGCATTTTCGCGACTTAAGCAGGAGAGAGAAAGCTTTTTAGAAAAGTGTCGCGATATCGCGACATGTCGCAGTTTCGCGACTCAAAGAGGAGAGAGAATGTTCGGAGTCAAAAATGTCACGATTTCGCGACATATTGCAAGGAAGGTTGTACGGACGAAAAAGTGTCACGATTTCGCGACATGTTGCAGGAGAGAGAGTCCGAAAGGAAAAGTGTCACGATTTCGTGACATAATGCAGAAGAGAGAGTCCGTAGTGTGAATTGTCATGATTTCACGACAAGTTCGAAGAGAGAGAAAGTAACACGAAAAGTGTCACGATTTCGTGACATGTTGTAGAGTTCGAAGTGAGAACCGTCATGATTTCGTGACATGCTGCAGATGAAAATGTTCCAAGTAAGAACTGTCACGATTTCGTGACATGCAGCAAAGGAAAGGTTTTGAAGTAAGAAATGTCACGATTTCATGACATGTTGAAGAAAAAGCGTATGGATGCAGAAAGTGTCACGATTTCATGACAGGTTGAAGAGAAAGCTTACGGATGCAGAAAGTGTCACGATTTCACGACAGATTGAGATGGCAGCATACGGTTGGAGAAAGTGTCACGATTTCGTGATAGAAACAGGAAGCAAGTCTTCAACAGGAGAAGAGTCATGATTTCGTGATAGAAGCAAAATGAAAGAGCATGGAAGAAGAAGCATCGCGATTTCGTGACAAATTCAAGAAGGAAGAGCTCAAAGGCGAAAGCGTCACGATTTTGTGACATGTTCCATTTTCACGGGCGTAAGGCAGAGAAAAGCACAAGGCAACGAAAGTGTCACGATTTCGTGACATGTCATGTTTTCGCTAGTGCAAGCAGAGAAGAGTGCAAGGAAGCGAAAGTGTCACGATTTCATGATAGAAACTGAAAGTAGGCCTTCTATAGGAGAAGTGTCACGATTTCACGACAAAAGCAGAAAGGAGGTCGATGAAGGGAGAAGTGTCATGATTTCACAACAAAAGCAGAAAGGAGGTCGACGAAGGGAGAAGTGTCACGATATCACGACAAAAGCAAAGTTGATGCTGACAAAGACAAAAGTGTCGCGATATCGCGACAAGAGCTTAGTTGAAGTCGACAAAGGCTGAAGTGTCGCGATATCGCGACAAAAGCCAAAAGAAAGTGTATGGTTGCAAAGGTGTCACGATATCGCGACATGTTGTAGTTTCACGGTAGAAGCTACAGAAGAGTTACAGAGGTAGTGAAGCCGACAAAGTTAAATTTTAGCCAACAAAAATTAGGGCTTGCAGTCGACGTAGATTAGGGTTTGTTTTTGGTATAACAGTCGACTAAGATTAAAGTTTTCATCATGAAAATTTTGTTATAAAAGGAGGACTATTTGGAGAGTTGAAAAAAAGGAAATGAGTGTGTGTGTGGTGTGTGACATTCGGAGATAGTGCGCAGAGCAAGAAGTTCGATCGTCGAGAGCAGAGTGCGAAATTCGATCATAGTGTGCAGAGTGCATTTCGTCGAATCATTCTAAGTGTGAAAGATTGCAAAGGAAGCAGAGTGTGCGAAGACGGTGCCGCTGTGATTGTGCAGAGGTGCAAAGGTTGAAGTTCGATCAAGTGCGGCTGTGATTGCACAAAGAGAGTAGAGGGCGTAAAGAGCACAAGGGCAAATACGAATGCGAAGTGCTGCTGCTTGAGGACAGAGGTGCATTGGTTCTTTGAGAAGAACCTGAGGACATATTTGGCAGTCTTTGAGGGTTTGGGGCTTGGCGGTTGTTTGGTGGTTGCTGAGCTGCTGTGGACGTGATCATAGAAGGCGAGAGGTCTCTTAGGCTAAGCATTGAGGACAGGAGGTCTTCGGTGGAAAGGAGTTCCACATGTTGGCAAGAGGTAGAGACAGTTGATCTTCTGAGGGATCATTTCCAGAGTAGAGGGGAAGGTATCTCCTTTGAGCAGAGGCTCATAAATTCATATTGGGGGAAGGTATCTCCTTTGAGCAGAGGCTCATAAATTCTGTTTGGGGGAAGGTATCTCCTTTGGGCCGAGGCTCATAAACATTGTAATTGGGAAGGATTCCCAAAGAACTTTGAGATAACTTTTAGAGAAAAGTTTTGTGGACGTAGCCCAACCATTCTGGGTGAACCACGTAAAAATTGGTGTCACTTTGTGGATGATATTGTGCATTGTTTTGATATTGTTGTGGGTATATTGCTTTACTATTTTGTAATATAAAGGAAAAAGTAAAAAGAGGTCTTATACTGTTCACCCCCCCTCTCAGTATAAGCTTGTGTTCTTCAATTGGTATCAGAGCGGGTGCCTTCGAAAAGTTTAACAACTTGAAGGAAAAGCTAGTAAAGAACACAATGGATTATTCAAGTGGCAATGCAACACCTATTCTTGATGGGTCAGATTTTGGTCTTTGGAGTGCAAGGATGAAGGTTCATCTAATGGCACTTGGTAATGAGGTATGGGAAGTAATTGAAGATGAGTACACTATTCTTGTACATGGTCCAAATACTAAAGAAGAAAGGCTCCTACATCACAACAATTCAAAAGCAATGAATGCAATTCTGAAAGGCTTACAGAAAGCAGATCTCACCAAAGTGATTCATTGCAAGACAACTAGTGAAATGTGGAAACAGCTGCAGGTGGTTCATACAGGTGATACAAATGTCAGAAAGGCCAAGTTGAGACACTTCAAAGGTATGTTTGAACAACTCAAGATGAATGATGATGAAAATATTAGTGACTACATGCTTCGTATGGATGAGGTTGTTAACTCCATGAAAGACTTAGGTCTTGAGCTTGCTGAAAATGATGTTTGTGATAAGATTTTAAGATCTCTTCCTAATAGATTTAGTGAAAATATTTTTGCTATTGAGGAAGCTAAAGATTTGGATAAGTTGAAAAAGGATGAGCTCCATAGTATACTTGCAGCATTTGAGTTGAGAACTCAAGTGAAGGTTGACGTCAAGAAAGAGGCAGCTTTCAAGGCTACCAAGAAATCCAAGGGTAAATAGCTTCAAGAGAGTGATGAGTCTTCTAGTGATGAAGAGGCATATTACAACAAGAAAGGCAAATTCTCTAGAAAGCACAAAAGCATGAAAAATATAAGATGTTTCAATTGTGGAAAGTTTGGTCATTATGCTACTGATTGTACTGTTCCCAAGAATGAAAGTGATGAAGATAAATAGGATTCTAAGAGCAAGGATTCTAAAAAGCACAAGCATCACAGAAAGAACAAATATGAGCACAACAATCAAGGAAAGAGGTATTCTCACAAGCACAAGAAGAGTTTCTACCTAGACAAAGCAAGTAAGTGTTCTAGTAGTGATAGTGAAAGTTCTTCAAGTGATAATGAAAATGAGATGTTGTTCATATCGAAAAAAGAGGAAGAACCGAAACATAGATTCATTATCATGAAATGTCTTAGATGTGGAAATTTTGGTCACCTTGAGGATGATTGCACAAATAATGATTTGGTTTCTAGTATGTATGAGGATGCTTCAAAAAACTATAAGGAAGATGCATGTATGGTTTTTGAAAAGGGTAGCACCTCTAGTGATAAGAAATCTGAAAAAGGCTTTGATGATTCAGAAAGCAAACAAATAAAGGATCATGAAAGTGAACTTAGTAATGCTCTTAGTGCTTTGAAAAAGGAAAGAAAGAAGAATGCTAGACTCAAGGATAAGTTAGATGAATGTTGTATGGAGAGAGATGATCTTATAGAAAATCTTGATTTCTCTATAGCTAAGACGCAAGAACTCAAGGATGAGTTAGAGTCTAAGGTTCTTGAGTATAGTGAGTTAGAACAGAAAATGGCTTCTTTGAAAGAGGAGAAATAAAGAGTACAAGGATAAACCTTACAGGTTTCAAGATAGCTCCAAAAAGGTTAAGTCACTCATCAAAGGTCAAAGAAAGACAACAGATAAAACAGGCCTTGGTTTTGTTAAGCCTCACAAGGAACAAGTTGGAGAGTCTAGTAAGAGACTCCAAAAGGAAGAGAGTTCTGATGAGGAAAGTATTTCAGATCATGAGTCCTTGAATGATAGATGCGCAAAAATAGAAAACAGAATTCAGAATGAGAAGAAGAGGTTTTCAGGACCCAAGAGGTCAAATAAAGGAAAATTTCAAGGCAAATGTTTTGCGTGTCACAGGTTTGGTCACATGGCTGCACATTGCATGGCTCAAGTGAAGAAGGTAAACGACAATTTCAGAAGCGCTAGTTTCTTTCAAGGGTATTGCTACTCTTGTCAACAGTTTGGGCACAAGGCAGTCTATTGCAAGGTTAATTACAAGAACAGGTTTGGTCAGAACAGGTTCGGTCAGAACAGGTTCGGCCAGAACAGGTGGATTCAAAGATCAGGTTTACCTCAGAGAAACAACATCGTCAAGTGTTTCAAGTGCAACAATGAAGGTCACACAATCAGACAATGTAGAGCTGAAATTCCAGAATACAGGAACAGGAACAGTGGCATGATCAGGTCCAAGGATCAAGGCATGAACAAGAACAGGGATGAGAACAAGAACAAGAACAGTGACAAGAACAAGAATACGGGCAAAGAGTTCAAGAGAAGGCCCGACAAGGAAATTATAGATGCTGATGATGATCAGTGCCTAATGGGAGTTTTACTCCCACCCCAGAATTAATCACCTCATCAGGAGGTGGGGGAGGGACTAAGCTAAGAGGCTCATTCTTAGTCCCGAGCCCCAAAGGTGACCCTTTGCCATTGATGACAAAGGGGGAGAGATATGAGTAAGGGGGAGAGCTTCAAGTGAAGAGGAAAGCTTCAAGTCAGGGGGAGCAAAACTTCAAAGGTAGATTCTCAGTTGTGGGCACAGTTTCTCAGTTGTTAGCATAGTTGGTTTCAGTTTTGGCTCTTGAGACGTGTTTTCAATAAAGGTTTGCCATCAATGACAAAGGGGGAGATTGTTGGCAATTTTGGGTACTTTGGGTACATTGCCTTTGCTCAAGTGTATAAGTTGTCATTGATGTCAAGAAGCTTTTGAAGGAATTTGATTTGATGTAAAATAATTTGTTTTGATGAAGGTTACGGCATGACAGGTTCGAAAGAAAGTAAGTTAGAAAAATGTCGCGATATCGTGACATGTCGCATTTTCGCGACTTAAGCAGGAGAGAGAAAGCTTTTTAGAAAAGTGTCGCGATATCGCGACATGTCGCAGTTTCGCGACTCAAAGAGGAGAGAGAATGTTCGGAGTCAGAAATGTCATGATTTCGTGACATATTGCAAGGAAGGTTGTACGGACGAAAAAGTGTCACGATTTCGCGACATGTTGCAGGAGAGAGAGTCCGAAAGGAAAAGTGTCATGATTTCATGACATAATGCAGAAGAGAGAGTCCGTAGTGTGAATTGTCACGATTTCGTGACAAGTTCGAAGAGAGAGAAAGTAACACGAAAAGTGTCACGATTTCGCGACATGCTGCAGAGTTCGAAGTGAGAACCGTCGCGATTTTGTGACATGCTGCAGATGAAAATGTTCCAAGTAAGAACTGTCGCGATTTCACGACATGCAGCAAAGGAAAGGTTTCGAAGTAAGAAATGTCGCGATTTCATGACATGTTGAAGAAAAAGCGTATGGATGCAAAAAGTGTCACGATTTCGTGACAGGTTGAAGAGAAAGCTTACGGATGCAGAAAGTGTCACGATTTCATGACAGATTGAGATGGCAGCATACGGTTGGAGAAAGTGTCATGATTTCATGACAGAAATAGGAAGCAAGTCTTCAACAGGAGAAGAGTCATGATTTTGTGACAGAAGCAAAACGAAAGAGCATGGAAGAAGAAGCGTCGCGATTTCGTGACAAATTCAAGAAGGAAGAGCTCAAAGGCGAAAGCGTCGTGATTTCATGACATGTTCCATTTTCATGGGCGTAAGGCAGAGAAAAGCACAAGGTAGCGAAAGTGTCACGATTTCGTGACATGTCATGTTTTCGCTAGTGCAAGTAGAGAAGAGTGCAAGGAAGCGAAAGTGTCACGATTTCGCGACAGAAACTGAAAGCAGGCCTTCTATAGGAGAAGTGTCACGATTTCGTGACAAAAGCAGAAAGGAGGTCGACGAAGGGAGAAGTGTCGCGATATCACGACAAAAGCAAAGTTGATGTTGACAAAGACAAAAGTGTCGCGATATCGCGACAAGAGCTTAGTTGAAGTCGACAAAGGCTGAAGTGTCGCGATATCATGACAAAAGCCAAAAGAAAGTGTACGGTTGCATATTAGAGTTACTGTGTTAGTAACTATAAATATTACCTTATTTAGGTAGATATAATTTACCTCATGGTAAAAAAGTAAGGTGTTACTTTTTACCACTAGTAAATTTCTTTTACTAGTTAGTCATTGTAGTCATTTTGACTACGTTGGTTAGTAGGTTAGTTGTTAGCTAGCTTTAGGGTTAGATATCCTAGAATGCGCTATGTTAGCGTGGTTATAGGAATATTAGTTAAATTTCCTATTCTGTAACCTATTTAAACTATGTTGTAACCCATGCTAAGATTAATAATTTAAGATTATTATTTTCTCCTAACATTGGTATCAGAGCACGCGATTGAGAGGCCTGCAGCGTTGGGAGAAAGGCGGAGCTGAACTCAAGGGGGCACAAATCCTGAGACAGGACCCCCCTTGACTTGTTGCTCGAAACGGACCCCGAGGAGGATCCTGAGCAACAGAGCATGCTTCTCGAGGCAACGTGGTATCTCCACAGCTCCTAAGATAGCAGCCCGTAAACACGGATCCTAAGGTACAGCGGCTCGTAGGCAAGGTACCCGAGGGGCCCCCTACCGGTGATCGAAGATTTTTTTTTTTTTGGCCCGACCTCGAGAGAAGGCCCGCAGGTCCGACAAAATTTTACTGTCAGACCTGACAGGTCGACTACAACTGTCGATACAGATTCGATGATCGGGATCTGCGAGGGCAGGCGTGCCCTTTGACCCTAGCGACCGCGATTGGCGATCTTTACTGCTGCCCCCGAGGGTCCAACACATAGCCGGGAGGGCAGACGCGCCCTCCCAGGCGAGGACAGGACCTCGACCCCAAGGCAGGAGCACCCTCGAGTCTGATAAACCCTGTTAGGCTATCGACCAACAACCCCGACGTGGCCGACAATCGACCACCGACGATTGACCTAAGATCCATTCGACGATCGAAATCCGAGAGGGCAGGCGGACCTCCAATTTTTGACGACTGGCAATGCGACCAACTACTGGAGCCCATGTGGCACATGCACCTAATCGACCACGCAGACCAGAAGGACCCACGCGTGCTCGGGCACGGATCTCGATGCACTAACACGAACCACTAATCTGGGGACACATGGCAGCCAGACACGATATCGGGCATAGATCCTGATGTGGTGACGTGGCACTAGATAGGACACGTGGCAAGCACCACCTAGACAGCCAGACCTTGATCGAACTCGACACGTGACACTGCCACTGGACGACAGACCAACAACTGGACTCGACACATGGACAAATGTGCCATGTGGCGAACTGGCCACTTGGCACCTGACCCAACGACCTCACACGTGGGCGACGCATGGCGGACAGGCCATGCACCACCCGACCAGTCGTGCCACGTGGCGACGACCAAAAGGGGGTTCGGCTAACCAAAGGGCTTGAAAGCCCTTTTAAACCCCCCCTCCTCCCCCGCGCGGGCGATGTGGGATAAATCCCACAGTTTTCCCCGCCCACACGAGGAGTGAAGGGAAAGGGACATTGTTTCCCTTCCCTTCACGTCGGGGCAGCTAGCCCGACCGGCCGCGAGGCCAGCGCTAAGGCACTGCCCGATGGGAGGTCGGGGTTTCAAGCCCCGACGGGACCAAAAAGAGAAGGTAATAATTTTTTTTTATTTTTTTATTTTTTTAAGTTTATTTTTTTTTAAATTAATTAAGTTTTTAATTTATTAAATAGTAATTTAATATTATTTTTTTTAAAAGTTATTTTTTTATTAAAATACCTTTTAAAAATACAAATAATTTTTACTATTTATAAATTTTTACTTATATTAATTAAAGAAATCACATAAACTTAAAATATAAAAATAAAAAAATAAAAATAGGGGTTATATTTTTTTTGCAATTTACAAATTTAAAGGAGCTTTTGTTTTTTCTCCAAGGGAGAATATAAGACATAGAAGAGCACCTACTTTTATTGCAAATAAGAAAACCTTAAATTCTTCTCAACCTTGTTAGTTTTGCAAAATACAAGAGGGACAACATCATAGAAATTTGATTCTTTCTTGCACAAATAGCAAACAAGGAGACTGAAATTTTTTGTAAAATTCAAAGGCAAAGTGTGCATTTGTTTTCTCAAAAGGGGGATATAAGACATAAAATTGCACATTATTTTTTGTAAAAATTTGAGAAGAAATTGTAACCTTGGGTCCATTAAAAACTAAGTCGTTTGTCGACTAGTTCTGGAAGCCTTCCAAATGCGGGTCGTGTGTCGACTTGTCTTGGAAGGAGTGCTAAAAATTGTTAATTTTGCAAAATTCAAGGAGGGAAGACAACATTGTACTTCTTTTGCAAAATTGTAAAACAAAGTAGGAGACATAAAAATATCAATTTTTTGCACAACACAAAACACACATTTTGTTGCAAAAATTAAAAGGTGCATTTTCGATTTTACTCGAAACCTTTATTGGCAAATTAGGTGCATTTTCGGTAGCATTCGACACCTAGGTGATAAGAATTTTGTGGGAATTCTTGTTTGATTATTGCATTATTTCTTTTGCAATTATAAGTCATAGAATCAAGAACACACTAAACCCCAAAATTTCACAAATTTGTGTAAATCCTTGCACAGATTTAAAGACAAAATTACTTGATATTCTCTCCTAAATCAACAAAACCCCTAATTCACTCTTATTTGTTTGGCTTAATTTCCTCCAAATTTTCATCCTTCTTGAAAGGAGTTAAGGCAGGTGCCATTAAATATCTGTTTGAGTGAATTATATTTTGGTACTCTTTTAGGGTAATCAAAAGAAAGAACAAGTTTTTTTAGGGAACCTTGAAAGTAGCAATCCTTTGCACTAAGGGGGGATAATTCCTTTCTTCCTTCAAACACAGATCTTGACAAGAGGGAGATAAAACTTGTAAAGGCAATCAGAAAAGTAGAAGTCATCATACAAACTATATCTTTTCTTTTAGACTTCATAACAACAACCATGCTTGAAGTACTTGCAATAAGAAAGGACAAATTGGTGAACTTTTTTGATCAAATTACCTAGAAAACATAGTTTTGCACAACTTGTAAAAATGAAAACCAAGACACCATTCAGTGTTGGTTTCAAAACAAGCAAAACTAAAATGGCAAAGGCACAACACAGAAGCCATATTTCTTGTGAAGTGTCTCATTCTGATTTTGTTTCTGGTTCAAAGATAGCACAAGGAGTGCTAAAATTTCTAAAGACAGTATTGTAGGGGAAAAAAACATGTGTCCCTTGGGCAAAAGCACCATATTCTCTCTCTCTCTCTCTCTCTCTCTCTCTCTCTCTCTTATTTTAGGCTTCATAAATAGCATAAGTATTTTGTTTGAAGACCTTGCAATAAGGGGTGCTTGTACCTCTTTTAGGCTTCATAAATAGCAAATTCTAAGTGTTTGAAGTACTTGTAACAAGAGGAGCAACTTTTTGTGATGTAAAATTGTCTAGGAGGCAATATTTGTAAAATCCTTCACAACACTCTTGAGTTGCATACCTTTATGCAATTGAGGGGGGATATCCATTTCTTTTCTTTACAATTTTTTTGTAAAAAGGGAAGATGACTTATAACGATGCATTTTCGGCTTTGATCGACACCTTAGTCACACTTCCTTCAGAAATTAATTACACTATGTTTTGCAACAAGAAGGGGGAACTTATAAGGGTGCATTTTCGGCAGCGACCGACACCTTAGCTACCTTATCTTTTGCAAATTCATATTGTAAATGAATGAACCTTGTATGAAGTGATCTATTCTACTACACCTAGCGATTGCAGCGGCTGGTTACCCATGCAAATTGATTGGATGATGTGATTACCATAAGGACATTCGTTGGCATGAAGACAAAGCGAGGAATGACCCATTTTTTTCCTAGGAGCAACCAGAGTACTGTGACAGAGCAAAGAATTAGCAGAACAACATCTTCTTCACTGTATTGGGGCAGTTATATACTTTTCCCAAATATTGTTGTATAGAGGGATATGTATGTATTACCCAAATAATGTAATAAGGGGGGATGTTAGAGTTACTGTGTTAGTAACTATAAATATTACCTTATTTAGGTAGATATAATTTACCTCATGGTAAAAAAGTAAGGTGTTACTTTTTACCACTAGTAAATTTCTTTTACTAGTTAGTCATTGTAGTCATTTTGACTACGTTGGTTAGTAGGTTAGTTGTTAGCTAGCTTTAGGGTTAGATATCCTAGAATGCGCTATGTTAGCGTGGTTATAGGAATATTAGTTAAATTTCCTATTCTGTAACCTATTTAAACTATGTTGTAACCTATGCTAAGGTTAATAATTTAAGATTATTATTTGCTCCTAACATTGCAAAGGTGTCACGATATCGCGACATGTTGTAGTTTCACGGTAGAAGCTACAAAAGAGTTACAGAGGCAGTGAATCCGACAAAGTTAAATTTTAGCCAACGAAAATTAGGGCTTGCATTCGACGTAGATTAGGGTTTGTTTTTGGTATAACAGTCGACTAAGATTAAAGTTGTCATCATAAAAATTTTGTTATAAAAGGAGGATTGTTTGGAGAGTTGAATTAAGAGGAAATGAGTGTGTGTGTGGTCTGCGACGTTCAGAGATAGTGTGTAGAGCAAGAAGTTCGCTCGCTAAGAGCAGAGTGCAAAATTCGATCGTAGTTTGCAGAGTGCATTTCATCGAATCATTCTAAGTGTGAAAAATTACAAAGGAAGCAGAGTGTGCGAAGACGATGCCGCTGTGATTGTGCAAAGGTGCAAAGGTAGAAGTTCGATCAAGTGCGGCTGTGATTGCACAAAGAAAGCAGAGGGCGCAGAGAGCACAAGGGCAAAGATGAATGTGGAGTGTTGCTGCTTAAGGACAGAGGTGCATTGGTTCTTTGAGAAGAACCTGAGGACATATTTGGCAAGTCTTTGAGAAGGATTGTGTGCAGAGGATTGATCTGTTCAAGTGTTGGACAGATCCGACGGTACAGAGGAAGACTTGTGCTAGACCGACCGACTATGTTTGGTACGAAGTTCTTTGAGATGCCGTGGACGTGATCATAGAAGGCGAGAGGTCTCTTAGGCTAAGCATTGAGGACAGGAGGTCTTCAGTGGAAAGGAGTTCCACGTGCTGGCAAGAGGTAGAGACAGTTGATCTTATGAGGGATCATTTCCAGAGCAGAGGGGAAGGTATCTCATTTGAGCAGAGGCTCATAAATTCAATTTGGGGGAAGGTATCTCCTTTGAGCAGAGGCTCATAAATTCTGTTTGGGGGAAGGTATCTCCTTTGGGTCGAGGCTCATAAACATTGTAATTGGGAAGGATTCCCAAAGAACTTTGAGATAACTTTTAGAGAAAAGTTTTGTGGACGTAGCCCAACCATTCTGGGTGAACCACATAAAAAATTGGTGTCACTTTGTGGATGATATTGTGCATTGTTTTGATATTGCTGTGGGTATATTGCTTTACTGTTTTGTAATATAAAAGAAAAAGTAAAAAGAGGTCTTATACTGTTCACCCCCCCTCTCAGTATAAGCTTGTGTTCTTCAAACACAAGACCTATCTACTGCCACAACCTAGCATCATGGACGTTACCATATAGGATACTTGCCTGGATGGAATAGAAATTCAGACCCCTTGGTCCTCGTTCTTTTCTGTACCTCAACCTACACAAAACGACATCTTCTTCCTCTTCGTCGTGAATTGAAACACGATCGAATGACACAAATTTCAACTTGCAATTAATACTCATTATCCACTTTGGCATGCAATATTTATATGCAATGGTTGCATTAATATTTGATGTCGGTGCTCGAATTTTCAAATCTTTTGGGCACCAATAAAATATTATTTTTATTTATAATAATTTAAATCCAAGGGATTTAAATATTATAATTTCTCTTAGGGACTTTTCTAAGGTTAAAATTTTTGCCACCATGGTTAATTAATTTAACCTTTTTATTTTGCAAAATTACCACCAAGGTAAATCAGATAGACCTTTTATTTTTCCTTTTTCAAATACCACCATGGTAAATCAACTTAACCCTTTTATTTTTCTTTTTCAAATACCACCATGGTATATCAACTTAACCCTTTTCTTTTTTCAATACCATCATGGAGAAGGCTTTTATTTCTTCTTGCTACCTCATGCCTCATGTGTCCTTTGGAGAATATTTTCACAAATATTTCCATCAACTTAGGACATCAAACCTCTTGACATCAATGACAACAAAACATGCTCAAATTTCCAACACAAGGAATAACCTTAAAAATACATTCTTGATTATGTTGCCCTATAATACCTTAAAATGCAAGGATGTTCCTCCATAGTAATTACCTTTCTATGTTGCTCTAAAAACCCTAAATTTCTATGGATATATTCCATTTTTATTTCTTATTATGTTGCACTCGAATCCCTAAAGTGCAAGGTATAACATCTACACTACTTTAATTTCTATTGCAAGGAGAGTACTTTATATTATTTTTGTAAAAAGAGTGATTATATATATTGATCATAGAATCACATTACATATTTGGCCTTTCCAAGCCATTAGGCTTTTCACCCATGTTTTGACAACAGATACATCAATTTTATCTATCTCAACCATTGTACTAAGAACCAAAATTCCTATCAATAAAAAGGTGCCCCAAAACACTAAATCTCTACACATTACCAAGAATTTTATCATCAATATATTGAATGTGCAAAAGCTCTTTTCTTATTTATTATACCCAATACTTAGGAGGATGCCCATAACAAATGATGTCTCCCTTATCCAAAGCTCAATTTTCCATACCATAATTTGTCTTATTATGCCATCTTAATACATTGGTGTATATCACCTCTGCAAAATTGTTTTATATTTGTTTGATTTTCTCTACAATACTTTGAATTCTCTAACTAACATTCCTAATTCTCAATGGAGATTTAATGTAGTTGATCAATAATTGAGATTTTGACTCCACTATCACTCTTTTTCATCTGACCTTGAGAGCATCCTGCATCCCTCTCAAAATGCCATATCCCTCAGCAATGTTGTTGGAAATTGTACCTAAGTTTGTTGCAAATATGAATGTCAAGTTATTGCCCGATAGTCTACCTATTCTACCTACACTAGACTTGCCTAGGTTACCCTTTGACACCCCATATGTATTTACCTTTCCAAATTCTGACCATTACCATTTTTAGGTTCTATCTGTCCTTTAGTCCAATGGTTTGAATCTTCCGGATCTATCTGTCTAGGGACTAATATTGAGTCACACCACTATTTGGTCCCATTATTGATATTATTTTTGTGGTTGCTTCAACATGATTTGGATAGTCTTAATGATATTAAATATGGTCTTCACCCATAAATACTTGGTATCTCTAATATCTTATTTGAATATCCTTCTATTCAGCTCATTCTAGATGTTTCAAGGTAGGATCATCATCTCTATCCACACTATTTACCCCACATAACCATCTACTCCTAGTTGATTCTTTCATCCTCGTTAGACCTCTTCTATAGATTAATTATTGGTCTAATGCAGAACTAGAAAATATACCATCATTTTCTATAGCTTCATGGTTATGGGGCATTTTATATAGTGGTGGTTGAATATTTCATTCACATCCTTACATAATGTACATCTTTAATGTCCATAGACTTACCTCTTCATTAAGTTCTCCCCTATGAGTATCCTTTTGTAGAGGAGCAACTAGTTGAAGAACCTAAACTTTGACCATAAATTTTGTAGCTAGAGTTGTGTAAATAGATCTCAAATTTGGATGAGTGATGATAGGGCATAATGCCTTGTATCCCTGTGCTAAAGTATACAACCTCTTAGTCCTACTATTCCATACAAATATATATTCCTCACAGGACCATGATAACGATCTAATTTTTATGATTTAGTCAATCTCTTTTTCTAGTCTCTTTGGAAGTTGGATTGGTCATTCTTTTGGTGGAATCCAATATATTCGAACGTTTGATCCTCATGTTTGGTCCTTGAAGTATTTTTTAATTTTATCCATTGCTTTCTGTGTAGCTCCTCCATCACTAGGGTCCACTTTGGATATTGAGTCACCAAAAGTTGATGTTCATCCCATGAGTCTAACTAGAAATATGTGTATTTTCCATTATTAACTATCTAAAATAACATTTCTTTGATAATTTTATCTCCTATTTTGACTACTGTTAAAATAGGAAAACCTCATTTAGATAAATAATAATGGACAACCTTTGTTGAGGTCTTGTTCTCTACATACTTCACTCATAGATTTTTGGCCCACAATGCATTGGGACTATTCATTATTCTCTAGTATAGTTTTGCAGTTGTTGCCTTGTTAATTTTTACTACAGATCTAAAACCAAACCTTCTTCCTATTTCTACAAATACAAAGTTTTCCACTTTACCAGGTTCGATTTTCTTTCCTTCTTGGGACTATCTAGAGGAATCTATGACTTATGTAATCAAGCTCTCAAAGCATTGCCTTAGGGATATCCAGAATTGATGACACATATATGGGGATATATTTTAACATTAAATTTATTAAGGTAATATTTCCTCCTAATGATAGCCACCTATTTATCCATTTACTAATTTTACCCTTGATTTTATCTATCATCCATGCCCAATCCTCCTTTTGTCTACCAGTTTTGATTAGGACCCCCAAATTGATAATTGGGAGGAAGATTTTCCAAAAACCAATTCTATCCAATACTAGAGCCTCCTATTGACATGAACAATGGAAGAAGATTGATTTGGATTTATCATTATTCACCATTTGACTTGTTACCTTGGTAAAGTATTTCATGATTTGCTTTATTCTAGCTACTTCTTTAACTGTTGCTTTTCCTAACAACATGGAATCATAAACAAATTATAAATGGGTGATCAAGCTCAATTAGTTAGCAACTAAAACACCCTCAAGTATCTTAATAAATTTATTTTTAGCCAATATTCTCTCTATAAATTCAACTACAATAATGAATAGGTATGGGAAGAGGGAATCCCCTTGTGTAATACCTCTTGATGCTAGGAAAAACTTTTTGGGGCATCCATTGATGATAATTGAGTATGAGACAGATGATATGTAGTCTTTGATCCAGTTTATCCACTCCTTAGAGAACTCAAGTTTCCTCATAACTCAGATTAAGAAGTGTCAATTCACTCTATCATAGGCTTTAGATAGATCTAAGAAGATGAACATAGTATGGTATTTTTATTCTTCCATAGAATGTATTGCTTCTTGGGCAAGCACTCTCTCGTCCATTGTTTTTCTACCCTCTATGAATCCACCTTGTTCAAGAAATATTATTTTGTGTAGAAGTACTTTTAGCCTCTCAACCATGACCTTGGTGATAATATTTAATCAAACATTACATAAATCTATTGGTTGGTATCCACTTATATTTTATACTTCCCTTGTCTTTGGTATTAGTGCTATGTAAGTTTTATTGATTTCCTTCAATATTTCTTTGGATTTTCTCACCTCTTCTACCACATCTGGAATTTTTTCCTATGCAATGACATAAAATTATTGATAGAATTCAATAAATAATCCATCTAGACCTGGCGTTTTTTCTTTTTGTATTTTGAACACTACCTCCTACAATTCTTGCATTGTTACTAGTGCACCTAATATATCATTTTTTACTCCTATAATGAGTGTGGGTATCTCTTGTAGCATTTATTGTTAGGCTTCTAGATCTAGGGTCTCATCCATGAACATATTTCTAAAATAGTTCATTGTTATTGATTTTATGCCCTCCCATGTGTGAATCGTATTCTCTTCTTCAGTTGTTATTGAAAATATGAAGTTATATATCCTTCGGGCTAAAAGGAACTTATGGAAGAATATTGTGTTTCTATTTTCTTCTCTTAGCCACTTGATTATGGATTTTTGTTTCCATAAAAGCTCATCTCTTCTTTCCCGTTTCTCATTTTTGGATTATGGCATCCAATTTTGTTTTGATCATATTTTATGTGAGCCCCTCCTTTCTTATTAGATCATTCAACTCCTCTAATCGTTCAATAAATTCATGTTTACTTTTTTGACATCCCAAAATTCCTCCAAATTTTATCTCTTAATCTTGTTTTACTATAGTCATTTGGAAAAATAAAACATTTGTGTACCATGTCTCGGTTTTCCTTCCTACCACCATTGTTTTTTTTTTTTGAAAAAATGAAAACTTGTATTAAAACAAGAACCAGATACAAGCGGGAGAGAACACATCCCGAGCCAGAGCCACAAGCAAAACAGCAAGGAAGGCGCACCAAGGCAAAGCTAGGTACCGCAAGGCACAGAGAACGGCAGGCACGAAACAGCAACAGGTCACGAAAACGCGACATGTCACGAAATCGCGACAGGAAAACCCGTCACGGCCACTTTGGCACCAACAGGCGCGATAACGTGACATGTCACGAAATCGCGACATGTCGCGAAAGCGCGACATGTCGCAAAATTGCGACATGTCACGGAATCGCGACAGGAAAGGCCCTCGACAGCCACCAGCAGAAAGCGTCGCGACAGAAATAGAAAGCATCATTCAAGCCTCATGAAGGTCGCGATATCGCGACGGAAAACCACCCAGTCACAAAGGAGCCAAACATGCCGCGAAATCGTGTAACAAAAACGCCAGAGAACAGGAGGGCACAACCTGTCGCGAAATCACGACAAAAACCAGCTCGAAGTTGCATCATCACTACAGGTCGCGATATCGCGACAGTTATCCACCCAGCCGCCTAATTGCCAAAAGTGTCGCGAAATCGCGACAGAAGAACCATGCAGCTTCCAAAACTCAAACTTGTCGTGAAAACACGACGAAATATTAACATTTCTATTCAACTTCAAGAAGGGAATGAGAGCGCGGTAAAAACACCAATCGAACCTGGAAAGCGGGACCTGTCGCGATATCGCAACGTGTCGAGGAGTCGCGAGGCGCGAAAACCTTCCTACCACCATTGTTGCATTTGTGGTCTAAATGATTTATCTTTGAGACACATGAGTTGGAACTGAAAGGGTGCTTATTTTGGATAAGTTTTTTATAATTCTATAATTACAAGTGAGTGATCTGAACTTGCATTATTTAATATTTTGATCTTTGGGATACGTTCCTATATCAAGAGGTTTTTTGATACCAAGAACATATCCAGTTTTTCCAAAATGCATCTTGGGCCCAGACTCCTATTAATCCAATTCATCAAATCATTATCAGGTTTGATATCTACCAGGTGCAAATGTCCCATGTACTCACTCATGATATCCATAACTCCATCTAGAGTTGGGTTTCCTCTCACCTTCTCTTCTAGAGAGAGAATGGTGTTGAAATCCCTGAATAATATCCATGTTCCAAAAAATTGTGAAGAGATATAGTCTATGTTCCTCCATACCTTCCTTTTTTATTTAATGGTGCTTGGGGCATAAACATTGAGATAGAGAATTTGTTGGTCATATTGTCCATTTTTTGCTACCACACCAATCAGTTCTTTTTCTAGTTATATGGCGTACCACTAGTTCTTTAGGGTCCTAGAAGCATGTAACTCCCCTAAAGCTCCTTGTGCATTCAATTATTGGGTTTCCATATCTTTCTTTTTATTTTATCCATTTCTCAAAAGATACCTTACTCTCTTGGAGGAAGACCATTTATGGCCAATTTATTTAAATCATTCTTTTGACCTCATTTTGTTTATAAGGATTTTATTTCAATCCTTTAATATTCCATGTAATGATTTTCATCAATAACAAGGGTTCACAATATGGGTAAGTGTTATAACCGTACCTTCCTCAATTAATTTTTGACCTTATTTAACCACGTGATGTTGGTTGGAATTTCTTCCCACCTTCCAATTCATGTTCACCTTCATATTTTTACTAGGTTCTTGGTTTACCCTCGTAGCTTATGATGTTTATGGATAATTGGTGGTTCCATCTAATGAAATAATTTTTCCATTTATTTTGTTTTCTTTTTATTCCTTCCCTGTTACCTCATTTTCATTTGATTTAGTTCTCCCTTGTTATTGTTTTTCCCTTATAATATTTTATTTGTTGATATTTTAGCTTCTTACATATTTATTTCTCCTTGTGCTTCCTCAAACTATATTTCCATAATCTATATTTTAGTTTCATATTCTTTTTCATCTGGGAGGTCATCCTTCGCTAGGCTTTCAAACATATTTTTTAAAAGTAATTATTTATCCTTAGTTATAGGTTTTATTTATTTGGTATTTGGAATCTCATATTTTCCTTATCTTCTTTCTTTTGCTCCTAAAATTTGTGGGCAATCCTTAGCCAAATGGTCATATTCATGGTAAATTCTGCATCGAAAAGGGACATTCTCATAGTCCACTCGTTATTCCCTTGTATCCTTCTCAAATTGTAATGTGACCTTTTTTGGGAGGTGTTTGTCAAAGTCTATCAACACAGATTCATGCATAAATAAAATGTTTAAATTTTTAGGTACTATTGACTACCATCAAATAAGTGCCTAGGGTGTTACCAATTGCAACTAGGACTTGCAAATTTTAAAATTTTTCTAAGAGACCAAAAAGTTAAACCTAAATGGGCCCAACTAAGGGCATTTCCTCATCTACTTTAAATTTTGTATACCAGAGCTTCATGAAGAGCCCTGATCTACCAAATAACTATAGCCCTCCTTGAAATATGACTTCTATATCCTCTTATATAGAAAACACAACTAGAAAATAACCATTGGGATAGTAAAAATTTTAAAAATTGTCTTTGGTTATCCATTTTTTAGCAGCCATAGCTTGAAAGCCAATAGGATCAAACAAAATCCATTAATCGATAAATTAGACTCCTTTTTAAGGCATCTATGCCCTACTAGATATCATTTGGTTCTAATTTTACTATTTGGTACCCATTTGCTGCTCTCATGCATGTTGCTTTTGTTTTCCTTGGATCCACCTTTGGCATCCTCAATGTTCTTGGTATTCTTGGATTGTTAATACCTCTTTCCTAGGCTTTACCTTCTTAGAGGGTATCTTTAAATCTCATTTTCTAGGGTATCTCCCTATTATATTTCTCTTTTATAGGTGTTACTATGGTTGGTCCTTTTGGGTGAGCTTGGATATCAGGTTTGGAGAGCTTTGCTTCCATTTGGCTATTTATACAATCTCTCTTTTTCTTTGACTTGTTCCCTAGATTTGGGTCCTTGGTCTCTTTTGCCCTTAGGGCTATTTATTTATTGGTTAGGCATTTTCCCCATTGATCTTCTATGCAAAGTGATATTGTTGGTTTGTAATCACTTTCCCTGGATACTAATGATCTAATTGCATAAGATTAACATTATTTCCATCCTCTATCATTTATGTTTGAAATTGCTTAGTGAAAAGGATTTTCATTTCAATATCTCCTCTCATTATCCTGTGGTTTTCCCATGTTATAACTCCTCAACATGCTCATAGGCCCTTACTTATTTTTCCTATCCATAGCGTATATGTGTTGTGCACTCGCTTCACCTTATAAAAGATTTTTCATTCAGTGGTGACAACACTGTGCGTAAATCCTAGCAAAGCTCCACTGGGTGGTTCATCAATTCCCAAAGATGATTTAATATTATTGAAAATGAAAATAATTTACCTAAAACAAACTTGACATATTTTATCTCCTTTGTTTAAATTTTTTCTCCACATCTTCCTTTGCATGTTTATTTCCTCCTAAATTTGAACTTTCACATTGTATTTCTTCATCCCATGTATCCTTCCTTGTTTCTTCAAATGGTTGATTTGAGTGAACTATGATGATATTTATCATCGAATGCTTTAGATATGCTTTCTTTACCTATTTTTTAGGAAGTAGAATATCCTTGATCCAATCCAACTTCTACCATAGTATGATATCATTTTTCATCTTGAATTTTATCTTATGACCAAACATTTTTTGTATTTTCTCCATCATTTTTACTTTGCAGTCTGTTCCCATGTGTCTAGTTTCATAATATTTGCAACATCATGATGCAATATTTTCATAATCCACTTAATAATACCATTCTCTTTCAATTCAAAACTAATTTTAATGTATTGTGGCAAAGGTTTTGAAATATCCATAGCAACACATATCCATGTATATACAACATGGTTTCACTCAATAATTGATCCTTCATGGATGAAATTCTCTAGGATATTGTCAATATGCTTCAAAGCATCCTTATTGACAAGCTGATATGGAAGTCTAAAAGCCCTAACCCACATTGGACTCTTATTAATAGTTTTTGTCTCAACATAATTTTTTCTAGTGGTTTTAAATATAGGATATCTCCCGCCAAATCATGGGCCATCATTCATTGTTTTATTCTTTATTTTTAAACTAAAAATGATGACAAGGAAAGAACCTTTAGGAAGAAAAATCATGAAGTATTTTGAATTCAATCTTCACATATAGTTGATTCAATTTTGAATCTTTGAAAACCTTGACCAATATCCATGAAACTTACATATTAACCCTTTATTTTTAAGAACCATCATTTATGATGATCACATTCTTCATAATCATTTTTGGTATAACATTTGTTGTCTAGATCTTACCAAATATTCATTTTTTCTCGTCTTCAACTTGGGCATCCATACTTTTAATTAGGACATTCTTACGGATTTTAAATGAATTTCCTTCCATATTACCTAACATTTCCTCATTTCAAAATATTTAGAATAAGAAAAAGCAAAGCTTGCTTATTACTTGCATTTGGTTCCTATTTGCACTCTCTTCTTACTTTTTCCCAAAGGTATATATAAAAAAAATAGGAGGCTCTTATTATTGACTAACACTCAAAATAAAATAAAACATTACTATTTTAATTATTTGAATTTTTAAATAATTTATTAATTTATGAAAATAATTTTTATTTTATTTTTTTCATATTACAATAAATATTAATATCATTAACCATTTAAACTAATTTCTAAAAACATAATCCAAATTCATTGGAATATAACAACCATAAAATACAAATGGCTCATAAAGCTCATCTTAGTTACAAATGGCTTGCCCCGCAAGTTCCAATGGTTGATAAGCTCACTTTGAGATGAGACTTAGTCTCTCTTCCCTCCCGATGGAATAAGAGGTTTCAGATTGCTTGGGCTACTTATATTGAACCTAAACATAGTTTTTTTGCTTGGAGCCTCTTACACCAAGGGTTACCTATTGGCAATAGGCTCAAGCATCTGGGTGTTCATAATCCCATTTACCCGATTTGTGGACAAGCGAAAGATTTACTGCATGTTTTTTGGTTTTGTGATCGGGCTCAATCGGCCTGGAAGTGGCTTCTTGAAAATTTTAGACCTTTTATGCAAGAGGATTTTACTTGGGTGCATGCTATTTTGGGTGACCCTATTGCTTTTTCCTTCAACTTGGGTGTTGTTTGGAATATTTTTAGAATTGGTACCCTATTTTATCTATGGAAGTCTCGAAATAGAGCTGTTTTTTCTCAACAAGATGTCGGACGTGTCTTCTTTGTTGCTGATAAATATGATATATTCTTTGATTGTTGGTTACAAATTCAAGTACAAGTTGAAAAAGTATAGGTGGAGCTGCAGTACTTACGTACCCTCATGGATCATTGGGGGAATGCACCCTGCGTTATGAGTCATGTGCCTCTTCCTTCCCCTTCTAGGTGGCAGTGATTTCTCGGCTTCTTTCTTTCTAAATGCATATTTGACACTATTTTGGCAGTTATTATCTGACAGTTTGTGGATTGTTTTTGACACTCTTGTATACTCCTATTAGTGTATTGGTTTACGGGGTGTGCTAATCCCACCCACCCTTTTTTGTATGATTAGACATTATTTTATTAATATAATGACATTTTCATCCAAAAATATATATTAAAAGTATAACATAAGATCAAGTTCATGTAGCACAAAATACACTTCAAAATACATTCTAAGAATGTAGTCCACCTTAAGGGCTACTTTATACATTTAGATCTACAATATTATGAGAGCTATAGGTTTTATTACATCTTCAAAGAAAATAAAGAATGTTGACAAGATCTTGTCCATTATAAAGATTAAAATATATAACTTGTATTTTTAAAAATTGTTAGTACAATATATTTTTAAATATTTATTTTTTTATTTTTAATTTTATTTAAAAAAATTAAATAAAATTTTATAAAAAATATTTTTCTTATATTTTATCAATTAATAAATTTGATTTTTTAAACCTCAATTTTTTATTGAAATTGAGATCTCTTGAAAACTACTAGTATTTTTGTTTTCATTATATCAAAATATCTTATTTTGAAAAATATTTCACACAGAGTTATTTATATTGTACGGAGAAAATCTATATTTTATCTCTCTATAATTCACAAAGAGGGCGCTTTTCCCTTGAAAATCAGCAAATATCATAAGATTCCATTTATCTTAACATAGCCAGAGTTTGTCTAGAACGATTTTGCTAAAAAAATCTTAAATAAATCCATTTGTGCACCATCTTAAGATATTTACATTAGTTTTTTTAATGATATAGGTTATTTTTAATAATTGGTCAACGCAGAGTTTATATTATCTGGACCCTCTTTCCAAAAAGTTGATATGCACTTAGAGAATTCAGAGCAAACTACAATTTTTACACAGGGTTGGTTTTCCCTAAGGTTTGAAGCTAGGTTTCATCACAAGACTTTCCATTTCGAATGAACCTCTCAAACTAGCAGGGTTTTTTTTTTTTTTTTCATCAGACACACAAGTTGCCTCAACCTGGCTTGAACCCTCGACCTATAGATGCGGTGAGGGTGAGGGTGAGGGTGAGGGTGAGGGTGAGGGTGTGAGGGGAGAAGAGAAGATTAAAGGTAAAAGAATATTTGTAAAAGAGAAGATTAGCTAATAAAGAGAAATAATTTGAAGATTACACGTAACATAAGTTGATTTGAGTTTTACCATTATCTTCATAATTATCTAGTTGTCATTATTTAGTTGTCCACGCGTGTTTTCAACAACAACAATATGTGCAACAATATTGAACCCTTTGAAGGAGAAGCTTGATAATGGATTAATGCAAAGTTGTAATAGAGGGTTGTATTTTTTATATTAATTATTTGTATTTTAATTGTTCTCTAGATGATAATAAGGATTCGAGGAGTTACAAAAAAATTAAAAAACCCTAGTTTTTCTTTCCTTTTCAAAACCCTGGATGCTTTTGTAATTTTTTTGGGGGTTGAGATCATGGAGCTACAAAATTTTACTAGAAAGGATGATATTGATGCTCTAGAATAATGGATGAAGTTTAGATCTCTAATATGCTAGTTACCATTTTTGGAATTGCAAATTTTTTATCTTTTAAAAGAGGGAGCTCATGATTTATGGAAATTTCTTACCAAGGAAAGAATTTTGACTTAGGATGAAATGGGGCAATTATTCTTGAGTAGCTATTTTGAAATAAATAAATAAATAAATAAATAAATAAGATCTAATGGAAGGAAAAAATACAGATGATAACATACAAGTTCATGGTGGCATTCAAAAGGAAAATCTTAAAAAGCAAGGATCTAAGAAGCAAGAAGGAGTCATGGTAAAGGAACAAGATGAAGAACTATTAGAAAACTCAAAACTTGAATTTACAATAACAACAACAATGGAGTTCATGGAAGAAGTAGCAGGAAAGTCCAAGGAAGCCTTGTCAAAAGTGCACAAGAATATACCAAACAAAGGTACAAGAGAGAAGATTGTGAAGAATTAAAAAAAAAAACAAATTGTTGAAGAATCAAAGGAAACAAAATGTCAAGCTAACGTTGCAGCAGCATGGTACTACCATGAACGACAACAATCTTGAAGGTATGGCTTAAGGCATCAATATTTTGGATCTACATAGAGTAAAAAAGGCATCATGTATAAAAAAAACATAATGTTTATGGATTTCAAAGAGGTGCAACAACATCAAAGAATAATAGGACCAACCATTCAAAATGTCATAGTGGAGCAACAAAAACATGGAACCAACAAAGTAACCATGGACACTCAAGTGACACTTACTAAAAATTCTCAAATAAAAAAAATTATTTAAAAAAGAATGAAGAAAATTAAAAAAGAAGAATTTATAATTTTTTTTTTTTTAAAGTGGTAGGTATCTAGCATTTCAATTGGTATGAAAATTAAATATATTTGTAACCTTTAAAGCTTTACAAAGAAAAGTTATGATTTATCAAAAATAAAGATTCAAGCAAAATAAATATAAATTAAATTTTTAATTTAGATTTTTTTTTTTATAAAAGTATAAATAATTATCAAATTTTTATCAAATTATCTCAATCAATTTTTTAAAATCAAATTATTAAAATATAAAATAAATTATGAATAACAATCTAGTTCCTATCATCGAAATATTTTATTTGGAAGGTATTCTGGTAGGTGATAATATGAATATTGCTTATGGTATTAGTATACGATATATAAATGATATTAGTTTTAGTTTTATATATAGTTAATAAAATTTTATAGTTAGTTTTATAGTTTATTTTTAGTTTTAATTCTTTATATTTAATTATTGTATTAAATATAAAGAATTAAAAAAATAAAAAAATTAACAAGACTTGTTATGTCAACCGCACCAGCTGCATAAAATTAAAGAGTTCCTCATTAATGGCTGCAGAATACCTGATTGATTTCAGAATCTATTCCAAAAAAAATACTAATACTTTCAGGTGAGTCGTTGGCCCTCCATAACTACTCATAAACTCTAATCAATTCCACCATGGCCATCCAACAGACCCATCACTAAACTAGTTAGAAGTTAAGGCCTTTAACTGCGCCATTGAAAAAGCGAACAGAAAGTTCCGGATATATCCATATCTCTGAGATCACGACACATTTATCAACGCAGAGTAGACGGGAAATTGAATGCGCCGACTTAATAACTACGCAATTCCACTCCACAGGAATATTTTCAATGCGCGAGCGGATTGAATATCCGTACGATTCCACTCCACATCGAAGTTTCCAATGGTTCTTATTAAATTCTCACAAAATCCGATCACGCACAGTAGAGATTCTTATTCAATACTCACAGAATCCTCTATTTATGTGTTGTATCAATACTTAGAAACGAAAACAAGAAAGAAAGATCTGGTGTTGTTTTTGAAATGAAAGAGCAGACGAGATGGGGAAAATTGTTGTCTTCGTAGCGTGCGGGTTGCTGGTAATGATGATGGCGAGCGAAGGGGCGAGGAGTGGTGGCGCTGCCAGCAGTGGCAGCGGCGTGTTTGGAGGGATTCCTGGAGTGCCGGGAGGTGTTCCGGGGAACTGGGGAGGCGTATTTGGAGGTCCACTTGGAGGGGTCGTTGGGGGCGGAGGGATTTCCAGGCCTTCTTTTACGTGCACAGAGGCCGGACCATGTTATAAGAAGAGGCTGACGTGTCCCAGGCGGTGTTTTAAGGGCAGCGGAAAGTGGGGGCCCAAAGACGGTGGAAGCGGCGGCGGCGGAGGCGGAGGGTGCAGCATGGACTGCAAGCACAAGTGCCGAGCTTATTGTTGAGAGGGGAAGATATGTTGCATGCTCACTGTTGTACGGTTTTTCTTAACAAGCTATTATGTTGGGTTACAATAAGGGTTATTGTCTGAATGTTATCGGCTGGTAGACTTGAGACCATGGAAGGTTATTGTCTGAGACCACCGAGGGTTATTGTCTGAATGTTACCTTTTCACACCAAACTTCTTCTTTTATTGTTATTAATCAGCTAGCTAGCATAGGTCTCTGAGTGTATGCCTGTGTATAGTCTTTGGCATGTTCGTATCTATATATATTGCTTATAAATACAACTATTTATCTCGAATATGTAGATTTTGTGTTTTGCTACTTCTTTACTTCAATCTAGGTCTGGAATTTGACAGTGGCCTAGGTGATGTGCAGAAGAGGAAAGTTGCTCCTCTATTGACGTTTAAATTCTGTTATTGCAAGCAGAAACTAGACAGCATATACATCATATTTTAAATTAATAAATATGAAGGGCAGACAACTTAATTTAAATAGTTTAATAGCTTAAAGTCTACTAAGCTTACATATTGCAATATCTGTCTTTCTGTAATGTAGGAAATTTTAGCTGTAAAGACTTGTAACCTTATTATAGGAGCCTCATTTATGGCTGAATTTGTCCCATTGAAAATGTCAATAGAATCTCTTTGCCATAGAAATATGACGAGGAGTAATTTGTGAAAGGAAAGGATGAGTTTTTAGAGAGAATTTGGATATCCACCAAAAGGTCTTGAAGTCTAGCAATGACTACTTTACTTTAGGATGTAACTAAAAGATCTTGGTAATTAAACAATAGTTGAAAGGCGAAATAGGGGGTATCACACTATATATATATATAGAGTATATATTTTATAAGAGGGAAAATGAAAATATATCTAAATGTTGTTAGTCTCACAATGACATTGAGAGGGGTGAATTAGTGCAGCTTTTTAAAACTTAAATCTTCAACACTCAAAACCAAAACAATGAAAACATAAAACCAAATAAAACAAGTATAATAAGAGAACATCACATAACACAAGATTTACCGAGGTTCATCGATTTGGCTACATCTTCGAAAATAATTGTTTGGACTCCTATTCAAATCCAACCTTTGCAAAACACCAACTTTACAATCAATTTATCAGCATCCATTAAAAGGAGCATCAACCCTTGATTTATCTGTATCAACAGAAAGGAACACCAATCCATGATTTATTTGAACCAATAGAAAGGAGCACCAACCTCTATACCAAGCAACCACTTAATTTTGATATTGATAATAAAATGACATATATGAATGTCTTCACTGAAACTAGAACCCTCTATGGTCTGGAAGCTCAAAATCTAAAACTTTTTATTTCACCCAGTATAACATTCCTATCTTTGCATTACTCAGAATTTGAATTTTTTCTTTTCACAAAAAAAATTGATTGTTCTTTTAGCTCGTTCTGCTAATTGCTAAACGTTTTTTGGGTATTGTGCAACACTTTGTCTGCGAACTCCTCTCAAAAGTTCAGCGAAAATAGATATCATATGAGAAAGTTATGGCCAAAATATTGAAGTGACGTTTTTCACCACTCTTCAAAAATCATGGATTTTCACTTTTTATTTTTCTCCCCACACACTTCTCTCTTCACAAAATAAGGTCCCCACATTTCAATAAAATCTCGTCACTTAAAAAGCACACACTTATATTCTTTTTCCCTTTTCAATTTAAAAAAAAATTAATGAAGCCTCTTAAAACAATATAACTTTTTTTTTTTTTTTTTTGAGAAGGCATTTCGTCAAACACGTCACATGCAAAGAATTGACACCTTACTCGTTCTCTTACTTCGGAGCCACGTGACATTTCAAAACCACAAACGAAAGATGCTCTATTTGATGCCTTGATGGTGTAACAACACTGAATCCCAAATGTCGTATCCCAAAGCACAAAAATATGTTTGCATACTGAGTCTCCAAAATGCGTAATTAGTTTCGTCTAACAATGGTGTTGTGTTTGATGAGAAACCTTCACCACCTACCATTGTGTCACTTCCAAGATCACCCTAGCTGATTAAACCTGTTCAGGAACCTCGCCCTGATACCAATTGTTAGTCTCACAATGACACTAAGAGGGGTGGATGAATCAGTGTAGCTCTTTAGAACTTAAATCTTCAACACTCAAAGCCAAAACAATGAAAACATGAAACCAAATAAAACAAGTATAACAAGATAACATCACACAACACAAGATGTATCGAGGTTCATAGATTTGGCTACATCTCCGAAAATGATTATTTGGACTCCCATATAAATCCAGCGTTTGTAAAACACCAACTTTACAATCAATTTACCAACATCAACTGGAAGGAGCACCAACCCTTGATTTATCTATACCAGCAAAAAGGAGCAGCAACCCCTGATTTATTTGCACCAACAAAAAAGAGCACCAACCCCTCTACCAAGCAACCACTTAATTTTGATATTGATAATAATATGACATATATGAATGTCTTCACTGAAACTAGAACCCTTTATGGTCTGTAAACTCAAAATCTAAAACTTTCTATTTCACCCAGTATAACATCCCTCTCTTTGCATTACTTAGAATTTGAATCTTCTCTTCTCACAAAAAAAAATTGATTGTTCTCTTAGCTCATTCTGCCAATTGCTAAACGCTTTTTGGGTATTGTGCAACATTTTATCTACGAACTCCTCTCAAAATGTTAGCGAAAATGGATATCATATGAAAAATGCCCAAAATACTGAAGTGACGTTTTTCACCACTCTCCAAAAATCATGGATTTTCACTCTTTATTTTTCTCCACACACTTCTCTGCACAAAATAAAGTCCCCACATTTCAATAAAATCCCTTGTCACTTAAAAAACACACATTTGTATTCTTTTTCCCTTTTCAATTTAAAAAAAAAATTCTTTAATGAATCTTCTTAAAACAATATAACTTCATTTTTTTTTATTTTGAGAAGACATTTCGCCAAACACGTCACATGCAAAGAATTGACATCTTATTCGTTCTCTTACTTTGGAGCCACGTGACACCTCAAAACCACAAACGAAAGATGCTCTTTTTGATGCATTGAAGGTGTAACAACACTGAAACCGAAACTTGGCGACTCTGCAAGATCGAAACGACCAACTAAAGGATTTTGCACAAGTGGAACAAATTGACATAAAAGTGACCTATACCGTTTTTACAACAATCATAACTCTCACCTCGTAACTTTGTTTTCTCTAAAATTTGAAACGTAGAATATATGCCATGCTGACTACATCCAGTCCGAATATCGCTGCATAAATCCTTACGGTTCACCTATACCACCTCCACGAAAACTGCTACTGACATACTTTTTTCAAAAAGAGCGTTTTTGTGACAGTCTTGCAACGCTTGTAACATTCGCCTCGTTTCTCCATTTTGGTGGAAATTTGGAAAACATGTTCTTGAAGATAACAACCACCTCCAGTTCAAATTATTCTCGGTTTTCTCGCAGTGCTTCTAACAAAATTGCCCTTTTTTGGCCTGTACAACCACTTGCCAAATCATCCGCCAAGATATCGAAAACGTCACCGATCAATCCAAACACTGTGTTGACACCTCCAACACTGTTTTGGAATGTTTCTTGACATGATGGCATGTTTCAAACTGATCCATCTTGTCCAACTGCGCCCGTGATGACTTTTACAATTTTTTGACAACTTGATATTTTTTCAACTTTTGCAAATTTGCACGAACAACTTGTAACTTCACCCGAACATCAAAAACATCTTCATAAGCATTGAACATCACTGTACATACTTTGAACAACCTCCGAACAACTGTCCACTACATCAACTTGTCCATCTGAGTGTGTTGACAACAATGACAATACTGTCGTTGCACCTTGCTCAACAATCTCCCCCTTTGGAATTGTTGGCAACACACGCATAATTTCCTATAACTCTTCTCCCCCTTTGAGAACAAGACCAAAGGGCTGCTGCAAACTTCCTTAGAGTCCTTGCACAACATTCTTAGGCAAAAATTATTACACTTAGCAAAAATCACAAACATGAGCAAAAAAATAAACAAATACACAAATGTTCTCCCTAAGAATGTGGCCCCAATAGCTAGTCAATTCTTGGAAAGTGTGACCACTCCCAATTTCTTGTGAAGGTACTCAAAGAATTCCTTGGAAAATGGTTTGGTGAAGATATCCGCTACTTGCTCTATTGTTGGAACAAAATCCAAGTTAACCTCACCTTCCGCAACTTTCTCCTTCAAAAAATGATACCAAATAACAATATGTTTTGTGTGAGAATGCATAACCAGATTCTTTGAGATGTTAATGGCATTGTTGTTATCACAATTAACTAAAATTGGCTCACTTAAGTTAATGCCAAGATCCTTTAGAGTTTGTTTCATTCATAACACCTGCGTACAACACGTTGTCGCAATGTATTCTGCCTCTGTTGTGGATAAGGAGACTGACTCATGTTTCTTAGTATGCCATGCGACCAACTTGTCTCCAAGATAGAATGCACCTCCATTGGTACTCTTCCTATCATCTACACATCTTGCCCAATATTCATCTAAATACGCAATAAAGGTGAAGTCCTTACCTTTCAGATACAATAACCAATACTCCATAGTACCCTTGAGGTACCGAAGAATCCTCTTCACTACTGTCACGTGAGTCTCCTTGGGACTAGCCTAAAATTGTGCTACCATGTATACTGCCTATAAAATATTTGGTCTGGTAGCTTTTAAGTACAATAAGCTCCCAATCATAGATCTATACATAGTTTGATCAACATATGGAGATTTGTCATCCTTGCTCAACTTGCAACCTGTCGTCATGGGAGTGCTAACTGGCTTACAATCCTCCATTGTGAACTTTTTCAGCATCTCTTTCACATATTTAATTTGAGAAATAAATATGCCCTTCTCCTTTTGATTAACTTGCAATCCGAAGAAATATGAAAGCTCACCAATCATTGACATTTAAAATTCTTTCTGCATCTTATTTGCTAAATATTTACACGACTCATCTTTGATGCTGCCAAATATGATATCATCTACGTATACAACAAGAACAATCTGATGACCATTTTCTATTTTGACATACAAATTACTATCCACCACACCTTTCTTGAACCCTTGCTGAGTAAGATAATTGTTTAGCCTTGCATACCATGCTCGGGGTGCCTGTTTTAAGCCATATAATACTTTCTTCAACTTGCAAACCAAGTTGGGATCATCACCAAGTTGGAAACCATCTAGCTGCTCAATATAAACCTCTTCTTCAAGTTTTCCATTCAAAAATGTTTATTTCACATCCATTTGATAAACTTTGAAATTCTTGTAAATTACTAAGGCCAGAAAAAATATAATTGCCTCTAGGCTGGCCATAGGTGCAAAGGTTTCCTCAAAGTCAATACCTTCAACTTGTGCATAGCCTTTGCATATCAATCTTGTTTTGTTCCTGACTACTTTTCTGTCTTCATTCAATTTATTCTAAAAGACCCATTTAGTACCGATTACATTTTTATTTGCGGGTCTTTGTACTAACTCCCAAGTCTTGTTTTTCTCGATCTGATCTAATTCTTCATTTATTTGCGTTTACCCAAATTTCATCTTTGCTTGCATCAGCAACATTTTTGGGCTCAATGTTGGATAATAAAGAGTAGTTACTTACTAATCTTCTTCTTGTCTGAACACCAACTATGGGGTCTCCAATTATTTGCTCTTTAGGATGATCTTTCTGTCAGCTGCCTGTTTTGAATTTCTTGTTTTTTTCCACTTTTGAATCACTGTTTGAATCCTCTGAGTCAATTTTTGGTTTCCTTTCTATTTTCTTTAACTCATATCCTTCAATGACCTCTTCATAAACTGGGTAGTTCTCTTCATAGCTAATTACTCATTCTCTTACTTCATCAACTTTAACATTGACGCTATCCACAATTTTCCTTAGCCTCTTGTTGTAGCATTTGTAAGCTTTGTTTTTTGACGAATAGCCAAGAAAAATACCTTCATCCGCTTTATCTTCAAACTTACCAAGGTTTTCTTCAGTTCTTTTGATGTAACACTTGCTACCAAAAACTTTAAAGTATCTTGTTGTTGCCTTTTTACCGAACCACAACTCAAGGAGTTTTTCTTTTATGCATCCTCAACATGCACCTATTTTGGATGTATATCGTAGTATGGACTGCCTCTTTCCAAAATATTTCTGCTACTTTGCTCTCAGTCAACATAGTCCGTGTCATTTCCTGCACCATCATGTTCTTTCTTTCTACCACACCATTCTTATGAGGTGTCCTAGCTACTGAAAACTGTCTCCTAATGCCATATTTTTCACAATACTCTATGAAATCCTCTGAAATGAACTCTCCTCCTCTGTTTGACCTTAAACATTTAATCATTTTTCTTGTTTGATTCTCAACTTGGTTTTTGAAAACCTTTAACATCTCAAAAGCTTCTGATTTATGCTTCAAAAATAGTACCCATGTCATCCTGGAATAGTCATCTATACACAACATGAAATATTTGTCATCGTTTATGCTTTGCATTCTCATGGGTCCACAAATCAGTATGTACTAGTTCCAAAGGTTTTCTTGTGTAGTACTCTTTTGTTTTAAACGAGACTCTAGTTTGCTTCCCATTTTGACATGGAACACATATGCTATTTGATGGTTTGCCAATGGTGGGAATATCTCTCACTATTTTCTTTGAGCTGATTTTTACTAAATTGTCAAAACTGATATGACCAAGCCTCTTGTGCCATAACCAATTCTCTTCTTCCTATCCAATCAAGCAAGCTCCTTCTGAAGTCTCTGAGAAGGTGTATATGTTTCCAGATGTCTTTGATCTAGTTGCTATCAATTTCCCATTGTTTGTCTTTCTGACTTCACAACCTTGCTTCTTAAAGATCACTTCATGACCTCTATCACAAATATGACTTACGCTCAACAAGTTATGCTTCAAACCAACCACAAACAAGACTTCTTTTGACCTGATTTTTTTATCACTAATCTTAACTGAACCTCTGCCAACTATCTTAGCTCCATCATTGTTTCTAAACTTTCTTTGAACCACCTTCATATTGCTGCAACTTCTCAAATTTTTGTTTGTCACATGTCATATGACTGAAGCATCCACTATCAAGTATCCATGGTGCGGATTTATTCTACGCTTTAAATATCGTCTATACGATCAAGGATTCCTTTTCTTCCTTAGGTCGCTCTTTTTCTTTCCACTCAGGTTTGATTACAATTTTAGGCTCTTGTTTTGGATTTTCTTTTTCAGTAGCTTGTGCATGTTTTTTGAGAAATTTTCTATTTTGTCTTATTCCATTTGGCAAATTTTTTTTTCTTTGAAATTGATTTGATGCAAATGTACTTTGACAATTTCTTGCAATATGCCAAAAATTATGACAGTTATAACATTCTACTGCATAATCCATCAAAGGTGAAAAAACATTTTTATTGGTAAAATTCCTTGGTCCTACATTATACTTGCAATCTGAGATCTTATGTCTATAACCATTGCATTTAAAATAGTAACCAAAAAAGAGATGATTGAACCTGGGTGGTGGTCTTTTCCATATTGTCGTAGGAGCCATAAATCTTCTTCTACTTTGACGTGTGACATTGGTGAAGCCATAATTGTCAATTCTCCTTTTGTGCCTTGCATTATTGCTTTCATTTGCATGATTCATTTTTGCTTGATCAACCTGTTTCTTCTCTTCATTCTTTGTGGATTCTTCATTTATGGCCTTTGATCCATTTGGCAATTCTCCTTCATCAAAACCCAAACCAAATTTATAGTTATTTATGATCTTATCCAGCTTCATAGAACTTTCTTCATGGTTATTTGCACTTCGAGATCTTCAAAGATTTTCTTGGATTCTTCTATCTGTACTTTCAAATTTGTTATGATTTCATTTGCATCCTCAAGATTTCTTGAAATTTTCTTAATTTATTTTCTTTCTATCTTCAATTCATCTAGAGCTGCAATTAGTTCCTCTTCCAAATTTACTTCTGTGTCAATTTTTTCTTCATCACATTCCTGTTATTTTTCTGGTTTTTTCTTTTTTGAGTGCCATGAAAAGAGCTTCACTTGTTTCTTTTTCAGAATCCTCACTGGAGCTATCTTCTGATGAACTGACATTTTTGGAGATGAAACTTTTCTTCTTGAAGTTGTCTTTTCTGAAATTTGTTTTTTTCTTCCAGTCACTTCTTTCTTCGTGCGATCCTTCATCACTTTTGTTCTTCTCATTAAGTGGACATTTAGCTGCAAAATGCCCAACGCCTCCACAGTTGAAACATTTAAACGATAACTTTCCTCTATATTTTTATTTTTCTTTTTTTAGTTTTCGACCAAAGTTTGCTTCCATTTCATCTGATGTCTCTTCTTCCTCAGATTTTTGTTTTGATTTCATATTTTTATGGGCTTTAAAAGCAGCGTCTCTGTTTGTGGGTTTAGATTTTCCTATTCTCATCTCATATGCAGTCAAAGAACCATGCATCTCATCCATACTAAAAGAATTTAGATCTTTAGCTTCTTCTATAGCTGAAACTTTAGAATCAAATCTTTGGGGAAGGGATCTTAATACATTTTTCATGATGATAGAATATTTGATTTCCTCATCGAGTTCTATAATCGCATTAATGACTTCATTACCTCTCAGCATATATGCCTCTATATTTTCATCGTCATTTATATTTAATACTTTGAAATAAGCTCGATGTGTTTGTAACTTGGCCTCCTTGATCTTAATATCTCCTTCATAAATGTTGTTTAGTTTGTCCCATATTTCATTTTTTGTTTTACAACCCATAATCTTTACCAGTTTGTTGTCCACTAATCCACACATGATAGCATTCTTTGCTTTTGAGTCATTTTCAAACAGTTTTTTACTGACAACATCGGTTAGAGAAGTGGTGGGTATTGTGTATCCATTATCTACTAAATCCCAAATGTCGTATCCCAAAGCACAAAGATATGTCTGCATCTTAAGTCTCTAAAATGCGTAATTAGTTTTGTCAAACAATAGTGTTTTGTTTGATGAGAAGCCTTCACCACCTACCATTATATCACTTCCAAGATCACCCTAGCTAGTTAAGCCTGTTCATGAACCTCACTGTGATACCAATTGTTAGTCTCACAATGACACTAAGAGGGGGGTGAATTAGTGTAGCTTTTTAAAACTTAAATCTTCAACACTCAAAGCCAAAACAATGAAAACATAAAACCAAATAAAGCAAGTATAACAAGAGAACATCACACAACACAATATGTACCAAGGTTCACCGAT
The DNA here is from genome assembly GCA_028583015.1 of Wollemia nobilis. Lineage (NCBI taxonomy): Eukaryota > Viridiplantae > Streptophyta > Pinopsida > Araucariales > Araucariaceae > Wollemia > Wollemia nobilis. The sequence goes on along the minus strand of JAQPPZ010002683.1, from coordinate 1,884,486 downwards.
TTGGCTACATCCCAAAAAATGGCTGTTTGGACTCCCATCCAAATCTAGCCTTTGCAAAACACCAACTTTATAATCAATTTACCAACACCCACTGGAAGGAGCACCAACCCCTGATTTATCTATACCAATAGAAAGGAGCACCAACCCCTGATTTATCTACACTAACAGAAAGGAGCACCAATCCCTCTACCAAGAACCCACTTAATTTTGATATTGATAATAAAATGACATATATGAATGTCTTCACTGAAACTAGAACCCTCTATGATCTGTAAGCTCAAAACCTAAAACTTTCTATTTCACCCAGTATAACATCCCTCTCTTTGCATTACTCAGAATTTGAATCTTCTCTTCTCACAAAAAAAATGATTTTTCTCTTAGCTTATTCTGCCAATTGCTAAACACTTTATGGGTATTGTGCAACACTTTATCTACAAATTCCTTTCAAAATTTCAGCCAAAATGGATATCATATGAGAAATGCCCAAAATACTGAAGTGACATTTTTCACCTCTCCAAAAATCATAGATTTTCAATCTTTATTTTTCTCCACACACTTCTCTCTTCACAAAATAAAGTCCCCACATTTCAATAAAATCCCTTGTCACTTAAAAACCAAACACTTGTATTCTTTTTCCCTTTTCAATTTAAAAAAAATATTCTTTAATAAAGCTTCTTAAAACAATATAACTTTTTTTTTAATTTTGAGAAGGCATTTCATCAAACATGTCACATGCAAAGAATTGACACCTTACTTGTTCTCTTACTTCGGAGCCATGTGACACCTCAAAACCACAAACGAAAGATGCTTTATTTGATGGTGTAACAACACTGAAACCGAAACTCTGGTGACTCTGCAAGGTCGAGACGACCAACTCAAGGATTTTGCGTAAGTGGAACAAATTGACATAAAAGTGACCTGTACCGTTTTTGCAACTATCATAACTCTCACCTCGTAACTCTGTTTTCTCTAAAATGTGAAACATAGAATATCTGCAATGTTGACTACATCTAGTCCAAATATCACTGCATAAATCCTTACGGTTCACCTGTACCACCTCTACGAAAACTGCTACTGACACACTTTTTCCAAAAAGAGCGTTTTTGTGACAGTCTTGCAACACTTGTAACATTCGCCTTGTTTCTCCGTTTTTGTGGAAATTTGGAACACATGTTCTTGAAGATAACGACCACCTCTAGTTCGAATTTTGCTATCAAATTCTTCTCGATTTGCTCGCAGTGCTTCTGACAAAACTACATTTTTTCGGCCTGTACAACCACTCGCCAAATCATCCGCCAAGATACCGGAAACATCACCGATCAATCCAAACACTGTGCTGACACCTTCAACGCTGTTCTGGACTGTTTCCTGACATGCTAACATATTCCAAACTTATCCATCTTGTCCAACTGCACCTGTGACGACTTTTGCAATTTTTTGACAACTTCTTGAAGATTTTTTCAACTTTTGCAAATTTGCATGAATAACCTGTAACAACTTCACCCAAACATCAAAAATATCCTCATAAGCATTGAACATCACTGTACATACTCCAAACAACCTCCGAACAACTATCCAATGCATCAACCTATCAATCTGAATATGTTGACAACAATACTGTCGTTGCATCTAGCTCAACAAATGTTACGAACGTTTCTCGTATAAATATTTTAGACTTGAGGTGAAGTATCTACATGTCAAGCCTGAGTTGCATGTTTTTTTCTTTTAATGAATATACGGTGGGAAGGATGTCAGTGGATTTCTTTTAATGATTTGCAAGGGTTCTCTTATAGTTTGTGACTTAGAGATGTTATAGAAATGTTCTGGAATGGCATAACATCATTCATGTCAACGCATTACTATATTGTATAGGTGGGTTTGAGATTTGGCATAGCGTTGGTTATAGAGGAATTGTTATCTGATACGATTCGCCTTAAAATCCACTTTGGATAGCGTAACAAATTTACAGCATGTTCACGGCATTAATTGATTGTGTGGACTTTACATGTGTTGGCATTAATGGATGGCGTGGACGCTACATGTTTTCCACAAGGAACAACTGCAACGGCCTCAACTATAGAAGGGGATGGCATATTTTAATAATGAAGGTTGACGTTAACGGTGGCAGCTGTATCTACCGTCTTCGCAGTAATGTTATTGTATTGAATTCAAATGTATAAATTTAATTCTTAATCTATAGGCAACCAGACAGGAAAGAGTTGGGTGCAATTAATTCCCCAGTTATAGGCTTTTCTAGAACATTATCAGAAAACGTTAAACCTCAACTGTATATCATTCTTTGTCCGGAGGGTCGGCGTTGTTTACACTATCCAACCTTTTTTAAGTTTTATTATATTTTTGTGTTGAGATTGTTGGAGGATCAGAGATAGCTGGGGCATAAAGCGGTTTCAGGATGCAATTGCGCACACAACAAAAGTAGACTCTTTATTTCTAAACAAAGACCTCTTTATATTATATATATATTTTTAAATTAATTATATGTGATATTTATTAATTGTTATTTTTATTAAAAGTGTAAATATCACATTAATTAAATCATATACAATTTTGTTTAATGCTCATATTTATTTTTGTTGTTTTGTTGTTGTATTAATTAAGATTATATATATATATTTTTTTTCTTTTACAATTTTAGTTGTTGTAATGGTCTTAGCCTTTGCATAATTATTAGTTGAAGTAATATAATTTTAGTTGTTGTAAGAAGTGTCCTTAGTTTTAGCCTTTGTATAATTATTAGTTGAAGTTCCATAATTTTAGTTGTTGTAAGAAGTGTTCTTAGTCTTTGCATAATTATTAGTTGAAGTTATATGATCGGGGTTCAATCCCCATGGTGGATGTGTATAAGAAGTATTAGTCAAAAAAAAAAATTATTAGTTGAAGTTTCATATAATTTTGAAATAGTGACAAAAATACCATTTCAATAAAATTTTTCAAAATATTCTTTGAAAGCATTATCAAAATTTATTTTGATAAACCTAATTCTTAGAAATTTTTCATTTTACCTTAAATTGAAGCATATCATTTGGTTTAATGCTATTGTCTTAGATGACTCTCAATATATGTATCTTATCGCCAAGTTATTATCCCATCTCTTCCTGCATGGAGACTTTCAATAATAAGTATGCAAGGGGTTGTCCTATGGGACACCCATGTGGTTAGGGATTTGGGCTTTCTTTCGGGAGACCAGGTGCATGTGTGAGTGAGCTTGTGTAAAAAAAAATATGCAAGGAAGGCAATATAGTTTCAAATTTAAGTATGATTTTAAAATTTAAGTATACAAGGGAGGCAATATAGTTTCAAACTTGAGTATGATTTTAAAATTTATTTATAAAAATTTGACTATTCCTTTAAGCTATAAATTCCAAGAAATATCAATATAAAAAATTCTTTATAAAGATACATATAATTTAGCTTTGAAATTATTAATCCAACATTTCATCTACTTCTTTAATGTTGATGGAGCTATCCGATATATTTTTATATTTTTTCAAAATTAATTCCAAATAGTGTGAGTAAAGAGGTAATGAAGAAATAAATGGTATGATGTTTCTAAATCCTTCTCATGCAAGGCAGACAGATTTGAAAGGTCTATGATATCCTCTTCTTTATAGACTCTCTTTTATAAGAATCTTACTTTGAATTGTTAATTGAGAGACTTTTCTTGTGACTAAATATTCCAAATAGTGTGAGTAAAGAGGTAATGAAGAAATAAATGGTATGATGTTTCTAAATCCTTCTCATGCAAGGCAGACAAATTTGAAAGGTCTATTATATCCTCTTATTTATAGACTTCCTTTTATAAGAAACTTACTTTGAATTGCTAATTGAGAGACTTTTTTTGTGACTAAATATTCTTTTAAGAAGAATTTTTGGGAAAAAAAATTGATTGTTCAAAATCCTCGTATTCTTTCAAGCTAGGCATCCTCCAGCCAATGGTTGCAATTTTTTTTGACCATCTAAGATATTTTTTTATCCATTTCAAACTATCTAATATGAAGCTTCATGTTGGGGATACTTTGGGTAGGATAAGTTTTGCTAAATAATATTAATGTATCAAAAAACTTACATATTTTTAAATTATATTTTTGTTCATATCTTTTTTGTAATCTACATCCAAGTTTTAAACTTTTACCTCTAAGGAAAAACTCATAAGTCTTTGTAATTTTGTGAGCTTGTTCCTTCAATATTTTTTGTTTGTAAACTATATCCACTTACAAAGAAATATCCACAATAATTAGTTGTAAACTTATGGTAGTAATAATGAAAAAACACATGAATCTATAATATTAATCAACTCTCCACTAACCTTTGATCAATAAATTAGAAATAAAATTTGAAAGAATCTTTCATTTTTTTTTTTTTTTTTTTACTTTTGAAAAAAGTTTCTCATAACCTTCAATCATAAATTAACAATATATTATTTATAATAAATTTTAAAATAAAAACATCAAAATTAATAATAAAATATAAAATTTATGTATTTACACACCATCCAAGTAAAGATATTACAATTTCTTCTTCTTTAACATTTTGATATACTTAAAAATCCACGGCATAAAAGTAATGAAATATTAAATAAATAACTAGATGGTTGCATTAAAATTTACAATAGTGATCAAATATTTTTAATATTTATATAAGATAATTTAATATATATTATATATTAAAAATTATAAAATTATCAAAATGGTTTGTTACATATGTTTATTTTAATTTTAAAAAGATTTTTTTTTTAAATTTATTTATGATTTATATAAAATGCATCTCAATTTTTTTTATTGAAACCAACAAGCATTTTAGATTTTAATTCAAATATGTTAATTTTAAATATAGCGAGAGTCTAATATCTTAAAGATATTAAGGTTTATGGGATTTATAAAATTATCAAAGGAGATGTTTTTAGAAGCAAGCTAAATATGTGAGGCATTCCTATTTGATAGCAAAATAACATAAGCATATTAGAAAATATAACTCGGAGGATGAAGGAAGGTAACATTACAATAACAAGAAGACAGAGATTGCAGAGAATATAAGACAGAGATTGTAGAGAATGAGATAGATGGAGATATGATGGTCGGGGATTTAAATGATAAGCAAATATTATCCTTCAAAGAGGTCCTCATGGGCTCTGGATCATCTTCTTCAGGGCATGCATTTGGAGAAAAATTGTCAAGCCCAGTTGGCTATATTTCGATTGGGGTTTTCAGAGCTACAAAAGTGAATAGTTGTCTTGAATAGGCTATGGATAGGCCTGTCCTGGTGATTCAACCAGATTCAATTATAGAGGATGTTGAATACTTGGCTAATCATGCCTTAATTTACAAATTGAATTGACTAGAATGAGTGGTATTTTTTTTTGTTTGTGTGAAATTGACATGAATTTTATTGTGAATGAAATAGGTGAAGAATATTGAGCCACGACATCGTGTGCAGATGATGAAGGCTGAATTGGAGGAGGTTATGAAGAAGAATGATGAGGATCAAGCATGGTTGGAGGTAGTGTGGCTGAAAGGAGTTTGGGAATGCGTAAGCATTCATGCTAATAGAGCTTACATATCAGCCTTATGTGAGAGGTGGGATCCGGATAGGAATACCTTCCACTTTTTGATGGGTGAGATGATGATCACCTTGGAAGATGTGTACAGGATTTATAAGTTGCCCATTGAGGGTGTTCTAGTGAGGGCAACTATGGATGATAGTCAGGAGGTTGTGATGGAGCATGCATTTGGTGCACGATGGAGGGAGGTAGATATTAAGAAGATGGATTACGAGTACCTTTGGCATCAGGGCATGTTGTCTGATCATCAGTGTGCAACGATGATGATGATATCGACCTATGCGCTACCAGATACTTTTGGGGTATTGTTTACCTAGAATATGTTGGATGTGGTATGCGACATGGTGGAGCACAGGGTTGTGTTTGCATGGGCACCTACACTATTGGCCTAGGTGTACAGGGAGTTGCACGATGTAGTGTGCATGGGGTGAAAGGGATTGAGTTGGACTCCTTTGCTGTAGGTGTGGGCATGGGAGCATATAGCGATAGAGCGACCATCATTGTTGCCCTATAATGCTCATGTGGAGGGGAAGACTCACTTGCCATATGCACTGAGATGGAGGACAGATGAGGAGAAGGGGATGAAGAGGCCACATGAGGGTGATCCTTTATTTTGGAGGGTGAAGTTTGGGGAGTTGGAGGCTAAGGATATTTGTTGGAGGCCCTAGAGAGGTGGAGTAGTGTGGGAAAAGGATGAGGAGCAACTAGGAGCTATTCATCGAGGGTGATGGGTGGTGGGTCGGTATACTCGGTAGGTTGAGTTCTTCTAGTTTAGTAGGGTGATGCGGTAGTTTGGTTTATGGTAGGATGTTCTAGAGGCACCTATCATGATTTATAGGTGATGGGGTGATAGAGGTAGTCACCCTATAGTACTACCTTGGACTGGTGAGAGGGATCCATCGATGATCATTTTAGATGTGGAGGATGTAGGTACGACACCAGAGTATGATGCCTGGTGGGTGACTCAAAGTTGGGAGGTAGGTAGGGGAGTGATTGATCGGTGGGTGCAGCCAAGAAGTGGGGTACCTATGTTAAAGGGGTAAGAGAGGTACTCGATCTAGGCCATAGGGGGAGGTGAGGGATGAGGTTGAGGTACCTCTTCATCGATCGAGGTGATGGTTGGGTAGCACATCTAGTGTGGCTATAGAGAGAGTAGCAGAAGTACCAGTGGGTGATAGGGTGGAGCCTATGGAGGATCTCATGATGATGGAGGATGTGAGGGAGGATGTTGGAGCTGATATGGGTGTCGATGACTTGATTGATGTGAGAGATCTTGATGATATTGGAGATATGGGAGAGATACCCATTGAGGAGCAGGAGAGGCTAGAGGTTGATGAGGAGTTGTTGATGTTGTATGAGAGGGTATGATAGCTAGAGGGGTAACTTTGTACAAGTGAGGAGGGTTGGGTGGTAGATCGATAGATATGGAGTGAGGAGCATAGGGATCTGGAGGAGCGATTGGTGGTTGTGGAGGTGGTAGGTGCCACTAGGGAGAAGGAGTTGGAGCTTCAGGTTGTTGAGCAATATAAGTGATTTGAGATGATGGAGGTGAGGTATGCAGAGATAGTAGTGAATTTGGAGTGTCTGACTAGAGAGACTATGGAGGTCGGAGAGAGGTTGAAGGTTGAGATACATAAGATGACGTATGTGATAGAGATGAGGGATGTTGAGTGAGAGGCTCACTTGGTAGAGATTGTTGAGTTGCATGTCAAGGTTGAGTAGCAATGATAGGCATGAGAGGATGTGGAGTGGGTGAGAGTAATGGAGCAGGTCCCTATAGATGTAGTTACATTGAGGGTAGAGATAGAGTAGTTGTAGAGGGGTAGCGAAGAGGTGGGGAATCGTATGAGGGAGGATATGGTGATCTGATCAGATTATGAGATCCTCCTGATGATGCATGGGATTCCACTATCATATTATGGTAGGTCATGGTCATGGTCGAGATCATGATCATGAGCATAGACACATTCATAGCAGAGTCATCAGAGTACAACCTTGATTGTATAGAGGGGAGTGGGGATAGAGGTGCTAGCAGTATTATCAGGAGGGAGTGTGGCTCTTATGGTGACTCAGACATCTAGGGTAGGGGTAGAGTCTAGTAGGGTGACGGTGGCACACAGAGCAATACAGGGTATGGTGACTCGTGAGGGGAGTGGAGAGACTCTTGGTGATCGGTAGAGCTGATGCTTTTGGTTTGTAGTGATGTATTGTTGGTTTTTGTAGCCTATGGGTCGATATGATTATGGGTTATGGACTTGTACCCATTTTGTAGCCTGATGGTATTTTTGATCTTGATATATATAGATACCTATTGTGTTGTGGCTCTTATATATATGTGTTGTGATTTGATTTGAATGTGTGTGTGATTTCTTGTGTTTTTGTTGTGTGAAATATCGGTAAGTAGATGTACCATGGATGAATATATGTGCATATGGTAGTATGTAAGAAAATGATATCACTGTAGTGTAGAGATACTATGAAGTGATGTAGTGGAAATGCATGTAGATAGATGTGATGATGTAATAAAAATAAATGCATGTAGGATAGATGCAAGGATGCATGTATGTGAAAGCTGAAATGCGTAGAGGAAGCACTTGTATCATAACATAACCGATTGTGATGTGATCCATTCCGTAATCTCAGGGATGTAGGATAGTGTAGTGTGTATGCAACAATTTTGACAATCATAGTTGTAGCAATCAAACCTCATGAAAAATTGAGCGAGATCTATCGACAACTCATAACTAACCTGGCTAGGTCAAAGTCTATCAAGGACCTGTGTGTGCAAATGAGTGATGTTCATTTATCCATTTTGAGGGAGGTAGGACTAACCCATTGTAAACATAGCCAAAGTAGCTAGCTCATCCACAAGTGTATAGTGATCTGTACAAAAGAAGGTCACTAATGTGATAGATGTGTCACCACTTGTAAGACTATTCCATTGGTAGGCATGCACTTAGGGCCTATAGTTGGTGATGGAAATCATCCCATGATGTTATGTTAAACCTAAGGACCAAAGGTGATGAAGCATAACAATGGTGATATCTGGAGGCTTTTCCTTTTGTTTTCTGCCCCTCATTTATTGCTTGTCTTTTTGTGGTGCTCTTTTCTCTTTTTTTTGTATGGGCATTGGCTTTTGTTTTCTACCCTTTTTTTATTTTTGCTTATGCTTATCCCTTTGTTTATCCCTAGGTTGTATGTTGATCATGCAAATGATAGGATGAGCAGGGGAAACTATTCGCTAGATGGTGATATCTATGCAAGGTGTTATCTTCCCTAGACTCAAAATTTGTTTAATATGTGACCTGTGTGAATGGTCCTTGAAAGAAGTTGAACTAACCAAAGAAAATTGTAAGGAGTGTAATAACCTATCAGCTAGAGGTGACATTTGATTGACTGAACTAGTGAATGGTCAAGAAAATGCAAGACACCATATATCTTGTAATCTCGAGAAAGGGAGTGGACATCCAAGTGGTAATGCTAACAAGTGCATATGTTATTCCTGCTAGGGGCGCATTTCTATAGATGGAATATACAAACATGAATGAAACCATAGAAGAAGGATGGATATATGCAATGAATATAGTGTGAGATGTATTATGAAAGATCCATATCTACAAGAGGAAATATGTATGATGCAACTAGAGGAGATTGTAAATCATGTGGAAAGATGGATGTGTAGGATGATAATGATGAGAATAGAGAGTCATGATAATGGTTGCCCCAACGTGTGGGGGGATGTAGCAACTAGGAGAAAAGCAAATAAGTGAGAAAGTACGTGTGGGACTGATGGGTGTGGATAGAGAATCCTGATGAAAGATGTAGAATAACATGAAAGTGATGAAATGGAATAAATATGAGGAGATTAAACAATAATGTAGAGAAAAAGAAAAAGAGAAAAGAGGAAAAGAGAATCAGCATAGGAATGTAGCTACTTGAAGCATGACCATTCAACAATGCTAATGAGGAAGGAGGTGAGGATATGGAATGGAAGAAAATAAATAACATGGAATCAAATAAGAACTATGTGAAATGATGTGGATCGGGTCACGAGTGACTTGGTGAAGTGACAAGGTGACTTGGATTTTGGTAGTTGGTATAGTTGGATGGTTGTTGGAAGTAGCGTGGTGTAGGAGTGAATGAATCTCGTGATGGGGTGGAGTGATGTACTAGCTGGTGTGGGGGGCTTTGGAGGTGAGTAGGTGAGGGAGCTTGTTTAGGATGTGAGTGAGCATCATCGAAAAGCATATCCTGAATAATGGATTTAAATGTATGACATGCATCGATGTCATGCCTTGGTTGATGATGGTAGATGCAAAAGTGGTTTTCATTGTAATCATGTGGCTTAGGGTGTGAAGGATCAATAGGGTGGATTTTGGGTAAGGCAAGGAGGCCTTGGTGAAATAGTTGGTGGAATGTTTGAGATAATGGTGCTGATTAGACTGGCCTAGGATAGATATATGGGTTGGGTAGTGATGAACATGGAGGAGGTGGTGTGGGAATGGGTGGTCGAGTTAGGATGCGATAATCGGATGTAGATCAGGTCCAAGAATGAAGGGTAAGCCTAGAAGAAGGTGATGTTGGTCGGGTCATGGTAGAATGATGTGAAGAGGATTGGTAATGATAATGGCTCAAGTGTAACTCAATATTGTCGAGGTGGGAGAGGATATGTTGAATGTCAATGGGGGAGGTGATGGAATCGAGGAAGGTGGGGATCAGGATTTAGGTGGGTATATGGAATGGAGGTATGAATGTGAAGAAGGGGATGAATGAGATGAAGAGGGAGGAGAATGGAACTACTATGCTAGTGGTGTGATAGGCTGGAGTGGGAGGTCGTGGAGTGGTGATGGTGGTATCTGAAGGATAGGTGGTGTGGGGGATGGCTATAGAAAGTGATGTTGATGGGATGGGGGAATGTGAGTGGATGTAGCATGGGTGGCATGATAGTGAAGGGATAAGTCATAGGGTGACATCCCAGTTGGTAGGGGTGGAGGTAGTCCTATAGAAGATGCATGAATGGGTGTACTGCCCCTGTTAGGGGGTAGTAGGGTGGTGAAGGTCGATGAGCTAAGGAAGGTGGTAGATATGGATCCCTAGGGTCAACTAGGTGAGGTGGGGATGACTCCTACATGTGGAAGTTGATGGGTGAGAGTGCTCTTCCTTATCTTCAAAGGAAGATAAGGAGACCTGGCTATCTCCTAAGTGAGGGGAATAGGAAGTATGCCTATGGTGGGGTGAGCTATGATGGGGTGAGTTGTGGTGATCAGAGTGTGATGAGGTGGAGTGTTGGTATACATGAACCATGTTGGGTGGCTGAGCTAGATCGATTAGGGTAACTGGTATGGAGGATAACATCTGGGGGTCCTACATGGTGGAGGTGAATGTATGTTGGATGTGTGTATCCAAAATCAGGTCTTGTCACTGAAGATGTCACTATTGATGATGTAATACCTACAAAAACTAAAATACCCACAACATATAAATGACATAAAAAGTAAAAGTGGTTCTATTGTGTAATAGAAAGTGAGAGATCATGTGTGGAGTGCGGTGTAGTGTATGTGTGATGTAAATCAGGACTGTGTTGTGATGACCCTATATACACTGTATGTGGTTGTTGACCTAGATAGGCTAGGCATTGAATGTGCGTAGGTGAATGATGTTGATAGGCTTGGGTTCAGTGGAGCCTTCGAGGTTTGCTAATCGATAGGCATCGAAGCCAAATTTTTGTGTAATGATGTATGGGCCTAACTAGTTAGGAGTAAATTTGTCTCATTGTTGATGGGGTTGGCTTGTGATTTGTTGGTTTTCCTTGAGAACTAGGTCACCAATTTGGAATTTGTGTTGATGTACCTTACTATTGTAGGTATGATGAAGGTGGTCTTGATAGACACGTGTGTGCTCGATGGTATGGATGTGATGCTCATCCAAGAGCGTTAATTGATCAAGATGGGCTTGATGAGATGTGTCATCATCGATGAAGTCTTTCATGGAGACTCGTAGGGAAGGTATCTCAAGCTCAAGGGGCATAATGGCTTCGGTGCCATAGACCAAGGAGAAGGGGTTGCCCTAGTGGGTGTATGGATGCTCGTACGATAAGCCCATAAGGCAAGAGGTATCTGATTATGCCAATCATGATGGGATTCTACAACCATTTTTTGAAGGATGGAGCAAATAGTTTTATTGGTAGCTTTGGATTGGTCGTTACCCTATGGGTAGTACGGGGTCGAGAAGCTATGGTGGATATTAAATTTGGTATAGAGGGTATGAATAATTTTGTTTTTGAAGGACTTTCTATTATCAGAGATGATTTGAGAGGGAATGCCAAAGCGACATATGATGTGATCTATAATAAATATCATGATCTTGGCTCCTATTGTTTGGACAAGTGGGATAGCTTCGACCCACTTTGTGAAGTACTCTATAGTAGTGATAATGAATTTATGGTTGTTTGATGAGGTAGGTGTGATCTGCCTGATGAGATCGAGGCCCCATTGTGAGAAAGGCCACATGGATTGAATTGGTTGGAGAGCTTGCGAAGGAAGGTGTGTGAGGTTGGCATGTTGCTAGCATTTTATGCATCACTTGACATATTCACAATAATCATGTTCCATTTTGGGCCAATAGTAGCCCATGCGTAAGATACGCTTGGTGATAGCCATGCCATTGAAGTGGCCACTACAAGTACCATCATGGGTTTCTTGTACTACCCATTGGGATTCATGCGGTTCGAGGCAACGTAGGAGAATACCATCATAACCATGATGGTACAAGATGTCCCCCAATAGTGTATAATGAATGGCACATTGTTTGAATGCTCGACATTGAGCATGTGGTAGATCACAAGGTAGGAAGCCTAATTTTATGTAATCCTTAATTTTGGAAAACCAAGGATCATGTGGTTCAGTTTGGACAACATGAATGCCATCATCATCTGTATGAGGTAAAGATGAGATAGCTGATTTGGTAAGTGTATGAATAGACACATGCATAGTATCTGAGAGGGGATTTTGTGGTATCAATGATCCTAAGGAGGCCATTGTGTCAATAAAATTATTGGAGGAATGGGGAAGCAGCTTCGATAGCATACCACTCAAATTGGGCGAGGAGTTGTTGGGTGATTTGCTTATATTGTTGGAGAATGGGGCAGCGACATTGCCATATCTCCTGGACTTGATTTACAATAAGGAGAGAATCTCCAATGATGTGAAGGCATTGAATGTGCATGGAATGCACCTATTTTAAACCAAGAATAAGGGCTTCATATTCTACATTGTTGTTTGTGCAAGGAAACCCTAGTTTGAATGAGAATGGAAGAGGCTCTCCATATGGTGTGAAAAATACTATGCCTGCACCCCCAACATGTGTGTAATGGGAACCATCAAAGAATAGTGTTAAGTCAGCAGTTATCTCAGGTTCAACATATTCTTTGGGTTCTATGATATTAAATATGGAATCATCAAGGAGTTGAATGATGAGAGGGTGATTATCTAGTAATGGGGCCTCCATGAGCTGGTCTACGATGACCTACCCCTTAATGGATTTTTATGAAATGAATTCTAGGTCAAATTCAGTAAGGAGCATAATCCATTTAGAAGTATGAGAGTTATGATAACTCTTGTTCATCATGTAGCGGAGTGGGTTGTCACGGGTGATGATAAAGGTGGTGTGATTGAGCATGTAATGGCATAGTTTTTGGGTGGCAAAAACTATAGCCAAGCACAACTTTTCCATGTATGCATAGTGGGTTTCATAACTAACTAATGTATGACTGATGTAGTATATGGCTCGCTCATGATTGAGTTCATTCTTTTGGGTGAGGAGTGTACCAAGTGTGAAGTCCATAGCAGAAATGTATAGAGTGAATGGCAACTGTGGATCTAGGGGAGATAAAATCGGTGAAGAGGTAAGGTAGGCTTTGATTGAATCAAAGGCTTTTTGGTAGTTCTCATCCCATTTGAAGGTGACCCCATTTTGTAAGAGGTGATTAAATGGCTTGCATTTGTCTGAGAGTTGGGCAATAAAGTGATGTATCGATTGGATTTTGCCTTGCAAGCTACATAATTGTTTGAGGTTTGTGGGTGGAGGCATCTCAAGGATGGCTTTGACTTTGTTAGGGTCAACTTCAATGCCTCATTGAGAGATGATGAACCCTAGGATCTTGCCTGAAGTGACACCAAAGATGCATTTCTTTGGGTTTAGGTGAACGTTGTGTTCTAAGAGGTGATCGAAGATTTGGCGTAAGTCAATGAGGTGTTGTGAATGCTCTTTTGATTTCATGATAAGATCATCGACGTAATATTCCATGGTTTTATGCATGTAATCATGGAAAATGTAAGTCATTGCACGTTGATAGGTTGCCCCAACATTCTTGAGGCCAAAAGGCATGACCTTGTAGCAGAAGGTCCCCTAGGGGGTTGTGAAGGAAGTTTTGTGTTGGTCGACAGGATTGATTTTGATTTGATTGTATCCAGAAAATCCATCCATAAGGGATATCATTTCGTGGCCTATGATGGAATCGATAAGTGAGTCGATGTTTGGTAAGGGAAAGTTGTCTTTGGGACAAGCTTTGTTTAAGTCATGAAAATCAGTGCATACGTGAACCTCGCTAGAGGGTTTTGGGACTGGTACCATGTTAGAAACCCACTCGGGATAATCTATGGGAATGATGAAACCTACATCGAGGAGCTTTTGGAGCTCCGATTTTATGAGGAGAGCAATGGTAGGATGCATACATCACAACTTTTGTCTAATAGGTTTGGCATCTTTGTCTAAGGTGAGATTATGAACCACTAGGGAAGGATCAAGGCCAGGCATGTCCTTGTAGGACTAGGCAAAGACTCTAATATATTCCTTAAGGAATGTAGTAAATGTAATGCGCTCTTCTAGTGAGAGGCTAGGAATGAGTTTGACTATGTGTGGATTTTTGGGATCATCACCAATGTCAACCTCAATAGTATCTTCCATAAGCATGTGGGAACCATCTCAAAGTTGTTCGAGGATTGGGATAAGGTGGAGGTCATCGATAGCCTCTGGTACATCAAATTCATCATCTAGGTAGATGCCTGTATGGTGAACCCATGGAATGTGGGGTGGGGTGGAAGGTGAAGGAGCATTCATAGTATACAAGACATGGGGTGAAAGTAAGAAATCATGTAGTATAGGTGTAGGTGAAATGTGTGTGAAGTCAAGGATATCTGGGTTGGGTGTGTCATCATGAATCGATTGATGTGTATACCAAAGTGGGGCAAAGAGGTCTACATCAACCATGTTAACCAAAGTCATGGGGGATGTAGGTGGTGAAGAGTCTGATGATGAAGACTCAATAACATGTGAACATCCAAGCAGACTTAGCGAAGGGTGCAAGATGATAGGTGGAGAACGTGATCGAGTAATGGAGTGATGGAGCTATCGATGCATAGGTAGTGATCTAGCCAAATGTGTTGGTGATGGTGGAGGAGATATCATGTCATATTCTGGGTAGTGAGCATTTAGAGATAATGCAACAAATTGGTTAGTTAATTCATCGACACAACATGATGATGTAGTGTCGAAGAAGGGAGTTTCCTGAAAGAAGTCGAATGGAATAGTAATGGTCGAATGAGGAGATGAGCTCTCCTCCAAAATATCCATGTTGATATATTCCTCCAAAGTGTGTGTTGGAAGTGGGAAAGGGTGTAAGGAGAGATCTTGAAGCTCATCCTCAAGTGTGTGAATGGTAGTGGGGTGATAGCCTAAGCTAGATTTATCTATAGGTAATTGTATGTGGGGATTGATGGGTGTGCGTAACCCTTGTTCATAATGTCCTAATCCAAATCCACGCCAATGGAAATATCAAAGATAGTATAAAGTGAAATGGGGATTAGACATGTGATCTAATGTACCACAAAAGCTAGATTGTGGTGGTGGAGGCACTACAACCGAGAGTGAGGAATCTAGTCCTGCATAAACAAAGTTGGTTTGATTATTGGGAGGACCTAATTGTACAATAGTGCCAATGGTCAATATTGAAGTTGAAGGGTGGCCATAGTCGCATGTGGATTGGATTGTAGGAGGTCGTACATGAGCATCATGAACATTATAGTCTCCTGGACTAGAGTTCGTCATGAAGATAGAGATGTGAGGTGATGTACGAGGTGGTGAATCTGAATCAAAAGAGGAGGGTGAGAGTTGAGAATCTCGTATGGTGGTAGTAGAGGAGTGTAATAGTTGATCATCAAGGTGAGAAGCTCATTGTTCCCAATCATGGCATTCAGCTACCATAGATGGGATAGGATGATCTGCATGTAGGAATTGTGGAGTTGGGTGAGTGGGTGTCGATGTTGGGCTATGAGGAGATGTGAACGACCTAGGTCATGGATGGAATGGAAGTGGAGGTGTTTGAGGCATAGGGAGGATAGGAGGTTTCATAGAGGAAGATGGGTGAGATGTGGTGGTAGGCCATGATGAGGGTGATGAAGAGGGTATCGATGCTGGAGGTAGATTTGTGGAAGAGGATGGTTGAGAAGGTGGTGGTGGCCATAGGGAAGGTGGAAAAAAGGTATGGTAGCAGGATTAGGTTCTATGGTGGTTGGTGAAAGTGGTGTGAACACTGAGGTATGTGTCCCTGATGGAGATTGTGGTGATGAGGTTGATGTGGATGGAGATGTCGATGCTCCAATAGATTGATGAGAAGAAATAGGAAAGAGTTGTGTAGAAGATGATGAAGGTCCTAGTGGGAGGTCTATGATGTTGCAAAATTTGAAGGGGTCCCCATCGGTAGGAACATAGTGAACAAGTCCATCATGGATATATTTGAGGTAGTGGTGTAATGTAGAAGGGACACACTGCATGTCCCTAATCCATGGATGCTCGAGCAAGATGTTGTACTACATCTCACCCTGAATGACGTGGAATAGGATAGAAATGGTGCGGATACCCACTCGGATAGGTAGGACAATGGAGCCTACTATGGGTCGCATGGAACCATCGAATGCCCAAAGATCAAGCGATGGGGTGGTAAAATGAGTTGGTAGAATATGCAGGTGGTGTAAGGTTGTAGTGGAAATGATGTTGATAGAGGAACTAGTATCAATGAGAACACGCTTGTAGGTGATATCATTGATGGTTGCTTGGATGTGAAGAGGAGGATCTACTCCTTCACCTATGAGTTTAGTAATCTCATGATCATGGAAACTAATCGAAGGTTGAAGGCAACACAAAATGTTTCCCATGAAGTTCACAAATGCGTTTGTGTCATGGGTTTCAAGATCGATAGATCAAAGAATATCATTCAACGCCTCACGATGGGGTTGAGACTATTGCAAAATATCAAATATGGATAACCTGGTAGGAGCATTACGCAACTGGTGGGTAAGGCTACCACGAATGGTAATGATATTTTGTGGTGGAGGGGGTGTAGCATTAGAAGTCACAGGATACTGTGGAGAAGTAAATGGTGCAGGCGGTGAGACCACTGGTGTAGTTTGGCATGAAGGATACCTTTGATTGTGAGTAGTGAGGTTAATCATGCCAACTACATCACGTGAAGGAGGATCTCATTGAATACTATTAACCTATCTAGGTGGCCTTGGAGGATTAGGTTGAGTTCATTGGGGATTGGTCCCCCTATGTTCGGGTAGGGGGTTTTGGTAGATCCCCAAGTTTTGATTCTATGGGGTGAGTGGGTTGGAGACCTGAATGGTACCCCTATCAATGAGATCTTGGACAAGGCCATAAAAAGAGTGACAAGATTCGATATCATGACCAGGTTGTCGGTGGTATGCACAAAAGGCTTGCTCGATGTATCCTCGAGGCTTGGGTTGATTCGGGTCAAGCGATCAGATTTTGGGTAGGTTGATGTGGCCTGCATCATACAATATCTAGAAAAGGGTTGGAAAAGGCTCAGAGAGTGGGGTGAGATTGTGTTGTGGAGCCTATGGGTGAAGGCCATGAGGTTGTTGTGGTCGAGGAGGAAGAGGTGCACTGGTTTGGAATAGTTGCTGCTATGGAGAAGGAGGTCATGGGATGGGTGATGGAGCTAGGGTAGCTATTGCCACGTGATTGGCTTGTGGTGGCCTAGGGAAAGGCTGATTAGGTGCATTTCTATTGAAGTAGAAATTTGAGTTGTATGAGGGTTTTTGTCTCAACTTGATTTTTCCTGATTGGACTTTGATGTCCTCGATGACTTTAGCTTGGGCGATAGCTTCTTCAAAGGTGCAGCTTTGATGAAGTTGTAGGGAAGTGGAGATATGCTTATGACAACTTTTGGAGAAAAGTGTAACAAGTTCAACAGTTGGGAGACTATGAGCTAGGTCATGTATGACCGATCTCCATCGAGAAATAAACTCAGTAATGGGCTCGTCGTCAGCCTATCGTAGGGCATAGACGTCTAAGAAGTTTGTTTTCTTTTTTATGTTGATAGAGAAATGTTCTAGGAAGGAATTGGCCAGCTGTTCAAAGGTGTACAGGCTATGGCATGGAAGCATGTTGTACCAATCAAGGGCTTGTCCCCCAAGCGAGAGGGAGAAGGTACGTAACATGAGAGGATTGCTACTATGAAGCTGGTAGCAAGCTGAATGGTAGTTACTAACATGTTCTCATGGATCCTCTTTGCCTTTGTACTTATCAAAATTTGAGATCTCGAAGCGATAAGGATAAGGAGGAATGAGAACTGAGGGATGGACTGGCTCATTGTAGAGTTCATCATAGGTAGGTTTTTACGATTAGTATATGGTGGTACGAAGGTTTAGCATATTTACTTCAGTAGCGACCCTGGGAACGTGCGCACCACTCTTTACTCTATTTGCGATGTTATTATTATACCCAAAATGAAGCTAAAATATTACGAGAAGCATATAACACAAAAATGACAAAGAATGGATCTTTCATTAATATTGAAACCCGGTTACATGTCGGTCCCTCTCAGGGATACCCATATTGATACAATGATTTACAAGTGGATGAAGATATGTCACCTTTTTCAAAAGGGATGGCATGCTCTAAAATACTTCTTGGTTCTACACATGAAAATGTCTGAGGGCTTACAGATGCCTCCTTCTCTAGGTATGTCTCCCGGACAGATCCTCTTGCTCTTGTATATCGTGGATTGTGTCTTGTGAACCTGTGGCCCTGTATGTAATTGAAACAACAATACACATTTAGTTATTCGAGAATGCCTCCTTGGATGAGGATGTTATTAATCAAAGAATGTAATATGGTAAAACAATACCATGGAATCAAGTAAATCTATGCTAATGATATAAGAAAATAAGATAAAAGATGTTATGTCTATCTAAGCCAAGCCTGTAGGCCACTGTCCAAGATAGCGACCGCTAAAGAAAACCTTGCTCTCCTTGCCCCAAAGCTATGGGTCAAAGACTATGATCTAATATTAAATAAAGTAGGTGTTATGCCATTTTATTTGTCAAAGCTCCACCGCACACGTGATCTCAAAGAGAACTCTCTCTCTGAAATGATCTCCTGTGATCTTTGGATATGATAAGGCTCTCTATATGTCATATATGGATCCTTTGGTGCTCTTAGGCTTGCACCTTTTATAGTGTGAAACCCTAGGTCTATTTCCAAGCCCTAGAAATGAATTTCTCATGCATAGTGCAAGTTAGCATGATAAGCCCTTGTTTATTTTCTATGTTTGAAGGCCAGTTAACTGAAATATAACTGCCCACTTGAGTCTTCTATGTGAACTATTCGTTAGCATGAGAATATTTTGTCCTTTTTTTTATGCTTGGAGGTCAGTTAACTTAAGTCTAAATGCAAACTCAAGTCTCCTATGTGAACTGGTCATGAAAAGGAATGCAAAGTCACTCCCGCTCACATTTATTTCATGCAGACTGCCACTTTTTCTCGAGATTGGGTCTATTTGTCAGCAAACCGCTTCTTATGGCTTAGTCATTTTTGTCTGCAGTGGCTATGATCTGGTCACTATCATCTGCAATGATTAAGGTTTGGCTGCTCTAGGCTTGAGCGGCTAGAATCTGGTTGTTATTGGCTTGAGCGACCAAGATTGGATGGTTTGAAAAGGCCCCAAATGAGTGGTGAGAACCACTGTTGGTGCTTGGAAAGTCCAAGATTATGTCTTATGATCTTATGAGCATGTCTATGTAAGTAGCTGCCCTAAGCATGACATGATTTAGGTGTCTCCATATGCCCCTTTTTGTGACGTGTTGTGTGTAAAACACAACGCTAAGCAAAAACGTAGACTAATCTATTTGTAGCGTGTATGGTGATCAATGGTCTGATCAACGTGGGATGGCCCAATCATGCAATATGGCATGCATCCCTTGAATCATTGCCTCGACATTTAGAGGATTTATCACAATGTCTTTTACATGTTAAATTGCTCTCATTCCTCAAACTCAATCGGGTAGCTTCAACTACTACAAAAATTATGATCGATAGGAGAGATATAATTGAAGATGTCATGTATGCTTACGTTCCCAACAAACAAGGGAAATTTGTGATTGCTATATGCAATTATTCGAAGGATGAACATGATTTTTCTATGATCAAGTGATATTTTTTTGAATTTGATTATGATTATTTTGAAGTTTTGAACTACCTCTTCACACAATGGATTGGTGAAGAAATGACAATGATTGAAGCGACAAGTCGCTTGACCAATATGACTAATATGGTTCTTTTCCTGCATCTGCTATATCCTTAGGGATAATATCGTGCCTCCTGAGCTACATTTGAAGGAGGGTAACATGACCTATAAGACCCTATATCCGAGCCTCATGCTCATCCAACAAGGATTGCAGTCATCCCACATCTACCCTTGAGCATGCTGCTAGAACCTCCCATGGTGTAGAAGCAGGAACAACAAACTACATCTTAATATCGCCACCCCCAATAGTAGCCTACAAAACCTGTATCTATACTGTGAGTTGCTCAATTGTAGCATCTCATCGATGTACCTAGATCTTAGTAGCCTAGAGCTCAGCCTCAACCTCGTGCTACTATGCTCTCATAGGAGAGTCTCTCTCCTGGGGATTTAACTCCTCCTCCTTAGGAACATCAGGATCCTCTACTACCACCTACTATGTCGACTGGCCCCATACCTTGGTCCTAGCTCAAACCCTACGTCCTACCAAATTTGTGCCATCACCCTTGCCATCATCCTTACACCCTGGACTATCGATGCCATGTCGCATATGATCACCCCACCATTAATAGTAGGCTTATGTAACTCCCACAACCACTGTAGGGTCTACGGCTGGGGCATCCTCCTCATCTACAAGCTCTGTGACTTGTGGTGGAGATAGGTCCCTCTCTGCTATGAGGCGCCTATACAATAATGGTACCAAGGGCACATCCTACTGTAATTAGTACTAAAAAATAACTCGAGAGTAGAAGATATACTCTTGAATGGCAATATTATGACCAAGGAGCCATCACTCACGTTGTGTCCTAGCAGTAAAACTAGTTGGATCATCCCAAATTGGACACTCATAATACGGCTGCCACATGACATCTTCAACCAACAATCTGGTAAAATCATCAATATACTAGGACAACTCCCCTGCAAAAGTGTGGCTCTTACGCTCCTCATGCTCCTGAGCCCATATGGTAGCATAGCACTGTGTACGAGCCTTAATAGATGTAATCTTAGCGGGGAGCCCCTTAGGGCAATCTACCTTAATGTGCTCCCATCCTCAAACCTGTAAGAGTAAACTACAAGCAATGCTGACACGTCCCCGACCTCGGGAACGCATGCACCACTCTTTACTCTATTTGTGATGTTATTATTATACCCAAAATGAAGCTAAAATATTACGAGAAGCATATAACACATAAATGACAAAGAATGAATCTTTCATTAATATTGAAACCCGATTACATGTCGGTCCCTCTTAGGGATACCCATATTGATGCAATGATTTACAAGTGGATGAAGAGATGTCCGCTTTTACAAAAGGGGTGGCGCACTCTAAAATTCTTCCTAATTTCACACACGAAAATGTCTAAGGGCTTACAAATACCTCCTTTTCCAGGTATGTCTCTTGGACAGATCCTCTTGCTCTCATATGTCATGGATTACGTCTCATGAACCTGTGGCCCTGTATGTAATTGAAACAACAATACACGTTTAGTTGTCCGAGAATGCCTCCCCGGATGAGGTTGTTAGTAATCAAAGAATGTAATATGATAAAACAATACCATGGAATAAAGTAAATCTATGCTAATGATATAAGAAAACAAGATAAAAGATGTTATGTCTATCTAAGACAAGCCTGCAAGCCACTGCCCAAGACAGTGATCGCTAAAGAAAACCTTGCTCTCCTTGACCCAAATCTATGTTTCAAAGACTATGATCTAATGTTGAAGAAAGTAGGTGTTATACCATTTGATTTGTCAAAGCTCCACTGCACACATGATATGAAAGAGAACTCTCTCTCTGAAATGATATCCTGTGATCTCTAGATATGATAAGGCTCTCTATATGTCATCTATGGGTCCTTTGGTACTCTTAGGCTTGCACCTTTTATAGTGTGAAACCCTAGGTCTATGTCCAAGCCCTAGAAATGAATTTATCATACGTAGTGCAAGTTAGCATGAGAAGCCCTTGTTTATTATCTATGTTTGAAGGCCAGTTAACTAAAATCTAACTGCCTCCTTGAGTGTTCTATGCGAACTATTCATTAGCATGAGAAGCTTTTGTCCTTTGTTTATGCTTGGAGGTCAATTAACTTAAGTCTAAATACAAACTCAAGTCTCCTATGTGAACTGGTTATGAAAAGGAATGCAAAGTCACTCCTACTCACCTTTATTGCATGCAGACTGCCACTTCCACCCAATATTGGGCCTATTTTTTGGAAAACTGCTTCTTATGGCTTAGTCATTATCATCTATAGTGGCTATGATCTAGCCACTGTCGTCTACAGTGACTAAGGTCTGGCCGCTCTAGGCTTGAGCAGTTAGAATTTGCTTGTTCTTGGCTTGAGTGACCAAACTTGGATGGCTTCAAAAGGCCCCAAATGAGTGGTGAGAACCACTGTTGGTGCTTGAAAAGTCCAATATTATGTCTTATGATCTTATGAGTGTGTCTATATAAGTAGCTCCCCTAAGCATGATACAATTTAGGTGTCTAAAAATTCATATTGCAAGAGTTGAAATTCATATGTGAGAGGTATGGAGGATTATGCTAAGGCAAGTGGGGCTTGAGAGTGTGGTGAGTACTGAAGTTGTTGTTCTTCCCAATATTGAAAATGAATGTATTACAATTGATCCTAGAGTGGTGGCTGTTGGATGGTGTATGGTGTCATATTGGGTGGACTACTAGGTTGTGAAATAGACATCTATTGAGGATAATAATATTGTGGTTGAGGGGCATGCGGTTGTTGTATGGGTATATTATGGAGAGGGGTTTTTTGTAATGATTGAGTTGTAGGAGGTGATGTCCAAGAAGGGGTATGCGTAAAGAATGTGGGTCCAGTATATAATGGTAATGGCATCTAGATAGACAGTGCTAGAGGTGGACTGGATGAGGTGTTGAAGGATGGTGCTTGCATATGTCCTAAAGGATAATAAGTAGGAAAATTGAATTGAGTAGAATATCTTGGGGGAGTAGGAGTATAGTATAAAGTTCACAGACCATAGATGGTAAGGGGACCTAAATTCTAGATCCAAAATGGAGGAGGTAGAGATAATTTGAAGGTAGAAGTGGATGAAGGTGGAATAGAAGATTGGGTAGGATACATCCCAAGAGGATAGGATGTAGGTGGAAGTGATGAGGAAGGGGGAGGATAAGCTTCTGAGGTAGGATATTGAGAGGGTTAAATGGTAAACGTGTAAATTGCATGTTGGATGTAGGCATTTAGTTGTTGCTTTTGGTGTTAAATTGGTTGTGTTTGAGGAGGCGACTATGATATATCCTCAAAATATGGGAAAAATGATGGTTGGGAAGGTGGCGATTCTGAATCTTGGAAAGAGTGTTGGTATGATGGCAAAGGTGTCTGTTGTTATTGCTACAAGGGAGGTTGTTGTGATGGGGTTTGCAATTATGCCAATCGAGTGCTTGGTGTAGAAGAGGAAGGATAAAAAATCATCCCTCTGGTAGGGGTGAATGATGTAACCTCAAGATGAGTGCAATTTAATAAATAGGTGTCATTATTAAAAAGGGATTGATATAAACTCTGGAATAAGGGGTGCACGAAGGTGGGAGAAGTGTAATGTCCCACCCTGTTCTGTGTTTTCTGAATTTGCAATTTTTTGGGTTTTATATTTTTTCTGGTTTTTTGTGTTTTCAGCAATGCAGGACAGCAATATTGAAAATGCAATAACTTTTAATCTACTCATCCAAATGATATGATATTCTGGAAATAGATAATAATAACATACATCTACAAACCCATTTAAGGAAATAGCAAAATATGAAAGTACCCGAAAGATATAAAATTCTGGAAATGGTAGAAAAGTTTATTGAGCAGAAGCTCCAAAATTTAGATAATTCATTGCTTCAAAAGAATGATTTTTTCCACATGTGAATGATCACCATATATTTCCAAACCCTAAGTTTCCAAAATTATACAATGAAATCACCCAAGGAAGAGGTTTTCTCCACAAATTCCCATTTGGGTTCCCAACAGTTACGATAGGGTATATGAAGTGTACGACCTGCAACTACAACTCTCAAAATAACAAAAATAAATCTGAAATCAATCTAAAATATTGTTGTAAGAAGTCTTCTAAGCTGGTGCATAGTTCTAGGAAAAAACCCTACCTCAATATTCAACACAAAGCTCTAAAAGTGGTCAAAATGGTACAACCAAGCTAGAGGCTGAACAACAAAATAAATGGTAGAAAATATACTCTGATTCAACCTTGCTATTCACCTCAAATCCACTCTGTATCCTCAAACAATGAAACCCAATTGCATTCCCTGACATAGAAAATACCAAGATCAACCAGAGGTGATATTTCACATCCGTAGCTGATGTCCTTCCTGGAGGTTTTCATCCCCAAAAAGCAAATTAAGTTTTGTTCCCAGATCCTCTGTCTTTCAAAGAGAAGAAAATAACCAAATAACCTAAATGAATGAAAGAGAGCAAGCAACTGAATAAATAGAACCTTTCTTGAGAAATATTCTCTTGTGCGCCCAATGTGGGATAAAAGTTATAAAGTCACTTTATAATTAAAAGCTCTTTTTTACTCCAAAAGACCCCCTTTAATTAAAAATATTGATTTTTGATGTGCAAAGCTCCAAAATTATGCATCTATGATTTAAAAATTTTGATTCTCTTTCCAACGAGCTATAACACTTAGGTGCCCATTAAATTATTTAATTAAAATAGCAATCTTAGAGGAAATTAATTAAATATAGCTCGATTTAACACCCAAATTATAGAAATAGTCAAAAAGCATCAAAATCAAAATTTGATTGCACTGGAGTGATATCGATGATGAGTAATGATGATTCGACCTGATTGGGTGACTTACTATAAATAGACACTCTCTCCAATAATATTGGAGAACACACCAGAAGCTAGATACAACCTCAAAAAGTGTCATCAGGGTCCTCTAGGCCACCCGAGCTCACTACCAGCATCAAAAATCCCCTTTGACACGTCTGACGATCTCCGAGAGAGATTGGGCCAACTACAATACTAAAGTGACCAAAAATGGGGACATTACAAGAAGTGGGTAAGATTTCCTCATCGATGGTGAAGAAAGGAGTGAGATGTCCTAGATTTGTATAGATAACATGATCACAAAATGTAGAAGGTGGATTAGGTGAAGGAGAATGGGGAAGAAGTGGGTCATATTTTCTAGACGAGGTAGGAATCTCATTAGAAGAAGAAATGTGTGTGGAAGGTAGACGTGAATCTATGGGTAGATCAATTGTGAGTGTGTGGACCTCCCCTATATAAGGAGAGGAAGAAGGATACTCCCTGGATGAGGAAAAGAATACCTCCTCCTCAAGGCGTGCTTGCTTGTATGCTTGACTGCGTGTGGTGATAGTTATGGTGTTGTGTGTGATGAATGTGGGCTTAGAACTATACAAAAACTAAAATATGAGGTTTTGGGTGTGATCTACAATGGATTTTTGAGTAACCCTATAAATTTTAACTAATTTTTGAACCTAGAATTAGGATTCGTAGGTCAAGGGGTAAATTGAGACTTGATTCACAGGTTGGGGGTGAATTGGTCTCAAACTGTGAATGTGACAGAGACTAAGCAATGAGAGGTTGTAAATAGACAACAAACAAAGTGTTGAACCATGAAATGTGCTAAAACTAGTTTGTGATTATGCAAACAACATGAAACTAGAATTAGTTTTAAATGTAAAAAAGAAAATGTTTGTGTTTTCATGTGTTTTGATGTTAAAAATATACTTCCTAGGAAATATCACAGGAAGTGGGGTGATAACTCTAGAAATATGAGGAGTGTCATCGACATGAAACCTCCTGCAACACCTAAAGGTGCACAAAATGGAACAGTGTCATAACAGGAGAATGGTGACTTGTATGTAAGGTACGATAAAATGATAGCCTATAGGGGGACTCAAGATGCGCTAATGATTCCAATAACCTCTAGCGAGAAGAGGCGATAATGTCTAATATGTGCTACTTTCCCAACCGATATTTTTCTTCATTCTCGGGTGAGCTTAGTCAATGAAGACAAATATCGTGTTCACTAATTATATAAGCCTTGTGAACGAAGGTGTCTAATCCTATTCCACTCTAAAGGATCCTTTTGGTGATGAATTTTGGAAGACCAATCTCAAAAGTGGGGGATTTTTTGGTGATAAAATCTAGAAAACCACTCTTGTGGGGCTTCTAGGTGTCTAGGGGGGTGAGCTGGTTGAGGGTAAAACTCCTATCTCACCAATCTCGAGTGATGGATTGGGGATAATATCCAATATCACCACTTGTGTATACTATGTGAGTGTGTGGGTTTTTGTTGTCTTACGATGATGTAAAAGCAAGAAAGCTAACTAGATGCCTTTTTGAAATGTAAATCTAGCCCTAGATGCATTTTTGTAAGCAAAGCTAGATTAAGATGCATTCTGAAATAAAGTTAATGCTATGTGCCTTTTTGAAAAAGAAACTAGTATCTATGCAATGGAGCATGTAAAAAAGCAATGTAAAGCATGTGAGAAGAGGGATTTGTGGAACTCTAATTTTTAAACATGAAAGAAATGTGAGAGAGATTATGCAAAAATAAATTGGAAATCTTAAACTAACGATATGGAAAGAAATCTGAAAATTGCAATTTACCTAGGGGATTTGTGAAAGAAATGGGAAGTCCTAATCTAATAACAAGAAAGGGATCTAAAATTTGCAATTTACCCGAGGGATTTGTAAAATAAATGGGAAGTCCTAATCTAATAACAAGAAAGGGATCTAAAATTTGCAATTTACCTAGGGGATTTGTAAAAGAAAAGGGAAGTCCTAATCTAATGACAAGAAAGGGATCTGAAATTTGATGTTGCAAAAAGGAATTTGAAATTTGCTTTGATGAAACATGCAAAAAGATATTTGAAAACCTTAATTTTAAATGCATGAAAGAAATATTAAATTAATTTTTGTGTGAAAAAGAATTTTAAAATTGCTTTGATGAAAGATACAAAAAGAGATTTGAAAAACTTTAATCCTAAATGCAAATTTTAAAATGGAAATTTGAAGTACACTTTGAAAGGAAATTGATGGGATAACACAAAAGAGAAATGGAAAACCTATTTGACATGTGATTTGTAAAGGAAAATGAAAATGTTCCTAAAACAAATTAAAATGAAAGTTTTGATCTACATGCAGGTTTTGGAAAGAAAAAATTTGAAAAACCTATCTAATGCAAGAAATATGACTTTACAATTTGACGATTCACAAAAAGAATGACACAAAATGAAAGCCTATTCTAATGATTTGAACAAAAGTAAATGCAAATCTGATTCAAGTGAGTAAAGATAAATCTAAAACAAACTGAGATAAATGATCTTAAAATGATAGATGTATTGAAAAGGGATTTTATACAATGACATGATGCATGTTTTAATGAAACTTTGCCTTGCGAACGAATGACAAAAACATGGATGTTTAAGGAAAATACTTGGTTCCTTTTGATCCAGATGGATTGTTTTGTGTCTTTGTTTTAGACCTCTGTAGTTTTGAGTGGTTTTAAAGCATTTATGATGGATTTGCAAGGAAGGGGGTGAATTAGATCTAAATTTGCATGTCAAGGGTGAATCAAGTTTAAGAGCCCAAAAATTCTATTTTGATAACCTGAGGAGCTTGTCAGGGTTTTTAGGGTCTTTGTTCTATTTAGAATGATACCTACAACACAAAAAACTTAAAATTGTGTTAGATTCATAAAAATACTAGCCTAGCACAACTCTTTGTGGAATAGTCCCACCGGGTGTGCCAGAATGAAGTGGACCAAAGATGACATTTGATAAAACATATAAATGATATCCATGGATGCTCGAGAAAGATGTTGTACTACATCTCATCCTAAATGACATGGAATACAATAGAAATGGTGCTGACATCCACTCGGATAGGTTGGACAATGGAGCCTACTATGGGTTGCATGGAACCATTGAATGACCGATCAAGTGATGGGGTGGTAAAATAAGTTGGTAGAATATAAAAATGATGTAAGGTTGTGGTGAAATAATGCTGATAGAGGAACTGGTATCAATGAGAACACACTTGTAGGTGATATCATTGATGGTTGCTTGGATGTGAAGAGGAGGATCCACTCCTTCACCTACGTCATCTGTAATCTCATGATCATGGAAACTAATCAAAGGTTGAAGGCAACGCAAAATGTTTCCCATGAAGTTCACAAATGCATTTGTGTCATGGGTTTCAAGATCAATAAATCAAAGAATATCATTCAATGCCTCACAATGGGGTTGATATTGTTGTAAAAGATCAAATATGGATAATATGGTAGGAGTGTTATGCAACTGGTGGGTAAAGTTACCACAAATAGTAATGATATTTTATGGTGGAGGGGGTGTGGCGTTAGAAGTTACGGGTTACTGTGGAGAAATAAATGATATAGGTGGTGAGACCACTGGTGTAGTTTAATGTGACAGATACCTTTGATTACAAGTAGTGAGGTTAACGATACCAACTATTTTGGGTGAGGAAGGATCTCATTGGATGATATTAACCTATCTAGGTGGCCCTGGAGGATTAGGTTGAGTTCATTGGGGATTGGTCCCCCTATGTTTGGGTAGGAGGTTTTGCTAGATCCCCAAGTTTTGATTTTATGGGATGAGTGGCTTGGAGACCTGAGCGGTATCTCCATCAATGAGGTCTTGGACAAAGTCACAAAAAGAGTGATAAGATTCAATATTATGACTAGGTTGTTGGTGGTATGCACATAATTTTTGCTCAATTTACCTTTGAGGTTTGGGTTGATTCTAGTCAAGCAATCATATTTTGAGTAGATTGATGTGGCTTGCATCATACAATATCTAGAAAAGAGTTGAAAAAAGCTCATAGAGTGGGGTGAGATTATTTTGTGGAGCCTATGGGTAAATACTGAGAGGTTGTTGTGGTTGAGAAGGAAGAGGTGCATTGGTTTGGAATAATTGTTGCTGCAGAGAAGGAGTTCATGGGATGGGTGATAGAGCTAGAGTAGCTATTGCCATGTGATTGGCTTTTGGTGGCCTAGGAAAATGCTGATTAGGTGCATTTTTGTTGAAGCAAAAATTTGAGTTGTATGAGGGTTTTTGTCTCAATTTTATTTTACCCGATTAGACTTTGTATCCTCGATGACTTTAGCTTGGGCAATAGCTTTCTCAAAGGTGCAACTTTGATGAAGCTACGGGGAAGTGGAGATATGCTTATGACAACTTTTGGAGAAAACTGTAACTAGTTCAACAGTTGGGAGACTATGAGCTAAGTCATGTATGATCGATATACATCTTGAAATAAACTTAGTAATGGTCTTGTCTTCAACCTGTCATAGGGCATAGATGTCTAAGAAGTTTGTTTTGTTTTTTATGTTGATAGAGAAATGTTCTAGGAATGAATTGGACAACTATTCAAAGGTGTATAGGCTATGGCGTGGAAGCATGTTGTACCAATCAAGGGCTTGTCCCCCAAGTGAGAGGGAGAAGGTACGTAACATGAGAGGATTGCTACTATAAATATGGTAGCAAGTTGACTGCTAGTTACTAAAATATTCTTGGGGGTCCTCTTTGCCTTTGTACTTATCAAAATTTGAGATCTTGAAGAAATAAGGATAAGGAAGAATGAAAACTGAGGGATGGACTGACTCATTGTAGAGTTCATCATAGGTAGGTTTTTACGATTAGTATATGGTGATACAAAGGTTTTGGATATTTACTTCGATAGCGACCCTAGGAATGTGCGCACCACTCTTTACTCTATTTGTGATATTATTATACCCAAAATGAAGCTAAAAGATTACAAGAAGCATATAACACAAAAATGACAAAGAATGGATATTTCATTAATATTGAAACCCGGTTACATGTCGGTCCCTCTCAGGGATACCCATATTGATACAATGATTTACAAGTGGATGAAGATATGTCCTCTTTTTCAAAAGGGATGGCGCGCTCTAAAATACTTCCTGGTTCTCGCACACAAAAATGTCTGAGGGCTTACAGATGCCTCCTTCTCCAGGTATGTCTCCCGGACGGATCCTCTTGCTCTCGTATATCGTGGATTATGTCTCATGAACCTGTGGCCCTGTATGTAATTGAAACAACAATACACATTTAGTTGTCTGAGAATGCCTCCCCGGATGAGGTTGTTATTAATCAAAGAATGTAATATGATAAAACAATACCATGGAATCAAGTAAATCTATGCTAATGATATAAGAAAACAAGATAAAAGATGTTATGTTTATCTAAGCCAAGCCTGCAGGCCACTGTCCAAGATAACGAATGCTAAAGAAAACCTTGCTCTCCTTGCCCCAAAGCTATGGGTCAAATACTATGATCTAATGTTAAATAAAGTAGGTGTTATGCCCTTTTATTTGTCAAAGCTCCACCGCACACGTGATATCAAAGATAACTCTCTCTCTAAAATGATCTCATGTGATCTTTGGATATGATAAGGCTCTCTATATGTCATATATGGATCCTTTGGTGCTCTTAGGCTTGCACCTTTTATAGTGTGAAACCCTAGGTCTATGTCCAAGCCCTAGAAATGAATTTCTCATGTGTAGTGCAAGTTAGCATGATAAGCCCTTGTTTATTGTTTATGTTTGAAGGCCAGTTATTCGAAATCTAACTGCCCACTTGAGTCTTCTATGTGAACTATTCATTAGCATGAGAAGATTTTGTCCTTTTTTTATGCTTGGAGGTCAGTTAACTTAAGTCTAAATGCAAACTCAAGTCTCCTATGTGAACTGGTCATGAAAAGGAATGCAAAGTCACTCCCGCTCACCTTTATTGCATGCAGACTGCCACTTTCGCTCGAGATTGGGTCTATTTGTCAAAAAACCGCTTCTTATGGCTTAGTTTTTGTTGTCTGCAGTGGCTATGATCTGGTCACTATCGTCTGCAATGACTAAGGTTTGGCTGCTCTAGGCTTGAGTGGCTAGAATCTGATTGTTTTTGGCTCAAGCGACCAGGCTTAGATGGCTTGAAAAGGCCCCAAATGAGTGGTGAGAACCACTGTTGGTGCTTGGAAAGTCCAAGATTATGTCTTATGATCTTATGAGCGTGTTTATGTAAGTAGCTCCCCTAATCATGACATGATTTAGGTGTCTACAGATGCCCCTTTTTGCAATGCGCTATGTGTAAAACACAATGCTGAGCAAAAACGTAGACTAATCTGTTTGTAGGGTGTATGGTGATCAATGGTCTGATCAACATGGGATGGCCCAATCATGCAATATGGCGTGCATCCCTTGAATCATTGCCTCCACGTTCAGAGGACTTAGCACAGTGGCTTTTACATGTTAAATTGCACTCATTCCTCAAACTCAACCGGGTAGCTTCAACTGCTACAACAATTCTGACCGGTAGGAGAGCTATAATTGAAGATGTCATGTCTGCTTATGTTCCCAATAAACAAGGGAAATTTGTAATTGTTATATGTAATTATTCGAAGGACGAACATGATTTTTCTATGATCAAGTGATATTTTATTGATTTTGATTATGATTATGTTGAATTTTTGAACTACCTCTTCACACAATGGATTGGTGAAGAAATGACAATGATTGAAGCGACAAGTCGCTTGACCAATATGACTAATATGGTTCCTTTCCTGCATCTGCTATATCCCTAGGGATAATCTCGTGCCTCCTGAGCTACATCTGAAGGAGGGTAACATGACCTGTAAGACCCTAGATCCAAGCCTCATGCTCATCCAACAAGGACTGCAGTCATCCCACATCTACCCTTGAGCATGCTACTGGAACCTCCTGTGGTGTAGAAGTAGGAACAACAAACTACATCTTGATATTGCCACCCCCAATAGTAGCCTACAAAACCTGTATCTATGTTGTGAGCTGCTCAATTATAGCATCTCATCGATGTACCTAGATCTTAGTAGCCTAGAGCTCAGCCTCAACCTCGTGCTACTATGTTATCATAGGAGAGTCTCTCTCCTCGGGCTTTAACTCCTCCTCCTCCTCAGGAACATCAGGATCTTCTACTACCACCTGCTTTGTCGACTAGCCCCATACCTTGGTCCTGGCTCAAAACCTATGTCCTATTGAATCTGTGCCATCACCCTCACCATAAACCTTGCACCCTGGACTATCGATGCCATGTCGCATTCGATCACCCCACCACTGATATTAGGCCTATGTAACTCTTCCAACAATTGTAGGGATGGCTGGGGCATCCTCCTCATCTACAAGCTTTGTGACTTGTCGTGGAGGTAGGTCCCTCTCTGCTATGAGGCACCTATACAATAATGGTACCAAGGGCACATCCTGCTGCAATCCATACTAACAAAGAACCCGAGAGTAGAAGAAATAATCTCGAATGGCAATATTATGGCCAATGAGCCATCGCTCGCGTCGTGTCCTAGCAGTAAAACTAGTTGGATCATCCCAAACTGGACACTCATAATACGACCACCACATGACATCTTCAGCCAACAGTCTAGTAAAATCATCAATATACTAGGAAAACTCCCCTGCAAAAGTGTGGCTCTTACGCTCCTCATGCTCCTGAGCTCATATGACAACATAGCACTGTGTACGAGCCTCAATAGATGTAATCTTAGCGGGGAGCCCCTTAGGGAAATATAACTTAATGTGCTCCCATCCTCAAACCTGTAATAGTAAACTGTAAGCAATGCTGACGCGTCCCCAACCCTGGGAACCTACGCACCACTCTTTACTCTATTTACGATGTTATTATTATACCCAAAATGAAGCTAAAATATTACGAGAAGCATATAACACAGAAATGACAAAGAATGAATCTTTCATTAATATTGAAATTCGGTTACATGTTGGTCCCTCTTAGGGATACCCATCTTGATACAATGATTTACAAGTGGATGAAGAGATGTCCCCTTTTGCAAAAGGGGTGGTGCACTCTAAAATTCTTCCTGATTTCACACACAAAAATGTATGAGGGCTTAGTCATTATCATCTGCAGTGGCTATGATCTAGCCACTCATCTGTAGTGACTAAGGTCTGGCTGCTCTAGGCTTGAGCAGTTAGAATTTGCTTGTTCTTGGCTTGAGCGGCCAAACTTGGATGGCTTGAAAAGGCTCCAAATGAGTGGTGAGAACCACTGTTGGTGATTGAAAAGTCCAATATTATGTCTTATGATCTTATGAGTGTGTCTATGTAAGTAGCTCCCCTAAGCATGATACAATTTAGGTGTCTACAAATTCATATTGCAAGAGTTAAAATTCATATGTGATAGGTATGGAGGATTATGCTAAGGCAAGTGGGGCTTGAGAGTGTGGTGAAAACTAAAGTTGTTCTTCCCAATAGTGAAAATGAACGTATTACAATTGATCCTAGAGTGGTGGTTGTTGGATGATGTATGGTGTCATAATGGGTGGACTACTAGGTTATGAAATAGACATCTATTGAGGATAATAATATTGTGGTTGAGGGGCATGCGGTTGTTGTATGGGTATATTTTGGAGAGGGGTTTGTTGTAATGATTGAGCTGTAGGAGGTGATGTCCAAGAAGGGGTATGCGTAAAGAATGTGGGTCCAGTATATAATGGTAATGGCATCTAGATAGACAGTGCTAGAGGTGGACAAGATGAGGTGTTGAAGGATGGTGCTTGCATCTGTCCTAAAGGATAAGAAGTAGGAAAATTGAATTGAGTAGAATAGCTTGGGGGAGTAGGAGTATAGTATAAAGGTCACAGACCACAGGTGGTAAGGGGACCTAAATTCTAGATCCAAAATGGAGGAGGTAGAGATAATTTGAAGGTAGAAGTGGATGAATGTGGAATAGAAGATTGGGTAGGATACATCCCAAGAGGATAGGATGTAGGTGGAAGTGATGAGGAAGGGGGAGGATAAGCTTCTGAGGTAGGATATTGAGAGGGTTAAATGGTAAATGTGTATATTGCATGTTGGATGTAGGCATTCAGTTGTTGCTTTTGGTGTTAAATTGGTTGTGTTTGAGGTGGCGACTATGATATATCCTCAAAATATGGGAAAAATGATGGTTGGGAAGGTGGTGATTCTGAATCTTGGGAAGAGTGTTGGTATGATGGCAAAGGTGTCTGTTGTTATTGCTACAAGGGAGGTTGTTGTGATGGGGTTTGCAATTATGCCACCCGAGTGCTTGGTGTAGAAGAGGAAGGATAAAAAATCATCCCTCTGGTAGGGGCGAATGATGTAACCTTAAGATGAGTGCAATTTAATAAATATGTGTCATTATTAAAAAGGGATTGATATCAACTCTGGAATAAGGGGTGCACGAAGGTGGGAGAAGTGTAATGTCCCACCCTATTCTATGCTTTTTGAATTTGCAATTTTTTGGGTTTCATATTTTTTTTGGTTTTTTGTGTTTTCAGTAATGCAGGACAATAATATTGAAAATGCAATAACTTAAAATATACTCATCCAAATGATATGATATTATAAAAATAGATAATAATAACATACATCTACAAACCCATTTAAGGACATGGCAAAATATGAAATTACTTGAAAGATATAAAATTCTAGAAATGGTAGAAAAGTTTATTGAGCAGCAGCTCCAAAATTTAGATAATTCATTACAACTTCAAAATAATGATTTCTCCCACATGTGAATGATCACCATATATTTCCAAACCCTAGGTGTCCAGAATGATGCAATGAAATCACCCAAGAAGGAAGAGGTTTGCTCCACAAATCCCCACGTGGGTTCCCAACAGTTATGATAGGGTATAGGAAGTGTACGACCTACAACTACAACTCTCAAAATGCCAAAAAGAAATCTGAAATCAGTCTAAAATATTATTGCAAGAAGTCTTCTAGGCTGGTGCATAGTTCTAGGGACAAACCCTAGCTCAATATTCAACACAAAGCTCTGAAAAGTGGTCAAAATGGTACGACCAAGCTGGAGGCTGAACAACAAAATAAATGGCAGCAAATATACTCTGATTCAACCTTGCTATTCACCTGAACTCCACTCTGAATCCTCAAACAATGAAGCCCAACTGCATTCCCTGAAGTAGAAATGCCAAGATCAACCAGAGGTGATCTTTCACACCCGTAGCTGATGTCCTTCCTAGAGGTTTTCATCCCCAAAAAGCAAATGAAGTTTTGTTGCCAGAGCCTCTGTCTCTCAAAGAGAAGAAAATAACCAAATAACCTGAATGAATGAAAAAGAGAGCAAGCAACTAAATAAATAGAACCTTTCTTGAGAAATATTCTCTTGTGCACCCAATGTGGGATAAAAGTCAATGTCACTTTATAATTAAAATCTCTTTTTTACTCCAAAAGATCCCCTTTACTTAAAAATATTGATTTTTGATGTGCAAAGATCCAAAATTATGCATCTATGATTTAAAAAATTTTATTCTCTTTCCAACGAGCTATAACACTTAGGTGCCCATTAAATTATTTAATTAAAATAGCAATCTTAGAGGAAATTAATTAAATATAGCTCGATTTAACACCCAAATTATAGAAATAGTCAAAAAGCATCAAAATAAAAATTTGATTGCACTTGAGTGATATCAATGATGAGTAATGATGATCGGACATGATTGGGTGACTTACTATGAATAGAAACTCTCTCCAATAATATTGGAGAACACACCAGAAGCCATATACAATCTCAAAAAGTGTCATCAGGGTCCTCGAGGCCACCTGAGCTCACTATAAGAATCCAAAATCCCCTCTGACATGTTTGACAATCTCCGAGAGAGATTGGACCAACTACAATACTAAAGTGACAAAAAATGAGGACATTACAAGAAGTGGGTAATATTTCCTCATCGATGGTGAAGAAAGGAGTGAGATGTCCTAGATTTGTATAGATAACATGATCACAAAATGTAGAAGGTGGATTAGGTGAAGGAGAATGGGGAAGAAGTGTGTCATATTTTCTATACGATGTAGGAATCTCATTAGAAGAAGAAATGTGTGTGGAAGGTAGACGTGAATCTATGGGTAGATCAATTGTGAGTGTGTGGACCTCCCCTATATAAGGAGAGGAAGAAGGATACTCCCTGGATGAGGAAAAGAATACCTCCTCCTCAAGGCGTGCTTGCTTGTATGCTTGATTGCGTGTGGTGATAGTTATGGTGTTGTTTGTGATGAATGTGGGCTTAGAACTGCACAAAAACTAAAATATGAGGTTTTGGGTGTGATCTACAATGGATTTTTGAATAACCCTATAAATTTTAACTATTTTTTGAACCTGGAATTAGGATTCGTAGGTCAAGGGATAAATTGAGACCTGATTCACAGGTTGGGGGTGAATTGGTCTCAAACTGTGAATGTGACAGAGACTAAGCAATGAGAGGTTGTAAATAGACAACAAACAAAGTGTTGAACCATGAAATGTGCTAAAACTAGTTTGTGATTATGCAAACAACATGAAACTAGAATTAGTTTTAAATGTAAAAAAGAAAATGTTTGTTTTTTCATGTGTTTTGATGTTAAAAATATACTTCCTAGGAAATATCATAGGAAGTGGGGTGATAACTCTAGAAATATGAGGATTGTCATCGACACGAAACCTCCTGCAACACCTAAAAGTGTACAAAATAGAACAGTGTCATAATAGGAGAATGGTGACTTGTATGTAAGGTACGATAAAATGATAGCCTATAGGGGGGACTCAAGATGCGCTAATGATTCCAATAACATCTTGTGAGAAGAGGCGATAATGTCTAATATGTGCTACTTTCCCAATAGAGATTTTTCTTCATTCTCGGGTTGAGCTTAGTCAATGAAGACAAATATCGTGTTCACTAATTATATAAGCCTTGTGAACGAAGGTATCTAATCCTATTCCACTCTAAAGGATCCTTTTGGTGATGAATTTTGGAATACCAATCTCAAAAGTGGGGGATTTTTTGGTGATAAAATCTAGAAAACCACTCTTGTGGGGGTGAGCTGGTTGAGGGTAAAACTCCTATCTCACCAATATCGAGTGATGGATTGGGGATAAAATCCAATATCACCACTTGTGTATACCATGTGAGTTTGTAGGTTTTTGTTGTCTTACGATGATGTAAAAGCAAGAAAGCTAACTAGATGCCTTTTTGAAATGTAAATCTAGCCATAGATGCATTTTTGTAAGCAAAGCTAGATTAAGATGCGTTCTGAAAGAAAGTTAATCCTATGTGCCTTTTTGGAAAAGAAACTAGGATCTATGCAATGGAGCATGTAAACAAGCAATGTAAAGCATATGAGAAGAGGGATTTGTGGAACCCTAATTTTGAAACATGAAATAAATGTGAGAGAGATTATGCAAAAATAAATTGGAAATCTTAAACTAATGATATGGAAAGAAATCTAAAAATTGCAATTTACCTATGGGATTTGTAAAAGAAATAGGAAGTCCTAATCTAATAACAAGAAAGGGATCTAAAATTTGCAAATTACCCGAGGGATTTGTAAAATAAATGGGAAGTCTTAATCTAATAACAAGAAAGGGATCTAAATTTTGCAATTTACTTAGGAGATTTGTAAAAGAAAAGGGAATTCCTAATCTAATGACAAGAAAGGGATCTGAAATTTGATGTTGCAAAAAGGAATTTGAAATTTGCTTTGATGAAACATGCAAAAAGATATTTGAAAACATTAATTCTAAATGCATGAAAGAAATATTAAATTAATTTTTGTGTGAAAAAGAATTTTAAAATTGCTTTGATGAAAGATACAAAAAGAGATTTGAAAAAATTTAATCCTAAATGCAACTTTTAAAATGGAAATTTGAAGTACACTTTGAAAGGAAATTGATGGGATAACACAAAAGAGAAATGGAAAACCTCTTTGACATGTGATTTGTAAAGGAAAATGAAAATTTTCTTAAAACAAATTAAAATGAAAGTTCTGATCTACATGCAGGTTTTGGAAAGAAAAAATTTGAAAAACCTATCTAATGAAAGAAAGATCACTTTACAATTTGACGATTCACAAAAAGAAAGCCTATTCTAATGATTTGAACAAAAGTAAATGCAAATCTGATTCAAGTGAGTAAAGATAAATCTAAAACAAACTGAGATAAATGATCTTAAAATGATAGATGTATTGAAAAGGGATTTTATACAATGACATGATGCATGTTTTAATGAAACTTTGCCTTGCGAACGAATGACAAAAACATGGATGTTTAAGGAAAATACTTGGTTCCTTTTGATCTAGATGGACTGTTTTGTGTCTCTGTTGTAGACCTCTATAGTTTTGAGGGGTTTTAAATAATTTATGCTGGATTTGCAAGGAAGGGGGTGAATTAGATCTAAATTTGCATGTCGGGGGTGAATCAAGTTTAGGAGCCCAAAAATTCTATTCTGATAACCTGAGGAGCTTGTTAGGGTTTTTAGGGTCTTTGTTCTATTTAGAATGATACCTAAAACAACACAAAAAATATAAAATTGTGTTAGATTCATAAAAAGACTAGCCTAGCACAACTCTTTGTGGACTAGTCCCACCGGGTGTGCCAGAATGAAGTGGACCAAAGATGACATTTGATCAAACATATACATAAAACATATAATGCCAAGAAAGTTGCTTTTTATTCATTTAAAGGTGATTTTCCCAGATTTTATTTATGAATATCAAACACCCTGATGAATTCTTTCAAAACTCCTCAGTGAAGATGGGCTTGCAAACCATCCGTAGTTTGTTTGTTTGGTTTGTGATCTCTTGCAGCTATTTTTGAAGGCTTGCAAAAAAATTTTAGAGGGTTTGAGGGCCTACCTTAGTCAAGCCCCTTGTTGATAAAATATAAAAATACCCAAAGGAAAACTATGTTGAAACATGGTAAAAACTACATAGAACACTATAAATTATGAAATAAAGTATACCTGCTAAATTTGTTGAGGTAGGTGTGCTACATGATCAATTTGCATGGCAAGGGGCAAATTGGAGTCTGGATTCATATGTCAGGGGGTGAATTGGATTTTTGCTGACTATGGGACCAAAATTTCTGTCTGGATGGATGTCTGAAGTTGTACTTTACTGTTTGTATGATGTAGAATTCTTAGATGCTATTCTAGACTAATCTTGGTAGATTTTTTGTATGGTGACTAAAAGGGAGAGAGAGGTCAAATGGGAGATGAAGCCCTCTATTTATAAAAAAATAAGAGGTCAGGAGAAGGGGTTAGATAGACCAACCCTTAGAGTTACTCCATGCTTGAGTTAGGTTAGGTTTTGAATAGGTGTCAAACCCTCATGCCTTAGAGGAATATCTCCTCCTCATACATGTACGAGGAAGAGTTAGGATTAAATAAGGTTAGTTAGATCCTAGGTTAGGTTAGGGTTTAGTTAGGGCATTTGAAAATATCCCAACTAATCTCATGTGCACACATGTGTGGAAGTGTGTTTAGGACTAATTTGACTTAGGACCCTAATTAAACTCACTTAAGTGAAAAGGTGCATTTAATTGAATTTCAATGATGAATTAGATCACTAATAAACTTAATTAGGATTTTATATAGGGATAAGGTCCCATGAAGGCTAATTAGGTGTAGGTAAGGGCTTAAGTTACCTTAGGGGGCTAACAGGTGGTCTCCTAGTGGGTAGGAGGTGTTTTAGAGGTGTTTTACCTAGTTTTGTAGGTTTAGGAGCCTACGAATGACTAAGATATCCTATGGTAACCTATGGCAATCTACGATGGCCTATGATAGCCTATGTCTATTTACAAGTGTGTATGTAGATGTACAACTTTCTAGAAGTGAGCATGTATGACTTTTAGGTGTCTACATATTGATTTTGAATAGCATGTGGAAATGTTGAGTTACTTTGATGAAGATTAACATTAGGAAATATTGATAAGTTCTGAGTGGGTGTTGTATTTAAGAATACAGGTATGATATGAGCATTAGTTTCAGTTGTTTTGTGAGAGGTGAATTGGTTATCTAAATATTGTGGAGTGGTAGGATATGTGGAAGTGATAGAAGGATTATATGGCTGATTGAAATTATTGTACAATATGACATTCAATATTGGTATTTATTGTGAAAAAGCTTGGTTTATCATGGGCACTTGATTGTAAACACTTGGTTATTCAATGGAAGGTAGTTATCCTATGCCAAATCCTTGAGGTATCAACTATTGTTCTATAGTTAAGGCTTCATTGTGTGCCATAGGGAGAGTAGTGATATGAGGTGTTCTTCTCACAAACATGGATTTAAGAGGATCCAATACTCTAAAGTACATTTGTATAGCTAAATCTACTTGAAGCATATAAGGAGTAATCGTTGAAGAGGTGAAAAATGGTACAATGGATTGAGATGAAGTGTTAATGGGTGGAATAGTTAATGATGGACTTTTAGACCTTCTGGACCTTCTTGGAGGAGAAAGGCTATAGAATTTAATATTTTTAAAATCTTTAGATCAATTAAATTATAACTTTTGGTTCCAACTTTGATAATTCAAAAGATATAGCATGCAAAGTTATGTGTGAAAAGATTCATAATTTTCAACTTTTGGAAGGTTAAATCATCATATTTAGCAATTATAACAACAAAAATTTAACTATAACCATAAACAATATTTTTGAATTTATAGCAGATCAAAACTAATGCAACATATATCGAAAAATTTTAAAATTAATTTGAACAACTTCAAACTTTTAAAATCAAATTAATTACCTTCATGCCCTCCTTCTAGCACCAATTTTGTTGAGTGATATATTTTTCCAATTACAAACACATACCCACAATCAAGATTCATTAAGGATATCCTCTCTTGAAAGGAAATACTTGATTTCCCCAAGGTTTGGGTAAGATTGATTTAACCTATTTGTACGCTTATCAAAATATGCAATGTAAAAAGTTAGATGGACAACTCAACAAAACACATAACTATTAACAAGGGGCATGTTTAATTGATTTGATTGTCAAGAATTCAAGTTTGTTGTTCATGAAATGGTCAAAATTTAATATCAAAGATTACCTTCATAAGATCAATAACAATGTTTATTTAATGTTTATTCCAACCAAATTATCCCAAGGTTTTCAATGTTTATTCGAAATCATTGTTGGAAAACAACTATTAAAAAAAAATAATCATTTTAATCCCAACAATATAATTACACAAGAGCATGAGCCTATAAATTAGAAAAAACTAAATTTAATCATTTATGCCATGAGAAAACAACTATTGGATGGTCACAATATTACAAATTGGGATTTGAATTTTCAATTTTGATATTTATCATCAAATGCTTTAGATATGCTCTCTTTACATTTTTTTGGAAAGTAGAATATCCTTGATTCAATCCAACTTCTACAATAGTATGATCTCCTTCTTCATCTTGAATTTTATCTCATGACCAAATATTTTTGTTTTTTTTTTTCCATCATTTTCACTTTGCCATATGTTATAGCATTTGCGACATCATGATGCAATATTTTCATAATCCACTTAATAGTCCCATTCTCTTTCAATTTCAATCTAATTTTAATGGATTGTGGCAAAGGTTTTGAAATATCCATAGCAACACATATTCATGTATATACAACATGGTTTCACTCCTTAATAATTGATCCCTCATGGATGAAATCCCCTAGGGTATTGCCAATAAGCTTTAAAGCATCCTTATTGATAACCTGATATGGAAGTCTAAAAATCCTAACCCACATTGGACTCTTCTTAATAGTTTTTGTCTCAACATAAATTTTTATCTAGTGGTCTTAAATATAGGATATCTCCCCCAAATCATGGGCCATCATTCATTATTTTATCCTTGATTTTTAAACCGAAAAAAGATGACAACGAAAGAACCTTTAGGAAGAAAAATCATATAGTAATTTGAATTCAATCTTCACATGTAGTTGATTCAATTTTGAATCTTTGAAAAACTTGACCAATATCCATGGAACTTACATATTAATCCTTTACTTCTAAGAACCGTCATATCAATGATCTCATTCTTCATAATCATTTTTGGTGTAACATTTGTTGTGTAGATTGGACTTACCAAATATTCATTTTTTCTAGTCTCCAACTAGGGCATCCATACTTTTAATTAGGACATTCTTACAAGCTTTTAAATGACTTTTCTTCCATGTTACCTAACTTTTTCTCATAAATTTTTTTTTAATTTTTAATTTTATTTCAAAATATTTATAATAAGAAAAAGCAAGACTTGCTTGTTACTTGTGTTTGGTTCCTATTTGCACTCTCTTCTTACTCTTTTCCAACATGCAATCTCTTTTTACTATTTCCCAACGGTATCAAAAAATGTAAGACTCTTATTCATTCTTGATTAACACTCAAAATTTTAAAAAAATCATTGCTCTTATAATTATATAATTTTTTAATAATTTATTAATTAATAAAAATATATATATCTAATATATTTTCTATATTACAATACAATAAATATTAATATTCTAAAAGAATAATCAAAATTTATTGGAATATAAACCATAAATCCTAATAATAATGTAGTGTAAAATCAAGTTCAAGTAGCAAAAAAATACAGTTCAAAAGACATTCTAAGACTGTCGTTCACCTCGAGGGCAACCTTTATACATTTAGATATGCAATATTATGAGATCCATAGGTTTTATTACATCTTCAAAGGAAATAAAGAATGTTGATAATATCTTGTTCAATATAAAAATTAAAAATATAAAAGTATAAAAGTTGTATTCTTAAAAATTATTAATAATTTTTTTTAAATATTTGTTTTTATTTATTTTTAATTTTAATAAAAATTTTAAATATTTTTATAATTTTTTTATATTTTATTAATTAATATTATTTAATTTTTTAAATTTATTTATATGTATATATTACATCTAAACGTAAAAAAAAAAAATTTAATAGTTTTTTCCTTTAAATATTTCATGGTAGTCATGTCGTCAGTTATTTAAATTGTACAGAGAAAATATTTATTTTCTCCCCCCTCTACAATTCATAAAGAGGGCGCTTCTTCCTTGAAAATCATCAAATATCATAAAACTCCATTTATCTTAAAATAACTAGAGTTCGTCTCATAAGACTCCATTTATCTTAAAATAAGAAGAGTTTGTGTACAACGATTTTGCCTAACAAAGGCTTTAAAAAATCCATTTGTGCACCAACGTAAGAGATATACGTTTGATTCACCATACACTTGGCTGTAGGGGCCGTGTGGGTGTGGGTGTGGGTGTGAAGAAGATTAACGGTATAAAAAAATTGTGAAAGAAAAGATTAAATAATAAAGTGAAATAATTTGAAGATTATAGATAAAATAAGTGATTTGAGTTTTAGTTATAGTATCTTATTTATGGATAAAATTTTATAAGAACAAGGTAACAACATTATGTGCAATAATATTGAATCTTTTGAAGGAGACGTTTGGTAATAGATTAATGCAAAGTTGTAATAGAAGATTGCATTCTTTATGTTAACTATTTGTATTTAGATTGTTTTCTTGATGATGATAGTAAACATTAGAGGAGTTAACAAAAATATATTGAAAAACCCTATTTTTTTTCCTTTCAAAAATCTTAACTACTTTTAGGATATTTTGGAGGTTGAAATCATGGAGTTACCAATTTTCACTAGAAATGATGACATTGATGATCGGATGAAGTGACTATTTTTGGAATTGCAAACTTTTTTATTTTTTAAAAGAGAAAGCTCACAATTTATGAAAAATTCTTATCAAGGAAAGAATTTTGACTTAGGATGAAATGGGGCACGTATTCTTCACTAACTAGTTTGAAGGCCATCATCAAAGGATATTAAAAAAAATAAAAAGGTCTCAAAGGAAACTGAAAGAAATGAATAAAAATGATCTAATGGAAAGGAAAATTCAGATGACAATGTGCAAGTTCATGATAACATTCAAAAAGAAAATTGTCTGAAACAAAGATTCGTCTTGAATTTACAATAACAACAACAATATATACCATGGAAAAAGTGGCAAAATATCTAAGGAAGCCTTATCAAAAATGCACAAAGATACACCAAAACAAACCTAGAAGATAAGATTGTAAAGAATTTAAAATAAAAAAACAAATAATATATAGTTTATGATAGAATATATTAATAATTTTATTTAGTTTTAATTATATATAGTTAATAAAGTTTTGGTTTAATAATTGAGAAGTTATTTAGTCAATGTGATTTAATTATTGTATTAAAGAAAGATCTTTTAAAATTTATCTTTCAAAAATAATTAAAAAAATAAACAAGACTGGTTACGTAAACCCCACCAGCTGCCTAAAATTAAAGCGTCCCTCGTTATTGATTTCAGAATCCATTCCAAAAAAAAATTACTAAAACTTTCAGGTGAGTCGTTGGCCCTCCATAACTACCCATAAACTCTAATCAATTCCACCGTCAAACAGAACTAGGTAGAAGTTGAGGCTTTTAACTGAACCATTGAAGATGCGACCAGAAAGTTCCGTATAAATCCATGTCTTTGAGATCACGACACCTTTGTCAACGCAGAGTACACGGAACATTCAATGCGCGGAATTAATAACTACGCAATTCCACTCCGAAGCCATGTTTTCAATGCGCGCAGATTT
The DNA here is from genome assembly GCA_028583015.1 of Wollemia nobilis. Classification (NCBI taxonomy): domain Eukaryota; kingdom Viridiplantae; phylum Streptophyta; class Pinopsida; order Araucariales; family Araucariaceae; genus Wollemia; species Wollemia nobilis. The sequence goes on along the minus strand of JAQPPZ010002683.1, from coordinate 1,839,843 downwards.
AATGTCCGTATGATTCCACTCACATCGAATTTTCCAATGGTTCTTATTAAATTCTCACAAATCCGATCATGCAAAGTAAATAATCCTCTATTTAATAGCATTGCAATCAGATGTGTTGTATCGAGACGTTAAAGAGAAAACGAAAACGAGAAAGAAAGATCTGGTGTTGCTTTTGATAACGAAGACAGACGAGATGGGAAATTTTTTTGCCTTTGTAGCGTGCGGGTTGCTGGTAATGGTGTTGGCGAGCGAAGCGGCGAGGAGTGGTGGCGCCGCCAGCAGTGGCAGCGGCGTGTTTGGAGGGATTCCTGGAGTGCCGGGAGGTGTTCCGGGGAACTGGGGAGGAGTATTTGGAGGTTCACTTGGAGGGGTCGTTGGCGGCGGAGGGGTTTCCAGGCCTTCTTTTACGTGCACAGAGGCCGGACCATGTTATAAGAAGAGGCTGACGTGTCCCAGGCGGTGTTTTAAGGTTAACGGAAAGTGGGGGCCCAAGGACGGTGGAAGCGGCGGCGGCGGAGGATGCAGCATGGACTGCAAGCACAAGTGCCGCGCTTATTGTTGAGAGGGGAAGATATGTTGCATGCTCACTGTTGTATAGTTTTTCTTAATAAGCGATTATGAAGGGTTATTGTTTGAGTGTGATGGATCGGTAGATTGGAGACCACCGAGGGTTACCTTTTCACAACAAACTTCTTCTTTTATTGTTTTTAATCAGCTAGGTATAATAGGTCTATGAGTGTATGCCTTTCAGACTACTGATCGTTGAGTATAGTCCCTGGCGTGTTCGTATCTATATATATCGCTTATAAATAAAACTATATATATATCGCTTATAAATAAAACTATTTATCTCGAGTATGTAGATTTTGTGTTTTTTTTTGAAGTTTCATATGATTTTGAATTAATGAAAAGAATTTTTTATTTCAAAAATATCGTCTTCATGAAATTTTTTAGAATATTTTTTGAAAGTATTATCAAAATTTATTTAAAAAAACCTAATTCTTGGATATTTTTCATTTTACCACACATATCATTCAGTTTAATATCATTAATTTAGATAAACTTAATTCTTGGACATTTTTTATTTTACCTTATCATTCTGTTTAATATCAACGTAAAAAATGATTCTCAATATTTGTTCAAGGTCTTGTAGCCAAGTTATTACCACATCTCTTCCGGTATGGAGACTTTCAATAATGAGTAGGCAAGGGCGATACAGTTTCAAACTTGAGTGTGATTTTAAAATTTATTTATAAGAAGTTTAAGCTATAAATTTTAATTAATAATGATATAAAAAATTCTTTTAAAATTTATTTATAAAAATTTAACATAAATAATGATATAAACATTTTTTTATAAAAATAAATTATACTTTACCTTTGAAATTATTAATCCAACATTTCTATCTACTCCTTTAATGTTGATGTTGATGGAGCTACCCAATATATTTTTATATTTTTTAAAAGTTAATCCCAGAAAGTGTGAGTAAAGAGGCAATAGATAGATAGGTAGGTATTAAAGTGAACGAAATTCCAATCATGGAATATGCCAAGAGGCAATGAAGAAATAAATGGTATGATGTTTCTAAACCCTTCTCATGAAGGCACATTTGAAAGGTCTATGATATCTTCTTCTTTGTAGACTTTCTCTTCTAAGAATCTTACTTTAATTTGTTAATTGAGGGACTTTTCTTGTGACCAACTATTCTTTTAAGAAAAGTTTACGGGAGTAAAGATTTTGATTGCTCAAAATCTTCTTCTTATAATTTTATGGTGAATATAAATCTTTCAAACATCTTTGAAGTTCATATATAGTTTATTTATGTTCATCTCCTTCAACTATGTTTCTTATACAAATTCATGATAAGTCTTCAACTATGTTTCTTATACAAATTCATGATTAGTTGTTCATATTAATACAATCTAAGACCTTTGGGTCTTTACAAGTTAGACATCCTAGAGCCGATGGTTGCAAATTTTTGACCATCTAAGATGTTTTTTTATCCATTTCAAACTATCTAATATGAAGTTTGTTGGTGATCCTTTGGTAGGATAAGTTTTGCTAAATAACTTCAATGCATAAAAAAAGTTATGTATTGTTTAATATATATTTTTGTGTTTCTTTTTTATAATCTACATCCAAGTTTTATCTTATAGGCTAAACTCATAAGTCTGTAATTCTGTAACTGTGTTCCTCCAATATTCTTTTGTTTGTAAACTCTATCCCACTTACCAAGAAATATACACAATAATTAGTTGTAAATCTATGACAGTAATAATGAAAAAACACATAAAATTTATAATATTAATCAAATGTGCAATAGCCTTCTCATCAACAAATTAGAAATGAAATTTGGAAGGATCCATTTTTATAACCTAAATATCTTTCATTTTTACTTTTGAAAAATATTTCTAATAACCTTCAATCATAAATTAAAAATATATTTTGAAAATAAATTTAAAAATATAAACATCAAAATTAATAATAAAATATTAAATTTATGTATTTTTACACCATCAAAGTAAAGACATTTCAATTTCAGATGGAAGAAGTGAAGGTCATTTGAAAGGATGGCTGGATGGTGTGTAGGGCCTGCATGTATCGCCGTGAGGTGTGCATGTGCCTTTGTTGTTCTCTTTTTCTACGTAGGTGTTTGCAGAGGTATGTGAGGGGTTTTTTTGAAGTTTGGGGTGGGTTATTTCTGCAGTTTGGGGCCGTAATTTTTTCTATTCTGCTGCTTTGTTAAAGACATGGCTTTGTTAGGAGGGGCCATTGGTGTGAATGGAAGATCATTTCAAGATAATCTCATGGGGTTTGGTGAGTCCTCATCTGGGGATGGTTTCGGGGTTGATGGAAGTTCTTCCCCATCTGGTTTTTTTAAAGCTAAGAAAGTGAATGGCTATTTGGAGAAGGTTGTGGAGAGACCGGTTCTGGTTCTTCAACCAGATTCAATTGTAGAGGATATTGAGTACATGTCAAAGCATGCTCTAATTTGTAAATTTCTTGGTATTTGGGTTTCGATTATGGCATTGGAGTCTTGGGCACGCAATGTTTGGAATCCCATGGGAGACATGGATATTATGATGGGGGCCAATAATTATTTTTTGGTTGTATTTTCGTGCTTGGAGGATCATTGCAAGGTCTTTGAAGGGGGTCCGTATTTCTATAATCAGGTCAAACTTTTTATCAAACCGTGGCATGCATGTTTTAATCCGACAGAGGAGATCCCGTCTCGAGTTCCAGTATGGGTGCGACTTCCATGGTTACCTGTGGAACTCTGGAGGAGCGATATTCTTCATTCAATTGCATTGCTTCTGGGAAAGCCGATTGGGGCTTCGCAGTTCACGCAGGATAAAAAGATAATTTCTTGTGCCCGTATATGTGTTGAGCTTGATTTGAATAAACCTTTACCCGATTATTTGGAAATCCATTTTGGGTCTTACTCATGGGTCCAGCGGCTTGATTATGAAACTCTACCTTTTAGATGTCGTTTGTGTCATGAATATGGGTATTTACAGAAAAAGTGTCCTAAGGTAGTGAGTAAAATGAATCCTAAGCCTCAATCTTCAGGGCCCAAATATGATAAAGGGAAAGCTCCTGTTCAGGATAGTGGTAAAGATATTGAGGGTTTTTAGCAGGTCAAATCTAGAAATAAAGGTCGGGGGCAGAAGCGAACTTTAAATGATAGGCAAATAGATGGGCTTCATAACAGGTTTGATGCTCTTGAAGAATTAGAACAACAAGTTGGGTTCCCTACAGACCATCTTGTGGATGGGCAGGTTCTGGAACATGAGGAAGAGGTGGGTGTCGTGGATCAGGTGGATGCTCTTTTAGATGTTGAGCAGGGCCCTCACCGTGTTGTGATTCCATATTCGGAGATTGAGAATGGTGCGGTGCAATCTTCAGTTCAGCCTTTGGCATTGACATCCTCAGGGGAGTTTGGTAATCCTATCCCTCCTGTGGACAATATGGTAGTGCGAGATGAGGCTATGTCAGAAGATCCTCTTTTGGTGGATTTAGTCACCTCAAGCCATGGTAAGGGCTCTAAGGCAAGTCCTGGGTTGGGAATACAATAGAAGAATTATAAAAAAGGGGTCCCTAAAAAGACTAATAAGGTGGGGAGGAAGAAAGACGTAGAGAAACTTAAATTTCAGGGGGAGTCCTTGGTTGAGTCAGGGTTGGTTAGGCCTCTTGACTCTCACTTTGCTAATCCTCGTCAATGATTGTTCTATCCTGGAATGTGAGAGGTTTGAATAGCTCTCCTCATCAAAAAGTTGTTCGTGATTTGATTAAGTTGCATAATCTTGATGTTGTTTTTTTACAAGAATCTAAATTATCTATGGATTGTATGGTTAATATTGCTTCTAAATTATGGGTTCGTGGTCAATATCAGTGCATTGGGTCTCATGGAAGCTCTGGAGGTATTGTTACTTTTTGGAATTCTCAGAAGCTTTCTCCTTTATGGTGGATATCTGATCGTTGTTCTCTTTCTATGGTTACCTCTTCCCAAGAGTCGGGTGAGGTGATTTTATTAACTAATGTTTATGCCCCTACTGATCTTGTTGGGAAAATTATGCTTTGGCATCATATTCGGGAGGTTCGGTTGATGGTTCCTTTGTATCCCTGGATTCTTGCTGGTGATTTTAATGCTATCACCAGTTTGGAGGAGAAAAGAGGAGGGGTGGGCGCCCTTGGTCAAGCTTCTTTGCTTTTTAATAATAATATTTTGTTGCATAACCTGATTGACATTAAACCTGGTAATGGCATCTTTACTTGGAACAACAGGAGATGTGGGTCTAAGGGTATTGCAGAGAGATTGGATAGGTTTTTGGTTTCTTCCTTATGGATAAGTTCTAACTGGAATATTAGTTCTGCTATTTTGGACTGGAAAGGCTCTGATCATTGGCCCATCAAGTTGATGGTCAGTTGTTGTGGTGTTTATAGAAAATCCTCCTTTAAATTCTAGTTAATGTGGCTTCGGGAGCCTTCTTTGCAGAATATTATGCGGGTTTGGTGGACTCAGGGTAAGCCTCATCATGGTACTGCTATGTATTCTCTTGTTAAGAAACTTTAGCATGTCAAATATCAGATAAAGAAGTGGAATAGATAGACTTTTGGCAATATTTTTTGGGCTAAATTGGATGCTCAAGAGAAGTTAGATGTTATTACAAGACAGATTAGGGATTATGGTCTTACAGAGAGAAATCTCCAAGAGGAATTTGTTGCCCTTAAGGAGTTAGCTGAGTGGGAACTTAGAGAAGAAATTTATTGGAAACAGAAGGCCCGAATTGATTGGTTGCAAGAAGGGGATAGGAATACGACGTTCTTCTTCAATTCAGTGAAGGCTAGAAGACACAGTACTATCATTTCATCTCTTACTTCATCTCAGGGGGTTCAGTTAATTGCAGATCAGGATATTTCAGGTGAGGCTGTTAGGTTTTTCTCTTCTCTGTATTCTGAGGATTCTTCGTCTGCGGATGTTGAAGAAAATAGTGTGTTGAGTTGTATTCCTCCTATGGTTACTGATGAAATGAATGATGCTCTCATGCATCCTATTTCCATTGATGAACTTGAGGGTATTGTTTTCCAGATGAAGAAAGGGAAAGCTCCGGGGCCTAATGGTTTTCCGGTGGAATTCTTTCAAGAATTTTGGGCAATTGTTAAACTGGATCTCTTTTCTATTGTGCAAGATTCTTTCAACTCTCATCAAATATTGCGTGCTCTAAATTCTACTTTCTTGGTGCTTATTCCTAAGAGAGAAGGAGCCACTTCTCTTGATCATTTTAGACCTATTGCTCTCTGCAATGTGGTGTATAAAATTATAACAAAGTTGATTGTTGAGCGTCTTAAGCCTTGGCTTAACAAGGTCATTTCTGATGAACAGGGAGGTTTTGTGGTGGGCAGACAAATCTTGGATGGGGTGACTATTGCTGCTGAGACCATTCACTCTATGGGTATTTCTAAGGAAAAAGCTATGTTTATGAAACTGGATATGGCTAAGGCTTATGATAGGGTTAAATGGTCTTTTTTAAGCAAGATCCTTCTAGCTTTTGGTTTCCATTCCAACTGGGTAAGTTGGGTGATGAGCTGCATTACTTCACCTTCTTATTCAGTTCTTGTTAATGGTCAACCATCTTCTTTGTTTCAAGCCTCAAGAGGTCTTCGATAGGGCGACCCTTTGTCCCCTTATTTGTTTATCATTATGGCTGAAGGTTTGGGTAGACTTCTAAAATCACATGTCAATCAGGGTTTGATTCATGGTTGGAGGTGGGGTATGAGTTTACCTGCTTATTCTCATCTTCAATTTGTGGATGATACGACTCTGATGGGGCTTGCTTCTATTAGGGAAGCTACCAACTTCAGAAGGGCTTTGGATATATATTTGGCTGCTTCGGGGTAGAAGATTAATGAGGGGAAATCTTCCATTTTCTTCTTTAACACTAATTCGCTTATACAGGCTCATATTGCATAGATTCTAAGATTTTAGATTGGTGCTCTTCCCTTGCAGTATCTGGGTATTCCTCTTTCTATGGGTCCTTTGCCTCGTGAGATCTGGAACTCCATTTTGGACAAATTCCATGCTCATGTTTCTCATTGGACTGTTAGATGGCTCTCCTCTACTGGTAGAGTTTTACTCCTTAAGTCTGTGGTTCAGGCCCTTTGCATCTATAGGTGCATGATTCAGGTTGCTCCTGCTAGCTTTATTCATGAGTTGGACTCTTTGTCTAGAATATTTTTATGGGCTAGTAATTTGGAGTCTTCGAAGTGGAGCTTGGTTAAGTGGGAAACTATTTGCAGACCGAAGCAAGAAGGGGGCTTGGGTCTTCGTTTGTCTTCTCTTTCTGGAGAGGCTTTGGCGGCTAAGTTTTATTGGCGATGGTGTATTTCTCAAGACCAAGCTTGGGCAAAGATTCTTTCCTATAAATATTTAAATGGGGTTGAGGGCTCTGAGATTCCTCGATACAGTTTGTCTGGTAGGGGCTCTTTCATCTGGAACACTCTTAAGAAGGGGGTGAATCTTGTTAAGCAAGGTTTGTTCTGGATATGTCATAAGGGTTCCAAGGCTCTCTTTTGGCAGGATGCTTGGGATGGGTTCCCTGCTATTTTATCCATGTATCCTCATCTTCAGAATCTGTGTAAGGTGTTTTTGGATGCAGGTTGGCATCGGGTTATGGACTATAAATTTGTTGACAGAGTTGGGCAGGTTGAGGTTGTTCGTTGGAAGGATCCTATAGATTGGACGACAGGGGGTACTTGTCAGGAAAGAGAGGAGTTGGCTCGTATTTTGGCTTCTAGGAACTGCTCTTCTTTACAGGATGATGATGTTTTGGCTTGGGGCTTGGATCCTAGAGGGGTTTATTCGGTGGCTTCGGGATACAGGGAGTTGGATCGACAATATTTTGGGGATGCTGAGGTGCCCTGGTGGAAGCAGGTGTGGTCAAAGGTCTCTTGGCCTAAATGTAATTTTTATCTATGGTTAGCTACTCACAATAGATGCCCTACCTGGGATAATTTGCAAAAGAGAGGTTTTCAAGGACCTTCTTTCTATTTTTTATGTGTGAATAGTGAAGAGTCTTCAGGTCATCTTCTTTTTCAATGTTCTTTTGCATGGGATATTTGGCATCTTTGGTGGGGGTGTGGAAGCAACCTTGTGCCCATGCTTCTTCTCTTTTGGAGTTCTGGAGGAGTTTAGGGAGACCTCCTGCTAAGGCTTTCTTTCTCCAGGTTGCTTGGACTATTGGCCCTTCTTGCATTCTATGGCAGATTTGGTTGGAAAGAAATCAAAGAATTTTTCATGATAAGAAGCTTATTGTTCCTCAGCTTTGGCAGCGAATCATTGGTATGATCCAAGAAACTGTCTCTTCTAAATGCTAGATTAGTCTTCCTTTGGAGCAATCAAAGATTTTGATGATGCAGAGTTTGGGATTTGTGGAGAATGGTCCTCGTCCTTCTATTTCACCTGGTAGAAGAGATGTTAGACAAAAGGTGCAGAGAGATGGTAGATGGCATCCTCCTCCTCCAGGGGTGTTCAAGATCAATACGGATGGGTCTTCTCGGGGTAATCCTGGGCATGCTGGTATTGGAGGAGTTGGGAGAGATAGTGTTGGGAATGCTTGTTTCATTTTTTCATGCTATAAGGGGATACACTCTAATAATTATATGGAGGCTCTTGCTATCTATTGTGCTTTGGAACAAGGGTTGGCTATGGCTTGCTAGTATTCAGATTATTATCAATTTGTTAAAGACTCACCATCTTGATAATGTTCACTAGAGGTTGACCTTGGTTGTTCGACAGATTCTTCAAATCTATTGTAATTTGGAGTTTATCTCTTTTGTTCACATTCCTAGGGAATGGAATAGGGTTGTGGATTGTTTGGCCAAATGGGCTTCTCAGTTTCAGGGGAATTGGTCTGTTAAGGGTTGGGATCACCTCCCTTTTGACTGTTCTCAACATCTTCATAATTTACTTGCTGAGGATATGTCTGGTTGAGGTTTTTGTTGGCTATTTTTTGGTGGTTGTTTGTTCTCAGTTGTAAGGTTTCTTTGATCTAATAAATTTTTACCCCTCTTTTATTAAAAAAAAAAATATATTTCAATTTTTTTCTTCTTTAACATTTTGGTATAGTTAAAAATCTACCGCATAAAAATAATGAAATATTAAATAAATAACTAGATGATTGTATTAAAATTCACAAGTAAAATATCTATAATATTTATATAGGATAATTTAATATACATTATATATTAAAATTTATAATATATATAATTATTAAATAAACTTATAAAAATTAATCAATAACTCATGATATTAAAAAATAATAAAATTATATTTAAAAAAATTAGAAAATTATCAAAATGGTTTGCTACATAGGCTTCTAATATAAATTTAAAATATTTGTTTTTATATATAATATTTATATATATTAAAATTATAAAATTATCAAAATGGGTTGCTACATATGCTTCTAATTTAAATTTAAAAGATTTGTTTTTAGATTTATTTAAAATTTATATAAGATGCATCTCAGATTTTAATTCAAATATGTTAATTTTAAATATACTGAGTCTAATATCTTAAAGATGTTAAGGTTTATGGGATTTATAAAATGATCAAATGAGATATTGCGTTTGAGTGTTACCTCTTCACAACAAACGCCTTCTTTTATTATTTTTAATCAGCTAGCTATAATAGGTCTCTGAGTGTATGCCTTTCAGACTACTGATCGTTGTGTATAGTCCTTGGCATGTTCGTATCTATATATATTGCTTATAAATAAAACTGTTTATCTCGAGTATGTAGATTTTGTGTTTTGCTTCCTCTTACTTCAATCTAGGTCTGGAATTTGACAGTGATCTAGGTGATGTGATGTATTGCTTATAAATAAAACTGTTTATTTCGAGTATGTAAATATTGTGTTTTGGTGTCGTTTACTTACATGTAGGTCTGGAATTTGACGGGTGAAATAGTTGATGTGCAGATGAGTGAAGTTGTTCTGTTGACGTTTAAATTCTGTTATTTCAGGTAAAAAGCAGCAACCATATACATCAAATTTTAAATAAAAAATATAAAGCGCAAACAACTTAATTTAAATAGTTTAAAAGGTAAAGCCTACTGACCTTATATATTTTATACATGTCTTTCTGTAATTTAGGAGATTTTAGATGTAACGAACTGTAGCCTTATAATAGCAGCCTCATTTGTGGCTGAATTTGTCGGCACAAGTTTCATTGAAATTTTTGATAGAATCTTTGTGCCACAGAAATATGAGGAGGAATCCTCATAATGTGAGGAGGAAAAGGACGAGTTTTTAGAGAATTTGGATATCCTTCGAGGTCTTGAAGTCTAATAATGACGACGCTACTTGACGGGGACGGGAAAACCAGCACCTTACAAATTCAACTTTTCATTAAAATTTCGGAAAATATTTACATGCATTCCAAAATAAAACAGCCCGCAGGCATACATTAACCAGAGGTGCTCTGGTATTTTCGACCCTCTGTCTCTTCCCTGTTCTCCGGTCCACCGTCCCCCCTATTACCAAAATTTCGGGTTTTTAATGAGGTCCCGGTCCTCTAAGCAATTAATGCTCCCGCCCAACAACAAATTCAAATTCTATTTTCCCCCGGTTGAATTTTCAAATTTTGGTTTTCTGCCATAAATGGGCAACTGCCCGATCCGCCCAGCAGCTGGCATTAATGGCTTCCCATACCCTGCACTGGCCGCTTTGCTCAGACTGTACTCTGCACCGCCGTCTCCTCCATACTGGCCATGCCCTGCAACAGTTGTTTTGTCGAAATTCTTCCATACGGTGGTTAACCCCCTTGAATGCACGCGGTTGTCAACTTTAATTTTATGATACGTGGCCTTCATCTTCCTCTTGATACACGTAGCTAACCGCGTGTAAATTTGGCTTTGCCCTCTTCTTATCGCACCATCTCCAATACACGTGCCCTTCTCAACCTTTTTGATACACGTGGCTGTCCACGTGTCAATTTTCGGCCTTGTCTGGCCGTCCGCCTCTAAGCTTGGTCTTGTCTTCTCATTGGCCGCGATATCGCGACATGTCGCGATATCGCGACCCAAACACTGCCTTGTCACTGTCCATTTAATACTGTCGTGATATCGCGACGTCGCGATATCGCGACCCAACCACCGCCGCGCCTTGCTCTTTCAACATCGTCGCGATATCGCGACGGAGATCACCCCTTGCATTAGCTTCTCAACAACCGTCGCGACATCGCGACGTCGCGATATCGCGACGGAACCCTCCCTACGCTCCAACTGCAAACAAATGTCGCGATATCACGACGTAACTGGTCCCTGCCTTTGCCACCGCTTCGGAGGTCGCGATTTCGCGACCTCCCCAACTTTTGCCTTAGCTCTTCTACCAACTTCCCCTTCTGCTTTGCAACATCTTCCCACCTCCGAAAAGGAACCAAAATACATCAAAATACAAGAACTTAAAGAAAATTTTGAAGGATGCAAGATTGCCGACACTGTTACCGGATGCTCCTGCATCAGACACCCGGGGTAACAAGAGAAGTGACCTTCACTTCTTTGTTGTTCGGCCCGCGTCCTTTGTAATATCTCCGAACATTCATCAACCGTTGCAACCTGTTCCAATCCCGTTTCTTGGCAAGAAAATCTTCTGCCCTCTACCAGACAAATTCTGGCATTACTGCACACTTTCTCATCTTCGGTCTGCAATGGCTTCAACTTGTGCCGCACTCCATCTTTCATCAAGGAGTACATATTTGCACGACCATCATGCACTGCACTCCGATCAAACTGCCATGGCCTTCCCAACAGCAAATGGCAAGCATCCATGGGGAAAACATCACACAGGACTTCATCCTGGTATCTCCCAATCTGGAACGTGACTAAACACTGTTCCCGGACCCAAGCTCTGTGGTCCTTCCGCAACCACGCAATCCGGTATGGATGCGGGTGCCTCCTCCTCTCCAACTGCAACTTAGAAACCATCTCCTCGGAAACTAAGTTGTCTGTACTCCCATTGTCTATAATAACATTACAGACTTTGCCTGCACTTTTGCACCGGGTGCGGAACAGGCTTCTCCTCTGTTCAGATTTGTCTTCCTCCACTCAACATGGTCCTCCTCACAATCATTGCTTCTCCCTTTTCAGCTTCTTCAGAATGTTCTGAGTCAGCATCTTCAACTGCCACAACTGCTCTGGCAGGACCCACTTGTTTCTTGTTTACTCTTTCTCGGTGTTGTGGACACTCAAATGCCCGATGTCCCTCTTCTCCGTAGTGGAAACATGTTCCTCGGAACACTCCTCTTCCATACCCGCGTCCAGATCTACCTCTTCCTCTCGGGTAGCCATCATTCTGAACTTGCGGTTTGGATTCTTCATCTTCTTTCTGATCCCGGCTGCTGCTCTCCTCTTCTTTCTTCTCTTCCTTTCCTTCTTTCTTTCCATCGTTCTTTCCTCCCGGTCCTTTTACTCTTTGCTTGCTCTCAAACTTTCGGTTCAATTTTTCTTCCACCTTTAAAGCAAATTGGTAAGCATCTTCAATGGTGCTTACCCGAACCAAACTCAACTCCTCCTGAACACTGGGTCTCAACCCATTAATATAACGGGCCACTTTTTCCTTGCTTGCTTCTAAGTGCCCGGTTCTGATGGAGATTTTGTAAAATTCCTCCGTGTATTCTTGAACCGTTTTGTTCATCTGTCTCAAACTCTGCATTTTACGTAGCAGGTCTAGTTCATAATCCACGGGAATAAACTGCCTCTTTAATTTCTCCACCATTCTGTCCCATCTTGTTATCCGCTCTTTTCCTCTTCAGTTCCGCTCCAACTGTATTTCTCTCCACCAAATGCTGGCATGGCCCTTTAACTTGGTCTTAGCAAATCTGACCCGGTTAGGGTCTTCAACCTCCTCATATTCGAAATACTCTTCTAAATCATTTATCCAATCTATTAATTCCTCCGGATTCAAGTTCTCGGAATACGTAGATACTTCTAACTTCGGCCTCTTCCCGATCTGAGATATGGCCTTGTAAAGTCTGGCTTGTGCCGGATCTACATCTTCTTCCTCTTCTTCAAACTGATTCTCCTCTTCATCAACTTCATCTTCACTGTCTGCATCTCTTCTCGGCTCATGTCCTCTGCGTAGTTCTTCTTGCAGGGCCTGAACTTGCCGCTGCAATGCCCAAAAATCTTCCGCTGCCATGCCTCTTCCACCCACGGGGTTTCTTCTCGGAGGCATCTTCACCTGATCTCAAGCCCTCCCACAAGTCCTGGTACAACTGCCTCTCCTTCGGCGGTCTGCTGTATGCTCAGGAACAACGGGCTCTGATACCACTGACGGGGACGGGAAAACCAGCACCTTACAAATTCAACTTTTCATTAAAATTTTGAAAAATATTTACATGCATTCCAAAATAAAACAGCCCGTAGGCATACATTAACCAGAGGTGCTCTGGTATTTTCGACCCTCTGTCTCTTCCTTGTTCTCCGGTCCACCGTCCCCTTATTACCAAAATTTCGGGTTTTTAATGAGGTCCCGGTCCTCTAAGCAATTAATGCTCCCGCCCAACAACAAATTCAAATTTTATTTTCCCCCGGTTGAATTTTCAAATTTTGGTTTTCTGCCATAAATGGGCAACTGCCCGATCCGCCCAAGAGCTGGCATTAATGGCTTCCCATACCCTGCACTGGCCGCTTTGCTCAGACTGTACTCTGCACCGCCATCTCCTCCATACTGGCCATGCCCTGCAATAGTTGTTTTGTCGAAATTCTTCCATACGGTGGTTAACCCCCTTGAATGCACGCGGCTGTCAACTTTAATTTTATGATACGTGGCCTTCATCTTCCTCTTGATACACGTAGCTAACCGCGTGTAAATTTGGCTTTGCCCTCTTCTTATCGCACCATCTCCAATACACGTGCCCTTCTCAACCTTTTTGATACACGTGGCTGTCCACGTGTCAATTTTTGGCCTTGTCTGGCCGTCCGCCTCTAAGCTTGGTCCTGTCTTCTCATTGGTCGCGATATCGCGACCCAAACACTGCCTTGTCACTGTCCATTTAATACCGTCGCGATATCGCGACGTCGCGATATCGCGACCCAACCATCGCCGCGCCTTGCTCTTTCAACATCGTCGCGATATCGCGACGTCACGACGGAGATCACCCCTTGCATTAGCTTCTCAACAACCGTCGCGACATCGCAACGTCGCGATATCGCGAATATCACGACGGAACCCTCCCTACGCTCCAGCTGCAAACAAATGTCGCGATATCGCGACGTCGCGATATCACGACAGAACTGGTCCCTACCTTTGCCACCGCTTCGGAGGTCTCGATTTCGTGACATGTCGCGTCACGATTTCGCGACCTCCCCAACTTTTGCCTTAGCTCTTCTACCAACTTCCCCTTCTGCTTTGCAACATCTTCCAACCTCCGAAAAGGAACCAAAATTCATCAAAATACAAGAACTTAAAGAAAATTTTGAAGGATGCAAGATTGCCGACACTGTTACCGGATGCTCCTGCATCACTACTTTAGTATGTAACTCACCATCTTGATAATGTTCACTGGAGGTTGATTTTGGTTGTTCGATAAATTTTTCAAATCTGTTGTAATTTGGAGTTTATTTTTTTGTTTTCATTCCTAGAAATGGAACAGGATTGCAGATTATTTGGACAAATGGATTTCTCAGTTTCAAGGGAATTGGTCTGTTGAGGGTTGAGATTACTTTCAACTGTTCTCAACATCTTCATAATTTGCTTGCTGAGGATATGTATGGTTGAGGTTTTTGTTGGTTGTTTTTTTTTTTGTGGTTGTTTGTTCTCTGCTGTAAGTTTTTTTTTTTATCTAATAAATCTTTACCCCTTTTTAATTTAAAAAACAATGACGACGCTACTTTAGGATGTAACTCGGAGCTAAAAGATCCTAGGAAATTAAACAGTTGAAGGACGAAGTGTGTTGAAGGGCGAAGTGTGTGAAGTATATATATATATATATTATTTATATGTGGTTTTCTTGAACTTCTTGGAAGTGTTATGTTTCCACAATAAATTCTTTGACATCATCTTAATTAACATATAAAATCTTACTTGAGAGTTACCTTCTAAAATTTAAATTTAATAGGGATGAAGATCAACATTCAACTAACCGATATCCTTCTCTATAAATATGCATACATTGTCACATTCATTCTTGTTAATAGCCTTGATGATAATTTGTAAATCTCTCACAATTAAAATATATTTCCATATTACTTCAATTTTAATTTGAGGAAGAAATGCCTTAACCTCTACTTCTAAAATATCTACATGATCTTGATCTTGATCTTGATATCTCTTCTTGAAGACGGCCAGCTTCTCCTCTCTTTTTAAGGTGGAGGTCAAGGCGGCTCACCTTCCTATTCCTCCTTTCCGAGCCGAACTAAGCCTACCCTATTGACTGCAACCTATGTATTCATTACCGCTTTCATTGCAGCTCCTCCCGTAGATATTGATGGCCCTTTTGGAATAGAGGGTGAGCCCTTCAAAAAATCCGGTTCTCTTCTTTATGGAAACAATATTATCTCTAGTGTTATTATTCTTACCTTTGCAACCTTTATTTGATTTGAAAATGTTTGTATTTCTATCCCATCTTAGTTGAAGTTTTATATGATTTTGAATAAGCCAAAGAATTTTGCTTTCATTATTTTTAAAAACACCACTTCAACCAGTTTTTCTTGATTTTCTTTTTAGAAATACATCAAAATTAATATTGATAAACACAATTTTTAGATATTTTCATTTTACCATACAAGAAAAAATTTCTTTTAAAAACACTATCAAAATTAATTTTTAATAAACCTAATTTATATAATACTAATGTATGAGACACCCCATTTCCTTATCTACAAATATGCTCGCACTACTATAGATGATGAATGTCAACAATAATATTGTATATTTTCATTCCTTTTTTTTTTGCTTCAATATCATTCATTAATGATAAGACACATTCATTCTTGTTAAATATCATTGATGATAATTTGTAAATCCCCACAATTGGAATATATTTCCATTCTTCTTCTGCTTCAATTTTATTCTCAGTAAGAATTGCTTTAACATCTGCATAATTGTTAGTTGAAGTTCCATATAATTCTGAACAAGGGAGGATTTCTAAGAACACCACCTCCACCAATTTTTTTTTGTTTTCTTTAAGAAGTACAACAAAATTCATTTTGATAAACCCACATTTCCACTTTACCATAACAAAATTCTTTTAAAAATACCATCAAAATTAATTTTAATAAATTTAATTTTTAAATATTTCTATTTAAATCTATATATTAAAAATCTTTCTCATATAAATATCTAAGACACGTTGACGGAAGACATTTGATATCTGCCTGTCAAGTCCGAGTTGCATGTATTTCCTTTTAATGAATATACCGTGCAAAGGATTAATGAGGATGTGAATGGATTTCTTTTAATGATTTGCACGGGTTTGCTTATAGGGTGTGACTTTAAGATAATAGAATGCTGTGGAATGGGATAACTTCTTTCGTGTCAACGGAGAACCATATGTTTTATTATATTTTTTATGCGGGATTGAGATTTGTTCAGAAACTATTTTTGGGTAATGGTATATCTGATACGGTTCGCCTTAAAATCATACAACTGCAACTTTATGTAGTGTAACAAATTTATAGCATGTTCCTGGCATTAATGGGTTGTGTGGGAATTACATGTCTTGGCATTGATGGATGGCGTGGACTCTACATGTTTTCGACAAGGAACAGCTGCAACGCCCTCAACTATAGAAAGAGATGGCATATTTCAATAATGGAGGTTGACGTTAACGGTGACAACTTTATCTGCTGTCTTCGGAGTAATGTTTTTGTATTGAATTCAAATGAATGAATTTAATTCTTAATCTATGGGCAACGTGCCAACTTAAAGGAAAGAATTAGGCGCAATTAATTCTCCAGTACTGGGCATTTATAGAATATTATCAGAAAACGTAAAACCTCAACTGTATATCATTCTTTGTCGAGGGTCGGTGTTGTTTAGAAGTAGTTTGTTGAGTTATTAGCTATCCTTTTTTAAGTTTAGTTTTATTTTTTAGACATATGAGAGGTGTGTTGAGATGGTTGGAGCATCTAACATGTGCTGAGATAGCTTGAACATAAAGCGGTTTCAGGATGCAATTGCAACCTCAGGACACAATTTCAAAGTCTGCAACAACGATATGTTCCGAGGGCTCAGGCAACACCACAAAACTATACTCCAAACACCTTTTATTTATTTATAATAAAAATTATTACATGAATTTATTTTTATTTAAAGTTAAAGTCACAATCCATCAATTATCATTTAAAATTTGAATTTTATTATCCATATACCTTTATATTTATGCTCTGAGATTGCTAATAATTGATGAGTACCACTAAAACAAGTGATTGCTAATAATTGATGAATACCACATTGGTAGTAGTTGAGTGCAATCTTTAATTCTTTGGACGAGAGATGGCAGGTCCCAATTGACTTTGCATTTATTCTGTAACTTAGGGTTTATAGTGATAGAAAAGGTGTTATGACGAAAAAAAATAATAATAAACATCAACAATAATATTATTTTGTATTTAATTTTCACATTTATTTTTGATGGGGCATTAATGATAATATGTGGATCCAGTGTAACGGGCTTTGGCTCTTCTTCGGGAGATCCAAGGGCGGTGTGGAGAGTGTGTGAGGGGGTGGTTGTGTGGAGGTTGTGTGTTAAATTCCCTATTGTTAAGCATAGCTCTCGGTTTTAAATGGGTCATAGTTAGAAGGAGGCTCCTCAACCTCATGTGTTGGTAGTAAGGGTTTCTTGCACTAACCAAATAAAAAAAAAAATAATAATAGGTGGATCTCTTAAATTGAAATGTATTTTTATATGTTTTTAATTACAATTTTAATCCTAAGAAGTGTTGTTGCCTTTAGCCTTTCCATGGTTATTAGTTGAACTTTCATATGAATTTAAATTAACGAGGAGAAAATTTTATTGGTTATGTTAAAATACCACTTTCACAAGATTTTTCATATATATATTTTTAATATTATCAAAATTAATTTTGATAATCCGACATTTCTATTTTACTCTAGATTGAAACATATCATTTGGTTTAATGTTTATTGTATTAGATGATTTTCCATAGTTCAAAATGCTATAGCCAAGTTGTTACCAACTCTCTTTGTGCATACGATATTTTTAATAATGAGTATGCAAAGTGGTAATAATACAGTTCTAAAGTAGGCATGTTTTTTATATTATTATTTTTAAATTCAAACTTGAATGTGTTTTTGATATTATTTTTAAAAACATTATTATTCCTTTCACGATATAAATTTCAACAAATAATGATAAGACCAATTCATTATGGAAATAAATAGTACTCTAGCTTTGGAACAATTAATCCAACGTTTCATCAACTTTCGACCTCTCCAAGACAATTGCGTTGTCCTCCAAAAAAAAAAAAAAAAAAAAACCTTTTCTTATAGCCTCTTACCATAAATTAACAGTATAATTTTTTCAGTAAATTTTAAAATAAAAATACCAAAATTAAAAATAAAATATAATTTTTTTTTGTATTTATTATGTATTTTTATTCTATCAAATTAAAAAATATTTCAATTTATTTCTTCTTTAACATTTTGGTATGCTTTGTTGAAGGAGAAGAACTCAAACAAATTGTAGACTAACTTCAAAATATGCTTGAGAATTTTATTTTCCAATTTTTACATGAAAGGATGAGTTGGTTTGGAATTTATCAAAGGATGGTGGATACTCTTTCAAGTTGGGAAATGAGGATTTAGAGCAGTCAAAATTTTTTTTTCCAAATATTTTTCTTGAAAGTGTATTTTGGTCATTAGATGCTCTCCCTAAAGCCTCAACATTTATTTTCTTAGCAGTTCAAAGTAATATTATTACAAGAAAGAGTTTACAAAGAAGAGGGTATTATGGACCCTTCATATATGTCTTGTGTGAAAAGGATTTGGAAACATCAAACCATTTACTTCTTCATTTTTCATTTGCTCACACCATTTAGGGTTATTTTTCTAAAAAAACATGAAATTATATTGAGTAGTTCCATCAACATTGAAAGAGTTGATAAAATGTTGCATAAATTATTTCAAAGCTAAAGTATTATGTTTTCTTTGAAGGAATTGTCCTACCATTATTTGTTGTAATTTGGGCTTAAAAGGAATAACAAAATTTTTAAAAATAAATCTTAAAATCATACCCAATTTGGAACCGTATTATTGCCTCCCTTGCATAATGTCTACAAATATGGTGTTCATAATGGGAAGTTTTAATTGCAAAAAAGAGGTGTTCATAATGGGAAGTTTCAATAGCAAAAAAGAGGTGTTAATAACTTGGTTACAAGATTTAAACATACATGGAAGAGTCATGTGCAACAATGGAATTAAAACAAAGGATCTACTTCGATCTATGGTAAAATAGAAATGTCTAAAAATTGGATTTATCAAAATTAATTTTGATGATGTTTTTAAAGGAAATCGAGGAAGAGCTGGTGAAGATGGTGTTTTTAGAAATAGTGAAGGCAAAATTCTCTTCACTTATTCAAAATCATATAGAACTTCAACTAATAACTATGCAAATATTATTACACAGATTAAAATTGCAGTAGAAAAAGGATGGAAATATATTTTAGTTGATGGGGACTCAAATTATCATCAATGCTATTAACAAAAATGGATGTAAAGACTGGATAAAAAAAATAACATTATTGAAATAGCAAATAAATTAGAGAAAAATAATATTGATCTCCATCTCTGTAAAATTCAAATTTTAAAAGGCAATTGGCCAAGTGAGATTTTATATCTTAATCAAAATGATGCCAAGGAACTCATCATGGAAACATAGCACTTCTACCAAGAAGATGAAAAATATATTTAAGAGAAAAAAAATAAAAATTTGTGATAAAAAGATAAACAACATCAAATGTAATATTTTGGTATTTTGATGGGAGTGACCCTAATAGAAACCACATATAACCTATTAAACAAAAACATTTTGATATGCTTAAAAATCAGCCATACTAAAATAATGGAAGTAATGGAATATTAAATAAATAACATGATGATTATATTAAAATTTACAATAGTGAGATTAAATATCTTTAATATAATTCAATGTACAATATACATTGAAATTCAGGGTTATGCATAAGGGGTCGGCCCTAAAATATATATATAAAAATTTGGTGAATCGGTTTCAAAATTCATGTGAATATTTTCGAAACACATGTAGAAGGTTCACTATTATTAGGGGAAATGTTGAAAATTTAAACTTAAAATGGTTAAATTATTATAAAATTGGGGTGAATCAACCCCCAAAAAAATTGCACCTATAAATTTTTGGCTAATGGACCCTAGTCAAGGGTCCCAAATATTAGCTAATTCCAAATTTTGAAAATCCAAATTTTAGCCAATTTTGCTAAAATAACCACTATGCATAACCCTGTTGAAATTTATAATATTTATATAATTTTAAATAAATATATAACAACTAACATAAAACTTATGATATTAAAATTATAAAATTATAAATTATATAATGATAGGTTATGTTTTGTGTAGACAACGAAAAGTGGCACATTGTCCCTCTTCCCATTTCTGTGGTCAATCAATTTGCAAAACCCTTGAAAATTGCATAAATTGGCTAAAATCACTATTCATTATCATTAGCCCCTTTGGGCTAGCTAAGCCCTTTCCTACACTTAACCCTAAGTCCTCATGCGACCTCATGCCAACTCAACTAAGGTTGCCATGGTCAAAAACCACTTTATGGTAAGAAAGTCAACATTTTGGTCAAATTGTGCTTTATGGATAATTTCATGCTTAATTAGATCTAATCTTGATTTAATTAGAAGCCTCCACCTCACCTAGTCTACTTTGACTAGCCTAGTCTTCCACCTCACCTAGCCTAGCCTATCCTAGCCCTACCACCTCTCACCCAAATATTTCTCCACCCCACACACCTAGGTCATTAATGCAAGATGGAGACTTTTGCACACAAAAATGATTATTTAATGCTAAGATATTTCAATAAAGGTAAATATTGATTGCAAATTGATATTTATCCCTAATCATCATTACTTTTGGATGGGTGAGGGATTCTCTCACCCAACCTCATTTATGATCTAGGACACCTCAGGGGACACCTATTTGGTGGACACCTCACCACTTCCACCTCACAGGGGACACCTCATCCCATTTCTCTCACCTTGGTCCACTCTATAAATAGAAGGCCATTTTTATCTTTAAACAACAACTCACTTTTGCATACCGAAACTCTGTCGAAATAATTACAACCATTGCAATCAACACACATCCATCGTACAAGCATCACAATCAGTTTGTCTCTTGCATATTCTTGTTTTGTGAGTGAGACAGGTTGATCCCGCCATAAGAATTTACAATTTAGGAGCTCTAACAGACAAAGTACACAAAAAGAACAAATCAGGATCATCCAGGGACCCCATCTAAGAAATTCAGATTCAAAAGGACCAGTTCGTACCTCACACGTGCGAACTGAGTGTGAACCTTTATAATTGACACCATAATCATCCGAACAAGTAAGAATAGCTTAATTTTCAATATTTTATTGTTTTTAGCAAGAAATTTCATGTTTTAATTAGTTTTAATGAGTATTTTATCTGTTTAAATACGAGGTTTGATTGAGGTAGACCCCTCAATGCACTAATAGGATTTTATAGGTTCATAGGTCCCAAAAGCATCTAGGAACAATCCAAAAGTGGTGGCCCATGAGCAAGAAGCCCACCTACATCGAGGAACCCACAAAAGACTGATCTTGCTACATTTGCACCACATCTAAAAGTGCTTCCTTTTGGAAGACCCTATTGTAGCCTTCAGGGAAATATTGTAAAAGGATATCAACCTCTTGTAATACTTTTATGATTATCAATAAAAATGCAGTAGATTCTGTAATTTTTGAATGAGGTGTTATGGTGTCTTTTTGGTAGTTTCATTCTGGCACACCTGGTGGGACCTCCACCAAGCATTAGCTTACTCGCCTTCTAACCAAAAATTATGGTCTGTTTTGTATGGCAGGTAGTTGTCATCTTTGAAAAAACCCACAAACCAACACAAATGCCCTAAAATACATCTTAGGCCAAACCAAAAAAGGTTCACTAGTGCACTAGTGAGCTTACAAAGAGAATAGAGAGTACGTGCTTGGGTGCATGTATTCCCCCAATCTGCCTCACACTTGATACTTGATACCTAGGTATTAGTGCATACACCCACAACCAACGACAAGGTAAGTCAAGGGAGGTTAAAAGCCTCATGTTCCTGGAGTTTGCATGCTTCCATACCTAGATCACAAATTGTGTCTTGCCATGGTGTATGCAATGTTAAAGTGTCCTTGTATCTTTCGGCACCAAATAAGTAGTTAATTTATCTTTTTGTCATTTATTTATCTCAGGTATATGCGATATCTTCATGAGTTTTTGGTCATCTTGCTAGACACAAATTGAGTTTTGGGAATTTTTGTGCAGGTACTTGTGCTCAAATCACTCCAAAAGCTTCAAAATCATTACCAAGACCCCAAACCAGTCAACTCCATCTTCAGATACCAGTTCGCACCTTAAGAGTGCGAACCACTCTGAAGAAGATAGGTTTGCACCCTAGGAGTGTGAAACTCCCAAATATACACAATTTTGGAATAGAGGACACCCCAGAGGCTTTCATACTCACCTGGACGCAGGTTTTGTCTTGAAAACTTCTTTTTTTTTTCTTTGTTTCAAGCTAATCTTTCATAGTGAGCTACAAATTCCATGCCATCGCACATGCTTGTTTGTTGTTCATTCACAAGTTGTCTTACGCTTGCCACTTATGACGATCGAAATCCATGCGGTGTCTATAGGCAGAGGTATTTTGAGATTTGACAAACATCATTTTGTTTTGAATTAGAATTTCGATCTTTAAGGTAATCGTTAGCAAAAACATTTTGTAGGCATATGTTGAATCCGTGATTGGAATTTTTTGATTGTTTGATCGTGTGCAAGGTAGTTTTTGGTGTGATTGATGATTACCCCCTCAAGCGGTGTATTGGCGGTGACGGCGAAGGAAATTGGCGATGCGACGATTGACGAAGATGTATGACAAATACGAAAAATGGGCATAAAATTTGATAAGATGAATTATTGAACGATTTTTATGGTGAAATATGGGGTAAATGGATAAAATTGGAGGCCCTACAACTGGTTCACACTTCACACATGTGAACTATATAGTTTACCTATCGATTCACATGTGTGGGGTGCGAACCCACCCAAAACACACTATATAAGCTAAAAATTTGAAACTTTACGTCATTTGTGCACACAAACAAAGTTGAAGAGGTGGAGTAGAGAAGAAAAACAGAATGGAGTGCTGTTGGATTTTGGATTGAGTGAAGTAGGATGGCGAGTGCGTCAGGTAGTACCAGCACAGGGTGAGAACGCCCGAGGTAGGTGTTTTTTTGCTTCTCGACATGTGTGAATTTGGGGAGGGTGTTAAAAAAACTTTTTGCTTTTAACACAGTCAAACGAGGATGGGGTCGAAAATGATTGAAATTCATGCACTATGTGTGAAAATGGCCAAATGGGTATCCATAAATGCTATTTGTTTTTTGTTGTGCCTTTTTGGTGCATGGGAATGCATGTAATGCATGTGATGTGGAAAATGGGTGGGAAAAAATGCATGTGGGTTTGCATGTGGGTGAAAACTGATTGAGGGGACATGCTAATGGGCCAAATGGGTATTCAGATTTGCCTTTTTTTTGTTTTGATATCGTTTTGACTGCCTCGTTTTGCATGTCAATGGGGAGGGTTTTGACGTCGGTTTTCACATTTTTGACATGTGTCTGCTTGTTTTCCAGGTGCGTGTTTGGTATGGCTAGAATCAACATGAAATTTTGCACCCAATCATGCAATTTTTTTGGGTTTCAAAGGTTTGCACGTGTGGGGTGCGAACCGTATGGTTCGCATGTGTGGGGTGCAAACCAAGGTTTTTCAATTTATTTTTTATTTTTTGGGATCTGGGTTTGGCATGGTTTGTGCAAATTCATGATTTTTTGTTGTTTTTTGCATGTTTTTGTGGAATTTTTCATGTTTTTCGGTTTGCATTTGAATGTAAAATGCGACGAAATGCAATATGTGAATGAGAAACAGAAGTAAATGTATATATATAGTAATAATTATCTATCTAATGATGCTAAAAAAAATAGTAAAAAATGCATGCAGTTATGTTACATTACGATGAAATAAGTATAAAAATGTGAATGATTTCTAACATGTGTGTGTGTGATGGTAGGTGAAGAAGATATTTACACGCCATCGAATTTAGACTTGCAGGGAAGACCTTGAGGGGCAGTGGGAATAGGCGAATGTGGCATGGTTGAGGAGTGTGGGATTGTATAGTGTATGGGTGATGTGCGAGGTTCACGTAAACCACGCGTATATGGTATCACTATGTGAGAGGTGGGATCCTGACAGGAACACTTTTTACTTACTAATAGGGGAGATGATGGTGACCTTGAAGGATATCTATCGGATATACAAGTTATCGATTTATGGAGTGATAGTGATGGTGGCGGGGAAGGAGGTATGGGATGGCATTTTGGAGAGGGCTTTTGGTGAGCGGTGATGGCAGGTGGAGGCGAAGAAGAGAGTGGATTATATGTACTATTGTAGGAAGGAGTGGCTCTCGTTACGTCATGCGATGGCGATGCTACTGATAGCGAGCCACACACTACCAAAAGCTTTAGGTATGAAATTTCCCTAGAAAATGATGGGGATTGTGTGTGACATGGTGGAGCAGGGTTGATGCTATGCATGGGCACCCATACTATTGACATAGGTGTATCATGAGCTACACGGGGTGGTGAGAACAAACAGGACTAGGCTGACTATTCTTCCATTGCTACTGATATTGGTGTGGGAGCACATCATGATCTTGAGGCTTGTACAATTATCGTATGAGGAACATGTGTGCGAGGGGAAGGATATACCCTATGCCATGAGATGAAGGGTAGATATGGAGAAGAAGAGGAGGGATCGTAGTGGTGATTTGATCCACCATAAGGAGGAGCTGGGGCGGTTGATGATGGAGCACATTAGGTGGAGGCCATGGTGAGGAGGGCCTAGTTGGGATCAGGATGCCGTGCATTTGGCATGTATTTAGCATGGTAGGTGGGTGGTGGGGAAGTACTCCTCAGAGGTGGAGTACTTTCCATTTTATAGGGTTCAACGATAGTTTGGATTGGTGCAAGGGTGACCTTAGCCGCCTATGGAGATTTATAGGGTGAAGGAGGATAGGGGACCACAAACTATAGTGCCACCATTGGATATGATTCCAGATGAGGTGATTGATATCCTGAATATGGATAATGTAGGGACAATAGCAGAGTATGAGTTGTGGTGGTCAAGGCAGACCTGGGAGCCCAGGCGGGGTGTGATGGATGGATGGGTGGAGGTAGCAGGGCTACTTCCTAATGTGGGGTTGCCATGTGGAGCAAGGGTAGCAACACCAAAGGAGGTGTAGGAGAGGTTACTAGAGCCAAGAGAGGAGGAGGAGGCTAAGTTGGACCGGCTTGTTAGGCATGTGTGATCATACTGGGATGAGCACGATCAGTTGGTGAGTGATGCAAGCATGGGGCCATAGATAGGAGGTGGCGAGGGGACGGTGGCTATGGAGAATGTTTCGATGATAGACACAGGAGGGGACTTGCCAGAGGAGGGGCCATTATTGGGGGAGGGGATGGTGGGGGATGTGGAGGATTTTGATTTTGGGGGTGAGTTGCATGGTACCATATCAGCAAAGGCTGAGGTACAACAAATTTGAACGAAGCTACGGAGAATGCAGGATATGTTATTTGAGTGGGATACAGAGTGGGTGACTGAGTGATCAGCTTGGGAGGAGGAGAGGAAGGAGGTGGATGCAGATATTGGGCTACCTTGTAGGAGAGGGATGTAGCTCAAGTACAACTACAACGGGCAATAGAGGAGAGGGATGTTGCACGATGGAAGTGTGAGGAGATGCGACTTATGAGGGATGATATGATTATGGTGGCTGAGCAGGCTCAGTAGTCGATGGATGAGGTGAGGGCTAAGACTAATGTGGTGATGAAGAGTTATGTGGATAGAGTGGTTGAACTAGAGCAGACTGTGCGAGAGGTGTTAGCCTCAAAAACATAGGTGGAGTGGGAAATTGAGGCCTTGGGGGATGTAGAGGCACAACTAGATACATCATTAAGGGAGGTGGTGCGATTGAGGATGAAAAATGTGAGGTTATTAGCTACGAATGCCAAGGAGGTGGGGAGGAGGAGTAGGTGTGAGAGGGAGCTGATGGTTCATGGGTTGGATATATTATCATATTCTGGATTGCTTGCTTCATCATAGGCACAGTCGTAATAGGGCATACCATCAGTTGGAAAATGGCTGAGGAGATAGTGGTACTGATGATATCATAGGCGCTAGTGGGGATGGGGCAACCAATGCAGGTGGAGAGGTCAAGGGTAGTAGGGATTGGATAGGTGGAGTCATCACAGTGGGCAGCTAGAGGAGGTTCGAAAGACGAGGGGAGCAATGAGACATCAGGAGGGTGGTAGTCGTGAGGGCTTATAGGAGCCGTTATGGAGGATGGTCTGCATGTTTACATTATGGCATATAGATAGATATGTACATAAGAGGCCATGTTTCTGTATGGATACATGATGCCTTGTAGCTGTATGGCATTTTTGAGATGTATATGTACAACGATATGATAGTTATAGTGTGAGGAGCCCGTAAGGGACCTAAACATATTTTATTGTAGCCTAATGGCATTTATTTTTAAGATCTATATACAGATGAGATTTTGTGGTTGCATTTTTGTGTTTTTTTTTTTTTGCTTATGATGATGCATGAATGATGTGAATGCAATAATGAAGTTCATGTGAATGTGAGATTTTGGATGCATAAGGTAATTGGTATGGATGTTATGAAATAATGTACCATAATATAATAAAGTAGATGTATTACTTAGGAATAGCAGTTGCATTTTTATAGTAATGAGTTCATGTAATCCATTCCATTATTCCAACGAGGGTGGATAAGAAACATGCCATGAATAGATTTGAACACTATAGTTTATAAAATCAATACCATTGGTTAACTAAGAAAAACTTCTTGAAGCACTTGGAGGCTATCTTGGTAAACAAGACCTCAATATTGGACTTGTGTGTGGAAAGTGATGTTCATTTTACCATTCTGGAATAGGGTGGGTTATAATTGCATGCCAACTTAGCTTGTATACTAGCTCATTTGTAAAGACCTGAGGACTGCAGGGATTCAGGCGAGTAATACTCTTGAGGCCTTTGCTTTTATTTTCTACCTCTTATGATATGTCTATTTTGTTTGGGTAGTACTCTTTTCTCTTTTTTCTTTCTCTTTTCCCTTGTTATATCATGTAAATGATATAATAAGCAAAGTGATTTTCACTAAGCATCAACTAGCATGCAATGTAATCATCTCTATTTTCAAAATGTTATTAGTATGTACGACGTGAAAGTAAGTCCAGGAAAGAGAGCAAGACAACCAAGGGAAGCCTAAAAGCATTTATGAAATATGCCAACTTTGGATGGTGGTTGATTAGAAGATTGTTTATAGGCGAAGTAATCAAAGCATATCTCTAATCTTGTCTCCTGAAAAGGGGATGTGGGCATCATTCTGGTATGCTAGCATGTGAATTTTTAATTTCCCAAGAACGGTATTTACAATGAATATATACAAATGATTACGTAATTGCAAAAATTGTACAAATTTATGTACAAGGTTACCCCAGTTTTATAAATAGTGGAATGGGGCGTAAGTGGAACATATTTGTGAAAATAAAGAATAGAATGAAGAAGAAGAGAAGGAGGGAGAAGAAGAAGAAGTAAGAAACCTATCAAAGGTATGTAGTCGCTCGAAGCATGACCATACAACATTGATGAGTAACTTTAGAGGAACAATATTAGAAGAGAACAAAGAAATGAAACCTATCCAAGGTATGTAGCCGCTTGAAGCATGACCATACAACATGGATGGGATCCGAGAAAGAAGTAAGATAAAAAACGAAAAGGAATAGAAGAAGGAAAATAAGGGGGGGAAAGTGAAAGGTATGTAGCCGATTGAAGCATGACCATACAACATTCACGAGAGAGGAAAGGAATAAGAGGAGAAAGAAAAAATGAAATAGATGAAGTAATTATAAATGTTCATGCAAGATGACTTAGTGCCACATAATGCCAAAAATGAAAATTTGGTGATTGCATGATTTAGCTTTTGTTTTTTGTATACACATATGTACAAGTGGTGATGAGTTGTAATGCCTATAACTAGGTGTAAAATGCTCGTAGATGAATAATATAGGCTCATGTTCGAAAATACCTTCCACCATGGCCAGATGATATGCCCTAGATCCAAACTTATGGGTTGCAATGTAAGGGCCTAGCCAATTAGGTGCAAATTTATCATGGAGATGAAGGTGAAGTAGGTGGAGTGAATTATTCTATCATCATTACTAGTACAGGACGACCAGGCAGGGTATATATAACATTCTAGCAAAATATGGATGAGGTATTAGGAGAGAGATATTCCAAAGGACGGGTCTCCTCAAAAGTCTCGTCCAAAATATGGGATGGAGTGTAAAATGTCATATGAGATGTGGGACTAGCACAAGGGGTGGAAGGCCCTGCCAAAAGTTCAGGAGGACCTACAATAGTAACAGGATCAGACTCGAAAGATGGATCAATGGTCTAAGAACTAGAAGCACATGTCATCATGACAGTCCGCTGAGCAGCATCAGTGGTACAATGAAGGGCTTCACACATTTGACTATGTAATTGGCATGGTATTGTGTGGAAAAAGATATGCTAATAGTCAATCAGAGGTGAAATCTAAACCTTGGAAGTGTCTATGACTGACTGGGACACTTTTTGGTATCAAAAACATAGGTTCACACAGGTAGATTGTGAACTAATTGGTTCGTACTCTAGGGGTGCGAACCACTGAAATGAGAAACAAAAAATAAATGTGTTATATGATGCGTTTGTGTGTTGTGTGTGCAACCTAGAACCTGAAAAATAGGTTTGCACTCTAGGGGTGCGGACCAAAATGGTTTGCACTCTAGGGGTGCGGACCACCCAAAACTATAACAGAGGGTCAAATATGTGTTGTGTATACCCTCAATGTGTTGTGTGAATCAGTGGGAATTGGTTTTGTAGCCTGAATACTAAGTTTTTGTACATAATTGTGCAAAATAAGTTTGAGTGTAGGATGATCACATTGGGGGGCGTAAATCACCTAAAAACAAATTGTGTAGTGAAAATCATGATAATGAAACTGTGGGATAATCAGTGAGTTATAACATGTTTGATGTGCTGTTGTAACCACTTTTTTTTAGACTCAACAAAAAGCAAAAGGTCTATTGTTTTGGATTTTTGTGTGTTTTGATGATAGAATATGTGTCATAGGAACAAAACCAAGGTAGTGGGTGATATTCTAATTTGAAATAGGTATTTTGTAGACAAAACCTTCTGCAAAGCCCAAAAGCACATACAATAGAACTATGTTTCCAACAGGCGAATGACTACCTAGATGTAAAATGACAGAGTAAAATGGTATCCAAAAAGGGGGGTGGACTCACTATGCTTGTATTGGCTGTTATGTTGAATCATGTTTGCATAGATGGGTTCCTATTTTGCTACTACGTAGACTAGAATATTTAAAAATAAGGAAGTATTTATTTTATCTAGCTATGAAAGCTTTACATTGGTTGGCTATTATTCATAGCAATGTTAAATAAATCATAGTTTACATGTACTAGAATAAGAATTTCCAATTGCTTGTATGTTTGGCTAGGTTATTGATGCCAATAGAAACTATGGTTATTAAAATTCAACCAAAATACCTTACTACACGTTGCTTGAAGCCATTTAATTGTTTAAAGTGGAAAGAATATTGTTTTGTATGAAAAGAAATTGAATGTTATTAAAAGTGCATAAAAAAAATTACATTAGTAGCTTGCATTCACTAATAATATTGATCTAAATCAGATCCCACAAGGTATTAATGACTTTTGTGTTGATGAATGTGGGAGTGGAGTAAGTTCTATGTGGTCGTGATACAATGGAGTTGTACCATATAACCAATTTGGAATAATTGATATAGCTACTGTTTTGGGTGTGTCTGCATTGGGAAAATAAAACTAGTCATGTGTTAAACAATTCAGCTATGCCTCTAATATGATCAAAGGGAATTGTATTTATATGTGTTTGAATATGAAACCCTGAAAATTATAAAATTATTCTAATACCTTGACTGACGGAAATGTGTCCCCGTATATCATTTATTTGCCTATGATGTAATTAGCTGTAAATATATTATGGAAAATATATTTCTTTATCTATCTATTGGATAAAAAAAGATACACAAGTTTGGTATTAAGAGTGAGTGCTCATTGTGAAGGAGCATTTTTCTTATGCAATTGTTAATATTTGTAACAAAAAACAATGATAGAATTGATGAAGCTTTACTATCATCAAATGCTTTTGTTTTGCATCATCATGCACTTCTGGAACTTAGAATAATATGTCTTATAAATATCCTTGTTAATTGGATCTTAGACATAGAAATATGATTTTAATACAACAATATTGCAAAAGAGGACAAGCTACAATTTCCAAACTAAAGCTAAGTGGCATGGCCAAAGTCTTAGTTGTAGATCATTAAGAATATTAGAATCCCATCAACACATAGGAAAATCTTATTATATCTCCTACATATACTAGTTCACCCATTTGTAAATTACATAGAATGTGGTAGATGATATAACAAGTCTTGTCTTGAAGTTCGAGAGTGGCTTACACTTGTATAAAGAACTAAATTTTATAACAATTGACACATTGATGAGGCATTCAAATTCTAGAAGAGAAAGTTTTGAGGATGTATAAAGGTCCATGTCCTTCTTCATCTAGCACCTTGACATGTTGAAATTTAAACATATTTCTAAAAATGAACAAAAGCAACATCCACTCAAAAATTATACATGAAGCATACAAAAATATAAAAGAGATAAATATATAGTGGCCACCAATAGACACCATAAATAATCACTATATTATCCATATATAATAATCACAACACTTTGATGATAAATGATGGAGTATTTATATCACTTACTAGCAATAATGATTTAAAAAAAAACTTGAAAGGAATGTATTGTCCACATTTTTTATGATGAAAATGGTTGGTATCTCTAACAACAATTAATAATGTGATGTCCCTTTGGGATAAAACAATGGTATAGCTTTGGCTTATCATCTAGGAAAACCAACTTCAAACTATGATGGGGTGTGTGTGAGTGTGTTACAAAAAATAATTTATAATGTGAATAGTCTTGATAGTAAAGATGGTGTTAAGAGGATCCAAGAGCGAGTACAAGCCATAAACAAAGAGGGAGTGAGAACTAGGATCAAGGAGGAAGTGTGAGCTGGGAGCAAGGAGGAAGTTTAAGAAGGAAGTAGAAAGCAAAGTGTGATCAAGGAACAAGTACCCCTTGTTGATCCAAATATTAGGAGAATTTAAAGGATTCATTTAAAGAAAAAATAGGTAACATGGAAATAAAGTCATTTTTGAAAGTCCTTACTAAAATTAAGAATGGCCTAGTTGGACGTATGGATGCCCTAGCTAGAAATAAGAGGAAGGAAAAATCTATGGTAAACCCTATCTAGGTAGCACATACTACACTAAAAGTGATTATCAAGAACAAAATGATTGAACATGATATAATGGTTATTATAACCAGAGGGTTAATATTTAAGTTTTATGGATACTAGCTGGGTTATTATAAGATTCAAAATTGGATTAAGTGGAAGTGGGGATTGAATTAAAATTACTCCATGAATTTTTTCCAAAAGTATTTTTCTCATTATTTTCTCTAGTTTAGAAATAAGAGATAAAATAATTGATGGAGGCCCTTGGTTTAAGGGTAAATATACATTATATTTAAGACCTTAGAGTGAATTTTTTAGTGGACACCAATACTATTAAGAGGTTTATGGTATGGATCAAGATTTTTGGACTTCCTTATCAACTCATTAATAAGTAGGTTTTTAAGAATATTGATAATATTCTAGGTGAATTCATTTAGGAGGGACTAACTACCAAGAAGAGAAGACATGTTTTATACACTCGAATATGTGTTGCCATGGATATTTCAAAACTTTATCGTAATCTATTAGAATTAAATTTTAATAAAGAGAATATGATCAACAAGTGGATTATGAAAATATTGCATTCCAATGTCACAAATATCATGAAACCAAACACATAGCAAGAGACTACAAAGTGAAAATTATGAAGGAAGAGATGCAAATTTTTGGGCAGTAGGGTAGCTTCAATTTGCAACAAATAGATCATATCATATAAGAAGCTAGGTCAAATCAAGGATTTTCCACTCCTACGAAAGTGGCAAGAAAAATTCTCTACATCATTAGATGGCAAATGCAATTATAGTTCACTTAAATCAACCATTAGAAGATAAAAATGATATGAGGTGTGAGGAAGTACAATGTGCAATTTCAAATATAGGAGCTAAAGGTGTGAAAAAGAGGGGAAGACAAATTTTAAAGCAAAGGAAGATGGAGAAGTGAATTATAAATCAAATGAGGTGAAGGAGGTCAAGCTTAATTCATGTAAATCACATTTATTTTCCTCAAGTAGCATAAAATATTCTTCTTATAAAAAAATTAAAGTAGTACAGAGTTTTTTCCTTGCACTTTCGATTTTCATGAGTAGTATAATAAAGAAAATCTTATGGAGGATATCCAAGGAAATTTAGGGTTTCTAGGCCAACACAAGAAAGTAATGACTATGGCGGATCATCTATGCAATTTAGAGATTTTTTGGTAATATATAGAAGAAAATGCTAATGAGGTTATTCCTTGCAATTTAGATTCTTTAGGGCAACAAAAAATAATTGTCATCCAAAGCCATTTTGATTCCAGTCTATGTGGCTCCAAGACATTGATTTTTTCTAGATGGTTATATTATGGTGGGATGAATCAAAATTAAAAGGATCATGTATATATAGGTTTGTTCAAAAGTTAAAATATTCAAAGGAGCAAATGAATATCTGGAATGCAATAGTCATCCAATGCCATTTCACTTCTAGTCTATGTTGCTCCAAGACCTTGATTTTTTCAAATGGTTATGTTATGGTGGAATGAACCAAAATTTGAAGGATCATGTATGTATAAGTTTGTTCAAAAGTTGAAATATTTAAAGGAGCAAATGAAGATTTGAAATGCCAAATATTTTGGTAACATTTTTAAAGAAAAGAAAAAAATTGAATCCAAGCTAAAAAATTTACAAGAGATAGTCAAAATTAATGGAATGGATTTGGATTCTTATGTGAAAGAAAAACAATTAATTTATGATTATTATAATGTATTGAAAAATGAGGACTCATATTGGTACTAAAAATCTAAAGAGAAATGTTTTCAAGGAAGTTGATAGAAATACAGAAAAATTCATGCTGCAACAAATATATATATTTTTATTTTCCTCACATCAAGTATATCTTTACTCCAAGATGAAAAAAATATTGAGGACAAATAAGATACAAGGAAGGAATAAGTAATTAATTATTTTGAAAATATTTTGTCAAATACTAGGCAATATAAGGAGGCACAATAAAATGAATGTAAATGGCCAAAATCATTCATGCACATTCTTGAAGAACACTTACAGTAAAATTGCTCAAAATCTATATACAAGATTTGTTATCAATGCTTGCTATGTGGTGGTCACTATAGATTATTGTACTCTCTACTATATTGGCCACTTGAATTGCTATACAATTACTGGTAGAATGCTTTCTTGTTGAAACTTTGGAGATTGTGTAAAATACCTTAAGAAAATGTGAGAAAAAGTTCTAATAACCAAATCCAGATTATCCCAAAAATCAGTAACAATGATGCATGATCTCCTAGAAGGGTTATATGAAGAAAATTAATATAGGACTATGAATCACCTACTAAGGTCATTTTAAGTGCATCCATCCGAGGTAACATAGGTGGCCTGTTAAAAAAAGGGTATACCATTTACAACATCAATAATCCCAAGATACAAAAGTAATGGTAGAAGATATCTCCACTTAATTTTAGAATCCTTGGAAGAGGTAGCTAAGGAGGTCATATCATATTACAATTTTTGAAGGGAAACTATCCCTATTGTAATTTATAATAGTAGTAGCACTAGCATTGTAAACAATTGAGAAGTTTATAAATATTTCCTTTCATTTCTCCTTGTATAGGAGTTTG
Organism: Wollemia nobilis; assembly: GCA_028583015.1. NCBI lineage: Eukaryota > Viridiplantae > Streptophyta > Pinopsida > Araucariales > Araucariaceae > Wollemia > Wollemia nobilis. Next base: position 1,805,955 of record JAQPPZ010002683.1, on the reverse strand, counting down.
CAAAATTTTGAGTGGCCTTGTGAGAAATTGAACCCCCGCTCTAGGCATAATCGTATGTAATACATACATACATACATACATACATATATATAGGAGGCCATGCATCTACTTTGAAGTCTATCTATGGATCTCATGGCTGAACTCACTTCTCTTATGTGTGTTTGTATGCATATTGTTACTTTTATGCTTATCTATGTCAAAGAGAGGATAATGTTCATAGTAACACATTGCATTCAGATCTATTGTGCAGGGAGATCTTATTTGATCTTTGAAATATATCGTCACCTTTTTATATTAGGTTGTTAATTTCATTTTGATTTTGTTTTATCTCTCTTACCTTTTTCCCCAAGTTGATAGACTTGGAAGTGTGCCAAATATCCCATCCTATAAAGGAGTCAACCTTTGTAAAAATATTGAAGGTCCCCCATTGAGTCATGCCTTACACTCTTAGGACTAGCCCTATAATGTTGCTTCACACGAGGTATGATCTATCCCATACACCTAGTCCACACCATCTCCAACAACTAGGACAATCAGAGAGGACAATAAGATTTATCACCACATCCATTAGGGGAAGGATTTTATTCTTATAGGCTCCTTGATACAAGTATTTTATTTTTGTCAATGCTTTAAGAGAATTTTGTAGTTAAATAAAAAAAGTCAAGAACCAGTACCTTATAGGAAACTATTGATTCCTTAGCCCAAACAACCTATAGTATAATAATTGTAATACTAAAGCCCAAGGGATCCTTGTTCTATATAAACCTAATATTTCTTCAATATTAAAGGAAAAATACAAATAAAAGATGGATAAAAAATAGTATGGCTATCACAAGACTCATGGTAAAAATTATTTTGTGTAGAACATAATATAAGTCAGACATCAATGATCACACAATCAGACGTCAATGATTACACCACTATATTAGAAAATGAAGAGGGGGTTAATTCTAGATACTTGAGAATTAGAACTTAATGAGCTTGTAATGCTTTGACCTCATAATATTTTGAAGAGCAAGAGCAATTATTCCATGCTTATTTCTATGCAAAAGGAAAGCCTTTCCATATCATCATTGATATTAGCAGCCAAAAAATGTCATGGTCCATGCATAGAATTTTCTTTTAGTGGATATGCAATGTCTTTGTATTGATAGTTTATCTATTCAAAGTGTTTAAACATCAAGAAATCAAGTGTTTCTTCATAAAATATCTTGCATGAATTAATGAATATCATCAACTATAAATGTTGAATTTTACTAACACAATAAGAAAATGTTGTATTTAATAAATACTTTTAAGCTCTTGAGTACTAGTAACTTTATCTATACTTGGTTTAAGCATAATAAATATTATTCATGACCTATATTAAACATAGTATCATGTGGATACTTTATTAACTATGTTTCAAAATTGAATTATAGGTATGATACTACAAAAATTGTATTTACATCCTGTTATATAACTTGAGGTACTCTATTCATGCATGAGACTAACTATATAGTTGAAATTATTCTATGGATGAATCTACTGAGGTGTTTGACATATTGTAAATTTGAATATACCTAGTAACATATTGTGGAATGTATGATTTTATGATTGAGCATTTATAGTTTTGTTTCCCTACACTTTGGTTATGAGTGGAAGTCATAGTTATATGTAGATATGACACCTTTTTATATGGAAGGTTAAGCATGGGTTTTCCATAGAACACATAATATTCAACTAGTATAAATGCATTGTATTGAATAAGAAAGATCATCAATATGGAAATATGGTAGTTCACCTTCCAAGAGCTAGAAGATCGTCCATATTAAAATATGGGTTTCACCTTCAATGAGCTACGAAGTGTATAATAAATAAAAATTACATATGTATGAATTTTTCGGTATAGTCATAATTCTTCCACATCACTAGTATCCGAGCAATTATGATCCTTGTTAAGATTTAGGTTATAAAGCTCTTAACAAAAAAAATCCAAGCTATGTCATCAAAAGTTGATTGATTAGAATAATCTTGGGTTTGTAGATATTTAATGTGGATAATCTTAATTTATCTTGGTCACATAGGCTGATTTCTAGTGTGGGTGAGCTTGAATTATTTTTGCATATTGCAAAGATTTGATATTCAAATTTATAGCAACTATCCTAGTGTAATTTCCATGCTAGCACCCTCCTTTATCATAATATTTGCACTTACGAGACTGACATAGCTAGTGATATAAAACTAAATAATTTTAAACTATTGGTTGAAAAATATCTTCCAATGGTGTGCCATAAGGCCCATGGTACAACAACCCAATAGTGCCCAACCTAATGCCAATCTTAACATGAAATTTCTTCTTAGCTTAAACCTACATAATTTGATTTATAAGTTGGAACACATTGTTATTAAAAGTGTCACCCTCGTGGATGAAGTGGTAGAAGAGTTATACTAGCAATTGTTAGAGTGACAAAACACATGGTCAAGATTTAAGCTTCAATAGTGATCTTAGCTAGTCCACACCCAACAGTGCCAGTAGAAACTCCTTAGATTTAATAATCACTCTCTTGCTTAAATAATACTTCCCTCACATGTTAAAGGCTATCTTTAACCATTGACATTGTTCTAGAGCTCTACCTTGTACAACATACCCTTGCTTCAAACCTCCTACCTCCACATACACTAATGAACCTCTCCTCTCAAATCCATTATGAGAAAGTTTTTGCATAAGCTTGAATTTGCTTTCTATGAATTAAATCTATCTATTTATGTTGCTCTAATGATGGGAATATAACACGATAAATGAGATGCACGAGAAGGAGCTATCAACTATTGAACTTTTGGCATGAAGATGGGTTTTTGCCTCTCCTTTACAAAATGATGGAATGATATTTTCATCCATTAAATAGATGTTAAAATAGAAATTATGCGAACCACTACTAGGATTATATGTAGAGAAAGACTTACTTGAAAATCATTGGAATCCTAAGACTCAACAAATATTGATCATTTTAAGTTACTCCTTGTAAAATATGTTAGAAGGATCTTAGCATAATTTTGTAAAATACAATGATGATTATTTATGATTTATATATTCTTGGGGGTGACATTAACACTATTCTATCTCTTTTGGAAAATAAGGGTGGTATTCTAGTATGGTCTAAATCAATACAAATTTTTGCTTCATTTGTCAATTCAAATAACATTTGGTATGTTAATCCTGCAAGCTTTCAATACACGTGGGATAATAAACACATTGGGTAGAATCATATAGCATAAATATTGGATATATTATTGCTATACGATAAATGGTTACAAACAAAGTATACAATCTCTTCAGATATTTTATTGCAAGCAAGATCTAATCACAAACCTATTCTTTTGACTTGTGAGTTACCTAATAATTATCATCCAAAGCCATTTTGCTTCAAGTCTATGTGGCTCCAAGACCTTAATTTTTTCTAGATGGTTATGTTATGGTGGAATGAATCAAAATTTGAAGGATCATGTATATATAGGTTTGTTCAAAAGTTGAAATATTCAAAGGAGCAAATGAATATTTGGAATGCAATGAGCATCCAATTCTATTTCACTTCCAGTCTATGTGGCTCCAAGACCTTGATTTTTTCCATAGGGTTATGTTATGGTGGGAAAAACCAAAATTTTAAGGATCATATATGTATAGGTTTATTCAAAAGTTGAAATATTTGAAGGAGCAAATGAAGATTTGGAATGCCAAATCTTTTGATAAGATTTTTGAAGAAAAAAATTAAGTCCAAGCTCAAAAATTTACAAGATATAGTAAAAATTAATGGAACGGATTAGGATTCTTATATGAAAGAAAAATAATTAATTTTTTTTTATTATAATGCATTGAAAATAGAGGATTCACATTGGTTCCAAAAATCTAGAGAAAAAATAGTTTCAAGGAAGGAGATAGAAATACAAAAAAAAAATCATGTTATAACAAAAATATTTTTTTTTTTGTCACATCAAAGTATATCTTGACTCCAGATGAAAGATAGAAGAAATATTGAGTATGAATAATATATAAGGAAAGAAGTAATTTATTATTTTGAAAATATTTTGTTAAGAAAATATTTTTTCAAATACTAGGCAAGAGAAGGAGTCAAAAGAAAAACTTTGGTAAAATATTTTGTTAACTATATTTTTTTTGGTTACAACCATTATTTTTACTAATTGGAAAGTGCAAGGTTCAAACCATAGGGACTTATTTCAATAGCCAATTATCTCATTGTTGTTGACCCAACGTGATATGGAGACCACTGGTCACTCGAGGTCTATACATTATTGTCGGTCGAGCACACACTCAAAGGATTTAGCATGGACTACTACCTTTGCTAAATTTGGAAGTGTACCCCTAAATTTTGAACCTAGATCTCTTCTTGAAAAGTACTTGACCAGTCAATACTTTACCAATCCATGACCAGTCAAACCTTTACCAATCCACCTAGCCCTTGGGGGCTGAAGAACACAAGCTTATACTGAGAGGGGGGGTGAACAATATAAGACCACTATTTACTTTTCTTTTCCAATAAATATTATGCAATGTATAGATAGTAATATCAATAGCAGTAATCAAAGTAATATAGAAATCATCACACAATAGAGACCCCACAATTTACATGGTTCACACAATGTGGTTTACATCCACGAAGAAAATATTTCACTAAAATTTTCTCAATCAATCTCTTGGGAATCCTTTCCCTATTACAATGTTTATGGACCTCTGTCCAAAGGAGATGCTAATCCCCTAAATCAAGTTTGTGGATATCTATCCATAGGAGAACTCCTTATCCTCTAATCTGGATGGTGATCCTCTAGAATACTACTGTCTCCACTGCACTCGCTTGTGGATCTCTCTCCATTGAAGACTCTTGTCCTCACTAAGAATACTTGTCCTCACTACCTTGTCTAATGGATATCTATCCACTGGAGACTACTATCCTCTGCTCTCTATAACCTCCAAATATCTATCTCAAATCTGCACTAAACACAATCATTTGATCTAGTACAAATTTACTCAATCTCTGTCTCTGTTCTAACATAAACCTATCCTCCAATCTGCACCAAAATATGTTCTTAAATATGCACTAAACATAGTCCTTCGATCTAGCACAAATCTATCCTTTAACTCTATCCTCAAGCCTTAACTCAAGGCTTGACTCAAATCTGTTGGATCTTCCCTAAAACTTAACTCAAGGTTTGAACAAATCAATCAACTCTGCTCTCAAGTCTTCTCAAATACTTGTCTTAAATTTGCCTTGTAAGCTTCCATAAAATCTCACACTAATCTATCCACAAGTCCTCTCTAGAACTTATCCAAATTTGCTCCACAAGTCCTCTCTAAAACTTGCTCAAATCTACTCTACAAGTCCTCTCTAGAACTTGCTCAAATATGCTCTACAAGTCCTCTCTAGAACTTGCTCAAATTTGCTCTACAAGTCCTCTCTAGAACTTTTCCAATTTGCTCAATAAGTCCTCATTTCATGTATCCTGCACTACATAGCCTTGTGACCAAAATTGTGATATGAGAAGCAACGTCCTTTGAAGAAATCTTGCCTTGACCCCATTGGTTTCTTAGTACTTTCTTCCCTGTGATGTTTCATGTTCCTCATTTGTGCATTGTTCCTTTCCTTGTCGAACCTTCTATTTTCCAACTTATCCTCATAAGTCTCACTTTCTCTTTCTCTTTCCTTGTCTTGTTTTATGAAGATCTTTGTACCTTGATAATATTATCTAGGGTCTTTGGGCTTCTCCCAAACCTGTGTAGCTTGTATTTAGATTCTTTCACTTCCTTCCTTAGTGAGGCTACCTCATTCTCTAATCTTTCACATTCTAAAACTTTTACCTCTAACTTCTATTTAAATTTCCTAGCCTTAGCTATTGAGTTTTTCAGATCTTGTATAAGCTTTCCTTTCTCTTCATCGCATTATTGAAATTGAAGCTTGAGTTTTGAGTTCTTCTTTCTCACCTTTCTTAATTCCTTAGGAGAAGAAATAATATCACCTTCTAGGTGAACTCCTCCTTCCTCTTCATTTTCTGATTCTTCCTCTACCTTTTTATCTTTAAGAACATATTCATTCTTTTTTTCTTTATTTTCAATAGAAGCACTTCCTTCCTCTTTTATTGTCAAAAGAGAAGAGCATCTTCATATTCTTCTTTACTATTACTAAACCAATTCCTTATACAATACTCTTCAAGATGACCAAAGTTACCACACCTAAAATATTTGAGTATTTTTGGTTCCCTTTTAGCTTCTATTCCAATATATTCTTTTTCTACTATCAGAAATATAATTTATTCTTCTTCATTTTCTAAATATATTTCATCACTATCACTTGAACTCTTGCATGTTTTATGGAAAAACTTCTTTTCATGCTTGTTTTGTCCATACATGTTTTTCTTTTGATACTTGTAATTTCTTGCTTCCCTATTTTTAGGATCCTGTTTCTCTTCTCAACTGCTACTTCCATATTTTGGACAGTTAGATGCATAGTGACCATAGTTACCACAATTGAAATACTTAACTGTTTTCATACCTTTGTGCTTTCTTGAGTCCTTGTTATTTCTACCATAGTTTGTTTCTTCATCACTGGATGATTCATCACTTGAATTTGTCTTCTTATATTTTGTTTTCTTTGCAAATTTGAAGGTTACCTCTTTCTTGGGGATAGGATCATTTCCTATTCTCATCTCAAAAGTTGTGAGAGTTCCATGTAGCTCATCCCTAGTCAAAGTTTCAATATATTTTGTTTCTTCTATGGCTAAAACCTTTTCACTATACCTCATAGGGAGTGACCTTAAAACCTTTTGACAAACATCCGATTCTTCATGTAACATCTCCACTACTTGTTATCATTTTATTTGGAAGAATGTGATACTACTTTAAGCTCTGTGATGCAGGTGTAGGTTTTCGAACGAAAATAGACCTACTAGAAGAGAAGAGCACCCACCCCCTGGCGGAGATAGTGATGGAGATGTCAAGTAAGGTGGGATATGATGTTGTTCCCATGGTGCAGTGGCTCGTGGGTACATGGAAACCCACCAAAAATATCATATCGGATATATTGCTTGTAATTGCATTTTGCCTGAAGATTGTATAAATAATAAATATATAATTTGATTTTCAAAATATTAAAAAATAATAATAAAATAAAATAAAAATAATGTCATGTATTTAGTTTAACAAAAATTAAAATATAAATACAATAGTATTAAAAATATATATAATAGCAATATTAAAATTTGAAAAGTGTTAAGTATGTAAATAATAGAAAAAACATATAATAAAAAAAAAAATATAATATATAAATATTAAAAAAAAATCTTTATTAATATAAAAGGTCACCACCCGGTGGAGTGGTCGCTCCTCCAATCGGTGGCCAGAGAATATGACATCTGGTCATAAAGAAACTTATGTGTCTTGCCATAAGAGGCACTCAAACCTTTTAAAAGAAGATTGCTTCGTAGTGATGGTGTGTGTGTTTTTCTTTGTTTTCGGAGGACTGCAAGTAAGTGCTAGGAAGAAAAAGAAAAGTTAGGATTCATTGTTAAGGACGCTACATCAACTATAACAAGGTTAGCTTGCTAAAATTTTGTTGTATGAGCTTTCCTGTTGAATGTGCTAATGGTATATCGTAATTTAATGCCTAAACAGGTGGTTTGATGGTAAATTTTGAATAAAGGTTATAGACTGCTTGATGTCCTTTGTTAAGAAAGATCTCTGTGTTGAATTTAGAATTCATGTTTAATTGTGAATGAGATGAGTCTGAAATTGTTTGAAATGAGACAATGCTTGCTGGTTTCATATAGAGTGTATTTCATCTGAGCCACGCTGACCCATTAAGTTTCCATCCCTTTGTCTCTCTCAAGTTGGGAATATTGAGGGTGACTTCCTATGAGCATCTCCAATCATGTTTTCTGGAGGTAATCATTGCTGCTGTAAATGGCTTCCAAGATGTGAGGAGGCAATGAACCCATAGACGTCTAGCGACATCTATCATTGACTATGAATTCGAATTAAGTTTAAAATAGAATTGGAATTCTCATACTATGTCTTTGATATTGTTTTTCTTTCCAAATCTAAATTTATGCTTTGTCAGACATATACCTCTGTGAATAGTATATAAACTTTGCGGAATATTTATTCTTAATCTATTGTGTGGTGAAAATAGATTATATTTATTTTTAAATTATTTGATCTCACTGTCGCTGGATTAGTTTGATATGCCCTATGTTGAAAGAACGTCTAGAGAATTGCACATATTAGACCAATTTTGAATATTTTTTTAATGTAATAAAATCGAAAACATTTGTTTGATGTCTATTATTGTCTAGTAACGAAGTTAATTATGTTTTCAAATGTGATTATAAAGGTAGCTGAATAAAAGTGATATAGTTAGAATGCTCTTAATAGAAAGAAAAATATTTTGGATAGCATACGGTATATGCTAATTAGTCATGAAAATGTCGTATGGCGAATTATAAGAAAAAAGAAAAGAAAACTTCTATGCATATAAAGAAAATACAATGTATATTGACAGTTCTCGGAAAACTTAGGGTCTAAGCATAGCATTATAATAACCTAATAGTTAATCCGGGAAGGGGTAAAGTGAATTAAAGTGAAGCCATATTCGATTTTATATGCTAAAATATTGTTATGGGACTTACTGGGAAACGTCTTTAGCTAAAGAACATCATAGGGAAGATAGGGTCGCTAGCCTTAATCCCATGAAAAATAGTTTATATATGCATTTAAGAACTGTAGAAGTTTAATTGTAAATTAGTGTGGGCTAGATTTATGTAGTGAGTAGCATAGGCGTACACCAAAATGGGCTTAATTTGGGTAAAGCATAATATAGAGGAACACAAGAATATAAAACCTTCTAGCAAGAGTATTCTGACAACAAAAACTTGATAGACTCAGAAGTGTTTGTCGATGGAATTTAGTCTTCTATGAAACAAAAGTTGCACCAACGAGTTTATGATAACCCTAAAATAATAATTCATTAAAGAAAACAAAATAAATTTAATGATATCACCCTCACGCAAAATGCAATGCTAGTAATTTGGATAGCTAAGCTCATATTTTAGAAAGGACTAATAGTATAAATTCAAACCTGTGGATAATGACCACCAATAATTGGCATTCGTAAGCAAATAACCCAGACACAAATTCTTTATAGGCAAATATGCTTGCATAGGAAGACTATTAGTTGAAATATGTGTAGATCATTTATATTTTTGCTTAGTTCTTTTATTAATAACATCGTACACATATAATGGATTTTCTTCATATGGTTAATCATTAAAGAAACATTAACTATAGAAAGGATTTAATTAAAATTAAATAATCCTAGGAATGATAAGTGAGAACTAAATTATTAAGAATATATCTTAAATTAATATAGGTTGTTACTAAATGTCTTGTATTTGGTATGTTATATTTAGAGGAAGATATTAAAGGTTGAATTGAACTTTTAAAACTATAGAGATCTTTCATTTTAACCTCAAAGTGGATGATAAATCTTATACTATCAATAAGAGAATAAATAATGTTGCCTTATATGTAAACATAGCAAATTTTTTGAATGTTTTAGATATACGACAAAACATCTTAGAAAGAGAATTATTTAAAGATGTATTTAAGAGTAAATTAGTTTGTACTTATTAGACTATGTCTCTAGAATATTATTTTTTTTCTTTTACATATTTATATAACCAAATTAAATATTGAGTTTTGATATTATGTTAAACCTGGGATACAAGAAAAAATCTTTAAACCTTTAAATTAAGGAAAGACCATACTCGAATATAAATTTAGTTATCCATCAAATAAAATAGACAACTATTGCCATAGAGAAATATGTACAATCACCCAAATTTGATAGCCATAGTGGCGACTATTGCGAATTGGTGTTATTTGTTCTTCAGCTATTAAAAGGATAGTGGTCCTACACTGTTGAGAGTAAAGGGTGATGGAATGGGATGTTACTCCAGTGTAACATACGAGTAGTACATGAGGATACTCATAAACTTATTCAAGATGCAGAATTACAAATAAAACTCAATACCAAAGAGCTATTAATAGAGGTTGGAAGATCCAACAGTAGATGGTATGGGTAGCATTACCATCATCTTGAGTTGGGATTGAGATATCTGGTCTAGAAACCATGCGAATCCAGAACCTGACTAAACTTTAGCATAAGGTCGATGGCACTGGTATAGCTATGCTATATCAAGGCATGAACCTTTAATATTCGATAGGTTAGAGGACCATTACGGATAAGAGTAGGGTTGAGAACCCTAGTCCACCATGCTTTGAGATGGGGAATTAATGAATCCACCTTTCCAGGTGTTATGGGCCTTGGTGAAGAACACAAGCTTATATTGAGAGGGGGTAAACAGTATAAGACCACTTTTTACTTTTCTTTCCCAATCAATATTATGCAATGTATAGATAGCAATATCAATAGCAATAATCAAATCAATGCACAAATAACCACACACAATAGAGACATCAATATTTATGTGGTTCACCCAATGTGGGCTACTCCACAAAGAAAATATTTCACTAAAATTTTCTCAATCAATGTCTTGGGAATCCTTTCCCTATTACAATGTTTATGGATCTCTATCCAAAGGATACATCAATCCCCTAATCAAAATTCATGGATTTCTATCCACAGGAGACACCAATCTCCTAACTCTGCTCTAGCTGGTGATCCTCTAGAAGACCTCTGCCTCCACTACCATTAGAAAATGGAACTCTATCCAATAAAGACACCTATCCTCCTTGCTTCGGCTAGATATCTTTATCCTCAACTCTGTCATCTCCAAAGCTCTATCTTAAATATGTACTAAACATAGTCCTTCGGTATAGCATAAATCTATCCTCAATCTCTATCTCTAGTCTGGCACAAACCTATCCTCAAATTGACACCAAATTTTGCCTTTGAATCTATACTAAATACAGTCCTTAGGTCTAGCAAAAATATATCCTCAACCTCTATCCTCGATCCTTAACTCAAAGCTTGACTCAATCTCAAATCAACTCTTCTAGATCTACCCCAAACCTTAATTCAAATTTTTAACAAATCAATCAATCAACTCTGCTCTCAAGTCTTCTCAAAGACTTATCTCAAATCTACCTTGTAAGCTTCCACAAAAACTCATACGAATATGTCCTCTAGTCCTCTCTAGAACTTGTCCAATCTGCTCAATAAGTTCTCACAAGAACTTATCTAAACCTCCTCTCAATATGTATTGTAAGATTCCATAAAATCTTACCCAAATTTATCCACAAGTCTTCTCAAAGACTTACCTCAAATCTGCTTAACAAGTCCACACTAGAACTTGTCCAATCTCATAGAAACATAAATAGAATTGTTAGAGACTCAATATGCTCTATACTCATCACAATGCTTAATCACTCTTTTAGAAACATACAGAGAATTGTTAGAGACTCAATATGCTTCACATTCACCTCAATGCTCAATCACTTTCAATCACTCTTTTAGAAACATACAAAGAATTGTTAGAGACTCAATATGCTTCACATTCACCTCAATGCTCAATCACTTTCTCAAATCAATTCAAAATATAGAATAGTTTGTTTTATAGAACTTGAACAATCACTTCATGCATCCACTTGACTAGGCTCAACCAACTCTACTCAACCAATCACTCAATGAAACAATCCTTGCTTACAAACCCTAGTCCAAGTATATGAACACTCACTCAAAATTTTTCAACAATGCTCATCAACCAATCTCACATAACTATGATACTCATGTTCTTTTCAAACCCTAGTTCTAGTTCTTCACTTAACCAATGGTTTCAACAACAATGCTTTTAAAACAATTTTTTAGCAACACCTCTTTATTCAAGAAAACCTTGATGCATTAACTCAACACACTTAATAAGGAAACCTAATCTAGTCCTTTTCACTCCAAACTTGTTTTCTAGAAAACCAACCAATCAACTCAACTATGGAAGAATGTGCCCATACCTTTTTCTTGATGATGAAGGAATCTCAAAAATCTACCACAACCACAAACACTTCTTTTCCAAGCTCAAAGAAGTTATAAGATGATAAAATCTCTCAAAGATACAATGCAAATATCAAAACACACATACACCTTATCACTCCATATTGAAGAAAGCATCCATCAACATATACAAAAATAATTGACCAAATACACCTTATAATCTCCCAATTAAAATAATATTCAATACTAGAAATAATTTCAATACAATCGCCTTTTCAAAATAACTGAATGGCAACAAGTCCTCTCAAAATTTAACCAACAATTTTAATCTTCAATAAACTAATATGTCATAAATACTTTATTTAAAAATAAATCTAACTCCTTAGTTCTCCAATTAACCAGAATAATGATTAATTAAAATAATTTTTATCTACACCTTTTAACTCCCTAGGACCTCATGTCAAAATCTTAGGCATCACAAAATATATTAAAAAATTTATTACCTTTGCCTTGGTGAGACTCAAACTCATGACGCTGCCTCTACCAGTGCCCTAGTCATGTCTCCAACCACCGTGTGAGCTAGGCACTTTTTTAGAGAGCAAAGAGCACCACGTGCTCTATATTCCTCCCCTTATGCACTTATGCCAAAAAATCACATGTCGCTTCCTTCGACGCTTCAAATGCAACACACCAAAAGTTACTGTCGTGAATTGATTGTGGATCACTCCGCACCCAAATGCCTTAGAACTCAACCACTTACCACTAGGCCATACTGCCTAGGTGGATATGAGATTTTATCCCTCGACAATATTATCCCCTTTCATTGGTGCTTAAGACAAGAACTTTATCTTCTTCCTCGGATGAATTCTCACAACACACGCCTACCTCTTTTTCTTGTTCAAGCAAAGGATAATTCAAATGCCACTAAGGCATATAGTTTATATACCAATTGCCACCTTTAAACTTGAACATCAATGCCTTCTATATTGAATGATTAATTTATAAATTATTTAAATTCTTTAGAATTTAAATATTATAAATTAAATTTAAATCATTTTGGCTTTAATAAAGCCTTCTTTGGTTTTACCACTTAGTATAAATAATATTTATTTATAAAATTTAAATTCAATTTGAATTTAAATATTTTATAAAATAAATATTAAAAATTCCTTGGATTTTTTATGAAAAATCTTTTATTTTTGCTCATTCGTGATTTTAATAAAAACCCTTCCACTTATGCTTCCGTATAATATTAAACATATTATGAATCTCTTTTGCCATTAAGATTTGCATTATTCCTTTTGACCTTTTGACATCAACTATAACTTATTCCTTGACATCAATGACTTCGTTCCTTGACATCAATGACAACTTTGAATCAAAATTTCCAACACCTAGAAAGGCAACCCCTTGCCAAGATCAAAGAAAAACTTGAGAGAGGAGTAAAGATCTTCTAATGGCAACCTATCGTGAGAAATTGGTCGGTATCAAGTACATAAGATACCATTTACAGTGGTAAATGTTCTTGAAGTGTGTTTCTCTATGCCAAAGTACTAATATCAAGTTGGGTACGTTTACATAAATGTGCAACACTTATGATTGGCTTTACAAAATTTTAAATTTATGTTTTGACAACCAGGTGAGTAGACCTGGGTTGTTACAATTGGAATCAAATCCTAGCTTATGAAATCCATCATAGATTATAAATTATGAATTGTTGTTTTAACATAACTCTTTTTATACCAGGTATGGCAGGGATATCAAGGAGGATTAGTATTAACCTACAAGAGGGAATTGCAGAAGTTCCAAGAAAGGAACTAAAGAAACTCATAAGAGAGTCTTAAATGGTGTAAGCTATCGATGTACCATGGTGGGTGGTGAGGAAATAAAATGAGCCAGTAGTTGCAAAGGTTACACATAATGATGAAAACATGGCCCAAAATATTAAGTTAATGTAAGAGCAATTGAATCAACAACATGAGAAAATGGAGATCTAGAAGACTCAAATGTGTGAGCATATGGATCGAAAAAGGGCACATATGGTCCAAAAAAAAGAAATAATTACCAAATAGTATAAAGTCATTGAGATTTTTGCTAAGGGTAAGAAAACAAAAAATTTGAGCAAGTTTCCAGAAGGTTCCTCAAGAAGGAAAGTTGATGTAGAATTGAAAAAGGAAATTAAAAAATTGGATATATCTAAATTAGATGGTAGATAAGATGGTGAAATAGCCATCAATTGGATAAGTGAAGCCGAAGGATATTTTTTAATTTAGCCCCTTTGCTCGAAGTCCAAAACAACTTAGGTTGTGGCACATTTAGAGGGTCCAGCAAGAGATTGGTGGAAAACATATAATAAGATCACCCAAAAGGAAGCTACAGATATCCCATGGAAAGAGTTTGAAAGATAATTCAAAGATCACTTCCTCCACCTTAGTTTTATATTGAAAAATATGGTGAATTCACAAAATTACACCAAGGTAATATGACTGTAATAGAGTACTATCAAAGGTTAGTACAACTCCTAAAATACACCCCTAAATATGACAAACATGAAGATTTTAAGGCCCAAAAATTTACAATGGGGCTACATCCTAGATATGGACAACTAGTTGGAAGGAAGGTACCCAAGACTTTGAAAATTGCATATGATGCTGCCCAATACAAGGAAATAAGCCAAAAGAATGCAAATGACCACTCCAATGGGAACATCGGATACCCTGGTTCCTCCGGACTATGAAGAAACTGGTTGATCTACGCCTGCTATTAGCCCCTTCAGTAGACTAAAAGGGATGAATCCAAGAAAAGGAGATACCTGGAACATAATAGGGGCAGAGATCAACATAAGAAGTTTAGGTATGGTGGACAATACAAAAATAATAACAAGAGCAAGGGTAAATTCCAAGATAATAGAGGGCAAACAGATCGAAGAAACTACTAAGAGAAGAAGAAAAAAAATCGAGAACAGGGTGGAAATATTAATCAGGGCAAGGAAGGAGATAAAAAAAAGAATTGGGAATCAAACGAATGCTATGCATGTGGATCCTTAGACCACTTTTCAAGACATCTCCCAAACAGAGCTGACCGAAGGAATCCCACTAAAGAATATCTACACAGAATCTATGCTGCTACAGGTAAACTTAACCTTTCAGGCCAAACTACTCCATTTTTTATTAAATGAAAAATAGGCAAGAGAGATGTACATATTTTAATTGATAGTGGTGCAATAGATAGTTTCATATCAACTAGTATTTTTAGGGATATACCTGCTAAACCTGGGATCATAGCAAAAGGGTGGCTAGTCGACTATGGTTCTAGATAGACCTACATGGTTAACCAATGTTTATTTGACCCTCAAATAGATATACCCTAGGGGAATATTAATTGGCACCTATATGTAGCTCCTCTACATACCTTTGACATAGTCTTAGGAGTAGACTGGCTAAAATCCCATAAAGGTCGACTAAATTTTGAAGAAAGGTGGTTAGATTTCATGTATTATGCTAATCGATGATGCTAATTAGTGAATCCATATCCACTACAATCAGACATCTTTTGAACCCCACTTGATGATCGTAATGCAAGTCAAAAGAGCCTTAAGAAAATATATTAATTTTATGTGGTCAAATTAAACAAAAAGGAAGAAATTGAGTCAAGATCCACCCTATTTCAATAGTATCTAGTATTAAATGAGTTTAGGGATGTTTTTCTTTAAGATCTACCTATATTACCTTTGAAAAAGAGTTTGATTTCTCAATTGAGCTCATGCTAGGAGAAACTTCGATAGTCAAAACCCCTTATCGTATGACACCCATTGAATTATAAGAACTTAAGACTCAATTGCAATATTTGCTAGAAAAAAGATATATTAAGCCTACTGTCTCATGATGGGGAGCACCAATGCTACTTGTTAAAAACAAATATGGATCCTTGAAACTATGCATTGATTATAGGATGCTTAATAAGATGATAGTTAAGAACAAGTATCCCTTACCTAGAATTGATGATCTATTTGATCAGTTGAGAGGAGCTACAATATTTTCCAAGAGCGACCTTAGGTCAAGTTATCATCAGTTAAGAATCAAGGAAGACTATACATACAAAACTACTTTTAGAACTCACTATGGACATTATGAGTTCACAGTATTACCTTTTGGGTTAACAAATGCTCCAACTGCATTTATGAATTTGATGAACAACATGTTTAGGGAATAGCTAGATTGATTTGTGTTGGTATTATTGGATGATATTTTGATCTACTCTTGGAATAAGGAATAACATGACTAACACATGAGGATAGTGCTGGAAATCCTCAAGAAAAACTAATTATATGATAAATTATCCAAGTGTGAGTTCTATACTCCACAATTTCAGTATTTGAGGCACATTGTTTTAGTTGAAGGAATAGCTATTGATCCTAAAAATATTGAAACCATTATAGACTGGTCAACCCCTACCAATGTTTTAGAAGTAATAAGTTTTATGGGGATGGTTGGATATTATCAAGGATTTGTTAAAGGGTTTTCAAATATTTCATTTCCTATTACCAATATACAAATAAAAGGGAAAGCATTTAAGTGGATGGCTTAGTGTGAAGAAGCTTTCAGAACCCTTAAGAAAAAACTAATGATCGTACCTATACTATAGATACCTGACCCCAACAAACCATTTATGATATGTATTGATGCCTTGCTAGAGGGACTGGGTGGAGTCTCGATGCAAGATGAGGTAGTTATAGCATATGAGTCTAGGAAGCTCAAAAAACATAAAATAAATCATGTTACACATGATTTAGAGATGGTTGTTGTAGTCCATGCTCTTAAAATTTGGTGGTACTATTTATTGGGGAAACCCTTTGAGCTTAAAACTGATCATCAGAGCTTGAGGTACATTTTTACTCAGCCTCTGCTAAATGCCAGACAACAAAGATGGATGGAGTTCTTGGTCGAATATGATTTTGGAATTGAATATATCAAAGGGAAGGAAAATAAACGGGTAGACCCTCATTAGAATAAGGTATATATCAGCTCTTACCAAATTTCAATATGGTCTAAAGGAGTAGATCAAGAAAATGTAGAAAAATGATAAATTTTATAACCAATGTCATACCAAATTTGAGCAAGAACCAAGTCAGCATATAGATTATAGTATTAAAAAGATCTTCTGTATTTTAGGAACAAAATAATTGTACCTGATGATGAAATATTATAAAGAACCATCTTGCAAGAAGCACTTTATGCACCATATTTTGCTCATCCAGGTGTGATCAAAATAAGGGAAAATTTGAAGAAATAATATTTTTGACCTAGAATGAAGAAGGATGTGGTTTAATTTGTTGCAAGATACCTGGAATATCAGAAGGTTAAATTTGAGCATTAGCATCCTAGAGGACAACTACACTTATTTGATGTGCCTAGAACAAAAATAGCAAGTGATTTCTATGGATTTTATAGTTGGCCTTCCTAAGACATGTTTTTAGCATGATGTAATTTTTGTGGTTACAGATAAGTTGAACAAAGTAGCACACTTTATACTGAGTAATGTTAGTGATGATGCACCTACAATAGCACAAAATTTTGAATAGGAAACTGTGAGTTTGCATGGTTTTCCCAAAATAATTATCATAGATAGAGATTTGATATTTACTTTTGAATTATGGCAAGTTTTGCACTGAGCTTGGGACACAAAGCTAAATATCAACAACATTTATCATCCTGAGATGGATGGACAGACCGAGAGGGTTAACTAGGTGCTGGAAGATATGCTATGCATGTATTGCATGGATCACCAAAGTAAATGAGAATATTATCTTTTCCTGATGGTTTTTTCTTATAATAAAAGCTATCATACCACGTTGGGCATGGCCCCTTTTGAGGCCCTATACAGCCGTAGGTGTAGGACACCTTTAACATGGGAAAATTTGGATGATCGAGAAGTTATTGGTCCTAATACTATTAATAAAATGGAAGTCCAACTAAAGTAGATCCATCAATGACTTCGTGAAGTCGCTAATCATCAGAAGAGTTATGATGACCTAAAATGAACCCCTTGAGAATTTAGCATTGGTGATAAGGTCTTTCTTAGAGTTAAGCCAACCAAAAGTTATATTAAGTCTACCAAATTAAGCCCCAAATTCATTGGTCCTTTTGATATTTTTTCCAAAATAAGTCTCATTGCGTAAAATCTCGTCTTGCCACCAAACTTATCAAAAATACACAGTGTTTTTTATGTGTCCCTCCTCTGCAAATATGTAGTTGAACCATATTTATTCTGGATGTATCTCACTTGTAGATGTTGGACCCGTATCTGATTGAGGTTCGACCAATTAAAATTTTAGGTTATAGAATAAAATAGTTGAGGAAGAGAACCATGGAGCAGTGTAGGGTCAAGTGGGATCACTATTCAGAGAAAAATGCTACTTGGAAAGATGTTGCTGACATGAAAAAAAATCCTTTCTTGTTTGAAAAATTCTAATTAAGAGACAATTTGGATTTTTTATGATTATAATTGTGTATTTGATATTTTGACACATTCAAGATATTCCTATGATAATGTTGTGTGTAAATTTTACTTAATTCATTGTTTTTTTTTATAAGTGTATACTCAGTTATTTTAAAACCTGTAATATTTTAATGGCTAACACAGGGACTGTGTTGATTCCTAGTGGGGAAGAATGTAACATCCCCACTACTTGTTATCATTTTATTTGGAAGAATGTGATACTACGTTAAGCTTTGTGATGCAGGTGCAGGTTTTTGAATGAAAATAGACCTACTATAAGAGAAGAGCACCCACCCCATGGTGGAGACACTAATGGAGGCATTAGGTAAGGTGGGATATGATGTCGTGCCCATGGCACCGTGGCTTGTGGGTACATGGAAGCCCACTATACATATCATATAGGACATATTGCTTGTACTTGCATTATGCCTGCTTGCATAATATGCATTTTGTTTATTGATTGTATAAATATAAAATATATAATTTGATTTTGAAAATATTAAAAACAATAATAAAATAAAATAAAAATAATTTCATGTATTTAGTTTAATAAAAATTAAAATATAAATACAATCGTATTAAAAAAAGTATTAATAATAGCAATATTAAAATTAAAAAATTATTAAGTATGTAAATAATATAAAAATATATATAATAAAAAATAAATATAATATATAAATATTTTTAAAAAAATCTTTATTAATATAAAAGGTCACCAGCCGATGGAGTGGTCGCTCCTCCGATCGGTGGCTAGATAACGTGACATATGGTCATAAAGAGGCACTCAAACATTTTAAAGAAGATTGTTTTGTGGTGATGGTGTGTGTGTTTTTCTTTGTTTTTGGAGGACTGCAAATAAGTGCCGGGAAGAAAACAAAAATTTAGGATTCATTGTTAAGGACGCTACATCAACTATAACAAGGTCAGCTTGCTAAAATTTTGTTGTGTGAGCTTTCCTGTTGAATGTGTTAATGGTATATCATAATTTAATGCCTGAACGGCTGGTTTGATGGTAAATTTTGAATAAAGATTATATGATGCTTGATATACTCTATTAATAAAGATCTTTGTGTTGAATGTATAATTCATGTTTAATAGTGAATGAGATGATTTTGAGATTGTTTGAATTGAGATAATGCTTGCTGGTTTCATATAGAGTGCATTTCATCCGAGCCACGCTGACCCATTAAGTTTCCATATCCCCTATCTCTATCAAGTTAATAATGTTGAGGGTGACTTCCCATGAGCATCTCTAATCATATTTTATGGAGGTAATCATTGTTGCTATAAATGACTTCCAAGACATGAGGAGGCAGTGAACCCATAGATGTCTAGCGATGCCTATCATCGAATTTGAGTTCGAATTAAGTTTAAAATGGAATTCAAATTCTCATACTGTGTCTCTGATATTTGTTTTCTTTCCAAATATAAATTTATTCTTTGTCAGACATATACCTCTATGAATAGTATATAAACTTTATCGAATATTTATTATTAATCTACGTCTAGAGAATTGCATAGTTAGAATAGTTTTGAATATTTTTTTTATGTAATAAAATCAAAAACATTTATTTTATGTATATCGTTGTCTAGTAACAAAGTTAATAATGTTTTCAAATGTGATTATAAAGGTAGGTGAATAAAAGTGATATAGTTAGAATAATATTAATAGAAAGAATATAGAGGAACACAAGAATATAAAACCTTCTAGAAAGAGTATTCTAACAACAAAAACGTGATAGACTCGAAAGTGTTTTTCGACGGAATTTAGTCTCCTATGAAACAAAAGTTGAACCAAATAGTTTATGATAACACTAAAATAATAATTCACATTAATAGGAAAATGAAGTCAATTTAAAGAGGTCACCCTCATGCAAAATGCAATGCTAGTAATTTGGATAGCTAAGCTCATGTTTTAGAAAGGACTAACAATATAAATTCAAACCTGTGGATAATGACCACTAATAATGGGCATCCATAAGCAAATAACCTGGACATGAATCCTTTATAGGTAAATATGCTTGCACAGGAAAACTATTTAGTTGAAATATTTGTAGATCATTTATATTTTTGCTTAGTTCTTTTATTAATAACATCGTACACATATAGGGGATTTTATCCGTATGGTTAATCCTTAAAGAAACATTAACTATAGAAAGGATATAAATTAAAATTAAATAATTTGAGGAATGATAAGTGAGAACTAAATTATTAAGAATATATCTTAAATTAATATAGGTTGTTACTAAATGTCTTTTATCTAGTATGTTATATTTAGAGGAAGATATTAAAGGTTGAATTGAACTTTTAAAACTATAGAGATCTTTCATTTTAACCTCAAAGAGGATGATAAATTTTATACTATCAACAAGAGAATAAATAATTTTGACTTATATGTAAACATTGCAACTTTTTAGAATATTTTAGATATACGACAAAAGATTTTAGGAAGGGAATTATTTAAAGATGTAGTTAATAGTAAATTAGTTTGTACTCATTAGACTGTCTCTAGAATATTATTTGTTTTCTTTTACATATTTATATAACTAAATTGAATATTGAGTTTTTATATTATGTTAAACCTGGAATACAAGAAAACTTCTTTAAACCTTTAAATTAAGGAAAGACCATACTTGAATATAAATATGGTTATCCATCAAACAAAATAAACAACTATTGCCATCGAGAAGGATTTTCAATCATCCAAATCTGATGGTAACAATAGTGACTATTACAAATCGGTGTTATCCATTCTCCAAATATTATAAGGATATTGGTCCTACACTATTGAGAGTAAACGGTGACAAAATGGGATGTTGCTCTAGGGTAACATACGAGTAGTACGTGAGGATAGTCATGAACCTACTTCAAATGCAGAACTACCAACAAAAATTCAAGACCAGAGAGTTGGTCATAGAGGTTGGAAGGTCCAATAGTATATGGTATGGGCAACATTACCATCATCCAGATCTAATACTAAGATATTTGGTCTAGAATCCATGTGATGGTGGACCCTAACTAAACCTTAGCAAAATATCAATGGTTAGGCATTGGAATAGCTATGCTATCTCAAGGCATGAACCTGTAAGATTTGGTAGGTCAAAGGACCATTTCAAACAAGAGTAGGGTTGATAACCCTAGTCCACCATGCTTTGAGATGGGATTTAATGCATCCACCTTTCTAGGTGTTATGGGCCTTGGAAAGGCAACTCCTTGCCAAGATCAAATAAAAACTTGAGAGAGGAGTAAAGATCTTCTAATGGCAACCTATTGTGGGAAGTTGGTCGATCCCGAGCACTTAAGATACCATCTACAGTGGTAAATATTCTTGAAGTGTGTTTCTCTATGCCAAAGTACTAATATCAAGTTGGGTATATTTGCGTAAATGTGCGACATTTATGTTTAATTTTATAAATTTTTGAATTTGTGTTTTGACAACCAGGTGAGTAGACCTGGGTTGTTACACTTCAATTTTAAACCCAAGTTCTTGCATAGAGTTAACAACCTCATCAACACAAAGTAAGTATGTAGCAATATCTTCCTCATCCTTCATCTTAAAGTCTTCAAATATTTTCTTGTGAATTTGCAATTTTGCCATCTTGACCTTTTTGTCTCCCCCATATGTTATCTTCAACTTTTCCCAAATCTGTTTTGATAATGTGCAATGTAAAACTTTTAAAAACTCTGCCTCACATAAACCACTTAAGATTACATTCATTGCCTTTGCATTATTCATATGTAGAAGCTTACCATATTTATCTATAGGACTATTTGGAGATGTGTATTCATCCTCAAATTCTTGTCATATCTCACATCCTTGTGCTATTAAATAAGTCTTCATTCTTATGTTCTAGAAAGCATAATTATTACCATTAAACAATGGTATCTTACTTGCTGAAGATCCACTCTGAGATGTCATCTGTGTTCCTGTAAGCTTTTCCTTCAAGCTGGTAAACTCTTATGAAGGAACCTATTATGATACCAATTAAAGAACACAAGATTATACTAAGATGTGGGTGAACATTATAAGACCAACTTTTAATTTTCTTTCCAAATAATATTTGTAGACACTAAAATATGGTCAATCTAATTATGCTACCATAAGCAATGGCTACATGACACACCAAGGCCCCTAAGGCAGCCCTCAGGAGGCATACAGTGGTTCTAACCACTTTGCACAAGGTTTTGAAAGGTTCTAGGCCACTTTTGGGACCTTTTGGACACCCTGCTTCTATTCGTATCACCCTGGAATGAATACAGAACCTATTCATCCCACCCTGGGGTGAATAGTAGCATTCATCCCAGGGTGGGGCGAATAGCAGGTTTGACCGGCAAAAAGTCAAAACTGGGCAAATGGTGCCCAGTAACGGTCATATTCCTGGCTATTCTCACACACAAGTCAGGGCACATAGCAGAACTTATGACATGCTCCATGAATGAGGCCAATTTGGGAGATCCTCTTCCCCCTCCAATGCATGCCACCCTAGTGGCCAAGTGGCGCCTCTTGCCTCGCATGCCCTCGCATGCCTCTTGACCCATGAGCCTCCTTGGGCTATAAAGTGGATCCATTTTCCACAAAAATATAGAGAGGAGTTTTGAGACAAAGCAACGGAGTGCTACCAAGATTTCCTTTCACCTTTTGTGCCCATTTTTCCCTCGAAATATCTACCTAGCGAAGGAGGTTTGCGAGTGAACTAGGAGGCGTAATTTATCACAAAACTAAACCATATGAGTGAATTTCCTCACAAAATTTGATGAAAATACCCACCATAGTGTTTTGGACCATTTCCCAATGGAATTGGTGGTAAAATTTAGGAAGAAATGGTGGGCATCCCACCCTCGGGCGCCCCCTAATTTGTGACAGTCCTATTCGTCCCACCCTATGATGAATAGAAATATGTGCATTATTTTGTGAATATTTTTAATTATTTATTTTCTACATTATTATATTATTCTATAGTTCAAATTTCATGTCATTATGAGCTATATTGGCCGAGATATTGCATTTTTAGTGTTTTGCAGGGTCTCATGCAGGTCTTCGACGGTCATTTGGAGGAACATCTAAATTGTCACTGATTTTGAAAATATGATAAAATGGGTTTTCTTAGAATATAATTTTGTATATTATTTCCAATTTTCATGCATTTTGGATGTGTGTAGGGGCAGAAATTGTTTGCTTTGGGTTTTGTAGGTTGTGAACGGTCATTTGAATTGCGAAACCCGATCGGATGCAATTTTAGAATGATTTTTTGGTGATATCTTCCCAAAACCTATTATTATACATACCCATGTAATTTTGAGTCATTTGGAGTTGCTTTGATACATTTTCTCATTGTTAGTCGTTTGGCCCCTATGGGGATTGCATGTTTTTCACCATACACACTCGCTATTTGACGTTTTTGGTTTCCTTGTGTGTAGGTGCAGGTTATTATAGTGCATTGGGAAGGATAATAAGACATATATATCAAATATACAAGTGGTGGCAACCTTGGCCCGCCCACCTCGATTGTGGGTACGAGGAAAGACATTGGATGTGCACCCGAATTTCTTGAAGGATTTGATCCTTGGGCACCCGAGTTGTAAAAATTTGTATCATCCATTTTGAGCCCTCGAAGGGGACATTTTGTAACCTAGATCTGATCAGTTTCATTAATAATAAGTTGATTTAGTTTGCATCATTTCTTGTTATTTGTTATCTTTCCATCTTACTTGCATGCTTCCGTTTGATGCTCATACGCAATAGGACATAGATACACACATTTTTTATCATAATTTGGTGCACCATTTTTCCCTACTTTAGTGGCAACCCCGTCTTTTTTTTTTGGGGTTTTTTTTTTTTTTTTTTTTTTTTTTTTTTGGGTTTTTTTTTTTTTGTTTTTTCTCCCCTGGATGAATGTGAATTCATCCCACCCTGGAATGAATACAGACCTGCTATTCATCCCACCCTGGAGCGAATAGAAACTAGAGAGCTTTCTGAGCAGAATTCTAGAAATAGCAAGTTTTGGCAGTGATGAGGTAGGTCTCTGAATCTTCCATCTCTATTTTTCACTTTTAGAAACAGATTTTGTTTGGTTTTTCTCACATATTTTTGCTTGTTTAGAAAGGTTAAAAGTTAGATTCCATTTTTCCTAAAATGCAAAATAACAAAAACATATAAAAGGAGAAAAATCAAAAGAAATTTAGAGTAGGAATGCATCTCTATGGTTTGTTTGCTTGTAGCCTACCCAATGGGTAGGCTAACATCTAGGGTTTCGCATTTCTAGATACATTTGTGAGTTATTTTTATACTAACTTTTTTGAAAGTAAAATGCACCTTATGCATGCATTTAGTGAATGATCATTGAGTGCTTCTTTGCTTACTTTATTTAAAATTAAAAAGAACCACACACACCATGATCCACTTAAATGCTAGTGAGGTGGATTTCATCACCATCCACTAGTAGAGCTTGATGAGGTGGCTTTCATCTCCATCCATCATCTCAAATCCCATGAACCTTGTTCTTTGCCAAGGTCGGTTCCAAGATCCATCATAGCTCGTGGGTTATAGCACGTATCTCTCTTCGGAGAGGTATATCGTAGACTACGGGTGAACTGGGTGAGGAACTGGTAGGACCTGTGCTCCCTGGCCATGTGTGGACTTCATTACCACACATTATAGGTGGTATTACGTGACCTAGATTTCATCACCAGGTTATCGAGTTGTGAGTATACAAGTGAAAGCTAATTAAACACAAGATTATCATTCAACAAAGTTTCAAACATGTGACACAAGGTCATTCTTTACAAACAACACATCTGAAACACACAAAATAGTTTAGGGATTCACATATAAAACTTAAAAGAGATAATCATCTATCTTATTGAGTGTTTCCTTTCTTGTTTACTGTTTCATTAAGAATTTGTAAAGAAGATAATCATCTTGGGTTTGATAGAGAGTCACGATGGTGTGCACCCACAGCCAAGCCCAATCATGGGTGGAAGCTATGGAGAGTGGGTTAGGAGACATGAGTCATCTCTGCTTTAGCCCTAGGGACTTGGTCATACCTCCCTAGCGAGCTTCTACTCAACCTAGCCCCAAGACAGTAGGGCATGAGCCACACCTCTGAGGGAGCCCTATACGGGACACCCCGAGGGATGATGGACATTACTTGGGAGAGTGTTCCCGGTATTTAGATACATCACATGCCTTCTTTGATGAAAGGTGACAATAGCACACTAAGGCGCTAATAGATAGAGTGGTGCCACGCATTGCATACCTATTAGGGCTGACACACCTATTCATAGGCCAGAGCATGACTTCACACACTAGGGTAGAGAAGGTCGATACGACCTTACCTATACATCGCCTTGATAGGATACAACAACTTAGGCAACCCGATGGGTATGACACTCATCGCTCGAGGCGAGCCAACTCTACCCTACCCTTCCTCATCCATGAAGGAAGACATGAGGAAATCCTAGATTTTCCTTAGGATCAGTATTCTGCGCATGCCTGATGTGTCTTTGTGCTCACCAAATATAATGAGCATATTTTCTAGCCCAAACCTCAAGTCAATACGATGAACCTCAATCGAGGGAAATTCCTGATAGATATCACAGATTATCTTGAATGAGGTCAACCTCAAGTTGAGACCCCTAGGCCCCCTAGGCCTCACACAATGGAACAAATATAGCAAGTAGTTTCCAAGTATGTGGAACACCAAGCTTAGTTCAAGTAGCTTCAGTGAGACAAATAACAACTAGACCGCTTGCACCAGATTGAGAAAAAAATAATAAGAGAGTAGACTCATGAGTTGTTCCAAAAAAAAAATTGGGAGAAGGTTCCTACTCCTGATACACATAGACAGGAAGTCCACCCGAGGCAACCCACACTCATTCGAGATAGGTCTCCTAGACCTTATCTAGTGTTGCCTCTATGACCTCCTAGGCCAGATCGGGATGTACCTCCCAAGCCAAACATAGGGTGCCCAAAACGGGCATATACCCCTATTTATAGACCGACTCAAGAAATGCCCTATGGGGCCTACAATGAGCATAAGCCAAAAATAGAGTGTTTGAAAACACCTTATCAAGGTAGGGGAGGTGATATGCCATCACCCCACAATCGGTTGGAGGATCCTAGGACTCTGTCATAGGATATGAGTAAAGACGAGGAGATCAAATCCTCAAACCCATATAAAGAGCTGCTAGAGCACCTAGAGTCAGTAGAGAACAAGACCTCTAGGTCTGGATCTCAAAAGTCTACTATGCACCAGTTGCATAGTCAGCCCATCCATCCCTCGGTGCCTATGCCTCCCTATCTAGATCAATTTAAGTTGCCTCAATTGGCTACGTTTAAGGGAGAGGAAGATGCGTAGGAACATGTCACCAGATTCCTGGGCCAATGCTTCGACATTCATGACAATGATGCTTTGCTTTTGTGGACATTCATGACTACCCTCTCAGGCCCCACCTCGAAGTGGTTTTACCAACTCCCTAAGCATAGCATCTACACCTTGGACCAACTTGTAGATGCATTCCTAGAATGCTTTGCCTTCAATACCAAGAGGAAGGTGACACTGGCTGATGTAGCTAGGTTGAAATAATATGATGATGAGTCAATAACAAACTATGGTAATAGATGGTGGGCCTTGCTCGCCAAGCTACCTTATCTTCTCCCCATGGCGAAGTTGACTTAGATGTTCTCCAAGAGCTTCCTGAAGCCCATATCCTTGTTGTTGTAGCTGCAACAATACCCCACTCTTGAGGATGCCCTAGATCAAGCTAGGATCATTGAAGACATTAAGATTCAAGAAGGATAGATTGCGAAGCCTCACAAGGAGTGGAACAAGAATGCTAAGAACACCCTAGTGCATCTTAAGCCAGTAGTGGTGAATCAGGTTGCCATTAGTGTCTCAAGGCTAGTGCAAGCCATGCCACCTCAAAAGCCTAATTATCAGGCCACACTTGGGAACTATGCCAAGGATAATCAAAATAGTCAAGGGCAAAATCAACAATGTCACCCCAAGTGATAGTTCATGCCCATTGTAGAGTCTATGGACTCGTTGTTTGATCGCCTCTTAGAGGCTAATGCGATTCACCTGCCTGAGAGTCGACCTATCGACCCAAATGCATCGAAGCCTAAAGGATACAAAGAAGACCTATATTGCAAATTTCATAGGTAAAATAGGCATGATGTGCACATATGTTACAAGTTTAAAAACTTGGTACATGACATGATCGATAGGAAGGTCCTTCAGGTAGACAACCCTATCATGCCAAACAACCAACAGATGGAGGTCTTTAAATATCCCTTGCTTGCCCATGCAGAGTAGGCCAAGCCAGTGCCCTAGGTGAATGAGGTTCACCATGCCCCCCTCAGTAGGGGTATGTTGGCATGATCAACATTGTCATGAGGAATAGGTGGTACCCTAGTCCAACCGCACCACCTATGGCTCAGAGTGATGTCCCTTCGACGTCGCAGTAGTTACCGCCTCCTCTACTGAACCTTCCACCTAGGCCCGTGGCCACCATTAAGAGTAAGCTCACCCAGAGCTTAAGAATGACATCTTCTTGGCTCTCCATCTACGAGATCATTCAATAATCAACACCTCATAGAGAAGCATTGATGGAGATCCTTAAGGCCACAGAGCTTCCACCCCACGAGTCTAACTTCAACAATTTTGTGGGGTACGTACGACAGTGCACAAAATTGGTAATCACATTTTGAGAAGATGAGCTTAAAATGGTTCCAAATGATATGGTGGACCCTCCTTTGCACATCGTCGCATGTGTAAATGGGACACCATACAAGATAGTATTGATAGACACCGGGTCTTCTAGCAATATCATCACCACGACAACTCTCAAGCACTTGAAGCTCCTAGCATCCCATATTGTCACATCTACATACACCCTTCGAGAATTTAATGATGCCATATGCTCGATGGTTGGTATGATCATCCTACCGATTTAGGTAGGAGAAAAGACCATCTCGATGTTGTGCCACATATTGGAGGGTGAGATGGCATACAATATCCTGTTAGGTAGACCATGGATTAGGGACATGAAGTGCATCCCTTCCATTGCTCACTAGTGCCTCAAGTACACTCATGAAGGGCAAGTTCATGTCATCCCTATGGACCTAGAGCCCTTCAAGTATTGTAATATGGTGCAGTAGCTCCCCGAGTCAACCTTACCATCGACACACCTAGATTTCCAACCGAATAAATCTAGCCAAGGTTTGAATCCCTCATCATCACATGCCATACCATCCTCATCATCGACACCTCCTCGGATACCCATTGGGCCTGTGGATCCTTTTCCTAGGAACCTAGGGAAGAGGCCTATTGATGAGGTCCAACTAACCATATCCACCATCTCCATAGAGGAGATACCTAGCCCAGATGATGAGGAGCTACCGTAGGAGATAGATGATGAATTAGATCAGGTCTCACTCTCATCACTCTTCTATCCATAGCCTCAGGTCATAGTACACTTGGCTTCCATTAGATTAGGAGAGTACATGGTTAGAAATGTTATAACTACCCCTTCTATAGAGTTGATGCATGACATGGGTCAACCCCGTATTCCCATAGGCACTATCGTACCTCTAGGCATCCCCCCTAATCAAATAAATTTCATCTATGGGGGACTCGAATATGACATCAAACCCTACCAATAGTAGGAGGAGGATGAGGAGCCCTTCACAAAAGACATCAACTACTTGTCTAACCCTAACTTCACCCTGAAGTACCTTGACCTTTGCAATTGGCATGGTTTTGGGTTAGGCTTGTATGAGCAAGGCATGTATGTCCCATTTCAACCCCAGTATCAGATGCCATATGATAAATCAGGATTGGGACATAACCACCCCTTACCTCTGGATGTTCTCATAGATGGTCTAGAGTGCCTATGCCTCAACTATAAAGATGAGTTGGCACGAGATCCCTTTGCCAACCCTAATCGCATCTACTCACTAGGGGACTATTTCCCTCTACCCTTGGGAGATGATGACCCACCTCGCGATGGTATCCAATCTTATGAGAGAGGTGAAGGTTTGCATACTCTTCCCCATGATAGTGAGGAAGAGGATCCAGGGTCCCCTTATGAGTGGACATCAGATGATGAGTCAGACTATGGAGTCACACCGATTGACTCTGATAGTTCTAATGGAGAATACATGCAGGTCATCCCTTGGGATGATGATGAATATTATCTATGCATGTTCCCATTACAAGATCCCATTTGGTGACAACTTCTACCTTGCAAAGAGCAAGTTCACCTATAGCCACACCGACCACTGCTTGTCATTCCACCACCTCCATAGCCACCTCCTCAGGTCTTGCAACATCTAGAGGTCCATGGTCACCATCAACCACCTAGGGGAAATCATCCATCTATAAATATGATTTCCATAGATCTGTTTGAGCCCCTACAAGATTCGAATGACCTATTGAAGCCATTGCACCTCGACTTGGAGGTAATTGACTTTGATCGGGGAGATTCACCCCCATCACCTTTTGAGTACTGGCCTTGCAATGAGATGCTGCAACCATTTTGCTTCTCTCCAGGGCCAACTCATGATGTCTTCCATGCTGAGGAGGAACTCGAGGTTCCCATTGATGATCTAAATCTAGTAGATGACATCCATTTGATCCCTACCCCCACCAGTTGGAGGAGGGGTCGCATATGTCAATCGAGCCTACGATTGATAGAGATATCGGCTCAGATCCATAGAATCTATGACATATCAAGCTAGGGGAAAGCCTATCCCCCAAAGAGCAAGCCGACTACATAGCCCTTCTCATCAAGAAGAAGGAAGCTTTTGCATGGTCCTACAAATACATGTCAGGACTGGATCTAAATCTAGTCACCCACAATCTGACGCTTGACCCCAAGGCCAAGCCTATCAAGCAAAAGCTTAGAAATATGCATCCAACGGTAGCCTTGATGATCAAAGATAAGCTATAGAAGTTGTTGGATGCCAAGTTTGTTATTTCTATATACTATCCACCATGGCTGTCCAACATGGTTCCCATCAAGAAGCTAGATGGAGGGATTCACATTTGCACCAATTTTTGAGACCTAAATAGAGCGATTCCTAAGGATGATTTCCCTTTGCCAAGCATCGATGCCCTAGTAGATGCCATAGAGGGCCATGAAATGTTATCCCTCATGGATGGTTTCTTTAGATACAATCAGATTCGTATCAATCTAGAGGACCAACTCAAAACAATGTTCACAACACCTTGGGGAATATTTTGTTATAAGGTCATGCCTTTTGGCCTTAAAAATATTGATGCCACCTACCAGCATGCCATGACATACATCTTCCATGATTACATGCATAAGATTTTGGAAGATTACATGGATGACTTATTGGCTAAATATTTATTATGCCATGAGCATCTTGATGTCTTGCACAAAGTCCTAGATCACCTCATTGAGCATAACGTGAGACTAAACCCCAAGAAGTGCATCTTTGACGTCACATCTGGAAAGCTCTTGGGATTTATCATCTCCAAGTGAGGCATTGAAGTGGACCCCAATAAGGTCAAGGCCATCCTCGAGATGCCTCCCCCAACCATGATCAAGTAGCTCCGAAGTCTTTAGGGCAAAATCACGTCCATCAAATGCTTCATAGCATAATTGTCGGACAAGTGTCACCCCATGAACAAGTTGCTACACAAGGGGGTCACATTCCATTGGGATGACGAGTGTCAGGATGCCTTTGATGCAATCAAAAAATACCTGGATTCATCACCAGTATTGGCTCCACTTAGACCAGGAGTGTCATTCTGCTTATACATCTCAGCCACTGAGATTGCATTGGGCACCATGTTAGCCCAAAATAATGAACTGCATAAGGAACATGCCACTTACTATCTCAGCCACACCCTGGTCAGTTATGAGATCAAGTATGCATACATTGAGAAATTATGCCTAGCGATGGTTTTCACCACCAAGAAGCTATGACATTACATGCTTAGCCATACCACGTATGTTGTATCTAAAGAGAATCCATTGTGATACATGATGAGTCACACTTATCATAGTAGTCGCATGACAAAATGGATCATGTTGTTGATGGAGTTCGACCTAGAATTTGTTGGACAAAAATCAATTAAGGGTCAGGTCATCATCGATCAACTCATAGAGGCTCCTCTCCAAGATGATCAACCTCTTAGCATGGAGCTTCCCGATGATGGGGTCTTCCAAATATCAGAATCACCAGATTTTGACGAGCCTAAGATGTAGGCAGATATGACCCTATTTTTTGATGGCTCTAAGTGCGAGCAAGGGGGTGGCATAGGGATCATGTTTTTCACACCACATGGGGCTCCCATACCCCTATAATTTAAACTTGATTTCCCATGCACCAACAATAATGTCGAGTATGAAGCCTTGCTCATAGGTCTTCAAATGGCCATCACCATGAAAATCACCAAGCTTAACATTTTTGGTGACTCCTTGCTCATCGTTAACTAGGTCAAAGGGATCTACCAATGCAAATGCCTAGTTCTACAAGCCTACAAAGCCCTTGTGGATAAGTTCTTAGAAAATTTTGAATGGTATAACATCGAGGCACTCCCTCGATCATCTAATCATTTTGTGGATACAATGGCCTCCTTAGGGTCCTTGATCTTGTAGAACCCTACGAATGAGATGACAACCATTCAGGTCAAAATGCTCTCACAGTCTACGGTTGAGCATGAGAATGCTCAAGTCATGTCGAAAGTCCACTTGATTCAAATTGAACCTCATCAAGAGAGATTCTCACACATTCATGAGCGCTTGAACCATGCCGATTGGGGGACCCTATTCCCTCAAACCCCTTTTGATAGCAGTACCATGCTATTCTTACAAGTTCTCTCCTAATCAACGTTTTCTCGAGATGAAATTCAAGGGGGACAGATGGTTCATGCACTCGAGGCTTCCTCACAAAAGGACTGGTCCACACAAATTAGGGAATACTTAAATCTTGGTAACCTCCCTCTTGGATTGTCGCATGCCGCTAAAAGAACATTCAAATGGAAGGTAATAAAATATATCTTGCTAGGAGACATTCTGTATCATCGAAGCTATGAAGGGATCCTCCTTCACTACTTAGAGCATCAAGAATCAACTTGGGAAATCGCCCAAGCGCATGATGGTACATGCAATGGCCATTTTAGTGGCATGGCCATCGCTAAGCGCATTCTCCACATGGGCTATTATTGGCCAACTTTAGAGTGATATTGTTGCACATATGTGAGGAAGTGCATGAAGTGTCAACACCATGCTAACTTGACACACGTACCTTCTCAGGACTTGCAACCAATTCAATCGGTGTGGCCATTCTCATAGTGGGGGTTGGATTTAATCGAGAAAATCTCCCTCGCATCCTCAGGCCATCACATGTTTATCATCATGGCTATCGAGTATTTCACAAAATGGGTGGAAGCAATTCCCCTTACCACTACGATAGGACCTCGCATAGTGGAGTTCCTATTGCACAATATCATTTGTCATTTTGGTATTCCATCCAAGATCATTTCGGATAATGGGACGTTGTTTAAAAATAAATATGTGCATGCTTTAATAGCAAAGTATAATATCCAACACATTTTCTTGACACCCTACTATTCGCAAGCAAATGGGCAAGCCGAGGCCTCCAACAAAATATTGATTGCCATTCTCAAGAAAACTCTTAGAGAGAATCACACGGATTGGCACATGTAAATACCCCTTGCTCTATGGGCCTATCGCACTAGCATTCGGATGCCCACTGGGGCCACTCCATTTTCACTAGTGTATGGTGCTGAGGCAGTCATGCCTCTAGAGCTAGAAATTCCATCGCTGCGCATATCCATGCAAGAGTTCATCGATGATGACACCGCATGGTAGGCTCGTCTAGATCAGCTTACGTTGCTTGATGAATATCGTGTTAATGCTCTCGAGCACCTATGCATTTATCAAGAGTGACTTAAGAGAGCCTACAATATGAAAGTCCATCTTAGAGACTTTCAGGTTGGTGATCTCATTCTGAAGGAAAACCAACAAAATTCTAATTTGCCACCCCATCTATGGGACAAGTTTACGATAAACTGGTTAGGTCCCTTTGTCATTACTAGTCAAATAGGACCCAAAACTTATCACCTAGCCTCCCTTGAAGGTGTTGAGGATCTTGAACCCTTGAACATCCTTCATTTGTGGTCATTCCATACCTAGGACATGGTGGCCCAACCTAAAATGCTCCTAGGTGGTCTATGACCGTCTAGGTCACCCCAAAATGCTCCAAGGGTGCCTACATCCCACTTGGTCAACCTAAAATGCTCCTAGGTGGTCTATGACCATCTAGGTCACCCTAAAATGCTCCAAGGGTGCCTACAACCCACTTGGTCAACCTAAAATGCTCCTAGGCTATCTATGACCATCTAGGTCACCCCAAAATGCTCCAAGGGTGCCTACATCCCGCTTGGTCAACCTAAAATGCTCCTAGGTGGTCTATGACCATCTAGGTCACCCAAAAATGCCCCAAAGGCATCCATAAGCCCTTTGGTCCCCCCAAAATTCCCCAATGGCCCCCAATAAGCCCGTTGGTCACCTGTACATACATATATATCAATCAAAAATCTAAAAACATCATCAAAATATCAAAAACACAAAAATATTGCATTGCATTGCATCTTAAAACATCATCCAAATATCAAAAATACAAAAACATTGCATTTCACCACATTGCATCCCATTGCATTCTATCATCGCTTGCATTTAGGCATACTCACCATTTACGCTTTGCATAGATTTGATCATACATGTCTAGCATCAAGACTGTACACTAGTCATCATTCAAAATCAATGTTGTAAAAGTAATCATTCACATAGTTCAATGTCTCACTTATCATTTTCACCCATATTTTCCATATTCCATATTTGCATCCACTCCCTTCACCTAGTCATTTGTTTTAGGATGTCATTAGGGTTTTTGGTCACTCAACCATTTCTAGCTTCTTTTCAGGTTTTGTAGAAAGCTATCTTGATTTTTAGGAGGTAGAGTCTTGCTTAGATTATGCCTTGTGTACATCAGATCCCAAACACATTTACACATTAATAAATCCAAGTTTTGCGCAAGGAAATATGAAAATTACGAAGTGGTCTAGGTCACCTTAAGTGAAAAGGTCATCCTGCTCATCCCCCTGTGTGAATGGTTCAAGAATGTTGAGAATTGGCAAAAGGACAAGCTCTTACCTACCCAATTCCCCAAAATAAATAGTGGTTTTCACCACTATCAAAAATCCCAATTTCCACAAATCCCAATTCCTCAAAATCAAAGAAATAAAAAGTCAAAAATCAAAAATCCCAAAAGTTCAAAAAGAAAAAATCAAAAGCAAAATAAATAATGGTTATCACCACTTCCCAAATACCTTGCTCAACAAAAACAAAAGATAAAATAAATAGTGATTTTCATCACTACATATGAGCAAGTATCCCAATAAAATTGAAGAAAATAAGGGAGCTTAAGCTTGAATCCCTGGAATTCTCAGCATTCAAAAAACCATAAGGTGATCCTCATTACGGGTTTGGTGGATAGCCTATCCGGAAATGGCGGTATCCTTATGCATGATGATATGTCTATCACATTAGCTTTTGGCATGTGTGCAGACCAATGTTTGCATGTGGATGAGCTAGCTTTTGGTAACCTAGATTGCCTAGTGGTCTAGTCCTACTAAGTACAGAACTCAGGATTGTGACATTCATAAGGTGATCCTCATTATAGGTTTGGTGGATAGCCTATCTGGAAATGGTGGTATCTTTATGCATCTCGTAAGAATGAACTCACTTGCACACATAGGGATATGAAGTACCTTGGTCATCCTAGTAGATTCATACCTCGTCAAAAAGTCTTGCATAGTCAATATATAACCTTTGATCACATCAGCTAGAGTGTTTGAGTCTCATAAAAACCTCACCTACATTCTTTAAATATGTCATTTCATTCACTCCATTTCACCACATCACAATAATACAGTTCCACATTTCCATTACACAAAAACAATACATATAGAAAACAAAAGAAACAAAAAGTGTTAATAAGTTTTGTACAGTCTATGGTGCTAACATAGTACGTCAAATCATTAGCAACAATTCATTTTATCAACCAATCAAATATCTCATCTCACTATGCATCCACGCATATAGATAGCATCAAATCAAAGCAAATACACATACGCCATATATATCTATCACCATTCCATCATGTCACAAAAGCATCCATATGCATACATACTAAGCATCTAACACATAATCATAAATCAATACATACATTGCATCCATATCATAAAGCAATAAATAAGAAACATGATGACCATAATAAAATATCATATATATATGGGGCAAAAACATGTACATCATAGTTTCCAAAATGCCCATGGGCTACAACAAAGTGGGTCCTCGGACCCCACCAATACCAACAAAAAAAGAGCCAAAAAGAGTCTCAATAGTATCCATCACCATGGTCACATAGGACCGGTGCTATGACCCACTGTCACCTGTAGTTCGAGTCTACTAGGATCCCTCGTGCCTACTGCCACCAACTCTATCAGCCCTCTACCTAGTAGAGGACTACACTATCTCACTCTATCAAGATCTATAGGACCTGCTAGTCTCCCCATCATCCAGAATATGCCCTCCAAGGTGCACCACCTCCATCTCTAGTCTATCCACATATGCCTGCCTTCGCTATCCCTAAGAATGGTAAGTCTCCACCACTAACTATAGTCGTAGCACCTCTACCCATAGCTTGTCTGTCTCCTCACTATTGGAACCCTCCTACCTTAGACCCTGTGCCTTCAACTGTAACCATAAAGAGGATATTTTTGTCTAGTCCTCCTGCACCTGTGCCCGAAGGAGATACCTCTCCTACCTGACCCTGCCTAGCTTAGCTTGTAGCTCTACATATCGATCGTCCCATGTACCTTGCTACACCTGTACCCCTTGATCCCCAACCTTTGCATCATCACCATGATCTCCCAAGTCTACGAGGCCCACTTTATCATTCACCTATTTGTAATGCCCATATGTATTATCCACCTCTGCCTGGTCCTCCTTCGAAGCACCTTGCATCCCCTCATTTGCTGCTCCAACTGCCTCACCTCTAAGAGCCCCTGCACCACACCACTGGTGCATCATCCACCATAATTTATACTCTACTATAGTCCTGATGTCATCCATGTTTATAATGTCTACTACAGGTTCTACCTCCTCTACCACCTCATCCACCATTGGCCATCTCAATATCTTCTCATCCCCATAGTGTCGATATACTACTGGCTCTCTGGGAAACCCTTGTGGCAACTCGAATTATCACATGACTCAAGCAAATAGGAAGTACTCCCACTTGGTCCCATGTTGTGCAATCAGCCATCTACCCTGCCTCACCCATCGAAGCTACTCTCCAACATCTACCTAGATTGGACAATCCCTATACGATCACCACATCACTTACCCTGGTGCTAGTCATGATAATGCATTCGCATAGTGATCCACAACGTCTGCATGGTGATGGCTCTACCCTCTCTCCTATGCCCTTTACCATAGGATACCCTCTCTCTATCTCCTCATTGGTGCACCTTGCCAGGGCGTACATCAGCTCCAACAGGTTCCAAGGGAACTTGGCTCTTGAAGAATTCAAGAGGAGCATATTGGATATGAGAGTCATCAGTAGTGCATGCCTCACCTCCAGTACCCTCTCCTCATACCAAAACCCCATCAATATCCTACCATTCTAGAAATCCATCCCTATTGCATCCGCATCCTCATTGAAGTACCTCATCGGTGATGAGGCCTGAAAATACCTCATTTTTACACTATGTTTGACATATAAAAACTGCCATATTATTAAGTTAAATTCCAAATAGTTTATTAGAAAATATATTTTTTAAGTGTTTGCATGATTTTATGTTAAGAGCATTATATCTCTGTTTTTGACTATTTTCAACATTTTGTGATTGCTTTTGCTTGATTAAGTAGCAAATAAAAATATGCATTTCAAACAACCAAATGTGGTATGTTGATATCCATTAACTTCACAATGGTTTATGAATGTTTTCCTTCCCTTCAACTTGTTTGAAGTCCACATTGAAGCCAAATTATTAGGACTGTTCTAATTCTAGAAATCCGCAGAAAACAATTATATAAAAATCAGCAAGGTGTCATTTTATAAGAGCACATTGAATTTGTCAAACAAAGCATGAGGAAATGGATGAAATAATTTTAGAAGGACTACAAAAGACATATGACCTATTTAGAAGCATTCCCACATGGTCTAAATAGGCAACAATAGGGTATAATAGAGCAAGGATAATTGTGCAGCACTGTTGCACTATTTCAGCATTGTTACTTGGTGAATAAAGTGTATAAAATTGGTAGCAACTTGATGTACTTATTCCTGTTGATATTTGAATTATTTTCCCATATTATAATTTTTTGAACTTACAATAAATGTCAACATTTTACAACTATGCAACAAATCTAGAAAATGCAGTAGTTTACCATGTAAATATTAGCAAGCTACCAATGAATAACAAGACATGGAATTCACACATGGAGAAGGATAAAAGCTATTGCAATCAGTTCCTAAGAGATAACCCACCTAAGAAAAGTAGTTGAGATCACTTGAATACCACATAGTTAGTCAATTCGAAGAGCTTAATATTGAGCAGACATCTTTGGATTGACAGAATGCAGTTTGTTCAGATTGAGCAGACATCTTCAGATTGACAAAATGTACTTTCTTTGGATTGAGTAGACATCTTCGGATTGACAGAATGCAGTTTCTTTGGATTGAAAACAGAAAGTACTTTTTGACTATTTTTTGACGGTGGAAAAGGGAAATAAGGTCGAGAAGGTTAAGGGAAAATATCACCTAGCTGTCTTTGTCATCCTTGTCATCCAAAATCCACCATGCATGGGAAAAGATCAATTGATCCTCTTTTAGGATAAAACCAGGAAATGCTATAGCATAATAGGATTTGATCTACAGGATACGAATAGTATATTTTATATTTGTAAATATATCTTATGCATCTATAAAAGGATAGCTCCCTTCTTAGTTGAGCTAGGTAGGAATTAGAATAGAAGAGAGTAGTAGCAGTAGCAAATAGGACTATACAACAATTATCTGCAACAATTTTTAGTATGTTTTGACAGCAATAAAAGTGCAGTATTTTTGTCAATTTCTGTTCTGAGTGTTAATTAGTTAAGGAGTGTTTTTACACCTCCTTCTAGATCAGGAAGTATGGGCCCACTTTCAGATTTAGAAGGAGGATTTTTATGGTAGGTTTTAATCTATAATTTTGCTACAGTAGAATTAACAGATTGCTTGCCATATTTCATTTTCTTGTTTTAATTTTATATTTTGTTATTTATGTTTTCTTCATTATGTTTTTGTACATCTAATGCATGTGTGTCAGCTAACAAATTAGATTAAATATTTGTTTCTATGTTCCCTTTGCTTTTCATGTTCTTTGCTTTTATGTTTCAACTACTTTCAATTTCAACAAATTTCATTTTGTTGTCAATTCCTATAGCAGAAGATTGATGAACTTTTGTGGTAGGATATTGATAGGTGTTTTTAGCATAGGTTTTATTTCAGCATCATTCAATTTAGCAATTTCACTTTTGTTATTTCAATTTTGCAAAAGTAGATTAGATTTTAATTTAACCATTTCCAATTCTTGTAATTGTAGTTAATTGTTAAATTCTACAATTTAGATTTAGTTTTTAATTCCTATAATTTATTTCAGTTTCCATTCTATAGACTAGGTTTAGTGTGACACCAAAAGGCTAAACCAAAATTTGCTTCACCAATAAATGCTTGAAATTTAAATGCCTGAATTGCACTTTGTCCTAACCTTCTATCGTAAACAACCTTGGACACCACCCTGGATTGATAAATCATTGAGATTAAATTATGAGACTTAACGATACTCATAAATCAGAACTGCACCTCTCAAGTCATGGTGTGTAGAGCATATCGATCATCCCTCTATCAGAACCTA
Source organism: Wollemia nobilis (assembly GCA_028583015.1). Classification (NCBI taxonomy): domain Eukaryota; kingdom Viridiplantae; phylum Streptophyta; class Pinopsida; order Araucariales; family Araucariaceae; genus Wollemia; species Wollemia nobilis. The sequence continues at coordinate 1,766,441 of JAQPPZ010002683.1, read as the reverse complement.
TAGAATCTGATAGACATCCTCTAGCATCACCGTCATATCCCCTATAGGTAGGTGGGAGGTGTTGGTGCGTGAGTCCCATAAGCTAATAAGAGCAGTCAAATATGCCCGGTCACCTATCATAAGCTCCAACTGGATAACTTACTTGAGCCCCATGGCATCAAGCCACTCCCAGTCATCCTTAGTCAAGGCATCTCGGGTGGTCTGGAAGAGCTTCGATGTGCGATATTGACTCTTCAACACTTGATAAAACAATAAATAAATAAGAGTATCACTAATACAGTATACATCATGCTTCACAATGGCCTCTAAAAGGCCCAAAAACAAAGGCACAACTAATACATTTCAGCAATGTAATTCCACAAAAATACAAAACCCTAAAAACAAAAATTTAACATATTACAACTACATTAGGGTTTCACTACCTTTCTTGTAATGTGATATGTTTAAAAATAGAATGCAAAATATGAATTGTTTAGCATATTTTACTTAAATTAGTTTTAATTATAAAATTTCAAACACTACATAGTTTACACAAGTAACATAAAGGTAAAGTAAAAGTGCCATGATAAAAAGCAAAAATAATGAGAAAGTTAAGTCAACACATACCCGCCTTGCATCGGATCCTCCACTGGATGCCTCTACTTGTTGAATTATTGTGGATATGGGGTAAGTTTGACAATGCTTCTCTATAGAAAAATAATCCTCCTCTTCCTCACCTCTAAAATCGCCAGAGAAAAGATGCAATAATGAGCCCAAAACTTGCATTTGGGGTTTATATAGGCCTGCAACAGTTATATTCGTCCCAGGGTGGGATGAGCACATTGGTCATTCGTCATACCCTAGGATGAATACCAAATTTGTATTTGTGCCACCCTAGGGCGAATACAGGGTTCATAGGTTAAAACTAGCTTAAAATGCACCAAAATGGTCCAAAATACCATAAAAATAGCTCTATTTTGGTCAAAATGTTGTATCAGTCAAGAGGAAAATAATAACACTCTTGGATGCTCAAAAATAACCTTACTTCAATCCATAATAAGGCTAGTATGGCAAAACCACACCGCAGGAACGAGGTTTTTCATTCATTTCCTCCAAAATGTAACAAAAGAAAAGGGTTCAAAACCCACCAAAAACAAGTCAAATATAACGAAATTCATTCAGGGCAAATATGGAACACAAATTTATCATGGATGCATAGACAAGTTAATAATTTACTCCCCAAGAAGCCATTGTGGCCGAACCACCCCACTAGAATGAAATTTTCAACTCTTCGCTTCCAGGAAATTTCCATAGCATCATCAAAATCCTTTCAAAATTATGCCATTTTTCAATGAGTACAATTGAAGGTAACCTTAACAAAAGTCATTTGGGTCAAGAGACTCATTGCTTTTCTCACGAGTCATTTCCTCATTGACTCGTCGCTTGAGGGGGTAGTCATACTCAGGTCAAATCAACAGGCACACACTCAATCATGTAAATTACGTTCGTTCAACGAATCATTGAAAAAGACAATCATGCTCCTGCTTGGGGAAGCAAATAAGTATAAAACATCAAATTAAAATGCTTGGCATTTAGTAAGCACATGTAAAATCAGGAATCCCTACATCATGATTGAACAAAAACCAATATAAATAAAGTTCCTTAGCTCGTCAGAAGCAAGGATTCAAGAACACATGCTCTTTCAATGATTGGGGCATCTAAAGTTGGTTAGGTTATCGAGAAACCCTAATAATTGAACATTTTAGTCATCTATTTTTGCTTAGCACAGTGCTACACACCACATCCCAAAAAGGGGCATCTGTAGATACTAAAATCTAGTCAATCTGATTATGCTACCATAGGCAATGACTTCATGATACACCAAGGCCCCTAGGGCAACCCTCAAAAGGCATACAGTGGTTCTAACCACTTGGCACAAATTTTTGAAAGGTTCTAGGCCACTTTTGGTACCTTTTGCACACCTTGATTCTATTCATCTCACCCTAGAATGAATACATAACCTATTCATCCCACCCTGGGGCGAATAGCAACATTCGTACCAGGTTGGGACAAATAGCAAGTTTAACCGAAAAAAAGTCAAAACTGGGCAAATGGAACCCAGTAACAGTCATATTCCTAGAAATTCTTGCACACAAGTCAGGGCATGCAACAAAACTTATGACATGCTCCATGAATAAGGCCAATTTGGGAGATCCTCTTCCCCCTCCAACGCATGCCACCCTAGTGGCCAAGTGGAGCCTCTTGCCTCGCATGTCCTCACATGCCTTTTGACCCATGAGCCTCCTTGGGCTATAAAGTGGATACATTTTCCACACAAAACATAGAGAGAAGTTTTGAGATAAAGCAATGGAGTGCTGCCAAGATTTCCTTTCACCTTAATGTGCCCATTTTCCCTTCAGAATATCTACTTAGCGAAGGAGTTTTACGAGTGGACTAGGAGGCACAATTTATTACAAAAACAAACCATCGGAGTGAATTTCTTCACCCAATTTAACTACAATACCCACCATAGTGTTTTGGACCATTTCTTAGTGGAATTGGTGGCAAAATTTAGGAAGAAATGGTGGGTGTCCCACCTTGGGCGCCCCCAATTTGTGACAGTCCTATTCGCCCCACCCTATTATGAATCGAAATCTATGTACAATTTTGTGACTTTTTTTAATTAGTTATTTTCTACATTATCATATTATGCTGCAGTTCAAATTTCATGTTATTCTGAGCTATATTGGCTGAGATATTGCATTTTTAGTGTTTTATAGGGTCTCATGCAAGTATCTCGCGATCATCTAGAGGATCACCTAAATTGTCACTAATATTGCAAATCTGATAAAATGGGTTTTCTTATAATAGAATTTTTTATATTCTGTCCAATTTTCATGTGTTTTGGATGTGTGTAGGGGCAAAAATTATTTGCTTTGGATTTTGTAGGTTGCGAACAATCACTTGAATTGTGAAACCCGATCCAATGCAATTTCGGTGCAATTTATGGTGATATATTCCCAAAAAATCTTATTATACATACCCATTTAATCTCAGGTCATTTGGATTTGCTTTGATAGGTTTTTGCATTGTTAGTCGTTTGGCCCCTATGGGGATTACATGTTTTTCACCATACACACTCACTATTTGACATTTCTGGTTTCCTTGTGTACAGTTGTAGGTATATCAAAGATACAATCGAAGGTAACCTTGGCTTGCCCACCTCGATTATGGGTACGAGGAAAGACATTGGATGTGCACCCAAATTTCTTGAAGGATTTGATCCTTGGCCACCCAGGTTGTAAACATTTGTATCATCCATTTTGAGCCCTCAAAGAGGAAATTTTGTAACCTGGATATGATCATTTTTTTTAATAATAATTTTATTTATTTTACATCATTTCTTGTTATTTGTCGTCTTTCCATCTTACTTGCATGCTTCTGTTTGATGCTCATACGCAATAGGACATACATACGTGTATTTTTTATCATCATTTGGTGCACCATTTTCCCTACTTAAATATTATCCAATATTTTCAATTACAATTTCAACAACAATACTCAAAGAAATGCACAAATCATCATACACAATAGAGACACCAATTTAACATGGTTCACCCAGTGTCGGCTACTCCACGAAGAAAATCTTTCACTAAAATGTTCTCAATAAATATATTGAAAATCACTTCCCTATTATAATATTTATGGACCTCTGTCCAAAGGATACAAAAATCCCCTAATGCTCTGATATGTGGATCTCTATCCACAAGAAAAATCCTTCCCCTTTTCAAGTTCCTGGAACTTGATCCAGGAGAACTCTTTATCCTCAACTGGTTTATGGATCTCTCTCGATAGAACTCTATATTCCTGATTGGTTCATGGATAACACTCTACAGGAGAACTCTTCCCCTTGATCTAGTTTGTGGAACTCTATCCATAGGAGAAATATTACTCCTTTTTCTCTGGTTGGTGATCATCTAGAAGACTTCTACCCCACTGCACGGGCTTGCGGATCTCTCTCCACAGAATACTTCTATCCTAACTACCTAGACTAATGGATATCTATCCACTGGAGACTATTATCCTTTGCTTTATCACCTCCAAAGCTTACTCTCAATTCGATCTCATATTTGCATCAAACTCTATCCCGAGTGTAGTACAAATTTTCTCTAACTCTGTATTAGGTCTAGCACAAATATGCTCTCAAATTTGCACCAAACTCTATCATAAAATCTATCCTCAATCCTTAACACAAATTATAAATCAACTTTGCTCAAATTTTTGACAATTCTTAACACAAAACTTGAACAAATAAATCAATCAACTCTGCTCTCAAGTCTTCACAAAGACTTGCCTCAAATCTATCTTCAAGTCCTCTCTAGAAGTTGCTCAATATTTTCTCCTCAAGTCTTCACCAAGACTTGCCTCAAATCTACTTACAAGTTCTCTCAAGAACTTTCTCAATCTTCTCTCAAGTCTTCACCAAGACTTGCCTCAAATATGCCTATAAGCTTCCACAAAATCTTACTCAGTTTTGTCCCTTAAGCTTTCACAAAAGCTTATTCAAATCTATCCTTAATATTTCACCAAAGCTTTACTCAAATATGTCCTTATGTCCCCTCAAGGACTTGCTTACATCTGCCCACAAGCTCTCACAAAATCTTGCTCAATTCTATTCTTAAGCTTTCACAAAAGCTTACTCAAACAACTACAAAACTTGCATACAAAACACAACTTAAATATTTTTCAGAAAACCTCTTCACACACAAACAAGTTTCACTCAGAATCTTGTTTAACCTCAGGAATATATAGAGAATGATAAGCTCTATAAAAAACTCAATATGTTTCATACACAAATTTTTTTACTAAAAAAAAAATCTTTCACGTGCAAGCTCTCTTTTAAATCAATTCAAAATAATGTATAACTTGTTTCACAAAAACTTGATCTATAAATATCATACTTTCACTCAATCATTCACTCAATGAAACATAACTTGCTTACAAACACTAACCAAGTGTTTCTAAACTTCTTCAAACAAAGTGCACAATGTGGGTCTTAAACCCTAACACAAATAATCCTCAATATCCAACTCAAATATTCTCTTAAACATTCACCAATCATGCATATGAAAACTCACTCAAACATTTCCAACAATGCTTATCAAACAATCCGTTTCACTCAACCTTGCATTTCACAACATTCAATCCAACAAAATTTTAATCAAAGGATTATGTGCCCATACCTTTTTGTTTTGATGGAGATATATCTTCAAAACCCGTTTTAATCACAAACAAAATCCTTTTGACAACTCTAGGTTAGATAGCAACAGTCTATATCAAAATATCCACAGGAATATTTGCTTCAACAAATATTTCACCATACAAGAAATACAATTAAAATGTTAAGTCACAAATACACCTTATTACTCCTTACTTAAAAATAAATATTCAATTAATAGATCATACGCTCACTCAAGCAAAAACAACTATAATGACAATATCCCTATAACTCCTTTTAACTCCAACTCAACATAAAATATTTCAATCCAAATTTTTGTTAGAATATTTAGTATATCGTATATTACATTAAATAAGTTAACCATTTCAGTTGAGAAACTGCCCAGCATAGTTCAAACTGCCTCAACGGAGTTCTTTGTAAATCTTATATATTTACCATGAATATGAAGAGCAAGGTAATGATTCAGTTTCTAATATGGCATCAGAGCATTGAATGATTTTTGGGCAATGTGAATTTTTTTTGGACAATGTGCTATTCCGGCACTCCATTACCAAATTCACTCCATAACCAGACGGGAAGGGGCCAGCAGTTGGCGGTCTGTTGGATTCTCCATTTCTGGTAAAGCAAACCAGACGGTCTACGCTCCGAACAGTGTGTGGCTAAGCGTGGCGCAGTCGAACACGCCATCGCAGTAGTTGCGGTCTATGCTCTGACCAATGTGTGGCTAAGCGTGGTGCAGCCGAACACGCCGTCGCAGCAGTTGGCATTTTTTTTTTTGTAGCGATCAACCGAATTTTCTCGACGATCACAGAATTGCGTCCGTCTCGATAGAGCACATCGTTGGTGCTCGTATTAACACTCCAGCAATAGAGCGCCTCATCCGCATGGTGGACATGCCCAAGGACCCAGACGTCTTGTCTGTCTTCTGTTTTTTGACGTAGGAGCAGCGCAGGACATTGGCTTGCTTTGTTCCCGTCATGAATTACTTGGGTGTGCGAGTGTGGGCACTGGTTGCATAGTCGATGACGGTGCTAGTAAGTCTACCTGCGTGGCTGTTGGTGGCAAAACTAGGCTTTGAGCCTTGCTGTCAACTGGGCGATCAACTGGCCCAAACCTTCCCAACTGGTGCTGCTCGCCCTAATCACGTCTCCCCCTGCCCCGTACACGGCTATTCTGGCCTGGAACAATAATTTCAGTGTGCGTAGGCATGGGATGAACCTCCAGGCCAACGGGAGCTGACGTCCATTGTGTAGACGAGGTTCGATTTCATGGAAAACGGTTCTCGGTGAAAATGGGAGGAGAATACGGGAGCTATCGTCGGTTTTATTTTTTGAAAAACATGGTCGAGCTTTAATTTATCGCTGACGGAATTGAACGAGCTGCTGACGCGTGAGCTTGGGGAGGACGGCTATTCCCTTCGTGTTGCTACCAAGTTGACGCCCGAGGAGGGCATTTTGACGCCCCGCGGGTATTGTTGATGCCTCGAGGGCCCTGTGACGCCCGAGGAAAGTTTTTTTTTGATGCCCCACCAAGACGATTTGGTGACACATTTTTCAGACATGTAAATTGCTTATTTTTTTTTGTTTTCCAAAGCAATTATTCAAAGGCATATTGGGAAACTTCCAAGATAGAGGGGGAATTCACATTTTCAAATCCTCAGAAAAAGGCATAGATAGCAACTCAAAGGTGCATTTTCGATTTTACTCGACACCTTCTTTTGTCAAATTTGGGTGCATTTTCGGTTGAACCCGACACCTCTGTGAGAAGCACTTTGTGAGCATGCTTGTTTGATTATTGCATTTTTTTTCTGCAATTAAAAAAAACAACATCTACATCAACGCATCCACTACTTCTCTCAGAACATGTTGCACAGGTTCTCCAAAAGCAGTTATCTCTTTGCACAGGGATCTTCATTTGATCATCTACTTGATGTTCTTTCACCAACACTAATTTTCTCCTAGCTTTGTTTTTTGACTTAATTACCTCCAACTGATTATTCTTCTTCCGAAGATTCTCAGGTAGGTGTCATTAACATCTCTTTGAGTGAATTTTTTACCCCCATTGCTATTGTGTTTAGGCGTAAATCCTGACGAAAGTCCTGGACTCCAAAGTGTTTAGGGGAAGTTACGCCCCACGCATGCGGATTCCAGTCTTTCTAAGGTAGGTGCCATCAACAAAGCAATCCTTTTCAGTACTGCCTATGTTCCACGTACCATTCTGATCTTCATAATACCTATAGTCTCCCTCACGTCAGGGCGGGTATTGTTTTGATTCAGTTCAGGTATAACTGGCTTGGCAATGGTATATCGAAAAGGGGACCATTTGGTGCTATAAGGAACCCTAAACAATGGCTACAGTGCACAAGTATCTTTCAGATGCCCAATTGCTCAAAGGCACCAATTTTGTGCCATGGAAGCATAAAATGAAAGCCATTCTTCAAGTGGAAAAATTATGGGATGTCGTCAGTGGCACTACCTCTCGTCCCACCACAGCAGGGACAGATCAAGATACCTTTGATGATCAGGACAGGAAAGGCCTTATGTTTTTGTTACTTGCCATAACAGATGAGGTCCAACCTCATATTTGTGATGCCACGACCAGTAAAGATGCTTGGGCAGCATTGATTACTGTGTATGAAGGAAAGAATAATTCCACTATCCTTCACCTACAAACTCAGCTTCACAATCTCAATATGAATTCAAGGGAAACTGTTGAATTGTTTCTCTGCAAAGTGGCAGAATTGAAAGCTAAACTCAATACTATGGGAAAACCCATCGATGATGATCTTTTGACATCTGTTATTTTGAGGGCACTCCCACCATCTTACAAAAGTTTTATCACTTCACTCAATGTTTCTGGCAGAAAATTAACTTTTGTTGAATTAGTTAATTTGCTTCAAACTGAAGAAGCCAATCAAGTACAGAGAGATGAGGAACCTGCCATTGCTCTTTCCACCCATCAAAAGGGTCATAAGCAAGGACAGTTGTATAAGGGAGGGTCTTCTTCCAAAGGCAAAGGCAAGCCCAATCTCCAGCGAGATAAATATTGCAAGATCTGTGATATGAACAATCATGATACCAACAGGTGTTGGTTTAAAAACAAACAACAGAATGATCCCTCACAACATAAGAAAGGCAAGGGGAAGCAAAAATATCCCCAGCATCGCAAACAACAAAAGGGTCATGTTGCTTATGCAGATTCCCATTCAGATGATTCTCATTCATCTTCAGATAATGACTCCGAAAGAGCACACAAGGTGCTCATGACCCATACTGCCTCTTCCAAATCCGATGTTGTATGGTATATTGATTCTGGAGCAAGCAAACATATGACTGGGAATAAGTCCTGGTTTCAAACTTTTCAAGCAAGAGAAGGCAAACCTGTCACTATTGCAGACAATCATGTCTATCAAGTACAAGGTGAAGGGGATGTTACAGTTCACTCTCCCCGATGAGGACTCGTGCCATAGAGAAAGTTCTCTATGTTCCTGGCCTTGCCAACAATCTATTATCTGTTCCACAGATGCTAGATAGAAATATGGATGTTGTTTTTCAAGTTGAAAAAGGAAAAAAGAGATGTTTCATCAGTCACCAAGGTCACAACATTGCCACCGGCTCCTACAAACATGGATTATTCATCTTGGATACAGCTTTCTACATCCCATACCGCCCTCATTGCCACTACAACGAAGCTACTTCCTTATGGCATAAAAGATACGGGCACCTCAGTTCCGGGTATTTACTCGAATTAAGAAAATATGACATGGCCAAAGGGCTTCCTCCGCTTTCATCCGTTCTTCCAAGTGTGCTCAGATTGTCTAGCAGGGAAACAACATCGAGTTCCATTTGAGACAAGTTCTTCTCGCTCTAAGAAACCCTTGGAGTTAATCCACGTAGATCTGTGCGGTCCTTTCCCAACCAGTCATGGTGGAAAGAGGTATTTTTAGCTATTTGTTGATGACTACTCCCGCAAAATATGGGTCTCCTTCCTTGCACTCAAGTCGAAGCTCTTCTCTACTTTCGTCGCTCAAGAGACAAGTTGAGAAGGAAACAAGTTGTTCCATCAAAACCCTCTCGCTCAGATCGAGGGGGGGAATACACTTCCAAGGAATTTTTAGATTTTTTGGAAAAACATGGGATCAAGAGACAACTCACTACAGCATATACACCGCAGCAAAATGGAGTTGCAGAAAGAAAAAATCGCTCCATAGTAGAAATGAGTCGGTGTATGTTAAAAGGAGCAAACTTAGAAAAACAATACCGAGTGAAGCAAGAAACACAACATCTTACCTACTAAATAGAGCACCTACAAGGGCTCTACAAGGAAAAACTCCACAAGAATCCCGGAGTGGTAAGAAACCCTCAATTTCTCACCTAAGAGTTTTTGGATGCCAAGCTTTTATGCATATTCCTAAACAGAAAAGAAGGAAACTAGATGAGAAAACTCAAAAATGTATATTTCTTGGTTATGATGAATATTCAAAAGGATATCGGTTGATTGATCCTATAACCAAGAAAACACACATCGAGAGAGATGTAGTATTTGATGAAACTTTCACATCAAATAATACACTTGTATATCTTAATGAAGATGAACCTAAGAAAGAAGCAGCACCTCCTCAAAAGAAGGTTCCTAAGTGGTATACTAGTACATTGCAAGATTCAAAATTGACATCACTTCCAGATCTAACTCTAGATCGACCCGCTACTCGCAATGACTCAACACAAAAGAGCAGATGATGCAACAACAATAACAGATGTTGATGACCTTTGTCAACATTTTGATGATTTATCTGTGAATGTAGAAGATGATGAGGATATAGATATGGAAGATGAAAAAGTCTATCTGACAAAACTAGATGAAAAAGAACCCACATCAGTCTCAGATGCACTCAATAAAGATCAATGGAAAACTGCTATGGATGCAGAACATACATCTCTAATGAAAAATCAAACTTGGAAGTTAGTGAATTTGCCTTCAGGAAAGAAACCCATTGGTTGCAAATGGGTATTCAAGATCAAATATAAGGCAAATGGTGCAATAGATAAATATAAAGCCCGACTTGTTGCAAAGGGCTATGCACAAAAAGAAGGCATAGACTATGAAGAGACATTTGCTCCTACTGCTAAAATGACCACTATTCGAGTTCTATGTGCAATGGCAGCTCAATTTGGTTGGTAGCTACATCAGATGGATGTAAAGAGTGCTTTCTTAAATGGTGACCTACAAGAAGAGGTCTATATGTCTCAACCTGAAGGTTTTATAGTTCAAGGGCAAGAACAGAAAGTCTGTAAGCTGGTCAAATCTCTATATGGACTTAAACAAGCTCCTCGAGCTTGGTATATCAAAATTGATAGTCACCTAGTGCAACATGGGTTTAGAAGAAGTCCTGCAGATCCTAATCTATATATCAAGAACAATGGTTCTAACATAGTAATTCTAGTACTATATGTGGATGATCTGATCATAACAGGCAGTTCAGAGAGTATGATCAAAATAGTTAAGAAAGATCTTAATACCTCTTTTGAAATGACAGATCTTGGACTTCTCCACTATTGTCTTGGTCTAGAAGTAACTCAATACAAGCATTGCATACAAGTTACTCAAAAGAAATATGCCATGACTCTAATTGAAAAGTATCGGATGACTGATTGCAAGCCCAAAGCCACACCAATGGAAGCAGGACTTAAGTTATCCCGATTTGATGAATCTCCTAAAATAGATAGTACTCTCTATCGTCAACTGATTGGGAGTCTCATCTATCTCACAAACACCAAGCCAGATCTTAGTTTTGTTGTGGGTTATCTTTCACGATTCATGCAAGATCCTAAAGTTAGCCACTGGAAAGCAAGAAAAAGAGTCCTTCACTATGTCCGTGGTACGACATATATCGGCCTGGAATACAAAAAGAACAACAAGTTCTATCTTCAAGGGTACACGGACTCTGATTATGCCGGATCCATAGATGACCGAAAATCAACTGCAGGTTATATTTTTCACCTTGGATCTGGTCCTGTCTCTTGGCATAGCAAGAAGCAACATGTTGTTGCTATCTCTTCTACTGAGGCATAATATCGAGCAGCTAGTGGAGCAGTCTGCGAGATCATATGGTTACGTCGCATCCTCATAAATATGGGCCTTCCAAAGAAACTTCCTTTACATTTATTCTGCGACAATCAAGGTGTTCTGAATCTCGTCAAGAATCCTATCTTTCATGATCGAACCAAACACATTGACACTAGGTGTCATTTCATTCGAGATGAGGTTCCAAAGCATCATATTCAGCTCCACTACATTCCCACAGATGAGCAAATAGCGGACATCTTCACCAAAGCGCTTGCTCGAGTCAAATTTGAATTGTTCCGCAATGCTATGTGTAGTCAACATTAATGTAATAAGGGGGGATGTTAGAATATTTAGTATATCGTATATTACATTAAATAAGTTAACCATTTCAGTTGAGAAACTGCCCAGCATAGTTCAAACTGCCTCAACGGAGTTCTTTGTAAATCTTATATATTTACCATGAATATGAAGAGCAAGGGAATGATTCAGTTTCTAATAATTTTAACCTTCCAAACACTTTAATATTCTAACTCAAAACTAATTTCAAATTACAATAATAAAGTCCTTTGTTAACACCTTATAGTCTCCAATTCTTAACCCAACATACACTCTAAATTACACATAAAATTTCTTGCACACACCTTATAATCTCCAAATATTAATACAACATATACTTCAAATTACACAAATAAAATTCCTTGCACACACCTTATAATCTCCAATTCTTAATTCAAAATACACTATCTTTTCACATTAAAAAGCAATGATAAAATTTGTAATCATACCTTAGCCACTTTAATTAAAACTTTTTGCGCACCTCAAAACACTACCATGCAATCCACGTGAATCAAACTTACGTTCATTGCCTGTCTAGCATCTTAGTCTTGGCTAGGCTGCCACTTGGGCTGCGCACCCACATAAACACCATGATGCACTCACTACCTTTCGTAACCTTTGTTGGTGCAAATTTTTTGAAACCAAAAACACTTCCCTCTGCTACCATCGAGAGTCGAATGCAAGACCTCTGTTCCACAAATGCCTTACACTGCCAAGCCTTGCCACTAGACCAATGATGTGGTTGGTAATAGGGATGTGCATTCTACTCCCCCTATGCATCCACAGATCTCCTTAAGCTTTTTTAAAAATAAAAGCCTTCGACTTTCTTTACTCATGAAAATCGCATCAAATAATTTTTAACCTTTCGCATGTGCAATATTGGAGACTTGCATTATGCCCTCAAACCTTATGGTATAAATACCATATTCCTTCCTTGCTCGAATGTCGACTGGAGTAAATATTAAACTTAATGTTTTTGCGCCCAACCCTTACTTAGGGTTATAATTAATTTATATTATAAATTAATTATAATATAAATATTATAATTAATTTACAAGTAACCTTAGGCTTATCTTTTAATACTTAATATTATAATAATAAATATTATTATATTATTTCCTTTTGGCCTAGGTATCTCCTTCCTTCTGGGTATTTAGCCAACCTTTTGACCAATCATGTGAAGCTTTAAACCAAATCTCTTGGGCTTAAAATATAAATATTTTAACCCTCCTTTTGTCAATTCCTTGCACTAAATTTTGACATCATTTACACTGACTCTTGACATCAATGACAACACAACTACTCAAAATTTCCAAAACTATTCAAAGGTATGGACCATGGAAAACCCCTCAGAGATGTATAAGGAAGATTAAAACTAATGGTGCATTAAGAGGTAAGCTAGTAAGGGCAAGTATAGGAGCATATGAATATTATCAGATGGTATTCATACTCTTTTTTTACAAAGAATCTTGGAATCCTTTCTAATAATCTAGCATAAGCATGTGCTATCCTTTATGGCCTTTAAGAAGTTGCTAAGGTTGCTTGGCCTACAATTCAAGTAGAATCAAATTCATATGTAAACATAATAAACTAAATGTTTCCACCAAAACCTCCTCTCAAGATTGGAGGTTATAGAGGGTGATTGACAAGATACATGCACTTCAGTCTAGATTCAAAATAGTAGAGTTTCTTCATGCTTCTTGAGAAAAAAATAAGATTGTAGATCTTATGGCGAATTGGGCTTTAGACCACTTGGATTTGACTTGTTATGGAGATCCTCCATGATGGTGGATGCAAAAAACTAGGGAAGATCTATACCATATACTACATATTGATGTTGATAACTTTGGTTCCTATATGTTGTGACTCAAAATAAAGTCATATATTTCTTTGTCCTTGTATTAGCAAGATGCACTTAAGACATAGTTGTTGCTCTTTTGTAAAATTTTGGATGAAAGCCCCATTTGCATGGTAGGGCAAATGATGTAGCTTTCTTATTTTCTTATAAATAATACAAATGTTTCTATAACAAAAAACATATAATCCATTTTACATCAACTATAATCAAAACCAAACGTTTTTAGAATATCATGTAGAAAACTCCAAGAAATCCTACCATATGCTTTTTTATACCTAATTTAATAAGCATACTTAGAATTTTTATGGAATGAAGAGATGTATGGACTCCTATGCAATGATTACACCAATAAAAAATTGTTTACCATGAAAAAAACCAACTTGTTCCTCTAAGATAACACAATCTAGAATATCTTTCAACCCATTTGCCTTAATTTTTTGAAATGATCTCATGTTACAAGGGCTTATTGGACAAAAAATATCAAAAAAAAAAATCTCGAATTTCTTAGGAATAAATGTAATAAAAGTAGCATTGATATCACTTATTACAACCTTCTTTTTTTGACCTCTTCAACTACAACCAAAATATCACTCTTCAATAAATCCCAAATTTTTAAAATAAAATTATAGAAAATCCATTGGGGTCAAGTGCCTTGTTAGGATGGAAAGAGAAAACTACTTCATGTAGCTCTTCCGTAGATATCTCTTCATAAATATTTCATTTTGTCCATATGTGATAATTGATGGAATATTCTATAAAGGCTTATCTCATGCATCCTTATCCTACCCAATATCTAAAAAGCTATTTTTAAAATAATTAATTGCTTCCTTTCTTAAATCTTATTTTTCCTTAATATTTCTTCTATCTATTGTTAAAATATTTCTAATGCAATAAAAAAAAATCGTTTTTGTTGTAACATGAATTATTTTTGTACTTTTATCTCCTTCCTTCAACCATTTCTCCCTAGATTTTTGGAACCAATGTTACCTTTTTTCAATAAATTATGATAATAAAAAAGTAATCATTTTTCTTTTGCATAATAATATTAGTCCATTCCACAAATTTCCATTATTTGTTGTAAATATTTGAGCTTTATTTAAAATTTCATCTTTTTTGTTTAAAATGGTACCAAAATATTTGGCATTCTAAATATTTATTTACTCCTTTAAATATTTCATCTTTTGAACAAACCCATACATATATCCCTTCAAAATTTACTTCATTCCACCACAACATAACTATCTAGAAGAATTGAGGGTCTTGGAGCCACATAGACTAGAAGCAAAATATCTTTGAATGACCATTATTGGATAAATCACTAATCAAAAGAATGGATTTGTGATTTGAACCTACTCACAACAAAATGTCTAAAGAGATTGTATACTCTATTTGTAACCATGTGTTGGATAACATGATTCCATGGATAACAAGAATCCATTCAATATTTCTACTATATGTTTGCCCAATGCATTTATTATTCCATGTATATTGAAATGTTGAAGGAATTACATCCCAAAGTACATATGAATTGATAAATGAAGTAAAATATTGCATTCATTTGGACCATCTTGGAGAACCACCCTTATTTTCCAATGGATATAAAACTATATTAAAGTCATGCCAAGAATCCATATATCACAAAAATGAATCATCATTGTGTTTGACAAAAATATGCTAAGATCATTTCAAAATATTTCATAAGGAGTAATTGTAGTTGAAGCATAAATATTTATAACCCCAACTTTGATGCTTTCCTCTTTCTTGTAAAATAATCTAGCAACCCAATGCATCTATTATCCATGTATGTTGAAATGTTGAAGGACTAACATTACAAAGTCCATTTGAATTGATAAATGAAGCAAAATATGGCATTGATTTAGACCATCTTGGAGGACCACCCTTATTTTTTGAAGGATATAGAAATTTGTTGAAGTCATCCCAAGAATCCATAAATCACAATCATGAATCATCATTGTGTTTGACAGAAATATGCTAAGGTCCTTCTAGAATATTTTACAAGGAGTGATTATAGTTGAAGCATATACATTTATAACCACAACTTTTATGTTTTTCTTTTTTTATGGGAGTCAATTTTTATATGGTTTCTTGAAAGCAAGATTTATGATGAGTCTCTCATATGTACTAATATACTTACCTTGATTTGATTGTTTTAGGGATTCATGTGCATGTGTGTATTATATTGAAAGTCATGATTTTATATCCTTAAAACCCTTTATATAATATTTTATGTATATATTGTTTAAGCTTAGTAACTTTTTTTCACAAATTCTCTAAAGAATATAATTCTCTATGTAGATATGGAAAATTGACCCATCAAAATGAATTATTTTTCCCTTAGATCCTTAGGAAACCACTCAAAATTATTAAGTTCAAATTTGAGCCCCTTTTCCCCTCTTTTTTTGCCTTTTTTCTTTATCCTTAAAAAAATTGCACCCATCCCTTACGAGGCATGAATTTGAAAATCTTAGGATTTTTCTCTCAAAACCCTTGTCTTGCATCGAATCTTTATGATGCCAACCCTTTCCTTAGGTTAAATTTCATTTTATTGCCTTTTGAATCCCTCCAAACCTCCTATAAATAAGAGGATTAGATCCTCTTTTTTGACAGAAGAGGATAATGATCAAGTTTCCTTCTACTATTGGAACGCTCTATCACTATTTATGTGTTTCTTGGGATTAGTTGTTCTTGGTTAAAAAATGGAGGCACCTTGATGATGGGAGAGGTCTACCATTTTTATTTCTACCTTCACTTTCTCATTTCTTGTTGCTTTCTCCATCATATAATTAGGTTTTTTGAGCATTATTAGTTTTTTAGAGCTTTAATTTCTTGTTTTGCATTACATTTTTAGCGTTTTGTAGGCTAGAAAGTACTTTGAACCAAATTTGCACTTTATCCATACATGATGTGAATTTAGAAATTCAAATTCACACCCATCCATTAAGCGAAACAAATTTGATCAACTAGGGCTTGCATAAGCTTTTTCTTCCAAAAACCCTGGTTTGCAACTTGTATACTTCCCTTTTGTCATGCTAATTATATCTACATTTTACTTTGTTGTTTCATATCTATTGCCTCTTACTTTGTTTATATCCAAAGTTCAACAATAATTTCCTTTATGAATGGTCATCTAAAAGGACCATTGGGGCTTGACTATTGTGCCTCCAACGTCAGTCATATAGCAACCTAAGCATACCCCTAAACACTAGTCAAATTTTCAAGGATTTTGAAGTTGTTTTGTAGGTTTTGAAGTTGTTGGACATTTGGGTACAAATTTGGTTAGTATCAACCACCAGATCAAGCAAGTCCTCTAATAGATATTTTAGGATACTTTTTAAGTACCTTTGTTCATTTCTATCCATTTTTATCTTAGATTTATATCATAACAAAAAGAAAAATATTTGACTTTATTTCTAGGAATAAATAAAGAAAAGAATGTAGTTTTGCATCTTAGATTAATTTTGTGCATTCTCTTGAACATTTTATGAAAAGGAAATGATTTATTTCCTTGTAAATCTAGGGTTAGTCTTCATTCAAACAAAGAATCATTCTAGGAATAGTATTTTATTTATTTGCATCATTATTTGCCCTGCATTGTTCTTTAATTATTTCTTGTTTAGATCTTAGTAAGGCCAAACATAGGTGTTTATTTAATAGATACATAAAATATTTATACGCTAGACTTGAAGCAAGTCATTTAACCATTCCCAATGAATCCTTTAATTTCCCAAGCCCTCAAGTGTAGATGTATGACATACCCTTGTGATCACCTCAACTCCCAACAAATCTATTCGAGAATCGTACACGATGGGAATTTTTCCTCCCTCTACATCTTTGGTGAACTTGATGTGAAACATGTCCTTAGTGGTAATCTAGGAAGCCTTTTTACTCTTTTGTTATTCTTTTTAAATCATAAACAAGACCATTTAATCTGTTAGCATAGATTAAAAAAATTATTTGGTCTTCTAATAGAAAACTAGCATCCAAAGATATTCACAACAATTGGATACTCTTTAGGAGTTTTCATGATGATTTATGATACCACCCAACACTTAGAGCATATGATTTATGCAAGGATTTGTGTTTTGATTGATTTTGACAAACCAATAGAAGATAATTTTACAATACGGGGAAGAAATATAAGAGCAAGTAGTAGATTATGAAAATATTTTATTGAGATGCAAAATCTATCATGAATATGACCATGACCATCTAGCCTATGATTGTCCACATAAGGTCCTTAAAAAGAGAAAGGGGATATGGACTTGGTAGGGTTTCAAATACCTAAACAAAAAAACAAATAAAAATAACAACAAAAGAGAAAATAGTAATTTCACCTAATACCTTTAAAATTATCTTTGTGGATGAGCAAGCAGATGATGAGGATGGTCAAATAGAAAATGAGCAAGCAGATGATGAGGATGGTCAAATGGAAATAATTATTATGGAAATATAGTTTTATGAAGAGAGGGAACATGAAGGATTGCATGATGAGAAATCACTAAAAGAGCTTGCCTTGATGCTGATAAATAATAGTAAAGGGAAAAAGTACAATGTAGAAAAGCAACCCAAGTGCAAAACAAAAGACCAGATTCAAACTAAAAACAAAATGGATCCTCAAAAAGACCATACAAATTCCAATAGTAGTGTTGTGGTTCTAAGTAACTAGACTATAGTCCCAGATGGAATGAAGCAAGATACAAATAAAAGGATGAGGTTGCCATAATCCTAAGGGTTTATAGAATGGGTGTTATCCTTTAGTTTCTTGATTGCAGTGTTAGAAGCTTTGGCTATTTTGTTAAGCAATTTTTGATATTTTTCGTAATTTTTTAAGCTTTGGTTTATTTTTAGTGTTACTTTTATTTTTTTGATTTGTCAATAGCTCTTTTGGCTTAGTTTTTGTTGTATTTGTTTTTCATGTTTTCTTTGTGGTGTATTTGGATCATTTTTTTTGTTTTTATTTTGGTTTTGTGTTGTTATGTTGTTTTTGGTGGTTTTTTTTGTGTGTTTCATATTTTGATTTTTTTGTGGTGTATTTGTATCTTTTTATTTTTATTTTATTTTTTTTATGATGTGTTTATGATTTTTCTGTGTTTTGTGGTTTGGTGTTGTTTATTTTTGTCATTTTTTATATTTATTTTATTTTTTAATTATTGTTTGTGTTTTTTTTTGTTTATTTGTGTTTTGTTGTGTTGTTTTTGTGTTTGTACTATGTGGTTCATGTTTTTTTCATCCTTATTATGCTTGTGTTTGGTTGTGCTTTTTCTTTCCAACACACTCAAGGAGTATGATTTATTTGTTTTAGCTTATTGTGTGGTTGTGTTTGTGTGTTCTTATTTTTTGTTGTTTCAGGCATGCTCCTTGCGTGTGTCAAAGGTGGTAGGCCAGGTGTGAGCCCTAGGTATTTTTGGTGGAAGAGATACCCTTGCCTCCTTAGGTCTTATCCAAAAATGGCACCCCTTTTGGATTATTTTCCACAAAAAAAATTGTAACATTTCCTATTCCATACATAAGATAAACCTCACATGTCCTTTTCACTTTCATCTTGCCACTTGTATACATTACTCTTGACTCTCTATTTGCTTGCACACTTAACTGTATGACACTTGCACACTCCTACATGCACACTTGAACACTTTACTGAATGACACTTACACACTTCTACATGCACATCCTAATGCATAACACATACACTTTCTCATATTACACACTTGCATATATAGTTACATGACACTCACATAAAGGGAAAATATAAATCACACTCTTGAACTAGAATCAAACCCTATTCTAGTATTTGCATTGTACTATAAGTACAAAGGGTACATTAGCATGTACCAAAATAATGTAATATTATCCAACACCCCCTATATTATATTATTTTGTTATTGAAGACTTTATTCTTCAATTTCTAATGCTTGTTTTGTTCTTTTAATTTGGTTTTGGTATTGCTTTGGATCCTAGTATTTATCTTCTTTCTTTCCTATATTTTCTTTGGCTATTTGTTTTACTTTTTTTTAAATATATTTTCTTTTATTTCTTCATTTTGTTTGATCATGCTTTGTTGTTCTTCTAATTTTTTCCTATTTCTATAGCCTATTTATCTATCACATTTGTACCATCAATGTTCCCAATTTTTTTTGAAGAATTTAAATTTTTATTCTTTTCATGATTGTCTTCATTTTGATTTAGGATTCTTTCTATAATATTTTAATTTTATTTCATTTTTTAGATTCTTCTCTCTTAAATTTCTTGGACTAAATTGCCTATTTTATTTTCTTATCTTGATTATAGTTGACGTTGTTGTTGACCATATTGATATTGTGGTTGATATTGCCTTGGCTAAAATTCTGAAACGATCTATTTATTTGATTTTTTTGATTCATATTCATCTAGTTTCCTTGAATGCGTCATAACCTTTTGAAAAAAAAAAAATAGAACGACTAAAACATAGATGCATTTTAAAACATTTAAAGTTTAAAATAATTTTTAGATGGTAGCTCCTAAGAAAATATTAGCAGTTACTATAAATGTAGAAAACCAATTGGCAGTCGTAGAAATCAACTCTATGCTTAATGTGCCTAAAACAAATAGAAATCAATTCTTGTGGAACAAACTTGAAAGGAGACTTAGTGTCATTTCATCTAGGTCAACAAAACTTAAACAGATCAAGAGGCTAGTCCTAGATAGAATCTTGGATCCTCATCAACTTGTCTTTTATCATGAACTTCAGAGAGCCTGCCATAGATGGTTAGCTTATAGGAGAGCTCTGGTATCTTCAGAATTGTTCACCTTCGAGGAATACCTTGAGAATGCAACCATTGTACACCAGTTCCTAGGTTGTGTAGAAGACCAAGAGGTTGTTCTTACAGATAGGGAAATATGGAATAGAGTTCCTCGAGCTGTGTTATATCGAGAGTATTGCCATGAGCTTTACTTCTATCAACCAGCATCTAAGACAGATAATATCACTATAGCTCTTTTCATCAAATTTTTAAAAGAAAACTTTCAATTTGAAGAACACTTCATGACTCTTGAACAACTCGAGCCTATTAATGATATTTATAAATTGTTTATAGAAAACTAGATTATTACTTTCAGTCTTATTTCTTGCATTTATTGTGTTGATTGTCTTTACAATATTATTTCAAAAACAAAGAAAAACTAAAAATTAAAAACTAAAAAACTAAAAAAAACATAGCAAAAACTTAAACATTTCATTTCAAATATTGTAGTAGGTATATAGTAAATATATACCTCTTAATTTTGTTGCATATATATATATTTGCTGAAATCAAAATTTAGCACCATGCCTAAACTTAGGAATGGTAAAGAAACTTTAGGAGAAGAAGAAGATTGGTTACAAGATACAACTAGAGACCCAAATGTCCTTCCTGAAGATCCAACTTCGGAAGGAAAAACTCTAGCTCAATCGAACATGACCTAGGTGAAGATAATGAACAAGAAGGAAGTGTTAAAGAGGATGGATCCTCATCCCCTAGAGTAGCTCCGGATGGAACTATTGCTTTTGACAACATAGATCATTTCAAGAACTTTCTTAATGATAACATTGATGCCCTTAATGTGGCAGTTTGTATTGATAAAGGTCAAATTAGTAACACTCAAGCAGCCTTGGAACATGCGTTTGATGTACACACTAATCCCTTGTATTTCATTGATCAAGAAAGTGATAAGGCTGGACCATCCAATACGGATATGGTCACTATGATGCAAAACATGTCAAAAAAATAGGCTATCCAACCTCCTAAGGAACCTGTTATTCAACCTAAAATAATTCCCACACAAAAGAAACCTTCCTTCACTACTTTATTTCGCCAAACTATTGAGTAATATGCTTCAAGTAAACAAAAACCTAAAACGAAGCCAAATACCAATTTTCAACAATCTGAAATACATCATAATACAACTTCAAAATTCCTTCATAATACTTTTCCTACCAATAATTTACACAATAGTAACATGGCATCTAATATTCATGTTCCTCCATCATATGCCCATAAAACCCATGTCAATGCCAAACCAATATGGTGGGCAAACTAGTAATTTGGAAGCCATGGTGAAACAGTTAGCTTCACGTATGGACCAGATAGATCCCTACCATCCCTCGTATAATTATCGAGAGATCTGTAGTCAACCTTTGGATCCCATAGTTGTAGCTCAACCATACCCTAAGCATTTTCCCATGCCCATCCTACCTATATATAAAGGAAGCGAAGATCCCATAGAGCACCTTCGCATGTTTTGGATAGCATGTCATGACATATCACATGATGACTTGCTATTACTAAAAATGTTCCCAAAAAGTTTAGGTGGAATGGCATTAGAGTGGTACTATCAATTGCCCACTCATTCTTTGAGAAACTTTGAAGAAACAACTGAATCATTCGTCCATCAATTTAGTGCCTACATCGAGAGGCATGTAACTATTAAAGATCTATACAATTTAAAACAAGACAAGGATGAATGCTTTGCCGATTTCTTACCTAGATGGAGGCAATTGACAGGAAATTTGCATTTTGTGCTACCTTATAGGGAAATGTTGGACATTTTTATTAACAATTTACAAGAACAAATATCTTATGAGCTATCAACTGCTACTTTAACTACCTTCGATCAAGCTATAGATTTAGCTCGAAGAGTAGAAGATGCCCTCATTAGGAGAGGCCAACTTAGGAAGAAGGATGATGATAAAACATCCAGAAATCAATATAAAAACAAACAAGTTGTCGGTGACAGAGTCACTGACAGTAAAAATGTTGCTAATATCAATGCAACAAAGACGACAAAAAAATTTATATTGAAACCTCCTGATAAGCCTCCTCGAGAATTCACTAGATTAAATCAACCCTTATCAACTATTTTACCTCAATTACTCGAAAGAGGTTTGATCCAATTACCAGCTATCCAGGAACCTGATCCTACTATACCTGGATACAAAGCTGACTTACACTATGATTTCCATAGAGGACCTGGACACTCTACCAATGCTTGTAAAAGGTTGAAACATAAAATACAAGATTTGATTGACAATAATGAAATGGAAGTGCAAGCCTTCCAACTTAAACAAAACCCTCCTAATAATAATCAAAAGACCGTTCCCCAAAATCAAAATCAAAATGCCAATCAAACTCTAGACATATTTCAACACCCTTTACCAAGACATGGTAAAGAGGTAGCCAATCAAATCAAACATCATAACGTTCCGCCTCCTACCCGATATGTAGGAACCATTAGCGGACAATTACCTATTCAGGATCCTCAAATATTTGACACAACCTTATCTCTGGTTACGACCAGGCCTTTACATAATTTTCAAACTTCTTATTCTAGTGATGTAGAATCAGATAGTGAAAGTGAACTAGACATTACTTCAAACCAATCGAATAGTTCTGAAAACGAATCAGATCCTATTCAACCCATCACAGATGCTATGGTTCCAGAAGAACCATTTCCTAGAAGAGTTACTACTCGACCTTCTTCTAATATATTCCTTTCTAATGAACAAGCCATCAATGCTAGACTTAGACCAGTTCAACGTCCTCATTATAAAATTGTAGGTACCATTGGAGTCGTCACCCGACAACAAGCTCAAAATTCCCAACAAGAACTAAACCATAACAATGGATTAGCTCCATTCGTTCTGAAAAACCCCAATAAAGGGAATCATGCTCCTAATGTTCAACCTAAACCCCCTTACAATATTAATGAGCAATTGTCCAATACTACGACCAGAATTTCCCTTTTGGATTTATTAAGATCCTCTCCCACCCATAGGGATGAGTTGATGCTTACATTGAGCCAAATGATGGTACCTCAAAACATCCAACCTGAAGCTATGACCAATACTATCATCACTCGAGAGATTGATTGTATTGACTTTCGAGATAAAGATATCCCACAACACAGTTTACATAAGGATAATCCCTTATACATTACTGCTCTAATTGGGGATGTAGCTATCAAACGAGTCTTGATTAATAATGGCTCATCTCTAAACATTTGCACTTTTGACTTCTACCAAATATTTGGCTTCAGAAGTGATGAAATGAAGAAAACTGATATGATTATCAAAGCTTTCAATGACGAAACACAAGAAACGTGTGGAGTTATTACCCTCCCATTGCAAGTTGGTCCTAGAACCCTAGAAACAACCGTGTTTATTGTACATTGCCCAACATCATACAATATAATTTTGGGTCACCCTTGGATCAATGCCATGCGAGCGGTCCCATCAACCTTACACCAATGTGTTAAATTTGAGTTTAAAAATTAGTTGGTCACTATCCATGGTGACCCTAGACCTTTTGATATGTGTGCTTTGGCAAAACCCGTTGGAGTGCAATTTTGCCCTGCTCTGTCATCCACACATCCTAGTTCTTATTTTTCATCTAAAAATATGAAACACACACCCATAACTTCACCTATTTCCCCTCCAGTAATTTCATCCTCCTATATACATCAACAACCCTCTAAAAAAATCACTCTAGAACCTCAAAAAGATCTTAAATCTACAACCAATCCTTCAAGTTCTATCCCTATAAATTCAAAACCTACAGAAACATCAATCATACCTTCCACATCTCAAGATATAGGTAATAAACCTTCTACATCTTATGCCCTTTCTGATGAACTTTTACCAGATTTATCCACAACCTTAATATCAGAAAAAACAAATGCTTTCATGCAAGATTCAATTCTTTTGAATAATTTACCGCCATCTCCTCGTACTTTGGGCCTTCCACAACCTATGGGAAGTACTTACCAAGTCGGGAGTTGTGCCTTCATTTATAAAGGATATGACTGGGGAAGAATCCCTCGGAATATCAAAACTCATCATGAGGGATACGCTCGATGTTATTTTACCAATGATTATATTAAAGCTAAACCTATGATGCTTAAAATGGGATATAAAGGGAAAGGCTTGGGACCTTTCCAAAATGGCATGAAAGAACCTTTCGAGGTAGAACCGTGGCCTGCC
Source organism: Wollemia nobilis (assembly GCA_028583015.1). Taxonomy (NCBI): domain Eukaryota; kingdom Viridiplantae; phylum Streptophyta; class Pinopsida; order Araucariales; family Araucariaceae; genus Wollemia; species Wollemia nobilis. Next base: position 1,741,949 of record JAQPPZ010002683.1, on the reverse strand, counting down.
CACTGTGGTGTGGGCCTATTTCCTAGTAAGGGTCAACCCTTTCCTTTTGAAGATGATGATCAACTCATATGTTATCAAGATTATTTGGATAGGCATGTTGATTTGCCTCTTAAAAATCAGTTATTTTCATGCAACATGCTATCCATAGCTTACCTTGAAATGATTGCTGACCCCGATGAAGAGTTGGAAGGAGATATCTTCCATGATGTCTCTATTGAAGAGATGTTACACAATGGATTTTATTTTGATGGTTCTATACCAACTATAGCCCAACTTGAGGCCACTAATCCTCAAGATGAATTATCTAAATTAACCTTACAAGAATTACAAGAATTGGGTGTTTCACCTACCCCACCTAATTTTGAAAGAGATCTACACATGGAGGTAGAAAACGTCATTAAAATTAATATTGGAACTGAGGATAATCCTCACATAATCAATATTGGATCAGAATTAAGTCAAGAAAAACAAGAACAATACATTGCATTCCTTAAAGAGTATGAAGATTTCTTCGCTTGGACATATGAAGATATGCCAGGTCTAGACCCTTTTGTAGTCATGCATCATCTAGTGGTCCATTCGGATGCTAAACCTGTTAAACAAAAACTTAGAAAAATGCATCCCAAAGTGTCTCTGCTAGTCAAAGGGGAGTTAGAAAAACTCTTGAATGTTATCTTTATACAAGCTATTGATTATGCTGAATGGATATCAAATGTAGTTCCAGTCACCAAGAAAGAAGCTACCAAAGTTAGGGTTTGCACATATTTTAGAGATATTAACGCTACATGCCCTAAATATGACTTTCCTCTTCCAAACATGGATCAAATCATTGAATTTACTGCTGGGAGTGGGATGATGTCCTTAATGGATGGATTCTCTGATTATAATCAGATCAGGATAGCTCCTGAAGATCAGGCTAAAACAACTTTTATTACCCCTTGGGGTACCTTTTGTTGGAAAGTGATGCCATTTGGCTTAAAGAACGCAGGTGCAACTTATCAACGAGCTATGACATATATTTTTCATGATATGATGCATGATATCCTACATGATTATGTAGATGATATTATAGCTTGCTCTATTATTGAAGATAATCATTTAGATGATTTGAGAAAAGTTTTTAATCGATTACGAGAATATCTTATTCGATTAAATCTAGCAAAATGTATATTCGAAGTTAAGTCTAGTAAACTATTAGGGGTTTTAGTTTCTTTACGTGGTATTGAAATTGACCCTCTCAATATTGCGACCATCACTGATATGCCCGCACCTACTAATATATCTGAGTTACGAAGTTTACAAGGTAAACTTCAAGCTATCCGTCGCTTCATCGATAAGCTGGCGGACAAAACTGGTCCCTTTCTTAAACTCCTTAAGAAGGATGTCCCTTTTAATTAGGACACCGAATGTAGAGAAGCTTTTGAACTTCTCAAACAATACCTCCTTAATCCACCTGTGCTTTCACCACCTAAACCTGATCACCCATTTCTCCTATATATTTCAGCTTCAGATTCTGCCTTAGGAGCTATGTTAGCTCAACTTGATGATGAAAATAGAGAACATGCTAATTATTATATTAGCCGAGCCGAACCTTCATCAGTTATGAAACCCGGTATACAGCATTAGAAAAACTATGTCTAGCAGTCGTGTTTGCTACGCAAAAATTACGACACTATATGCTTAGTCAGAAAACTTGTCATTGCCAAATACGATCCCTTAAGGTATCTCATGAGTCGACCTTATTTATCGGGTCGCACAACCAAGTGGGTTCTTACTCTAAGCGAGTTTGATCTCACATTCATAGGACAAAAGTCTGTTAAGGGTCAAATCATAGCAGATCAATTAGCTGTTGCAGCCTTAGAGTCTACCCATCCCCTCATCATTGAGTTTCCTGACGAATGCCTTCAATTAGAGGTAGACCATATTGAACAATGGTCCTTATACTTTGACGGAGCCCGATGCATGAGTGGGGCTAGTGCGGGTATTATTTTAATATCCCCGCAAAAACATCTTATTCCTCTGTCCTTAAAATTGACATTTGCTTGCACCAACAATACTGCTAAGTATGAAGCTCTAATCTTTGGATTACAAGCTGCCTTAGCGCTAAAAATTAAACATCTGTTAGTTTTTGGTGATTCTCAACTGGTTATAAACCAAGTTAATGAAGTTTATCAGACCAGATATGATAAGCTGCGCCCATATAAGGCCTATGTTTTACAATTAATGTCTCTATTTGATCAAGTTACCTTAGAAGCTATTCCTCGAACTAGCAACCGTGCAGCTGATGCTATGGTCGTAGCTGCATCTCTCCTACCCTTGGAGTTAGATGATGAATATGCCACTATCATTATTCATCAAATCCAGGAACCCTCTTCAAATAAGTCATGCTTAGAGCCTTTGGATGTGTTTTTAATCAATGAAACTACTCCCGAACCTTGGTATACGAACATATTTGATTTTCTCCAAAATAGGACTTTCCCTGCCAATTCTAATAGAAACCAGCATCGGTTATTACATCGATGAGCAAGTCGATTTGTAATAATTGGCAATACTTTATATAGGAGATCTTTTGAAGGTATCCTATTAATATGTTTAAACTTAGAAGAGTCTAAATTAGCCTTGAGTGAAGCCCATGATGGATCTTGTGGAGGACACTTTAGTGGTAGCGTCATTGCTAAAAAGCTCCTTCGGATAGGATACTTTTGGCCTACCATGGAAACGGATGCACATGAGTACGTGCGCCATTGCGACAAGTTCCAGAAACATGTTGACCTTGTCCATGCGCCTGCATAAGAGTTGCAGGCTATTTCATCTCCTTGGCCATTTTCTAAATGGGGCTTGGATATTATTGGCAAAATCAATCTTGTGTCATCTGATGGACACAAGTTCATCATAACCGCCACTGAGTATTTCACGAAGTGGGTCGAAGCTATGCCTTTAGCTTCCTGCACTGGCACACAAATCTCTAAATTTATTTTTAATCAAATCATTTGTAGGTTCATAATTCTTGTAAATCTCATCTCTGACAATGGAACTTGTTTAAAAAATAAAGATGTTAAAAAATTATGCCAAAAATATAAGATTCAACATCGCTGGTCCACTCCCTATTATCCTCAGGGTAATGGTCAAGCAAAAGCATCTAACAAAACCTTAATCAAAATTCTCAAAATATTGGTCAATAAAACTGGTCGTGACTGGCACATTCAATTATATCTAGCCTTGTGGGCCTATCGAACTAGTGTTCGAACCCCCACGAGAACTTCACCATTTGTTTTGGTTTACGGTGCTGAAGTAGTTTTTCCATTTGAATTGGAAGTTCCTTCTTTGGCTCTACTACTTCAAGATACCGAAGTAGGAGATGAATATCGTGCTGGCAGACTCAGTCAGCTAGAACTCCTAGATGAAAAATGCATCAATGCTTTGGAGCTTCTTCGTGCCTACCAAAACAAGCTTAAAAGATCATATGCTAAATAAGTTCGTCATCGATCCTTTGAGATCGACGACCTTGTTTTAAAAGAAAATAAAAAAAATACAAATGCAACTAAGGACCTTAAAGGTAAATTTCAGCCCGAATGGCTTGGACCATACATTATTACTGCTAAATTTGAATCAGGAGCATACAAATTATCTACCTTAGATGGTAAATAACTTAAAGAACCCATGAATATTTTGCATCTTAAATGTTACTATGTATAAATTTGGTCACTTCATCCATGTATATATTTGTTCAAAATCACTATCTTGTATTTCTTTCAAATTTATAAAATCCAAAAACATCAAAAACATTCATAATCATCAAAATATTCAAAACTATTTGTTGCATTTATTTATGGCACTTGTTACATTTTTAAAAACAAAATAAAGAATAAAAATCAAAACAGCAATATGCTTGACTCTTTCGAAACCAAAACAATATAAAGAAGAAAGAGAGAGTCAACATTCTCAAAACTTCTCAAAAGTGTTTATATATATTTTCTTACAATTATTGCAGTTATATGTTTCAAATTATTTTGGATAAATTAGCATTTATTTGGAATCCCTCACTTGCACACTCACAACAATAAATATCTTGATTTTATCTGGAATGATTACTAATCTCTCTTATATCAAAGTTCACAAAATTCAATTAAATAAAGTTTGAGCATAGAGAATTGATCTTGTTATTTACTTAAACCAAGCACATATTTTCACAATAAAATGATTATATTTGTAATTTCCATGTTTTGCTACATAGTAGATGTGATTTCTTGAGCGAAAAGTTTCCCCTGCTATCCTATCATGCACATGGTCTAGAATCTTTGAGAATTGGCAAATGGACAAGCTCACCCCTACCCAGAATAAAAATCCCTTGCTCTACAGCTAATCCGAGCAAATATCCCTAGCAAAGAAAAAGAAAAGAAAAGAGAAAAGAAAAATGTTCTTTTATATCATTACAACAATATTCCAAGCACTATCTCAAAAATCAAGCAAACAAAAATACAAAAAGAAAAAGAAGCAAAGTTCAAAAGAAAGCAGAAAGCAAGAATGCAATAAAATCCCTTTCCCTACCCTTTGAAAATAAAAGAAGGGTTGATGAGCTTGAATCCCTAGAATTCTCAATTATTCGAAAACTATGAGGTAAGCCCCATAACAGGTGGTTTGTGCCCAACCTGCTTGGCCTTGGGTAACTCCTAGCATGGTGATATGTCTGTCACATTAGCGACCTTTTGTATAGACCTATGTCTACTTATGGATTAGCTAGCTCTTGATAATTCGATCTACATAGTAGTCTAGTATGGTTATATGCATCTACATCATGGTTAATGAACACTTATTTGGTTTTTTCAAATCACTTGTATCATATTATCTTGCTCAAAACTGGTAAATGCACAAAGCAATTGCACACACATTTGTATTTGAGAGATTTTGTGTATCATTATGATAAATCAAGATCGAAAATGAATTCACATATGCACATGGGATTCCTTATAAATCTAACTTTTGTCTTCAAAATACTTTGAAATATTCTTTTTGCAACTTGTTTGGAATAAATCAAGTACAGTTGTTTAGCATAAATACAACTATATAATAGAAAAATCAAAAATTTCTTTTAAAACTATACAATCAAAACATATATATATATATATATATAACTTTTGTCGACTTTCGCAACGATGGTATAGTTCCAAAACCAAAATTGGAATTTTATGCCTAGCGCAAGTCCTCATTTTCATATTTTTTGTTTATTAAAAATCAACCATGCAATAAAACTATCTCTTTTTTATTTTCGCGATGATGGTATAAGTCTATACCTACATATTCTATGCCTAGCGCAAACCATTGTAACAATTTTTATTCCCCATTTATTTAAAAATCATGAAAACCATATGACTTAATTCATTATGTTACACAAATTATGCTTTTAAAAAGCAAACATATTTTCACTATTTCATGTCATTATGTTAACCTTCAATTTTGCAATGATGGTATAATTCTTAAGGAATTATCCAAAAATTTTATCACACTTAGGAATTTATGCCTAGCAAAAAACATTATTTCATGCATACTATTCTTTTTATGAAAATCTGAAAAACAAACCATCATCACCATCATTTTCACCATTGCACCAAAGTCTTAAGACAGTCTCTTAAGCACTCTTTTACTTTTAACAATATTTCTATACTGGGATTTGCTTGACGACCGAGTGAGCAGCGACTCCATGAAATGGTCTATAATAGCGACAATGTCCTTTGAAATTATTGTTAGAAGTCTCTTTTTATTTTTTATTACATCACATTACAAACAATCAATTTGTTACATCAGATTATTTCATTTAAAATATTACCGCATGACATCAAAATTATAAATTTTCAAAATGACATAATTTCATGAATCCTCAATCCAATTATCAAATCAATCAATCAAACATAAAAGCATCATAAGCATACACATAACACAAGTCATATGATCAAAAACATATCATATATATGTCAACAGTATATATACATCATCAAAACTGGATTGGTATTCCACAATCTTACCTTGGCATATTCAATCCTCTATCAACAAAAAAATAATAATACATGCTCTATGTCTCAATCTATACAAAGTTGTGCAATGCTCTAGCCTCGAGAACCCATCGAGCTCTTAGCCTCATATCCTTCCTCGCCCTGAGGTGGACAAGGTGGCCCCATCGTAGTATGTGTAGTACTACGAGTCCTAGTCGTCGATTGGGACAAGGTCCTCGATGACCCGATCCTGATCGGATCTGCAATGTTGGTTGGCAGGGGTAATCTATCCGCCTTTAGCACCAAATGATAGTACAAAGTCTGGTAGAAAGTAAGTTGGGCAATAGCCCGTGTCAACTCCCCAGTGCTCGCCCCTCCGTCCCATGCCCTGAGGCGTGCAATCTTGTCTCGGAGCTATGTCACCTCAGCTCGGTGGCATGCAGCCTCATCCTATAGAGTCTGCACCTGTGCCTGGAGACAATCTCTCTCTGCTTGGAGAGTAGCGGTCTAGCTACTCTCCCCCATGTCAACGCCCTTGCCCTTATCGGGCGATGGTGGCCTCTCCCTCTATGGAGATGGGGGTCTCGCCTCCCTCCTCTCCCTCTGCCATGGCCTCTCCTGTGCCTATGGCCTCCTCGGCTCTCTCCCACTGTGACCCTGGGCCACCTCCATAGCTGCATCGCATCGCCTCCCTATTTGACACACGACTGCATGTATCGAACCCTGAGCCCTCGTCATCCGAGGAGGGTGGATGCCTACATACCAGGCATCATAGCCATCGGCTACACCTATGTCGTCCCCATCCACTGACTGAATGAGGGCATCATCTGTGTCTTGACTCTAGAACCGCTGCGTGTCTGGAGCCCTGCTAACTGTGGTGTTATCCCAGACAGTCTGAGAAAACTCATAATCCCTTAGAGATGGGATCCCCTGCTGTAGACCAAACTGACACAAAACTTGATCATAGCGGTGGAGCTCCACCTCTCCCCTCTCCATCCGAAGCCAGCAAACTCACCTAATGTGAGACAACTCCTGTCTGTCCTTGACCCACTCTGGATGCTCCCCCCATGGCCTCCAGGTGATCTGATCTGGGACTAAGTCATCCAATAGTCTCCGAGACATAGGAAGGTCGATCCACCACTGTGACCCTCTTCGAAGCCACCAGTAGAAGACTCGGGACCTCTCCCCATCAACCCCTGTTAGAAGAAGCCCTATCGGCCTTCGCACTGCAATGTGCTCCCAGCACCAAACTTGTAGAAGCGATGTCATCACCAGACATCGGTCACCCTTGTACACGATCCCATACAGGATCCTGTACAACTGGCATAGTACATAACTACCCCAAGAGAACCTGTACCTGTGGTACCGCATGTTGCAGATCACATCTTCCAGCATCCATGACACCCTGCACCCGCTCTGGTGGCACAGCAAAAGTCCACCAACCACTCTAGCTAGAACCCATGTGAGTCTAGATGCCCTAGGCATCTAACGCAGTGCATCGATATTCACTTTGCCCTTCTCCAGGGCGAAGCTCAGGTCACCACACAATTGTCCCATAGCATGGCCTTGATTGGCCATAGGAGTGATCAATCGTCCTTGTATGGGGATTCTTAGAATCCTCCATACATCCTCTAGAGTGGGAGTCATCTCCCCTATCAGTAGCCAAAAATAGGTAGAACCCGGATACCATCTCTCGGCTAGGGCCGTCAGTAGCCCCATATCTGTAGACACTTGTGGCATCTCTGCCACATGCTGTAATCCGGCCTGTGCCAGCTAATCCCGCTCTGCTTGTGTAAGAGCAGCCAAGTCATCCCTCAAACCTCCATACTTCTATTCCTTGCTTTTTAGCAAACCTCTCTACAACATAAACAACAAAACAATAAACAATCATTAATAAACAATTCAAGTAATTAATAATGCAAGTTAAATTTCAATACTATGCAATTAATGATATTGCCCACTATTGGACAATATCGTCCCAAATTTGAGCAGAATCATCTCTGATTTTGCAGGCTAAAATCGTCTCTAATTTGACGAAATCGTCCCCCTTTCGCCGATTTCGCCCTTGGACAAAATTGACGAAATTGAGACGATTTCATCGAAATCGAGACGATTAAATTAAAATTCATCTAAAATCTACCTAGAAAGCATGTAAAATAAAATTAAAGCATTCTAGTTAAGTCTAGACTCTTACCCGTAGACCGCGTCGGACCTCTGTTGATCTGTGCGTCGTCTCCACCATTTTTGCTTTAGAGCTCTAAAAACCAAAAAATGAACAGTAAAAAATGAATTAGGGTTTTACCCTATTTTTCTTAGTTTTATTCAAAAATAATTTTGGATTTTTTGCATTTTTACCTCAAACGTTCGATTTCGGTAAAAACATGGAGGGGGCACCATAGTAAGCTGTCGTACGATTCGACCGAGAATCGTCGCCTAAAAATGGGAATAATTTTTGCTTTCTCGTAGATCGAGAAGAACTCATATTTAACGCATTTTATTTGGAAAATTCACTAAAGAGGGGGCAAAATGTAGCACCCTAAAATTGGTGCAATGAAATTGTAATAATTACATTCACCTTAGTAAATAATTTAAATTCAAATTTTAACCTCCCAAACCGCCCGTTAACCGTCGGGTAATTCATTTCCCCATTTTTCGTGCCATTTTTAGAGGTTGTTTTGATCGTTTGACGATATTGTCGTCGATCAGATGATATTGCCCCAGATCTGATGATTTCATCTGGGCTAGGATGTCCAGATGATCTTGTCACAAAACTGATTGTTCACAATTAGCTTATGTTCCAACAGGCCTCTAATCCGGGTAGAAGAGTGTCTGCACCGTTAGAGACCCTCCCCCATTGGAGATCTCCCAAATAGGGATGATCTCCAACCTCCTAACTATTCCCCTAAGCCTATTTAATCATTAGGACCTTCCCTTCCCAACCCCTGGCTGAATTTCTCTATGACTTGATTTTGCGTGCATTAGAATACCCAAAACATCATTTTGCATTTGTTATTTTGAAGTTTTCTTGTAGGGACCGCATTGATTTTTAGCCGGAGCATGCTCAGATCGTTGCAGATGATCTCGTTCAAATCTCGGACGATCCTGTCACAATTCGGGACGATTTCACTACTTTCAGACGATTTCGACTGCAATCTGCATTGGGGGCAATCAGTGCCCAGAGTTTGCGCTTTCTCTTATTCATTTTGTTGTTTTATTCTACATTTTAATTAGTTTACTACTTTGCATTTGGAGTTCACCCATATAGCTTAAGTTGCATGATAAGATCATAATTTCTCATTTGAATGTCATAATTTATTTAAATTTCTATTCATAACCATTGTTTAGTATTCATACTATTATTTTGTGTTGTTTCCATCTGTTATCATAGTTGCATTCTCTGTATTTTGCATCTATTTTTTTGTTTGCAGGTCTCTGACGAATTCATCTGACGAATTCGTCAGATCTCAGAAAATCTTGTCTGATCTCAGACGATCTTGTCAAATCAGAGGCGATCCTGACTGCTTCAACATCAGAATCTTCATCAGACATCCGGATCAGGTATTCTGCTTTTAATCTTCTGTAATTTCTCTATTTTCTATCCTTAATTCTGCTTTCTGTATTCATTAAATTTGCACTTGCATATAGATTAATTTAGATTCATTTGGCCAAACCTAGGATATGAATGCTTAAGACTAAAAACGAACACATAAAAACACATTCCAAACCTAGGTGTGGAAACTGCCATTAAATGTTTCTGGTGAACCCACCATCCATCGAAAAATCACCAATATACACCTCCCTTGAGAGGCGGGACCTTCGCAAGTCCTCTCAGTCCGAGGTACCGCGACATCCTTTTCCCATCCTCCTTCCGGGCATGGATCCTATAGCTTGAAGATAAGGATGCGAAAAATTTGGAGCGATACACAAAGAATATATCTACAAAAGTTTGTAGTATGACCCTCCACATTTATGACAAAAGCTTTTTTTTCCATTTAAATTATGACTTTGATGTTTTTGTAGTATTACTTGGTACATTCTATTTAGATACCAAAGCATTATTAGTCATTTCATCTTTGACTAAATTTTCAACCTCATATTCTTGAAGAATATTAACTAAGTCATCAAATGTTGTTTCCTTATTTAGTACTTGAAGTGAAGTAACTAAATATTTATAACTCTTTGGAAGTGCTCTTAATGTAACTTGAATAATAAATGTATCTTCTACTATTTCTCCTCGAGTCAGTAGTTTTACCTTCATATCTGCTACCTTTCAAATAAAGAGATCTATACTCTTTCCACTATTAACCTTCAAGGAATGCAATTGAGATTGTAAATTACAAATGGTTGCTTTATTCTTTCCTTCAAATAGTTTACATAATTTCTCCCAAACATCTGTAGAAGTTTATGCTCCACTCAAATATGGTTGAATTTAATCAATTATCCCAAATGTAATTAACATAAGGGATTTGCATCACTTTCTTTAAACTTTTGTTTTCTTTTTCATCTTCACTAGGCTTTTTATTTGTTCCATTCACTATTTCCCAAAAATTTTGTACAATAAGAATTGATTTCATTTTGTTTTTCCATGATGCAAAATTTGGTCCTTTCAAAAGTTGAGATTTGAAAAGGAAATTTTTGTTATTTGACATAATGTAGCTCATAGAAAAAATTGTAATCAAATTTGCAAATATTTAATCAATCAAATTTTTAAAGTTAAAAAATAATTCAAAACATTTCAAAAATCCTTTTGGAGTATAAATCCTTCTCTCTCCAAAATTTAATGAATCTATCAAATTGTAAATTTATTTGCAAATATAAAATCTTAAATTTTCAATATTTTTCAATTTTCAAAAATATTGGAGTTGAAGTCCTTTTAACTCCCTCCTTTAATTTTATAATTCCAATGGAGTTGAATTCCTTTTAACTCCCACCTTTAATTAATTCTAAAGTCCCTAAGTTTCCAATACTTCAAATTTAAATACTCAACTTAGGACTTTAATCTTGCACCAAATATAATTTATCAAAAATCAAAGGTAATGTTGCTTACCTTTATTTTTGTTGATCATGGCATATTTAGGGTTATGCATAAGGGGTTGGACTCAAAATGTACTTGTAAAAAAATGGTGAATCCTAATCAAAATCAAGGTGAATCATGGAGAATCCTAAGCAAATAAAATCGAGCATCTTCACACCAAAATTTGGGGTATTTGAAGCCCTAAAATGTAAGTCATATTTGGGGTCACTTTTGACCTATTAAATCATCTTATAACTTCATAAAAACACCACCATTAGATCAGGCTTGAAAAGAGAATTCCAACGATTAAAAATATGCCTATGTTTGGATATATTGTGGCAAATTGACCCTAAGAAAAAATTGATCCTAAAAATTTTAGGTGAATGGAACAATGTCGAGGGTCCTCATACTCACCAATTTCTAATTTTGAAAATCTTAATATTCATCCAATTTGTGAATATTCGCCACTATGCATAACCCTGGGCATATTAGAATTGAAGATGTTCTGCTCCACAAAACACTCATTATTACACCTTGATGACTATTTCTCTCAAGTATGATTAAGCATTACACTAATGTGGAATGTTTTGCTCTCTCCTCAACAAATATTTCTAAACATAAATGTTATATCTTCCTTTAGATCATTATTTTTTTAAATGTAGATATAAGCTCTTTGTATTGAGAAATAGAGACCCAAAAATATCATAGGAAATGACATTCTCCAGCTAGACTGACTTGTCTTGTCACTAGATTAGACAACTCTCAATCCAAAACTATGTGCTATTTTGTGTTTGTTCTTTCCCTACTTCGATGCTTTGATTGTATTCAAACTAATTGGCTAGGGATGTACCTTTGAATGCTTTGGTACTCTTCAATTTTTACACCATGATTTCTCTCATTTTATTTAGTTTTTTACTTTAGATTGTTTGCTGACTATAAATTGCCTTGAGAAGTTTCAATAGCTCCCTCTTTTCTTTTGGATTTCTTATTTTTCTATAACCTTTTTCTCTGGTGGTTTGGACTACTTAATAATTTTTTCTTCATGGTGGATTAATTCACTTCTTCTGTGGTTTTTTTTCTTTAGAGAGAATCCAACTAATATCAGGTGACTTTGGTTTTCCTCTCAATCACTCTATAAACTTTCAAGCTTGTGATAATAGATGTTTTTCTCCAAAAATACCTTTGAATAGAGTCATAATCTTCACTTATATTAGGACATGATGGATAGAATCTAGCATATAATAAAATATCTCTTATATGTTTTCAAATATTGGAAGCTTTACAATAGCTTCTTTTTATATATCAATCTCCAAAGTTTGATATTTGCAGCAATATAAGTCTATGTTTGCTTCAAGTGAATCTTAATATAAATTCACACCAAAGACTTCCTTTGATGCTAGAAATAGAGTCTACTTGAAGTATCTTTGATACCACTTGTTGGATTTTTAGCCAAATTATCTCATGTTCCAATATTCTAGATCTTGAGTAGACTCAAATATAAGAGCAATCAATATATATATATATATATATATATATATATATATATATATATATATATATATATTATTTTACATGGTAGAATTGGTAGCCACCATGAACTTGGGTAGGTGTCCAACTTTTTATGGCCGCCACAGTATTCTACATTGTTCACCCCAAAATATGCCACATAGATCTCTACACAGTCCACCCCTATAACCACCATGCCATGATCATTTTAAACCTTTTACATCGTTGAAAGCACCAGGAAAGGGACAAGTGTTCAATATGACGAGGTTCGATATTTGAACCTTGGACCTCTGTCCCCTTACGGGGTTTGGGGTAACCAATTGATCTACACCTCAAACCTACAATCAATATATTAAATGGCCAAAACAGTTAACAATAATTTTCATAAAAATGATAATAATATATATATATATATATATATCAAATGTTATTCATGCAATAACATGGAAAAAATTACAATAGAATTGCTCAAAATATGCATACAAGCTTCAATATTAATGCTTGAATATAATCTTCAATATTTCATATATTTCATGGAGCTTTGTCTCCATTATATGTCTTGAGAAATGTTACTTTGTTAGCTTTTGATGAGTAAATACTCAAAATAATACTAAATCAATATCAATAATACAATTGCAATATGAAAGATATAATAATGTTGATCAATCAAGCATATAAACTCAAAATCAACTATATAATAACTCAAAGAATGCTAATGACAAATGCTCAAAAATACTAAAAAAATATTTATTGAATGAAGAGCTCAAAATACATCATACTACATCACCTTCCACTAGCTACATAGGTGACTCTTTCTCCTTTGCTATATCTATTTTACATCAATACATCTATATAGAATGGAATGTGACTCTTCATATAAAGGTTTCTTGGCCCTCACTCTTCCTATGACTCTTCATCTTCCTACTCTATTGACACATGTACATAGGGACAACTATGCACATTAATATTGCTGAAATATCATTGCACACTTATGCATTACATTGCATAAAGTAAATCCTAATCTAAGACACTCTTTCCTAATATATAGATGTACCCATGATGGTACATTGGTATGTACCAAATAATGTAATATATTCCAACACCCCCTTGTATTACATTATTTGGTTATTGAAGATTTTAGTCTTCAATATGGATCTTCTTCGTATTTCTTCAATATAAATAATTATTACTTATTTCATCTTTTACTAAGTTTTCCACTTCATATTCTTGTAGTATATTAACCAAATCATCAAAATAAGTATGCTTAATTAGGAGTTGTAAGGATATAACTAGATGTTTGTAATTTTTTGGTAGTGCTCTCAAGATGACTTGAACAAGGAATTTATCTTCAACTATTTCTCCTAGGGTTAATAACTTCCCTTTTGTATCTGCTACTCTTCTCAAAAATAGTTCAATAGTTTCACAACTCTTGACTTTTAAAGAATGCAATTGTGTTTGTAGATTCAGAATGATGGTTTTATTTTTTCCTTCAAATATTTTTGCTAAATTTTTCCATGCATTCATAGAAGCTTCTACTGAACTGATATAAGGTTGTATGCCATTTGAAATTGTAAAGGTTATGATAATCAATGCTTTTGCTTCTTCTTACTCATGTTTTTGTATATGTATATCATATTCAATAGGTTTAGTTTTTGCTCCTTTGACTATGTCCCAAAGCTTTTCTACTATCAAGATTGATCTTACTTTATTTTTCCATGAAGTATAGTTAGGGCCTTTGAGCAATTGGAAATATGAAAGAAAAAGTTTGTTTGTAGTTTCCATGAGGAGACTATCTTATGATTCCCTAGTGTTTGCAACTTTAATCCTTTACAAATATTCAAATCTCTAATAATTTTGAACTTAGAGATTAAACTTATCAAATGCAATATCTCTATGTAGAATTCCTTTTATCTCACAACTCTAGAAAAATAATATTTGCAAAGTTTTGTAATCCTAGTTTGATGTAGAATGCCTTATTTCTCCAACCTTAGTAATTTTGCAAATATTCAATTTGTTTTGTAAATCTAAATATGCAATTTTACAAAACCCAAATATAATGCTTCAATTTCAAAATATTCTTCAAATATGATAGAATGTTTTAAAATGCAATATCCAAATTTTTCTAAGGTTCTATAATGCTTATCACTCCACTAAAATATTCAAATATTTAACCTTAGAATATATTCACTTTATTCCTTATTCCTCCTACCAATATAAACTTTAATATAAAAATATTAGGGTAAATGTTACCTTAATTATTCAGGCACTCCTCCTTGACTTATTGGGAACTCCTCCTTCTGGTCAAATTTTGTTGGACTTGATAATAGGTGCTTTGAATGTGCCTTCAATGCTCTTGCTTCACACTTGCTACAAATCTGCCTTTACTCTCTTACATTGGTGGCTATATGGATGCTTCTGTCCTCTTGTGCAATGTTCCACTTGTAGCATACATTATGGAGACTTCTTAACTTCCCTTAGGTGATGCTAATGTTCTTGTTAAATTAATGGATACTTAGCACAATATTCCTTGTGCTATTTGAGAATTACTAATCCTTCCCTTAGCATTGGATAATGATTTAGAGAGTTGAGTGTTCTTCTATCCTGAATACGTATGTTATGACTATGTGTCAACTCTCACCCTTGTGCCAAATGGTAATATTCCTCTTCCTTGCTCGATATAAGTGTTACAACCTTCTATGCATGTGCTCCCTTCTCCAACGTATGGAATTTCAAGACTATTCCAATGTATTTCTTCTTCACTATTCCTCCAACGTATTCTTACTTCTTTGTAACAACAATTGGTGTTGTTTCTTCTCTCTTTGGATGATGATGAATTTGCCTAAGGTTGGCTCTAGCTATGACTATTTTAGAGCACTCTAATGGTGGCTCTATCGTGCTTCCTTTTCGATAGTTTGATCTATTGGTAATATTCCCTTGATAATGCACTTTGTATTTGTAATCTATCTTGATTTATGTAGATAAAATGGTTGCGCTACATATTATTTACGTAGGTTAATATTTTACAGGTTGTAGCTGATGTCTTCTAGCTCCTTGGTTGGTTGATTCCAGAGCCTAATGGATATTTCCTTGAGCACTCTTTTTAGTGTTTATTTCCTAAAAATGGGTGGACGTTGATGAAGATCTTGACCCCTATGATCTGTTGCTCAATGGTGCTTAATATGGTGGTGATCCACACCATTATTTTAATGATTTTTGTCACCACTTTGGACTCCATGTTTTGTATTTTTAAACACATAAAATTGTTAGAAAAGTAGAATACTTGATATTATTCACTAAAATGAGCCTTGCTTAAATAGCAAAGGCATACAATATGATCCATAGGATCATAACTAACTAACTGATCTTAGCCACACAAATTATCCTAGTAACAACTTAGGATATTATATTTTATTCTAACACCCCCCTTAAGTGGTACTAGGATATACTAACACCCCCCTTTAAGTGGAACTAGGAGGTAGTGAAACATAACAAAACTAAAGAATAAGTGGTATATCCACAAGTACGAGTCCTGGAAACAAGGCCTAATAAGGTACTCATGTACAATTTATCCACAAAATGTAATGTCTTTACATAGGAATAGAAGAAGATTATTATTTTTCTGCAAGATGAAGGTCACTATGTCACCCGTATATAGGGGTATTTATAGTCGTCGAAAAGGTTTTTCCAAGACGGATACATTGGTGGTATCCTCTTTCCATTGTGAGATAGTTTATCTTATGTTTTTTGGTATTAAACATATTGTATCATGGAGTGCATTCTCGGTTGAACCCAACACTCCCAACTTTGTGAGTGATCCTAGTATCTAGTCATCTCCTCTATATTACCTAGCAATTGCAATGGTTGGTTACCAATGCATTTTGAGAGGATGAGGAGGTCTCCATAAGGACACATTCAAGAGCTACATTTGGTACCCTTTATTCCCTTGAAGTAAGCTATTTTTCCACTCTTTTTTGGACCTTGTTATCATCCCATTGTGTTCATATAGGTGGAAACCACTACTTATGCTTGTGGAGTCGATTTGGACATCCCTTGTGATTCTTGTGGTTCTTCCCACACTATCTTCACAATATTATTTTTGTGAGACACTTTGGTTTTAGGGGGTTTTTCTTTAGTGACCTTTTTATTCATGGCTCAAAGCCTTGACCTGTGTCACAAGTACTAATATGGGAGTATGGTTTAATTATTTTAGCAATGATTCTCTACTTTTTTGAGACATATGATGGATCCATGTTAGAAAAGTAGAATAATTGATATTATTCACTGAAAGGAGCCTTGCCTAAATAGCAAAGGCATAAAATATAATCCATAGGATCATAACTAACTGACTGATCTTAGCCACACAAATTATCCTAGTAACAACTTAGGATATAATATTTTATTCTAACAAAAATATACATTTAAATTTGGAACTCTTTACTTTCCAAAATTTATTGTATTTTGAGAGATATTATTCCACAAAAGTGTAGGATAAATATGCTCTTAAATTTACTTTAAAAAATAGCATATACTATTCACTTATCACTCCTTTAAAAGCTTTAACTAATGTTGTTATAATATTGCAGATTTCTCTAAAAATAATGGTGTGTAATAGTGTATTTTCTTTGGCTTAATGACACTTCTAAAAAAAATTCCTTTTGCTAGCTCTAAATAGCTCTAAAATTTGATGCTCTAAAAAACTCTTAATATGCACCTTCAAAATCTTTGCAATAATACTTTATATGGCATCAAATTTAACACACATTTTGTAGCTCCTTTATTTATAGCTTGTTATCTTGTATTTGATGTAATGCACATTTTGTTTGTTGTTAGTGGACTCTTCAATTTGCAGCTATAGTTGTTACCCAAAATATGCTTTCTTCTCCTTCAAATATGTGCTAGCTATCTCTAAAATTTGTAGCTCCAAATGCTGCCCTTTCGCTATTCAAATCTATAGTCAATCTCCTCCTTAGGTGCTGCTAAGAATGCTTGAGCTTTGTTGTCCAAAGCTATTCCAAATTTGTTTCAAAAACTCCTCAAAAAAATATCTAGCTTTACTCTTTCAATACTGCCTAAAATTACAGCTCAAACTCCTCTGATTACTGCTTACAAAATTTGATTTGGTGATGTCCATGAATTTCTAAATCTGTTGCTCTCTTTTTTTTTCAAGCCTTCTCTTAGTTGGTTGTCCAAAAATGCTCCAAAAGCTTCTCCAAAGCTTTTCCAAAATGCAGATTTTTGCTTCTACTATTTGTTGTCTTGTGACCTTTCGTCTTCTCCTTCAAGAATCAACAACTTATGCTTTTAAAAATCAGACTACTAATATTTTGTGGCTACACTTCTTGTTGAATTTTGAATTTAAATTTTACCTCTTTCTTAGTCTTCTTTAAATAGAATTTGGATGTATTGATCTCTCAAAAAATTTCTCAAAATCTGATAAACTTCTTGCCAAACCCTTTTTTCTTTTGGGCTTGTTGTTGTATGGTGACAATTGTCCCAATATCTTTTAGTTAGATGATCCTTCTTGTTGAGTGGTGATTTTTCCCAGTTGCTAAAACCACACTCACAGTTAGGATTTTTATTAGAAAAACCTCTGCTGCAAAGAAATAAACATTTTCCCAAGGTTCCCTTTACTTAATGTGTACATGTATGTTTGTATAAATATGTCAAAAAGTGCTTGGAATACCTTAGTGCTCTGTAAAATAATTGTTATCAAGGGGCATGTGTTGGTGTTACTTTAGTATGCTATGATATTATTGTTCATGAACCTTAAAAGGTGAACAGGTGATTGGACCTAATATGACCACCATATAGAAGTGAAATTCCTTTTATCTGGAAGTGTTTTAGATAGATTTTATCTTTCTTTGTTAAGCAAGTTTAACCAATTTTATCCTTTATTAAATCTTGCTTTGAGCATGTAATGAAAGATTAAAATCTACTTATAGAATGTAAATGTTAAATTAATGAGTGGATTTATTTATGTTGCTTTGAACATTAAAGAAGGTAAGAGTGAATAAACAACTTTAAAGCATTGTAGCCTTTGAATTACTTTATAAATTATCCCCCCTTTGATAAAATGGTAACTTTCATAAAGGGAAACTAATCCATAACTTTGAATGCAATGGCCTTGGACAATGCCATCTAAATTATTCTCTGTTTATGAAATTGCAATTTTCATACGAAGAGATTAATTTATTGCTTGAAATGAAAACAAAACTCAAAATATGAAATTGTGCAAAACTGCAACTACAAAATTCCTTTTAAAACTATAAACTTTAAATAATTTTGGGATTTTGAAAATGCTCCAAACAAAACCAAAACTACTCTAAATAAAATTTTAGAGCTTATTCTTTAAATTCATGAATCGGTTTTTGGGTTTTTACATTTTTTGTCATGTTCCCAGTACATAACGGTTTCCCGTATTTCTCAATATTCACAAGCATCACTTGTTACAAACACATTTTCATATCTTCTATGAATGTACAAGTTAATTAAAATTAAATCTCCCATGTTGCCTGACTGACGTGACCTCATTTGCTGATCAAATTAAGCTACATTATGGATAATTATTGGGTTGTTCTAACAGAGTTGCTACCATTACACCATTCGATACATCCCTGATTATTATATAATATTCCCATGATTTCCACCATGTCCTTATTCACATAGTGTTATTTGCTATGTCAAACACTACAGCTGTAGCGACCTCATTACCACTTTTTAAGTGCTTCCTCATCTACATCAGCTCTCATAGCTTATGTTATCACCCTCATGGCCCATGATAGTATACCTCTATGCATGATGTGGGAGAACCTACGTCATTTGGTATTATACCTCATCTTATTGTCCTATGTTTGAAGCTTCTCCAATGATCTTCTTTATTGTCTATGTCTGGCGAATGCACTGGATATCCCTCAATGTTTTCTACTTTATCCATAATCTAAC